>CP114124.1:0-1200000 GCA_029959195.1 Dictyophora rubrovolvata
TTAAACCCTAAACCCTAAACCCTAAACCCTAAACCCTAAACCCTAAACCCTAAAACCCTAAACCCTAAACCCTAAACCCTAAACCCTAAACCCCTAAACCCTAAACCCTAAACCCTAAAACCCTAAACCCTAAACCCTAAACCCTAAACCCTAAACCCTAAACCCTAAACCCCTAAACCCTAAACCCTAAACCCTAAACCCTAAACCCTAAACCCTAAAACCCTAAACCCTAAACCCTAAACCCTAAACCCCTAACTCTAAACCCTAAACCCTAAACCCTAAACCCTAAACCCTAAACCCTAAACCCTAAACCCTAAACCCTAAACCCTAAACCCTAAACCCTAAACCCTAAACCCTAAACCCTAAACCCTAAACCCTAAACCCTAAACCCTAAACCCTAAACCCTAAACCCTAAACCCTAAACCCTAAACCCTAAACCCTAAACCCTAAACCCTAAACCCTAAACCCTAAACCCTAAACCCTAAACCCTAAACCCTAAAACAAGACTTCGACAGCCTTGGTATTGGATGGTCTAGAGTGAATGGTGAGTGAACGGTGACGAGATGCGGAATATATGGTGAGTAACTCACATAGAAGACATAAGAGGTAGACTAAAAGCTTGGAACTTGGTTTGAAAACAACTAAAGAGGCGGGTTTATATACGCAGGAATCGGACAACTATGCAAAAGCTTACATCTCAGCAGATCTTGAGTATAGAGGGGTGCAGGGTATCGGAGGTCGGAGAAACGTTGAGCATCACTACTGACAAGGTTTCAAAGTCAAAATTAGTTATGGGCCCTGGTGACAGATGAAGATGGGTGGAATAAACTCACCGAGAGAGCTCCACAGCATTTGGCGAGATAGACAATGTTGACGAGATTGAGATCTGAATGAATGAAAAAAAAAAGAAAGAAAAAAAAAGGGTCTGAATGATGAAACATAGCATGCCCGTGTTTCCCATCCAGACTAAAAGAAACATGACATGACGAGCACACTGTCTATCGCATAGGAACGTGCCTCGGATCACAAGTTTAAGAGGAAAAAAAATCAATCTATAATGTGAAATGATAGTTATGATATTTACGTCTTTATCTTGAGATACATCTCCCAACCCTTCTTCCAATTTTCCTCCCCGTACCTCTCAACCGCAGCTTTTTCTTCCTGTGTTAGTTCCTTAACAGGGCGATGGCCATCATGCACCCATCTAAACATTTGGCCCGATGTATAAAATGTAAGTGAGTACCAGGTCTCATGGGGAGCTAACGGAGTATTGAAGTGAGTGACGGACGCGGAAGGAATAAAAACAATGTCTCCCGGTGCCACCTCCAACTCGACACCAGCTTCACGAAGGCGGATGAGGCCGTGCTTCTTGTAATCAAAGTCCCCAAGAGGAACTATGACGCATTGACCAAAGGCCAAGTTCTTGAAGTCTTTGTGCTGCTCCGTTACCGTCTGTGGGCCGAGATTGAGTGTTGATGCCATGAGAGGAAGACTGGGAAAGAGGCGAGGAATGCCTTCTTTCACCTGCAACTCTGTCATTTGTGTGTCGTAAAATCTATAGAGATCCGGGAACCAGGTTTTAAAAAAGTCTGTACATGAGACACTTTAAATTCAGACAAATATAAAAGGGACGGCAAGACTTACTATTGACATGATGAACACAGGCTTTCACATAGGTGTTGGATTGAAAATTCTGGACGGCCTGCTCCCGCTTAAAGCTCTTCAGTACCGCGGGCTTCTATATTGCCAGAATCATCAGTAAGTTATTTAAAAGTGGATTAGAAAAACTCACTTGGGTACCCGTACCATGTGAGACCCCCAAGGTAATCGTCTTATATTCACCTCTCTTCCCAGTCTCATGTTTCTTTTTCTTTTGGGTGGCGGAGTCAGGATTGGAAGGAGAGGGGGAGGGGGGGGTGGGGACGAGGATCACGACGGAATTTACCCATCTCTAGCATTGCTGCCAGCAGACCCTCTTTAAAATCTTCTGGAGTCTGTGATCCCGAGGGGGTGCCCCTTATGGCAAAGACACGGTCGTTTTTATCCACAAGGATCGTAGTAGGTGGGTTGGGCCTGTTTGCAGTGGTAAGTGTGCTGATAATTAAATGGCTACGAAACCTTACCCATCTGGACGCTTGATCCTGTGCCACTTCATATGATCCAATGGGTCTGGATCCCGCCCCTCGTTAATTCCAATAAAGCCCGCTTTAGCTCTTTTGAAGGATTCAGTATCAATGTCGACCCTGATCTGCTGAGCACAGCTACGGATACGTTCTTGAAGTTTCTCCACCTTCTTCCTTTGCCGTGGTTTTTCCGGGAATTCTTTACGCTCACGCTGCTGACGCAGTTTTTGACGAACCCTTTTCTTCTCCGTGCGTGAAAGACCAGCAAATAGAGGGTTTGGCAGTGGCGGTTTGGGGGCGGGGGTAGAGGTGGAGGGTGTAGCAATGGACTCGGAGGGTGTAGTAATGGACTCAGAGGGGGGCGGCGATGGTGTGGCAAGTTGGGAGGGTTGAGAGTTTGCATCCACGTCCACAGACTGATACTCTTCCTGAAAATTAACATTAGCCTGAATATGAAAATAAAGCAAAGAAAAAACTTACTGGCAAGTCTGACAACTCAGACATGTCATCTGAATCCACGTAATAATTGACATTGCACTCGGATTCACCATCAGCATCCTTGTTAAGCTCCGGCTCCTTCTCTGGGTCTGACGTCATCATCCAGAGGTCAAAGTCAGGGAAATTGACGATTTCATAGGGATGGTTGGTGGCAGGATGGTTCATAGCAGCAAGGTAGTGATGATGACGAGGCGATGATAATGGCAGCAAAGATGACAGGTAGGACGGGTAGGACGGGTAGCAGTGAAGGCAATGGTGAAGGCAGTGAAAGAAGACAGAGAAGGTAAAGAGGATAGGGAAGGGGAGGTGACCGACGTTCAAGCTGTCAATGACAAGAGCAGAACAGTGGCGATGACAACGTGACAGCGGACGGGTGGTGAAATGGTGATGGTGAAGGTGGTGAAGACGGTGGTGATGACAGCAGTAAAGACGGTGGCGGTGAGGGCGGTGAGGACGGCGAGGGTGAAGACAATGAGGGTGAAGACAACGAGAGTGAAGACAGTGAGAGTGAGACAGTGGCAAAGACAGTACGGATGGAAGCAAGAACGGCAGAACGATGGTTGACAAGGGAAACACAAGCAGACTGGTAAAAGTGGCTCAGAATGGACAATGACGGCAACAGCGACAAAAGAAGGACTTACGTGGACCACAACGGACACAACGGACCCAGAGGTGAATGATCAGACTAGCCAACAGCACTCTACACACTCCAGCAGCTGTGGGACTCAAACGGAACGTCACCACGGCTAAGGAGGTGGCAGTGATGTCAACAGCGACCACCCAGGGGCCCAGAACACTCCTAAAATCAAAGGGAAAGCAAAGAAGAGAAGCAGGGAAGGGTTTAGTGATGGAAAATCCAATGGATGGCAGAAGGGAGGGTGGGAATGGGGGGTGGCAGGCTGGGAGAGGGTGTGGCGGCGAGGAAAGAGCCTAATTCAAACTCAGCTGGATGTACAGTCCACTCCAAACTCACACCGTCACACTGTCACGAATATTTTTATGATAGAAAAAACGGCTTTTGTAGAGAAAAAAATTTCATTCTAGACATGTTTTTTTCTTTTTTATTTTGCATGAAAAATGGAGGCTCTAGAGCCAAAATACACAGGATACGGCATTTAGTCATTTCACACGGCCTTGACTATCTAAGCGACAGTTAGGTATCGGGCCGTGAGGAAAAGTGTTGACTAGCCGTCGCTTAATATTCACAGCTCACACGGCCCCCTTCTTAGCGACAGCACTTCACACGGCCATTGCAAAGTCGAGAGGCAATTGCCCGTTTTTTTCGTTTTGGCTCTAGAGAGTGCAAAACTCAACGAAATAAAAAATAAAAAAACACGGGTAAGCTAAAAAAATATTCTCTACAAATGATTTTGGGCGCTTATTTTCGGCAGACTTGCCGTCCAAATCCGTCGACAGAATACAGAGGCATTTTTCACGATTTTTTGTTTCAGCTCTAGAGAGCCCAATTCTTAAGCAAATCCGAAATAAAAAAAGACGTGTAAGCTATTTTTTTATGCTCTATGAACGAGGTTGGGCGCTTATTGGGCGCTTATTTATGACGCATCGTACTCGCTTAAGCGAGTGTCATCCAAAGTCGAGCTCATCCATCCATCAACTCACACTCACATTTTCAAAGCAGAAAAATTACCAAAAATAGTCATTGTATTACTAGATCTAGTAAATGTACAAATATAGTAATATTTATTTACAGAGTCGGCAGTGACGCAGCCTACTCTGTTTAACATTCTTGGGGAGAGTGTGCTTGGCTATGAGTCTCAATTCACATGGCCGTGGCAAGTGTTCTGTCGGCAAAGTGTACACACTTCACACGGCCCGAGCAGTCTTTCTACCTATTAATTTCCGTCGAGTTCACTAACCGTCGGCTAAAAGGGATGGCCGTGTGAAGTACTTGCCCGGAGTATTTGCAGGTACACACCCGCCGGTGATTGCTTAGCCGAGCGTCATCCAAAGTCGACAAGAGCAATCCATCGACTTGCTCCCATATTTTCAAAGGGGAAAATTGATCTAAAATAGCCATTCAATTACTAGATTTAGATACATGATTAATATATTAATATTTATTTGAAGGGGCAGCGTCGAGGCGGCATTTATTGAAGACAGGGGACGGGAGACGGCGAGCGGAGATTGAAAGTCCGATGACGACGACTGGACGGGAGAGAGAGCACGTGACTTGGCCGTGCGAAGTGAGCTGAGCGAGAAGACGGGGTGTGGCAACAGGCGTCTATATAGCCGGCGCACGCGAACCGCGTGAAAGAAATAGATAGTCAAGGGTTGACTATGGGATGAATATGAACAGGAAAATAATAGCCTCTATGGCAGCTTTAAATCCACGATAACATTTTGTCTCTTAACGCAGATTAATTACGGACAAATCTGGAGATGTGGGCTACTTACCAAGTATGTAACATGAGCACAACTCTTGTTAGACCGTGGCGGCGTTAAAGAGAGATAATAAGATAATCTGCTAAGAGGGGTCGGGATAGACAAGGCCACCAGCGGCATGGCACATATAAGAATAAGGAAAGACTATTGCGCAAAGATAGCGCTGTGAATGACGTAAGCCACTCTGGCGTACACGCTTGCAATAACCCACAAGAATAACTGTACACCACGTGATATGCCTCTCATTCGCATAGAAGTATGCGACTTCAAGTCGTACCAGTCAGTTGTTCTACAAATATTCAATGTTACAATGCAAACCGACCTAATCACGAAACCAGCGGCCATCAAGTCATAGGTCCTTTCAGTCAGTTCACCAGCGTAATCGGTCCAAATGGAGCCAGAAAATCTAACTTAATGGACGCCATCTCGTTTATACTTGGTATTAAAAGTGCTCAACTTCGTGACTTGATATATTGTGGAAGGCAGCTGGCTCGTGAAGGTGAAGATGGTGACCAACAAGAGGAAGAAGAAACGCAAGGAGGCGAAGGTACCTCTCAAAAGGTGTGAGTTTTGGCTGTATATGAAGACCCTTCCAAAAAAGAGTGGAAATTTCAGCGAACGTACACATTTTTTTAATCTTGATTTCAGTCGTTTTTGAGCTTACTCACCTGCCTGACAGAATTTCGATGAATGGAAACAGCGAATATCGACTGAATGGCAAAATCGTCATGTATCAAACCTATAATCAATCTTTGGAGAGACAAAACATTCTTGTGCGGGCAAAGAACTTTCTGGTGTTCCAGGTACGCATGCTCACCTCTCATCCACACGTGTACTTATTTATATACTTCACTCGCAGGGAGACGTTGAAGCCGTTGCATCCCAATCACCCAAAGATCTAACACGTCTCGTTGAACAAATCAGTGGGTCTCTCGAACTAGCTGTGGAATACGACCAAGCCAAAGCTATGCAAGACCATGCAACTGAGAATGCCACCTTCAATTTTACTAAACAACGTGGTATTGCTGGGGAGATTAAGCAATTCAAAGAACAAAAGTCAGAAGCTGAGCGTTTTGAAAAGATGTGTGCCGAGCGGGTTTGTCCTCCTTTCTATCTTATTTGTAACGTTTCATTCACACAGTCGGGATAGGATGCTTTGATTCTCCAAAGGATACTGTGGAAGCTTTACCACATAGATACAAAAATTCAACAGAATAGCCAAGAGATAGAAGCACAAAATGAAGATTTATCTACTCTGCGAGAAAGACAGAAGGAACATGAAGAAAAGTTGGCAGAGGCCTGGGAAGAACAGGCCAAAGCTCGAGCTGAAGTCTCTAAACGCAAAAGGAGAGTTCGAAAACAAGAAACAGCTCTGGAAGGAAAGGTTAGTTTGTTCTGGTTTGTTATCTGGGTTCGATATATACCCATAACTCGACTAGCAACCGGGGATGGTAGCTCTGGAAGTGCAAGCTGCACATTCGGAACAAAGGTTAAAGTCGGCCAATGACTTAGCCGAAACAATCCATAAAAATGAAGAAAAGCAAGAGCAAAAGCTGGAAAGACTGAAGAATGAACTTAGTGGTATACAAAAGGCCGCCGCCGCACAAGGTTCGTACGCAGGGACGGCTGTCTAACTTTTCTCTTTTTGGAAATGTTAATGCGTCTTGAATAGAAGCTTCCAAGAAAACCGCTCATGGAAACTATTCATTTTCCCCAGAGGATCTGGAAGAATATTGAAAACTGTAACTAAACATTTCTCACACCGCAGTTCATCATCATTCAACAAACACTTTCACGCAGAAAAGTGGCCGTGAATGTCGAAGAAGTCGGATCTCGACAACAAGTTGAAACCCTTTGTCGAGGGATGAGGTCAAGCGGGTGGCAGGCAAGTCGAGCAAAGCTCTCGACAAAGCTTTGAAAGATATCGCATCTAAGGTATTTTGGATAATTTCAGGAATAAAAACGTACACTCAGCTGTGCTTTCCGTTTGTAGAATGATGAAATTGAAAAGCTAGCCTCCGAATGGTCCGGTATTTACCGCAAATGTCGACTGGAGGAAATTCCTCTACCACTGCTCCACGGAAAGTTGAAAAACGTTCCAATGGAAGAAGTGCGATGCTTTCTTTTGCATGTTGTGCTCAAACTATATAAACTTACGCGTCTAGAATCTTCGGAACAAAGTGGCAATGGACGTAGATGACGAAGACCATACACAGCGGCCCAAGGAAGTCAACGACTATGGTCTGGAAATCAATTTTAGTCTATTGGAAGATGATGAGCTTGAGGTACATAATGAAGTTATACCGCATTACCTTGTCTGTAGTTTACATTTGCTTAGGATGGTTCCGCTGATGTCGGGGCCGAGTTCGACACTGCAATTACTAAGCTCAATACTGACATTGAACGCATGGCTCCCAACATGAAGGCTATGGAAAAGTGTGTTCTTAAAGCTATCGACATTTAGCTCCTTTACTAATGAATTATTATTAAGGCTGGACGATGTTGAAGCCAAGCTGGCTCAAACTGAAAGAGAAGCCGACAAAGCTCGGAAGGAGTTAAAAACCACTTGTGACGAGTTTAATGATGTAAAGAAACGCAGGTACGGCGGTCGATTGGGTGTACTACTTGGAAGCTTCTGATACTTTCTCCTGCAAATGTGACCTTTTCAATCGCGCCTACAACCATATAGCAGAACATATAGACGAGGTGTATAAAGATCTCACTAAAGGGAAAGCAGCTCCTATGGGCAGTGTAGCCTACATAAGTTTAGAGGACAATGAGGTTTGTTGTCTATTCTGGATGAACACTTGAACTTACTCTGCTCAAAGGAACCGTACTTGAGCGGGATAAAATACCATGCCATGCCACCTATGAAGCGATTTAGGGACATGGAGCAACTGTCTGGTGGCGAGAAGACAGTTGCCGCACTTGCACTCCTCTTCGCTATTCATAGGTATGAACCACCCCTAGTCTTTCGTTGCCTCGTGCCAATACTTTTTTATTGTTAGTTTTCACCCGTCTCCTTTCTTTGTGCTAGACGAGGTTGATGCTGCGCTAGACAATACTAATGTCGCTAAGATAGCCATGCGTCAGACGAGTTTCAATTCATTATCATCAGCTTGAAAGGATCATTGTACGAAAAAGGGACCTCTCTCGTCGGAATATATCAGGAGATTAATAGTTCTCATACATTAACGTTAGATGTAAGAGACACCTCTGTCATATATTCCTCTTTTGCTGACCTTCTCGTAGCTCACCCAGTATGATTCTTAGCCATTGGGAATATTGTCCGTCTTTGTGATATTAATGAAACTGATAGTCAAGATGTATTATTGTATAATAACTGACATTTGCTGGCTTCGGAACCAGTATGTCTTCCAGTCGTTCCATGATGAGATCACTAGTGGTTTGGAATGTTAGGGAGTGTTAGGCTGCATTGAATGCAGAAAATCAAAGACAAACATGGCTTGTGATCACTTGAGTGCCATTCGATCAATTGCTCCTCAGTAACGGGCGCCTCTTTCGGGATTTTCCGGACCCGAAAAAAAAAAGTGCCTGATAGAGCGTCATCCAACCATGACACGATGCATCCATCAACTTCCGCATATGATAGATGTGTGGTCACATGACTAAAAAATCAGTAAACTAGTCTAAATATATTATCTAAATTAAAAGATTAGATATGATAGATAAGATAACCAAATAAATCAATCTAACTAGATTTCTATAGTCTATTATTGATTGTCGGAGTTTCAAAAACTTTCAAGTGTAAATAATAAAACCCTATGATAGAGCCCACCTAAGCCCTGTTCACTGAATGGGTCATAACTCATTATTTTAATATGTAATACCCTAAAGTTGTAATAATTAAAAATACTCAGAATTATATTCTAAACCCTCCCAGACCATAAAAATATAGGTCTCTAAAAATTGTCAATCAGATACCTGATTGACAAGGGAATTACTATAGGATATTGAGAACAGTAGGATCGTGTGGGGTGGGTAATCCAAAAGAATTAAACATATATGTATATAGACATATGATGCCTTGGCAAAAATGAATCTCCGGAATAAGTCCAGTTAATGAGAGAGAACAATTCAAGGCTCTGGGGATGTTAAAAGTATTGTTATTGTTGAGCAAAATCATGATTCCCAAAAGGATGATGATTGAGTGCTGAATCAAGATTAATGTTGAATATAAGGTGAAAGATGGCGGGGTGGTGAGACGCAGTGTTACCACCACACAATGTCATAATGTCTAAGCACCTCAGGCACATTTTTCAAATATTTTATCATTACCTATTTGTCCTATTCAGGACTGTACCTAGTGGAATGTGTCAGGAAAAGTCTCTGACATTTCCTCCAGTTGGGCATACGGGTTCTTCTGGGATACGTGGTAGCATTCTTCTCCTGTTAAGTGACTTCATGTCATTGGAGTTTTTTGAATCTTGATTCTTGGAGCGGTTCAGCCTCGATACCTGTGTTTCCGATTAGGGATGTCAGAGTACGTTTCACAGGCTGTTTCACTGTCCATTTCACTGATAGGTCACTTTAAGGGAAAATTTACCACCCATATTCATGTCCACCATTCTCTGTTGTCTTCTCATTACTGTTTTTTTCGGTGTCATCCTCGTCATCTTGATGTTGTCACAAAAATTGTCTTTGTCCACCGGTGAGGGGGAGCTGCCGTATTCCACGATTCAAGCTCCGCGATGATTGTTCACTTCAGATTTGGTTTGTTGGTTTCGCCAGATTCGGACATTTTGCATGTGCAAGTCCAGCTTATCGGGGTTTGAGGAATTTTGTTAGTCTTCCGGATCAACCCAGCTGGACATACGATGGGGCCCGCCGAGAAAGATAGACAAGCAGCGTAGACACCCCTGAGCGGTATGTAATATGAATTCTTAAAATGATCATGGGTAGCTGTCTTATTTAGAAGGCACTTCTTTTATGACAAGGTAATCGAGTTGGTCAGGCTTTTCAAAGTAGCTAACGAAGAATACGAAAAGTACGTGTTACTTAACTTATTATTTATTTCTTTTTTCTTTTTTAGCCCCGCCATTTTGTGATGTGAAAACTCGTGTAACTCAGCTCACTTCGAGCATCCTATCATCTAGATTAGAACGGTTTACACATGTGTTCAAACACTTACAGGTATGTTCGCTTATCATTAGTCAACAACAATCCTTGATTAAACCGTCATCTCTTAGGGAGGTGACTGGGACTTACCTGAACAATTGTTCACTGATGTTGCTCGAGCCTATTGTTCAGCTTCTGGAGACAACTCTGGAGCTGATGTGCGAGAGCTCATCCCGGAATTTTTCATGTGTCCCAAGTGCATATTGATTTATTTTGTTATTGTAAAGAAATATTATGTTCTTCAGATTCCTCTTGAACATCTTGAATGTTAATTTTGGTGTCAAAGATGATGGAGAACATATCAACGATGTCAAACTTCTCTCTTTGGCAAAGCAAGATCCTCTGCTATTTATTGTTTCATACCAATGCATGACACATCATCACATCATCAAATAAACCTGTAAAGTAGACCTCAAAAGCGAAAACATACACACATGTTGAATACTTCTCTCTGTGAGCGTGACTCCAATCAGAGACACTGCGCACAACTTGAACCGTCATTTCCTGTGAGGCGGCCGAGCATACACAGATTCATCTTTGTCATCCCGCAACGCATCTTCTGGTCTGGCCAAAATCATGTTGACCCATTTTATGGAATGTTTTGTGGTAGGGATGATCTACATTCAACCATGGCGAAGACATCGATAAAACGAAAAGCTTCAAAAAAACATGTTCTTACGTATAATTGCCTCATTTTGAGCCACTGTTACGTCGTGAGGAAATGCAAGCCAGTCATATCGACTGGGAAGGGTTTAGATTGGGTGGATTCCACCTCGTACATTACTGAAACAGAACCTACGTGCCATTTTTGTACTGTCATATGCTTTCAATATGATGACGCTTCAGCAAAAGGTGACAGCTTACCTTGCATGTTTTTATTTCACTCCATCGTTCAATGAAGTGCTGTACAATATCAAGAATGGCAAGTCCGACGAGTAAAAAATTGTGAAGATATCCAGCTCATTCAAGAGTTGCAGCATAAATTCATTTACATAGGTATGTTTGTTATACTCGCAAGTGGAATTAGTGAACCAATTTTTGTACGTTCCTCAATTGTCACTTTTGCTTCAATTTCCGATTCGATGCATTGTGCAGCGTTTCCAACATCCAAAACTCTGGGCCAGTGAAAAATACCATTGCCAAAGCAATTGTCGAAAGAATTCTGCAGGCTGCTAAAGAAAAACAAACCGTTCCATGTTGGTTACACTCGACAGTGCAAATTCCATTTCTTAACCTATTTTATTTCACATCATTGTGATTATACATGAAGTTTTTGCCTTTGCCGGAGATATTGCCGAAACCTCATCAATTAATGTTGGTTTTGGATATCATGGTGATAGTGTGTACCTTTAAGAACCCAATGATGGCCCAGCTTACCTCATGTCTTTTCGTCACTGATTTTTGACTTTTGAGTTGGTAGATACGTGATAGGGCAGCAGCTCAAACGGAGGATGATGTTGATGTGTCGAAGTTTGAGGACAGTGATGCTGGCGAACTGGATTGGTTAGAGGTGCATCGTGTCCAAGGAGATACTTGAGCTTATTGATACCTATGCACAGAGTGAGCATGATTACGCATGAGACCCTAGACTGACCAAACGCATCATACCATATAACCTGACACAACTTCCTATAAACCAGCTCTCCTCCTCATCGTCCTCTCTTTGGTACTTTTTTTCTTCACTTCAACCACCACTCAACCTTGTCACTCCTGTTTCTCCTCCTTCGTTTTAAATCATGTCCGAGGGTAAAAGGGGCAACCCCCAAGGAATTCGCCAGTGTGTTTTCATATTTATCCACATCTCACCGTTCAGTCATTGACATGTCAAATAGTTGACTTTATGATGGGCGGTGTATCCGCTGTGGGTATCCTCTCTTCTTATCTTAATCCTCCTGTCTCATAGACATAACAAATTAGGCCATTGCAAGAACCAGTGCTGCTCCCATTGAACGTATTAAGGTATGACTTTTGTCCTTTTGTGGGAAATGTTGCATGTCGCTAAATAATGTGCTTTAGCTTCTCGTTCAAAATCAAGTGTGTTAACCGCTTTTTTCTTCTTATGTCTATTAGGCTTACAATGTGCCGATATACACCATGTAAATAGGATGAAATGGTAAGTTTACCGTTTATCGTCATCATTGCAAAATGCCTACTATCACCCCGCAGATCAAGCAAGGTCGTCTTTCGGGCCCCCCACAAGGGTGTCATCGACTGCTTTGGTCATACCTACCATGAAGAAGGTCTTGTCTCTTTATGGAGAGGTAACACCGCCAATGCCACTCATCATTTCCCAACACAAGCCTTGAACTTTGCATTCAGTACATTGTTCTGTCTCTCTCCCCCTCCAAGATCTATCTAACTGCTGTACTATAATCTACATCCTTTTCCAAGATTCTGTGCCAGAAGAGCTCGAGCTAAACCCTGGAGGGTTGATGGTTTCACATCTTTTTTATGTCCTTTGCCTTTATCGGCACCTTTCTTACTGGAAGAAGACAATCCATGAATTCGTAATATCAGAGCTCAGCCATCGAAGTAAGGTTGTGGATATGGGGAGCCATAGATCTCTTCAAAGTCTTCAGCATCCTGTTTTGCTAGCCACGGACCAGGAATATCACTTTGTGGATTGGGTCGAGTGATGAGATACACTGCAAGCAGAGCAATGACAGTGATGGTGACGAACAGATGTGATTAATAAACTTGTTGTTGAGGGTTTTGAGGTCGTCGACAAGTTGAGATGCAAAGAAAAGATCATTGAATCTGTATTTGATAATGGGATAAATCTGATAGTTGATTTCATATATTTATGCACTCACTTGAAGAAGCAGGATACCAACCGAATCTACTCACGCGAAAGAAGGATCTTAAGAGAAGTGCCGTGGTAATGTTAGGTTTTACAAGTACGGTCAGACGGATGCGAAACCTATGGGTGCAAATGGGACCCTTGGCACTTATGAGATTGGATTCTGTTATGCACCTGCCGTTTTTGATGAACACGGCACAGGCCTAGCTGGCTACACACTGAAGGAACATTTTGCGTTCTTTGCTTCCGCTGTAACTTCTTCAAAACCCTATGACTTTGCAGCACAGTGGCACTATTCATATCCATACCACTGTCGTTATCTAGAACCCCTGACAACAACACCTATCATCAGCTCCAATTCAAGATCTTCCCTAGGACCATGGACGCCAAATCATCTCAATACTATTGTCTCTGATTCTCAAGGTATCCGACAATATCGTCGCCACCATCATCCTACAGCACTGTCACAAGATCGACACAATTCTACCTCATTTTCCATCGCCAATTCTGATGAAGTTGGTCTGTAATCCCAGCAAGAAGACTCTGCCTTCTTGGTCCTTTTGATATCTGTCCCCGTTATCTTCCGACGAGTTGCTCCCTCCTGAAGAAAATGAGGCCCAAGTAACTTTGAACATGAAATCTTATGGGTGGCATGGCTGTTCAATCCTACCTTTGCACCAAGTGGCGAAAATCATACTATGGGTGAACATGGTTTAGCTGAGGCAGTTTCAATGCAACGTCTGATGGACCTCTCCGACACCATCCAGGCTCATGAGTCTGACAGGGAAATAGTCTTTGGAAGTGAAACCATTGACACCAACTTGGACATGTTACAAGATCAACATGCGCCTAGCGTACTTCCTGTCGGCAACGAACATGAACTACTCAGATCCACGATTAACGCTGTGACTGAAGTGCAAGCATCAGAAGATCATCACGTGATAATACCTGGGTGAATTCTCCTTTTGTGTCTTCACAGCAACAGCCTCTGCACTTGCCTAACATCAAGATATCAAATCCTTTCCGTGCCGACGATTCCCAGGCTTATCAAGGGTCAGAATGTGTACATGCTGAGGATTCTGTTTGGTATCTTTATAAGACACATCATCTAATGAAGTAAAGGTAGCATGGCTCAGCCAGAATCAGATGTCATAGGTGTCTTAGAACAAGGAGCGGTAGTCAACTCGGCATTAGAGCTCGATACTACTGTACAGGGTAGTAATACTCTCGACTCGTTCTCTATTTCGTCGACTGTCATGCTATCAACACCTCTCCCTATTGCCTACGAATCTCCTGCGATGGCTGTTGATGTTGAAGCTAGTAACGAAGTGACGGGAGAGGTGGAAAGCGTCAGCATCTTGATTGAAGTTGCATCTCCGCTGTCTGATGCAACTTCAAGCTTCGGATCCGCTGTCACCGTACCTTCCTTGGTTCCATCACTGGAGGGCTTTCGGTCTTCTCCGCCTTCTCCGCCTTTTCTAGCAACATCTGTGGATCAGTCTAGACAACTTTCCGGTCCATTAGAGCGGTCAAGTCACAGTGCTAGCAACATTGGCTCTGTGGAAGTACCACATATCTTCTCAAATAACCTTCTCAATTCAACTTAAGATTCAGATGCTATAGTAACTACTACTGAAGAACCGGACAGCAATGGCCAGGAGCCTCTCTGTATGGCATCTGCTTCTTATAGCATTCGTTCACTGACCTTGTGACATTAGCCTCATCGTCATACCATTAGTACACTCCGCCATTACCACAGTTGTCAGTGCAGGATTTAGCTTCGTCACTACCGACAACACCTCATAGTTTACTCACATTGGTACCTCTTCTTTCTTCAAATCCAGCTTCTTCGTTGACATTCTTGGAATCTGCTGAAGACGGATTGATATCAACAGAATCTGACACAACTTTGGAAAGTCTCGATATGGATATGGAAAGTACATCACCTTCTCAGTCTTTGGATCATATCATCGAGGTTTCTGTGTCGAGGAATGAACACGTGGAAACATGGCAATCATACTTTGAACAAGCCTCATCTACGGAACCTGTTCGTTCTTCTTATTCGTTGGAAAACGTGCGTTCAACTGTGGATATCACTCGTTCTCAATCTCCTAGTCCTTCACCATCATCTTCTCGCGGTATTATCACAGCCGCTCCTGTATTTCATCCACAACCTCTACCTGCCCACTCCTATTCTTCAAGAAGCAGGAGCCACTGAGGCACCGTCCGTTTCTAGGTGGTTCCCACGACACATGCTTGCGAGATCTTTGTCTTCCCTGAACCAATCATCATCTCAAAGATCGTGGAGAACACCCCAAGAGTTGGATGACTCTCCTATATCTCTCAATAACAATGGTGATGACGATGAAGATGACCCGGTATTCAGGCTCCGATCTTGTTCAGGGCATGAGACTGGGTCGGTGTCGCAGAATGAAAGTAGACCTGTAAGAGGGACACAACCTTCATCACCCAGCATCTCCAGAAGGACCGCAAGATATTTGTGCACTTGACGTAGACTGTCAAGCTCTTCGCGGCGGGATTTTCGTATGTCTTCAGCTTCATTGTCAGCATCAGGACCTAAATGAACCTATTCAACATTTCGGGGACTGAACATTGCTCTTTCATTATGAATAGGAACTGGAATGCTCGCGTTTACCATCAGATCTGTTTTCAACTTGTTTTTATATTTGTATCACGTCATACAAGCACCTTGGTATGGTAAAATTCCACCTAAACAAGTGGCATATTGAAGGAACTATTTTATCTCACTTAAGGAAGCTCAAAATCCTCCTTCATCGGGCCGTGTTAGGGCAGGATTCTTTCAGATTTGGAGCTATGCTAGGTGCGAACATCGACTATATATTATCTATGTCTATTCTTATTTCAAAGGAACCTTTGTATTTTGTACAAGTATTTCCTTAACGCTCTTCCCATTCTACTCCCAATGCCCGAGCCGCCCAGTCATGATAAATGGGGTGAATCAAAATACACAGAGACCATCGACGAAGAAGATGACGAGTTTGAAACTGAAGGAACCGGAGCCGAAACTGAGGCTGATGCAGATACGGAATCCGATGTCTTACCTCTTCAACAGTGGCTAAACGTCTTAAAAAACTCATGCCACTACAATCTCTCACGATCTTACCTCCCAGTAGTCAAGGCTTGATGTGAATCCGCTAGCTGGACGCCGACTCGCAACATAAGCACAAGCACATCAAGAATGGGTTCATAAATGGATGAAGAGATGGTACACCATTCTTGCTGGCTGTATAGCTTCCCTCAGTTTGCTGTTTGAGAAGAGAGGTTGGCAAGTAGTCATTGCTCAACAGTTATTTGTTCGGTACATGACTTTTACGTGTTTTTCTTCTCTTGGAGGTCCTCACATATACACAGTTTGCAAGGATCATACAATGAATTTAGTACCAGGCGCAATATTAAGATACCTTTTGGCTCAGTTATCGTATTTTCATTGGCGTACACTTCATGTGATAATGGTTATTATATCATTGAAGTCACTTTTATCACAGATGTGGTCAAATATTGTATGCCTCTTACCTTCTTCACCCTGACACCTTGTCGTCAGGTTATAATGCATGGTATATTCTAATGCGTGCTCTGTCTTTGCATCAGTTTGCACCCCATAGCTAATCCGTATTCTTAGGGTTCAAAAGACATCAAAATCACATGAAGAAACCATCCAAATAAATAAGAACCTCATGAGAGAAGGGTATTTTGAGCTTGAAGACATAGAGCGAATTATGAATTATGAATTATGAAGTATGGGAACAAGGTTTTTTGCTGCATTATATACAAATTCTCACCGGCTATTTGGACAGACGACTCATCCCGCAATGCGCCAACAACTTGCAACAGAGCTGGCTCATGCCCAAGCTGGTGACTTTGGCCCACTTTATGCTTCATATGCCGTTGTTCATCCTAAAATGACAAGCTCTACACTGCATAGTATGAAAACCTTTCTCGAAGTTTTTGGATGGAGTGTACAATTGTTTGCTTTTTCTTTTTCCGTCTGAACGTTGTGTTAGAGCCCATCACATTTAGGTACCTTTCTATGGAGCTTTACATTTCATACCCCCTCTTCTTTTCAAACATCAATTATTTTTACAGCACCTGCAAGACATGCTACAAAGAGCGTCTAGAGGAACGATCAGGAGCTCTGCATTTTTAGGAATGTTTGTTACAATTTACTACGGTTTGTCCTTTCACAAGCATAGTTCGTTTAGTGTAAGTACCGATGCGGCACAGACGGTGCAAGGTACTAAAATGAAGATAAATCAATGATGTATAATAGCAAACTAAATACAAATATATATATAAGTGAAAGATGCACATAAAGGAGGGATCATCCGAAGGACAAAGAATCTAAGACACAAAGGAAATAAACTGCGCGAGGCAGGTAATGGAACTAAATGATGTAATCTATGAGGAGAATAAAAGAAGGTAAAAATAGAATGGGACACAGTGTGACTACGCGTGTAAGGAGCGTAGCTCCCTTACATTGGTTGTAATTCTAAGAGACATCTCCCAGCCTACTTCTGTCTAAAGCATGGACTACATGCCCGCTCAATATCCAACTTGACAGCACAAACGGCAGTGCCAGCACATCTTCCCCTGACGTTTCCCTTCCCTGTCAAAGCATCTTTTTTCACCATTCCTCTTCCGCTCATCAATCTCCTACACTCAAAGCAAAGCTTTTTCCTTGGCGAGATGTTATGCAGACTTGCATTGCTGGTAGAAGCCAGGTGCTGTCATCCAGATTTTGCCATGTATGTTCTCCCCAAAGTGTTGGAGAGTGCTTGGAGAATGGCTCATGGACGAGGTATGGTTAAAGGACCTAAAGTCGGTGGGGAAGTCTTGGCCAGTACCAGTAGAACGTCGTCATGCACAAACCTAAAGTTGTCTTGCTAGCTTTGCATGATGGGAATGGGAATAGTGATGGCACATTTTCTTTCTTCCTTTGTTTATCGCCTGTATCTTGACTAAAGTTTCATCTAGAATGCATATCAAGTCTGATCCGTGTTACTCTGATGTCCTCGCTGAACATTATTCAATTTTCACCATCCTGAACATCTTTCTGGTCTTGTTTGACGGATATTATTGGCCCAAATTGATGAATAATGAAACGGTACGTTCCTTTAACACAATGATATAACAAAAGTGATAATTATATTGATAAACTCATAGAGTTTTATTATGCTCAGTCCAAATTTGCAACTCAAGTGATGCAATGATGTTTTTATGTGATAATAGTTATCATAACCACCTCTCCTTATTCAATGTTGCTTGTCAGTTAATATACTGTAATCCATTAACTTTTTCGTAACATTTATGGAAATACTGCTATACGAGTCTACTCCCATGTAAGCTCTCCTTCCCCAATCACTACTTCCTCCGTTCATTTGTTTACCCAAATCTGCCTCAGGTGGCTTCTTCAGCGACAGACCACAGTGCCCACAGTGACTAAACCATTTGTCATATATAAACACTATTTTCTTCTGCCCCACCTCCTTCAAGTGGACTATACACCTCCGTTTGATTACTGCATGCCACAATGTCTCTTCCACAGGAGGTCAAAACTCTCAAAGCTGAAGGTAACTCATTTTACACCAAAGACAACCATATGGGCGCGATAAAAAAAATACATGGTCGCCATCAATGTCGCATCTGACAACACCACTCTATTTGCCAACTGTGTTGCATGTTATCTTGCTCTCAAACAGTTTGTTCAATTCTCTATTTCTTCCCTGTTTCCTTCTCCTAAACTGTTTCAGCGGCGAGGTTCTGTTTGGTATGGTGTCAGAACCCCGGATGAATTAGAACGGGTAAAACACCACACAGGTACATATGTCTAATTCTACAGTTGTAACGCCTTGGTAAACACCGGATATAACTTTCTTGGTAATTCTTGAAGAAAGGGTGAGATGTTGCAAGCGAAAGCATCATATCCACTCACTCGATAGGGTCAATATGGTCCATGTCAGGACCGTAACATAGCTACGATATCTCAATTAGACGTGATGACAGATGATGGTAGCTATAGACATGCTTTGCTAATTGTCGAAGTGACCTATGTAGTCAAGTCGACATATGGTTAGTACTGACAAGACGCGTCACGTTCTTATCTTGTCGAATGCCACACTACTAATATGTTTAGATTTTCCTTTGTATGATGAATCTTTGAGCTGCCTTCTGATATGAGAGGAATATGATGTTGATGAAGTGGGAGAAGCCAATGGACAGTCCAGCGAGTTGGGTGTTATATCATTCAATGCAGTTCGTGAATGAACGAAATATAAATCAGACATGGGGGGCTTGTTCCAAACATCTATTTGAATAGACAGACTTGACAAACATGAGAGAAACTGTGAAAAGGAAAGAATGGTTGATAAATGATCTCGAAAAATAATATAATCAAGACGCATTGCTTACATTTTCATTTTGTTTTCCTGACCCGGAAATATGTGTGTCGGTTCTCCATCTACCTGGTGACAGTATTTCTTTCTTGAATTGGCTGGAAAAAACATCTACGGTTGTCATTTAATAAGTGGATTAAGATAAGAATGCACTTGCAATTTAGAAGAAAATAAGAAGAAATAAGGCCAGCACATAGGACCGTCGGAAATAAGGAAAATAAGCTGCGCAAAGTCTCTCAGCCCAGAGCTGATGATAAGCTTGATGTCCAAGGTCGTATCATGTTGATGGCGCGCTTATAACTATAAGTATTTGTTGTTTAAAAAATAAATTATATATTGCTGATTCAAGGCTCTAATAATTTGACAAATGAAATAAAACTACTATAATTCCAATATTAAGGACTTGAACCAGCCAATCAGAAAGTGAAAAACATACCTGTACTGCCTTAACCATCCATCACATTGGTATTGATTGTCGACCATATAGTAATGAACATGATACACCTAGTAAGAGTTGTTGAACATCAAATGTGCCAGCTGGCAAATGAAGTGTGAGTCAGACCTACAGACTGCGGACATGCTTTCAGCTTAGAAAAAAAGCGGGAACTCCTAATTCCATACTCTTACCATATTTCTCCAATGTAAACATAGTTCTATCAGTGGCACTGACTGAGAGGATGAATGAGTTTTGTTGAATGATTGACAAATGTGTGGCAGATGAAGTGGCAGACAGTTGCTGATGACATGCACTTACATAATGATCCTTGTGTATCTTGCCAATAAGCGTGATACAACAATAACACTTAATTTTTTATATTCTCATGTTCATAGGGACTTGTTTCGGGGCTTGGCAGGAATTTCGGAGTTTTAATTTAACTTGTAAATCCGGAGTAGCATAGTCATCTGTGTAAATTTCAGTATTTTGACTCCAGAGAGCTCAACTCTGTACCAAATCAGAAATAAAAAAACATGGGTAGAATATTTTTTAAATCTCTATCGGCATGCCATGTCGCTTAAATAAGCGCCCATACTCGCTTAACCGAGTGTCATCCAAACCCGTCCTCATCCATCCATCACTTACTCTCTGATTTTCAAAGGGGGAAATATACCATAAATAGCTATTAAATCCCCTAATTGAGAATACATATTTATTTACTATAATTCATATGACGGCATCCATGGTAAAATGACAATTATTTACCCGAAGCAAGCTCTTGTAACTAGCCGAAGTAGTTCAGCCGTGGGAGAGCTATCTGAGCCATGGAAAAGGTGGTTTAGTCGAGGGTACCCGAGGTTAGGGTTCCCATGACCCAACCTTAGAGGGTCAAAGGTGGCAGGTAATACCAGTTAAAAGTGAAGTATTTGGGAGGAAAATTCTCGGAGATCATTTTTATAACTTGCAATTTGGTCAGGACTTCAACGACTCTTCTGCATCTTCTGACAAGGCTCCTGAAGCATCAACTTCCAATGGGAAACAATATGCAAAGCGAACAGGAGGACAACCAGGCAAGTGAAGCACTGCAGACTCTAGTGTTAAGGAAATGTGAGCTAAAAGGATGAGGGAGATGAGCACTCCAACTATGACTGTTAATCAGGTTGAACTGGTGAACCTTTAGGACTAATTTTCCTTTTTTCATAGTCTCTTTTCCATATCCCTCTTCTTTCCTCTATCTCTCTCTGAAAAGGCAATCGCTTAGAAAAGAGAGGGGATTTTGTTATGTAACTGGTTGCTTTCATCATCCCTTCCACTCAAAAACATCATAAAACCCCAAATATCACTTATTTTCCTATTCTTTTCCAATCTCCTCCTTTCCCTGTCACATGTTGTGACATTCTAACTATTTCTCCTTAATTTCTCCTTGGTTTCTTCTTTTTCTTCCCATGCCCATGACTCGGCAGGAACAGTAAGTCATTTCTGAGACATTACTGACTCATTCATATTTCCTTTTATGGTTAAGCTGTTCACACCCAAAAGTCTATATAAGAAGGGCACTTTTCCTCTCTGGACATCATCTCATCTTATTATTATCCATATCATTCAACTGTCTGTAACTACTCTGGTACCTGTTGGTCCATTATAAACTTATGTTCAACCACTATCCTAGTCTCTAAGACTTCACTTCTCTTATCTAAACTCTCCTCTTATCTACATCTACTTCAATAACATCTTATCAACATCACTACACACAATGTCAATGCTCATCACCATTAACTAACTTCAACCTCTTACTCTTTCTTTGCCATCGATGTTGGACTACCCTTGACCATTGTCGGAACTATTAAATACATCACTGAACACCGTCGTAATTGCTAAACACTGTCGTAATCATTAAACATTGTCATAATCATTGAATGTTGTTGTAATTGTCAATAACGTTATCATAACCGTTATCAACAATACTATTCTCTCTAGTCTAAAGGGACCCCCAAGGACTTTCAACCTTCACCAGAAAGACCTACTCTCTCTCAAGTTTATACTCACTCAAGTAATCATTCATAGCCACGTATACTTCCACGCACACACTTGCAACCGTAAACTTACATTAACCAAAGACACTTAAATGAAGTTTGACTTCAAGGTTCAAGCTGATAGGAGATTGTCATTGATATTCTTCTTGAGGTACTCTTGATTAATCTACAGTATTTAAATTACTGGACCTTACTTACACAAGTGTCGGACATTGATGTAAATACCATTATGCAAGTCACTGACACATAAGTTGCGGCAGATACATCACAAGTGAGGCCTCGGAGTATAAACTCAACGATTCATATTGTTGTTGAAGCCTTATTAACTTTAACAGATTTCTATCACTGTTTATTGTCAGCAACACATCTGTTGTCACTTCATTGCTAATCCACATTCATTGTTCCCCCTCACATACTCAAGATCTTAGGATTGTTATATTTTGTTGTTATTGTTTGGTTTGATATCAACACTCACTCACTCATTATATCATATTATCCCTCACCACTTCCTTTTCATGAAATCAGCACCAGGACCCGCTCCATGGAGACTAGACGACCTCAAACAAATATCTTCGTAGTTTTTCCGATCGTATATTTAGCTACGACAATTAGCTATTATCTTCGGATCGTTACACCAGATCGCCATATGTAACAAACAGTTAGAAAGGCTACTGGCGCCTTTACTGCCTAGTGGTATTTACATGGTGTACAGCACCTACATACTATTACATAATCATGCTACATAGCACACATGCTAAGTCGCATGTTGTAGTATAATGGACTTATGCCTAAGTCCATAGGATGTTACGCCCACTTAGTGCATATGTAACCTCGCTTAACTTTCTGAAACCCCGCTCGTTCCCTATTGGGCAACTTCCCAAAGTTGCTGTTTCCAAACTTGTCCGCATCATCCTTTTTCATATTTGTCATCACATTTCATTTCTATAAAAGGATCGATTTAATGTATCTACTTTTCTGTTCTGATATCAATAGAAGTTTCACCTTGTTACTTGTTACACTGAGCTTCTTTGAAACACCTCCTCTTCTTCTTAACCTCTCACTTCATCACAGGCAGTGTCACAGATGCCGCCAACATTTCATCTCAAAATCTTAAAACCTTTATTCCGACATTTGGAATGATGTCTATGATGTCGTCGAAACTCTCGTATTCATCGTGTGACATGGTCGTACCACACGTTCCCCCATCGCCCGCACAATGACATCATAATGTGTCGTCTGAACCACGTGCTCCATGCATCAGACATCACGATCACGCAACTTGAAGTTAACGGACATGCACAGTGAGGGTGCAACTCAAGAGCAAGTTGAAGCCTACCGTTTACCTCTCGCACTAACCTCACCAGACTTTGTACATGCGTTCCAGCACATAACATAGGATATGCATCCGCTATGGAAGCAGAACTGTTACACTATCAGAGCGGGTGCAACATATAAGCTGAAGCCAAGTTCCTCAACTCAAACTTGTTCTCGAATAGGATCATCGAACTAGATCCTCAATCATTTCGGACCTTGACATGATGCAAGGATATAACCATGGTGAGAGATTGGCAGTAAAAAGTGGTGTCAAATCAGAGTCAAATCCTCTCTAGGTCCATGAAAGGCAGCACACAACAGCAATAAAGTTGACAGCAATGTGGATGCATGACACATAACGATTGCTGTGGTGTATGTAGCACACATATTAAAAATACTTTTCACCACTCCCTATAAATAAATAAAAATAAATAGCACATGGAAGCAGCCCTAGCATTACATGCAAGGGAATTAAGATATGTACCTTGGCTGTTTAGTGATAACATCACCTGATATTTGACTGAGCTTCTTCATTATGGATACAGCATTTCAATTCACTCGCCTGCAAGCTTGGACACATCGCAGGCACTCCCCCAGCCATTTTGCAATTGTGCACACAGAAACCCTACTTTATGCTTGGAACCAATTGTTTTCCATTCAACCACCATATCTTTGCAAAAATTTGCAGGTTGTACCTTTCCTTATTACCTTCGCACAAATTAAACGTCTTTCTGAAATCATCTTTCCTTATGAGCTACTGCGCCGCAGTATAATCTCATCCCTCAAACCAACCCTACATCAACCTCGCAACGAGAATAGTCTTTCACTAGTTGTCCACTTCAGCTGTCTAGTCAAGTGCCAATTGCTATGTCTCACAGTGTCGTTGTCGGATTTTACAGAAGGCTTCATTAGTAATACTTTCTCTGATATGGATTTCACATTAGATGTCAATGGTAAGGATCTGATCAAGTCCAAATACAATTCAGATGATTGTTTGACAAGACCGTTGACAGCAAACAATCCTGACATGGACTACGTATACACTGCGAAACCAAAAAGCCCACAATATGTATGCACTTCCTTTACCGGTCCTTTTTCAATCATGACACGTACCGAATTTCCGACTCGACACATGTAGAGTCGCTCGCAGGTTCGTTTCCGGTCCAAGTACTACTTCTGCCGATGTTAAATCATTATCATGTAGGTTAACATTGACGTCGTCATGTATAGCATTCATAGGCATTCATATAGCTACGTGTCAAGTTTTTCCTCAAAGTCGAATATATGTACAATCATCGTTCCTTAAGCTTCCGACTTCGTGCTATCCTTCTTCCAGGGGACAACTCGATTTATCGCGTAGCCATGACTATCTAGGAATCCAAAAGAGGTGAGACCACTACGTTTCAGAAGGCCAGAACATTAAAACTTAAACTTTGCTCCTGCCGAGGGCGAAAAGCGACGAACCATGACAGAGATTCAGAGCTTTTCCAGAGGTCTTGTTTGCCCTGGTGAATAATCATTACGACTGTTTATAATCTTAAAATGCTTCTTCTAAATCTCATACAGCATAGTCTGACTGTGCGTCTCAGGGGCCGGGCAAAGTCTGGTACCCGAACCATCGTGAAAAGTTTACATATTCCTTCCACTGCGCCGCACATTCAATAACCCTAAGTGAGCCTATATTGTGTAGATAATGTTGTATTCCACGAACGATATAAATTTCTGGGTTGTATCGTCATCTGCCCGACCACCTAGAGTCCGACTCGGAAATTGTTCACGACTACCTCATAAATACACCAACTTTTCAATTGACCCCAACCCGAAGCACACATTATCGGTACATAATATGGTGAAAGGCCATATATAAATGCAAGCATTTGGGTTCGCTTATGCTCTAAAATTCAGTCGGGGCTGGAAGGAAACAGGATGTTTGAAAAGCTATTTTTGGGGACGCTGGGTTGTAAAGTCGTACAAACTCCTATTTTTAAGTGATATTTCCTTTTAAGAAGGCTGTCCTGCTGAACAAGTGAAACGGTTTAACATTAGGCTATTTAAGAGCCGTGTACATGCTTTTAGTCTATTTGAGTTCTCAGTACTTCGTTCTAACTACGGCCCAAGCATCAGTGGAGATTCAGAAGAATTGAGCATAGGAACTAAGGAGTGCCTGGTTTCGACAGAACCAAATACAGACAAAAGCGTGTCAGATCTAATACCCCCATGGACTCGTTGGCTCAAAATAATACCGCGACCGCTGTGTTACACTACCGTAACCAAAACTGATGCATCATTATGTGCATCAACGGAAAGACAAACGGGAGGCCCAATGAATCGAAAAGAGTTGAGAACTACTCAAGAGAAAGAAAAATATCCCACACATTTTTCACAAGCTCGGACGAGCTCTCCGAGAGGCGAGAGCACGTCGGCCACCCACACTCCCATCCTGGTCCCCTTTCTGGTAACCATCCATCAGATATAAGCCATCAAAAGCATAAAGTTAGGCACTGGTCAGAGTCTATTGACGATGTGGTTCGACATTCCCAGACATCCCAATGCAAACACTACATTTTGCTAGCAATTGAGAATTTTGAATAAAACTGCAGCTCTGAGTTAGCCGCCCGTTTGAATCTGGAAATAAACCACTTCGCCTGTACTAGGCTCTGCAGCTTCTGCTCGTTTTTCATGAAGGCACGTGTGAAATGTACGTGCGATAGAGAGAGAAGGGGTGAAAAGAAAAAAGGGGGTCTGGAAGAACAATTCATAAACGGTCCCTCCCTTTTTATATGGTGAAGACTGCAAGCGTATGTACTAATTGCCGGTATATACATATCTACACCTGCTCATTCCGACTTTTTCGTACCCTGTCTCGGATACGTAAAAAAATTATTTATGACCTCGATCCGTAACGGAGGGTCGGCTCATCTATCCGAAAGGAAGATTTCAAGAGGATCATCACCGTAGATCACCGTGTTGACAGTCATATCTCAACCTGTTTCCGCGCGCCGATAATCGATATCGAACTCGGAACTAGTGCCAAGACAAACAATGACTTGGATTCTCTATTATTCTCCCTCTCTTCATCCGACGCGTACCCGCTGTTAAGTAATTGAATGTGATAATTTCATTCTTGCTTGACATGCAACTCGGCGACTCCACGATTCCTCGGGTCTAATTTATCGCACAGAAACTAGTCTGGAAAGGCGAAGCAACGTAAAAAAATAGCCCATCCTCGGTTCCAATGATGGTTACGGTAATATCTTCCCGGTCACTGAATGAATGACGTCTTTCCCGTTTGCAGCCAGCCTCATTATTTTCATTGATCGTCAATTATAAGAGTAATGAGATGTACACTGATGTACAACTATGATGATCATCGTCACTCGACCCTGATTGGTTACATTTGGAAACGTCCGCTCGTTGGTATGTAGTTCAAGTGTTGGGATTACATTGTGCAATAACGAAGAAAAATGCGAAACGAGGAGAAAATTGCAAACAACTGCAGAAGCAAAACGAGGTGTAACCGTGTATGACTAGCAACTCAAAAAAAAAAGAATGAAAAGGACATTCCTGTGAATGACTGCAGCTCGAGGATATATTACAGTTATTGATGGTAAAAAGTTATGTAATGATAAGTAACAGAGAAAAAGAACTTGCGATGAAGGTCAGAAGGCTGGGGTATTGTCGCCTACGCACGATAACTAGATTTGAATGATGACTCGCCCACAGCTGCGCTAAGGCAGCATCATTATACGTGATGCATTCATTAAGAAAATGAAGGGGCGTAGCCATGCAATGTATCAAAAGTGATTTGCAATTCCACGGGTATCCAAGTCGTTTCGTTTCGATATCCGTATCCGAAGATCGCTACGAAAATCGCGGGGAAAAAAATTAAGAGAATGAGTATAACCAAATCCATAGGGAAAGAGATCCATCCATATTTTAATCGACATTCTTGGCGTATCCGCTCCTCGACCAGCGACGCAACACAAAGCGACACAACACAAGGCTGCATCGACACCCGATTCAATACACCGACGAACGTTCTCCCTATCCACCAGATCCAGATCCATTCCCATTCCCACCCCCACTCGCAATCACAGCGCCTCCTTCCTTCGCGAGCATATCATTCAAGATACGAACAACCTTCCCAACACCATCTTGAACAGCCTTTCTATCCGATTTCACCACATTCTTTAAAATAGTCGCATTGAACCTATCAGGATGCCATCGTAGCAACGCCGCCCTTATGCGTTTCTTCGACGAGCTCGCCTGCGTTTGCGACTGTTGTTGTTGGTCAGACGACGAAATAAACTCGGCAACCAGCTGCGGGTCGATACCTTCTACGTCCATTATAGGCATAGACGTAGCGACAGGCCATGGTATATTACTGAATGTAAGAGATGAACTCGACTTGAGCGTTCGCCAGCGTGTTTCGTAGCCCGTCCATGATGTATACGTATATGAGGATGAAGATAAAGATGTCGGTGCCGAAGTTGGTGTCAGTGCCGGTGTAGTCGTGCTCGTACTCGTGCTTGTCTCAGAACCAGTACTTTCTTTGTACCTCCTATTATTATTTGCAGTATCAATCGAAGGTAGTTTGTTAGGAGACTCGTTCTTATCAGTTTCAGGCACAGCAGGCTTGCCCTTGCTTAACCTGGCTTTCTTATTAGACGCAGAGGGCTTTAGTTTCTCGGCAGCGTCCTTAACAGTAGAAACCGACGGGGAAGAATAGGAAGGAGAAGGTGATGAGGACGATGGTGCAAATACTGGCGCTGGTGCGGCTGTTGGAAGAGGAGGTATCGTGGGTTTACTCGGAGACGACGTTACTCTATGCCTGGAAGGGGAGCTAGTAGATGCAGAAACAGATACGGAAGTTCGGATACTCGTATTCGAAGCTGCACGCTTTATACTCGTTTTTCGACGGAGATGAGGTTGTGACTGAGATTGTAGCTGTGGATGAGATTGAGATTGGGACTGAGGCGAACGCGCGGTAGAGACTGCCGATTTTGTCGTGGGAGTGGTAGGGGTGTGCTCTCTATCATTGTTGACAGAAAGATTAGTGTTAACTTTCATTTTGCCATTGACATTCTTTGTACGAGGAGAAGTAGGGACTGAACGCGACGATGAGTGAGGATGTAGATGTTCCGGTGAGGTAGATGTCGACGTCGACGTAACAGTAGCAGTGGGATGAACACCAGCAACGCCCACATCTTGCTCCACTTTCAAATTTGAGCTGGAGTTTGGGGTAGAATGCATCTTCGGATCAGGCGATATTCGTTCAAGGCTTTCGTCGAAAAGCTCTTGGCCCGGCATTTGATTTTTGATGGGCGAATACAGATACTGCCGCTGATGTTGCAGAAGATGATGTTGTTCTTTCTGGTCCTGCTGATGATATTTATATTCATGAGACCGGGATTGGGCTCGTAAATAGTGTTGTTCTTCAGCACGGTCCAGACCTGCGAGGAGCCCTTCATTGTATGTTTGTGATTCTGATTCCTCGACCGATACTGACAGCGATACATTTGAAGTTGAAGTCGAAATGGAGGTAGAGGTAGAGGAGCTAGACGCGGTGGAAGTAGAAGCTTCAATATGTCTTCTCGTCTCCGTCATTCTCCTCGTCTTCACAATCGATTTCCGGCGTCCGCTATGTAGAGCAGCAACCCGGGCACCTGTTCCGTCGTTCTCGTTCTCGTTCCCATCCCCACTACCATTGCTCACAAGACTGCCCCCACGACGCGTCTGAGCGGAAGACGGAGGTTGTTGAACAGGCTGCTGTACCCTCTGCGAAAGTCTTTCCAACGTCAAATTGGTCGTCTCCCACGCATTGCGCCATGACTCCTCCGCCTGGTCCTCCGTCTTCCACGCCTCAGCAGCCGCACGCAACATGGTAGGCAATTCGTCTGCCAATCTCGCCTGCTCCTCCGCCGCGAGCCGTCTAAGCATCTCATTCCACTCCTGCTCTTCATGTCTAGCCTCCAACAGGACGTTCCCAAGAGTAGCGGCCAACAAATCATGTGCTTTCTGCCAACGAGACTCCAGACCCGCCAAAGCTTCCTCCACAAGACTATGGCCCACCTCCCGGCTCCGCGTCTCTTGCCTCAAAAACGAAGCAAGCTGGATTCGATTCCTTCTTTTAGCCTGCTCTTCCACTTCTTTGAGTGTGGTTTGTAGTGAGGTGATGTATTCTGATCGTGCATTTTGAAACTTGTCAAGCCTAAGCCAGCGAAGTTGGCGATGACGCTCTAGTTTGTCTTGTGCGTCCACGAGGAGGGCTACAACGGACGAGACGGAGACATCGGGGAATGAAACTGATACAGAGGATGGGCCAGTGGCTGATGAAGATGGGGGTAGTGGTGATGATGGTGACGGTAACGGTAATGGTAATGGTGCTGACGATGGTGATTCTACGCTAAGCACAGCTTGACTACCCATGTTTGGGTTCGCGTCTGTGTTTCCCATGTGTCCAGAGTTGTCTGATACAAAACGTGGTGTATAGGGCTTTAATTAATTTAAGGTTGTGAGGTCTCGAGTGTTTTAGCGACAGGTGATAGGAGGCAATAAGTAAAAACAAGCAGCACTATATGATCAAACATGAGTAAATGATATAGAATAAATATTGGCATGCACCCACGTTATGTCTATGTGTGTATATGGTCCGTCTTTGCTTCCAGCAGGAGGGGAGGGTTGGTTAGTTGTCTTTTTGATGCACGTTTGGAAGCTAATCAGATAGCCAACATTGCGAGTTTCAAGGAGATCGTCCGTGCGGGGAAAGTTGATAAAGACTAAGTAGAGATTCGATAGACTTATGAAAGAGAGAAATTTAGATTTGGTTCGAAAAATATAAAAAATACTACAGTATGGCGCAAAGAGCCCGGGCAGATGAAGTCACGTGTTTTCCGGTGTTCGAAAACTTAGGCGAGCTTGATAAACGCGTATGTTTTAGCCCTCGCGTACCTCGGTTGATTCCACAGCTGAATATTATCCAAGCTGAATGAAGGTCATTGAGTCAACGTGGAGTGGGAGATTTCTCGCCGTCGCGAACAATTGCAATACTATATATATCACTAATTCACGGTAATCTTGAGCAAGTGTGGAGAAAACTTAGGACATACACTGGGACTGTACATGTGGTGAAAGGAATCCACATTACAATAAACAAAACAAAACCAAAGAGTCTCAACCAGCCCCACAATTTGAACCGAGAAATATTATAGTAGATCTCAACAGATCCTACTATATATGCGGAGCACCTTGATCCCGCTTGTCCCTGCAAAGAGCTGAAACAAAGAAAAGGGAAGAACTAGCATCTCAGAAGAAAAGATGTGCACATGTAACTTAGCAACGAAATGGAAAAACATTGTAACGCGTTGTCATTAAAATTTCATTGGTGTTTTTTGTGAGAATATTTTATAAAGCATATTTGTCTTCTTTTTTTAATGATTTAGGTTTGTCTTAAATGTCAGCCTGCAATAAATCGATCGCCTTAAAGTTCGTGTCGGAACAAAGGAAGAAAAAGAGAAGAGTCAAATGCTCAAACTCCTATATTAACGATTTCTTCTTTTAACATGTAAAAATGTTCATAAAAATACATTGTATCGTGGTTATTACGGATTGCATGGGGAATCGATCAAGCTTGCAAAGGTGTTATGGTCAACGGAAGTTCTGTACGACCTGATTTGGATCCTTTCACCCTATTTAGATAGGTGGAGTTTCAACTGTCAAACGCATGATTATTTACCGCAACTGAACTTACATAGGACCCATTAGCCCAACCGAAACTCGGAGAATTTCAATGTCGTTTGGTGGAGGCGAGAATTCGAAGTTTTCCAATAATTCAATTAAGATAGCCTGCATCTCGAGTACCCTGTTTTAAAATAGAATATTTAGTACATCTTTTCCTTATATCGGAGAGGTGTGATTTCTTACGAGAAACGCCATCTGAATTCCAGTCAAAAACTCAGCCAAAACCTTATATATTCAAAGAACATACCCAATACAGCTTTTAATCCCGCTACTGAATGTGGCTCTGTAGGACAACCTTTAATATGCTATATTCTACGTCATGAGTTTAAAATGCCTACATGTTGCCAATAACACCAAGGTTGGTTTGCTGCTTATGATCACGATCTTCCAAAAATCGTTCAGGTCGCCAGACATCGGCGTCTTCACCCCAGACAGATTTAAGTCTGACATATCGTACCATCAGCTCCCAACGGTAGAACGAGCATTCATTTATAGATTGTAGACACACCTGTTATACGCGATGAATGATAAAAGGACCTGTTGACCGCGTTCAATTGGAAGGCTCGTAACAGTCTCCCCAGTGGTCAGTTTGACGGGATTAGATAGAGGGATGTGATCATCCCGACCAGCTTGTCGAAGAATAGCGCCTGCTATGGGATGATATCGCAGAGTTTCCTTCAAGGATATAGGCAAACACCGTCAGAGACCTTTTCCTAAGCCCAAGAGAAAACAAAAGCAAAAACAAACCTTCATTATAGCAGGAAGATAGTGCATAGAATCCAAGTCTGAGATAGTTATTTCGCTGTCACCCCTCTCTACCACTCGTGCACGTGTTTCACTAATTTCTTCCCTCACTTTGTTCTGATATTCCGGATGTTTTGCAAGCTCATATAACGTCCAGACTAATGTCATAGCGGTGGTCTGATGTCCCGCGAAAAAGAATGTTCTGCAATTCTGTTTCAGAAAAAAAAAAATTGACAATCAAAACATCAGGAACTTTACGTTAACTGAGCAATGACTTCTTCATTCGTCATTTTCGTTTTGGGATTCTCAGACAGATTGGCTCGAACTGCCAAAGGGGGGTATCAAAAAAAGAAGAAACAATATTGGCCGTCATACCTAGCACGCTCATAAGATCTTTGGAGCCTTCTTTACCATTGACATATAAAGCCGTCTGCTTATCGACAACGTTTTGAGCGACCTCGTTAACTACCGAAATGTAAGGCCTAAGCCTCTTCAAGCTTCGGGTTGGCAGACGTATCAAAAGGTGAAAGACAAATTCTGGAACTTTCCCTAGAAGATAAGAAATGATTAGATCAACGTCGCCACGTTTGTAAAACGCGTCTGCCCTATGAAAAGAAATACATATGAGGTATCATGCGCGGCGGCGAAGTAAAAATGGAAATACGCTAGGTTATTATAGCTTTTGGCTAATTTGTTGTTCACGCCCCCTTCAATTGCTTCAAAGTCGTAGGCAGCAGAAGCTATTATGAATAACGTAAGATACACAACATAGCAGGAATACGTAGAACAGACCGATTCCAATGATATCAAGAGTTGTACGAGAAAGCCACGGAGCCACATCTACAACACCAGCACTGGAACCTGGGGACTTCGTTGATTCAATTTGCTCTTTAATTTTGTTTGCTGTCTGATCCGCCGACAATCAAAAACGATGAACTAGGAAGACAGCAACACTGTACCTGTTGTGCCTTATGACGGAACATTGGAATGAATTCACGAAGGGTATTGAACGAGAAAGCTGGAGTCATAATTTTCCTTTGTCGGGCATGTTGAGAGCCTACGGCTCGAGTTGAGAACCAAAATTGAAATGTCTGCAAGAAGGAAACACGGAATACCTTCGGCCCAAACAAGCCCCTTTCCAAGAATGAGCCCCTGATTCGCACGTCCTGAAGAAGTCTTGGGAAAATTGTATCCCGAAGTGTTCAAAATGTATTGTATAGCCTGCAAGTTTTCTTCGCGTAAATTGAGTGAGAATCGTTCATTCAAGAAATAGAACCTTGGGGTCAGATATAAATAAAGTTTTGCGCTACGATATTTGGGCCAGGGTCATCAGTCTGGAACGAACAGGAGACAATAACATACGTTGAATTCCGCATATATCTTGACCACAGTTCCATATGTTTTCGTCCATTCAAAAGGCGCATCGCTAATCTCCGTCGAACGAAACAAGTCAGGCAGATTACCTTATAAAGGTGTGGTGTGCATCGTATATAAAACAGCAAGGGTTGTCGACATACCAGTTAACCACGATGACGAAGGAGGTCCCGGAAGTTTATCAATAAATCGCCGCCGCAAACGTCCATAGGCCAGACGACCGACAAGATATATGAAAATACCAGATAGCAAGACATTAAGCGAGCTCATGATAGAGCTATGTTGAAAGTTGAAAGGCGCCATGTTGATCGAACGGAAAGAACTTTATAGCGTTCATGGGCCATACCTGAGGTAATGACACTTGAAGTCGGCATCCGAAAGGCAAGGGAGTGCGTCATCTGCTGCCGAAAAATAAGGGAAATAGTGTATATGTATGGTGAGATATTCCGCCGGGAGAATTCGTGTTTGCAAGTTTAAAGAAACCGGTTGGCTAGAAGACAACGAAGCAATGAGACCATGACTGAAAATTGACTCCGCCATTCACTTGGAGCCAACGCCACGCGGCTTCAAATCACGTTTAGAGAAAAGTCTTCCGTTTCAGATGTAGTGCCTTATTTCAGTTTAAAAAGAGAACATCCACTCAACCAATTGAATTTACCTACGCCCAACCAGGAAACAATTAGTGAGAAGACTAACTTGGCACAAGGAGAGATAGACATTTACTGAATAATTTTTGTGTTAAAGAAGTAAATAGCTGGAGAACGCAAGTCGTGCCTAAAGAGGGGGTTGACGCGCTCATGAGTCATAAAATTTGCGTAAAATATGCCTCTGTCCGATCAGCTCGTGAAGGATTTCCGAAGCTTTCCTTCGATATTACGTCGACTATTTACAACCACTGGCCGTTGGCAGCATAATGTAAAAAAAGTTGTATATTGAGAAGTCGAAAAAGGATCAGAAGGGAAGGCCCGCGCGCCGCGGCTTTGCCGTCAGAAATGCTTACGTCATTTAGTTGGGTTCGGAGCTGGGCCCCGGCGTACCGTGTACGCACTCAATCCGCACTCCATATTTCATTGACCAACTAAACTATCAATATTATCTACGCCATGATTCCAACTGCACTATGGAACATGTTTTACGATATCCTCCGCATGACAGAACTTAAGGCCATTATTTTGATGTGCGTAGCAATCATACAAACCGCCGGTGAGTCGTGACAATGGCCAATGGCAACTTGCAAGGGCTCTGACACAAAAAAAGGTCGTGATAATTATCAGTTTCTCGTGAGTGGCCCCCGCTGATCGCCATTTGTTTCATAGAATTCTTTTGATAATGGGATTTCACCTAGAACACTATACATGTTCCCCCAAACAGGAATAATTTGTTGAAGGCTAATGTAGTGGCTCTGCGCCTGAAGCGCTCACATAAAAGCGAGATATTCCCGAGTGTTTCCATTTTTTGCTGTGAAACATGAGGTGTGGACGTGGAAAACCAGGTTTTTCCTTTGGTCTCGATTTTTGTGTTTAGGGGTTATATCATCATGCGGGTGTTATTAAAACGGGTCTTTGTGATAAAAAGACGTTAACATCCACCTCCCACCTACACCTAACAACTTGGACTTCGGCCACGACAATGTCTCTGGATCAAATCAAAGCTTCTGTGCAGCAAGGCATTGCCTCTGTAGCCTACGTAGGCAATACCACCCCTACTCAAATTAAAACGGCTCTGAGTTCGGTGTTGAGTAACGCGGTACGCTGAAGTTCTCATGCCGTATGCGTAACTCTCATTGAGTACACGTGTATTCTTAGACTACAATCCACGCTTCTATCCGGGAGATACCTACCAGCGAAATAGCCTCGTCGAAGCTTCTGGTAAACATGGATACTTGTTGCAATCTTATATGCATTCATCTACTGTCACTTTGCCACAGACCTCGGCTGTTCCTCAAGGAATTACACTAGCGGTTTGTGCCAGCAGAGTCACCTCTTCTCTTAAAGCAAAACGTTTTTCATAGTTTTCATCAATACCCGATAACTTATACTACATGTCATAGACCCTTTCAGCACCCCTCACACCTGACGACGGAACAGTTCTGCTGGCCACTTACCAGGCCACGCGAGATCAGCTCGTTGCAATCTTGCACGAATACACCATCAGGATTCCAGCCGTGGAGGCAAATATCCCCGGACTAAGCCAGTTCACTCTTTCCACTTGTCAAAGCATTTCGGATGTGAATATTTCTTATTCCAAACGTCTTGATGATTTACTAATGCAGCCAATCACAGGATCTTGCTAAACACCTTGTTTCTGGTTCTCCAGTAAACCATTTTCACAACGCGACTTTCGATTATAACTGAAGTGTATTCTCAGTCTAACATTCCCCGACGTGCTTATGTGGAAGTACAGGACAGCATCACTGCCGCTGTCCAAAAAGCACAGGCTTGTCTTTCCGCTTAAGAGTCTGAATGATTATCGTTGATGTCGTTTCTTATTGAAATTGGGTCTGAATATTTTGTCGATGGGACAAATTGCAAAAATATGTCTGACCTTTTTGTACGAGAATTTGAAATACAAAAAGCGATCAAAGAGTGATTTACAATGTGACTAGATTCTAAAAAAATATTTTTTTCATGTGAGTGGAGAAAGACTCTACGGTAATGCAACGCCGGAAAAGATAGTTAAATAGTCCATAGTAGAAGAGACACGAAATGAATGGATATATACAACGTAGTCAGTACGAAAATATCATAAGCCAAGGATTGAGAATGATCTATAAAATAATGTCAGATTATGACATTGGGTCCCCCAAAAAACGAAACGTACAGGATAAATGATGTGGGAGCCGGCGGTGAGTCTGGCGGAACATCGGATCAATAACCTATCACGCGGGGAAATAAAGTAGACACGTACGCCAAGGGGAACACAACCGCCCAATTAGTGCCAGGAATTCGCCATTCGGGGGGAATTAGGTCCGTACTCAAGATAATCATCGCAAATACCACGGCGAAAGAAAGGACGAACGACAGCCAGAAGCGTTTGAGAATCCGCGGTCCTTCCAAGAAAAAGTTGGATCGCTCAACTTCTTTTTTAGTTGCCTGCCATTGCATATTGTACGAGAACAGATGTGCCAACAGCGCCTTCGAGAGATGAATACCAAGGCCCCCGAAAAAGAAGAAGCTAAATTGAAAGTAGACGGATCAGAAGTCGAAGACATAATTGTAATTGATCTGGCTTACAAGAATGGGAACCATTTGAAATTTTCCCAAAGAGCAGCGAACTGAGATGGTGTATATAAATGAAGAGTCCGATAAAACGACTGGCAGTGAACGGTGAACTTACAAGGTTCCTCTGACCCAAGCGATATTCTAGCAGCGAAAAGCCAACATTTCCTAGACCTGGGAAAACGACCATACAGGCCAACCAAACTTCCCAACTGCGCAAATAATAGCCGTCGATGGTGAATGTGAAACCAAGCAGAATGTAGTTTAGTAACGACAATGTGGCGCCAGCAGCGATACCGTCTATAATAATCATAATGAGCGCGAGTTTTCCTAACTGCCTGGAAGTTTGGCTTACAGTAGGAAAACATATAGGCCATCATACTAATTTTGTAGTGCTTTTCAAGAATGTCATTACCACACATGCACCCGAAAATTATCGACAAACTTCTTACCAATGGTGCGCCTGACCAGACGAACTGGTGTAACTGCGGATTGATGGGTCCTTTCCTCCACCAATCAATCAAGGGGTTAAAGAGAAGCCTAATACAAAAAACTCAATAATAAAAGAAGTATTGTACGAAAATATGCCCACTCATTGCAGCCATACGCGTATTTTTCCCACCTGTTCAATTCATCATCACAGGTTAAGGATACACCCTCTTTGAAACCACCATTAGAATATGAAGCCCAACGAATGGTGTAGCCCTTCATTTGTAACCTTAAAGCCATGTCGAAATCTTCGGAGACATTTGATTCAGACCAGATCTTTTTTATTCCGTCCAGCTTGTCGACGAAGGAGGCATCTTGAATGGCAGACCAGCGAAGGAAGCTGTAAAGATTGAAAAACAAAAAACGCTGCGTCAATGACGTAATCAAAATATCGAAATCAGAAAGAATTCGCACGCGTTATGACCAACGAAGGGGGCGACTTCGCCATTGGCACATGCTAAAAAAGGAAAAGGAAAAAAGATGACTGGGAGACCGAGAATTAGCATATTGCTTCAACATACCCATCGAGATACACCTGTTGATCCTACGCGTGAAATGCGCGATACCGTTTTCAAAGTAATGATGGGCGACTTGCATCACATCACTTTCATGTTGGATAATAGCAACTTCGGGACTCTCCGCCAATTCACGGGCTGCGTCTCTGAAACAATCCTCCGGCACAATAGTATCGGAGTCAACGATGAGGATGATCTCCCCAACTCGTATAGCACGACCGTTAGCAGCCCAGGTCATCCAGCGACGACCATTTTCTTCAAACATTTCTTCAAGTGCCATCTGAAGGGCGCGCTCTTCAATATCATTGTTGTCCAAATATTCTGTCTCGTCCGTAGCGGCAGTGGCACCGCTTCGCGCCGAGTCTCCGCTTCCACTCAAATGCGCAGGTGGGGGAGGGGTGAGGTTGGAGTTCGAATTTGTTGCCGAATTTGAAACTTGAGCAGCCTGAGCCGCGTTACGCTTTTCGAGAAAGTAAAGCACGAACTTCTCCATCTTCATGCTCAAAGCTAAACCGTGATTCATATTGCTGGCCTTCTTGAATCTACCAGGGCGAATAAATCCAGACCCTAGCGGATCGTGCCTAGGTCGGGCAACCCAGCCGATATTATGTTGGGCATAAAACGCCTGTCTCGCCGCTCGTTCTGCCGGGGAGATAAGCTAATTGTCCGAGTTAGATAGCTCAACAGAGCATGAACTGAAACCCCCAAAACACAAACCTGCATTCCATCATCATTAACAAAAATAGTGGAAGACCCCCCTTGTCTCGCGTAGGTTTGCATAGCTTTTTTAAGAGATTCCACAGACGGTGTACTGAATAAATTTCAAGGCATGAATAAATAAAAATTGGCAACTCAAAATAAAAATTGCTTACATCGTTTGTTCCAAGCTTTCCTTGTAAACCGGCATTTGAATTGTAATATGAGGCAGCCTTTCGTCCAGGGCCTTGTTAGGTTCTGGTTTGACAGCAGAGTAGTACTTGGAGTTCTCATGATATTGAGAAACCGGGCCAATGCAGAAGCAGATGTTGCCGACGAGTTGAATGGTGAAAAACAACGAGACGCAAAAAATGAAAGGCATAGTGATGATAAGAAAGAATCTGCGCCAGTCATTATCAAGACGCCATTCAACCAAAAGCTCCTCTGCAAGATATAAGTATCTACGAAAAACAAGAAGACCTGGAGAAACGTACCCAGACCAGTAGCCACGAAAACTGAAATAAATAGCGGATAAGATCATGATGAGCGTGAATGAACAAACAAAATGCCTTACAGACTGATAATGAGCATCCTAATCCACCATAGAAAGGAGCGAGCAGCTGTGTCTTTCGTTTAACCTTTGGCGAACCAGCTTCTATCTCGTCGGATTTATTAGGGACGACATGACCAAAGCCCCAACAGTTTCTTCCTCCTTTCACTTTGAAAGGAAGGGTTTTAATGCCCGAGACCTGCTTTTCTTCGACAACAGGAGCAACGGAAACTATGGCGTTGGCATCAAGACCGCTACCTTCAGTATTTAATTTGGCAGAGGAGACATCCGGGGAAAGCGTAGGAGTTCCTGATTTGAAGGAAGATACATCTACGCTCACTGGCGAAGTGAGTGAACGCATCACCAACCGGGTTAGATTCCGTTGAAATTCATGGCAACTGGGTATGATAGCGGTTAAAGAATCCGACCAGACTACCATAACCCGCTCGTCTCTCTGCGTGAAATGACGTGAAATAAGAAAATGTTCCTTATACTAATGGTCACATCGATAGATAGACTGCTACTTACGATGAAAGCAGCACACTGTTCTTTGTCAGCTCGAGGTAAGCGAGTCATCGTATCCAGGATTTGAATACGGGTCTCGTCATCAACGTAAATGGCGTTCGCGGTAGGAGATCTGTCGAGATGTAAGCCACATCAGCATCATTGTTACTACGCGCGAGCAAGAAAGTGAGGAGAGACGATGTGGAACACGTGATCGTAAATAACGGCATAGCCCAAGGCTTGAAGCCAATCGCCATGGAATATGCCATACAGCAGCGTCACCGTATTGAATGCTGAGTGACAGCCACGTCGGACACAATATAAAGTGTGGCAATGGCCGTAATCGCTGATAGGAGATGAGAAAACAACGATTGAAAATAAACTTACACGCTGGCTAGGGCAGCATGAACAGCAGCACTCCTCACTTTGACAGCGACGACGGGGTTAAGAGCCCTAACTGCTGCTTCGAACGGAGCTAAAGTCATATTCTCATAGGGAAAGACTCGATATTTGGCAGCTGGGAGTGGCTCGGGTTGCCCATTAGCTCCAATGCCTCCAGGAGTAGAATGCTGGACTACAGGATCAGACACACGAAGACAAACACCAGCAGCTAGATTTTCTGAGAGAGGTTTAAACCACGCATCCCCTTGCGTCTCCTTGAAGATATGATGCAGAATAGCATCATATGCGTCGTAATCCGTAGCCATGATTATCGATGAAGACAAGAAGCTCTGGCGGTGGGGGTACCAAGGATGGGGTGGTTTCTCTAGGGAGAAAACGATAGTAATTTTTCCGGAGGGGTATAAGAAAGAATCGGAATACAATGGATACTAAAGACAATTGACAGCGCTATGATGATATCGATATCCACGGGCAGGAACAGCGTAAAGGGAGGTGAAAACACCGAATAGAAAAGGTCCTGGTACAAATAAGTGCCTAGGGATTGCCATGATCAAACAACACAAGCATGGAAGTTCATTAAAAAAGAATAGAAAAAATAAAAATAAAATAATAAAATAAAAGTCCACTTTTTACAGGCACAGTGGGGATATTGAAGATTCTGTATTTGGTAAAATCCTGAAAAAGAATTTAAAGTATCCTGAAAAATCTAGAGTGAGGCTAGATATGTATTGGAAGTAAAAATACTCGATCTATCAAATCACATAAACCTGAAAAAGAGGGCGAGACAGAACAACAACCATGGGAGTGACAGAAGCAAACCGGTAACGCGCAACGTTTCCAGTGCGCGTGGCGTTTTCAGCTCCTCACGGCTGTGATCTTCGGCATGACCGGCTGCTTCAACCCCTTACCCCTTCCGATGCCCTTTTATTTGACAGTTTCTGTCATCCGTGTGAATCTTCACTTTCATGTGTATAATACACGTGCATGGCTCATACTATGTAAATGAATACTAAATGAGGGTGATTACCTTGGCATAAAGGGAAAAAAGATTATAGATAAGCTCCCCCAAAAGCTTCTCTTATCAGCAATTAACTAGGTTTTTTGAAAGAAAGCAAAACACACCGGTGCACGAATTGTATCGCACGAGATAGCATTTCACGATCACAGGCGGACATTCCCATAGATCTTTTAATCGTCTTCCTGATTTCGAACAAGTTTCTCATGTCTCATTTTGATGATCTATTATAGGGAGCCGAAAAATAGGGCGATCTCCTTACTCTCCCTTCCATACCCAATATCAATATCGATATTTCTCTTCAATACATTTATTCATGCCTTGAAATCAGTGCTGAGTAGAAGTTTATCATAATTAGTTCACCGTTTAAACGTCGACCCACCGACCACTCACACGCCTTGTCTCGGTAACATCTGTCCGACTAAGACCTCGCGTTTCATGATTGATCCAGCGTTGCATCAAGAAGTTCTGTCGGCGACATAAGGGCAATGTGCTTCCCAGGGCACACTCAATAGCAATGGGTGTAGATCACCGCTTATCCGAAGTATTTGCGATAGACTTCCTGCTCGTACCTCGGAAAGCTGGCTTATCGTCAAGATTGTGATTGACTGGTTGACGTTTCTTTGTTCGGCCAATGAAATTGTTCCTTCATATCCCCTCATATTCTTCAGTCTGGCATTCCACTTGAACCAGCGGCTTACGAAGTCTTTATAAATTCATTACGGCTCGATTGAGATTTGCAGGTGTTGTTTCATGACGATAGATGGCATCGTGTTTCTATTTATATCTCTCTTTCTACCGGAAAACGGGAAGGTGTCTGATCCACGGCCATGGAAAAGCGATGTTATGGTCATGAAAATTGGAAGCTAAAACTACGGAGTACGCCACTACCGACACATTCATATCGAAATGGAGGTCCTTCGCTCTTTTCTGAGTTAACTTTGTTCAGGACCAAAGCAATGTAACTAGCCTGAGCTGTATTCTTGAAAAATATGAAGTTACATATAAGATGACCGACTTAGGCCGGCTGACTTTAAAAAATATCTACCTTTCAAATGAGCCTTCCTATACACTAATAAGCCATTTTATTTTGAATATTTCACCTCCAAACCAGGGGAGGGAACGCGGAAGACGGTTGAATCCGAGTGCGTCTCATTTCGAGACACGACATTTTCATTAATCTCATAGAAAAAGGAACGGATATCTTCAGATCACGATATCCATGAGCTATTACTTAACCATTACCGCGCCTTAATTTTACAATCATTTCACGTATATGGTCGTCTATCAACGGAACGTCAGATACTTTCTAGTCCAACAACCGGTAGCCTGCTGCTTGGGGCAAAGATAAATCGGGAAATCTTTCAGTCCATCTTACACAGAAAAGGGTCTCCAATTTCCCATGAAAATACGATGAAGGAGGCAATTAAACAAAAAACTGACGGGAAAATATCACATGACACCAGTTCCACATAACTTTACAGCGGCTGGGGCTTCTCTCGGACCAGAAATGCGTAAGATTGCGATCATTTGGACTTCAAACATTCCGTCGCTCCTTCTACCAGGAGGCGACGTGAATATCGAGGATGACTGTAAGCTTTAATTCCGACTCGAAGTTGAACTATTAATTAGTCGTCGACAACTGTTTAAATGAAAAGAGCAAGGTCTCGAGGGCACAGAAAATGAAAATGCACCTACCGCTCATACTATATCAACATAGACTCGCTGAATGCCCCTTGGTGAGTCTCGAATCCTATAACTGGATTGACCGATATTAGTGACAGTTGTGCCTTCTCATATCCAGTCGAAGTCGCATAAAAATAGCCAAAGCCATTCAGAAATATCATTTCCAGAGATAATTTACCAATATTCAACCACCCTCCGGTAGCGTACAGTACTAGTTATCAACGACCTTCCTTTGGCCTTCCAATTCATTCAAGGATTACTAATTTCTCAATGCACCTAAGCATCATGATCGCGAGTGTAATATTCCTTATTCGACTCGTGCTGTGCTTTTTTAAGTTATCAGGTAACTTTCTGACACCTCAAATAATCCCAAGATCAAAGAGCACTATCCGAAGCTGCATACTTGACCAAGCATCTTGATTTCCTCATTTGATCTTATCAAACATGGCTACTAAAGTGGAAACCCGGTGTGTCAGGACTAGACCTTCTCGTGCTTCGCTATCTCGTGCTTCGATATTCCAAAAGTCTTATACTATTTGCACGGATATGGGAGAAACAATGTCAAGTCATTAGCGGCTCCGGCTCGGGTGGGCAACGCCTTTCGAATTCAACCCGGCCTTTAAATTACCAGCCTTGAGCATGAAGAAATGAAACACCTCGATCGCATGATGCATCTCGAGGTTGTGTTTGTTTTGGGCTGCACGTTAGTCAATTATCGAATCAATGATCACTAACTCCACTCAGTTGGATAGTTGCCGTTCTTTCAAGGAACATAACGCGTTAGTGAGTTTTTCTCTTTCTATAAAACTTATGAAGGCCAACTGTCAACGGCGCACAGGTCTTCTGACCATCAAAAGGCGGATTTAAATTGCGAAAACTCGTCGACGTCACCTGGGCGGGAGACAACTTACAGCGTTAACAGACAGAGCGTGATACAGCTCTCTGTCATGGATAGAAAATTGAGAATCGAGGACTGTCTAGATGATGCAAAATAGATTTTAAAATTACAGGTTTATTCATGCCGAGACGTATACACAGCGAGAAGTTCAATTAATGATTCGTCCACACCTTGCTTAATCTGGGCAGCTTCTTCTTGAAGTCTCACCTTTTAAAATTCAATCACAATGGGGCGTGTATAAGAAGTGAGACGTACTGGAAGATAGTCAAAAGAGTCAGTGACTAGCCTCTAAGAGAAAATAATTAGTATTCCAATCCACACTGGCAGCCTAGGGATCAGGAGACAGGTACCCACGTGGTAATTTTTGATTAGCCTTTTTAGATTATACGATACTACTTCAAGAGCACCGACAAACCGGAACTTGTCGATAGCAGGTTTTCTAGCTATGAATGCTTTTATGAGTTGTATAAGCGGTGTCGCAAGTGCCTTGAGTTTCGGATAGTATCCCTCTACTTGGGAAGCTTCTGCCTTCCGAACTCTCTGTTTGACGTCCATCAATCCACATTGCCATGTGGATTTATCTACTCACTTCGGCATATGTTGCGGTCTATTTTTGGTATCAAATAATGTCCCAGTTAATGTATCTAATAACTCACGTCTTCCAGTATTTGCACTAATTTGACGACTGCCCACAGTAAACTCTGGTTTTTCATATGAGAAAGCGTTTTAGGCATTTCAATAGACTTGCCTGCGCCTGTAAAATAGAAGGCTTGTCTATGGAGAAAGATGACACCGATCTTTCAACGCGTACAAGTTGTACAACAAGGCGCTCCCAAAGCTGAGCCAGTTTAAGGATATCCTCTTCCAGTTTTTCGGATGCAGAGGATCCTTGAGGTAATTGGAAGGTTGCGACTGGTGAGAGACCCATATTGCAGGTTTGAACTGGAAAAAGAAAGACAGTTAGGGGAGTAAAAAAGCAGATATATACATGCGCCCAAACGGAGAGCGCTGAATTGCGACACTCCTATTCAATTTGTTTACAGTTTGCAGCCTATGGCGTTAGCTATGGACTTACCTGGCTATTAACCGGATGTGTAATGAAACCTGATTCGTCCAAATAATTTGGGTTCAGCTCAGCTCGTCATGTAGGGGGTGGGGTTTGGGATGTGGGAAAATTGGTGGAAATGGCAAAGCTGTATTAATCTAAAGAAAAATATCAGCCACCAGGGGTACACGCCCAACTTGGGAGGCATGTTAGTTTGACGTTGTTCAGCTTGAATTCAGTTTTCTACCCAGCTTTCTATTCAGTTTTCTACCCAGCTTCTATTCAGTTATCAGCGTCTAATCTTAAACAGAATGTTGTGATTGGGTATTGCAGGTGAGGTGAAAATAACCTGACTCAGTTCGGCGTGTAGGATTAGGAGGTCTCTGCACTTGAGAAGGGACTATTGCCCCTAATCTTTTTTTATAGAAAAAATTGCTATTTTATTCCCTGATTTTACATTCACGCCTTGTCAATGTTTTCCAGAGTAGATTAGTCACTTCAAACTTGCAGGTCGATACCGACGAACTACCTAAGACTTCACTTTGCTTATAGTCCCACTTTTCTTCATCGAAGTGAACATGCATAAGCACTGAGGACCAAGTTCCTCGTGTCAGAATGTACCTTAAAAACGAAACCATTGTGTACAGAGTTCAGATGAAGGTATGACGCGTGTACGGTATTGGTAGGTTCGGCACAAGCCAGAGGACGCGAAAACAATGTCACGGTGACTGCGCGTGGCCGTCTGAGTTTCAATTCGGAACAGCGGCTCGGTACGAACCTCAAACACGTGACGCGATGTAACGACGTTTGAACAGCGACCGACCGATTAGCAGGTTGACCGACAAGTCGTGAGTTCTATGCGTGCTATATTGACAGCTTTCGGTCCTTGATATCCTCGTTATAGATAGCAAGTGACAAAGTATTTGTTCGACATTTAGAAGCAGCGTCTGCTGGACTTCGTTTATGGAATACTACCTGTGGAAAAGAATTCGTTTTATTGGTTCATCGGCTCAATATCTTTTTCTACTCCGGATGTATAGCCGCTGAAAGCTTCATAGTGAAGACTTGACAGATAATTACACTCATTGACTCGGAATATTTGAGTACATTAAATGCTTTATCATTGAAAGAGCAAGATCAGAAGATCGGTGATGTTTCCGCAAGTGGTGCATGAAAAAGGCACGTATTTGTTTCTGCATAATTATAACTGCTGAGAGACAGAAATGATTGACAGTTGTGTGATTTTTCAACATTCAAATATGGTCGGATGAACAGCCGGAGCGGTGTATGTCGTATGTCGTATGTCGTATGTCGTATATCGTGCATATCTGAATGGTATAATGATGGTACCTTTGTGGCATACGAACATTTGCGACATATCTGAATCTCGTGTAATATCATTTGGCTGCGCCCCTATCTGTACCGTGTTGTCGAGAAACATTTGATATAAGTTGTAGGAAGCGTGAGTTTCTCAAAACTGTAGTGTGTATTTGTTTCTGGGATGGGCATCTCGAGTGAAAGGGAAAGTGCCGATTTGTTTGCTTTTATATCGATGACATTTTACCAATACTTTGGATTGTCGAAGGTTCATACACCGTGCTTTGGCACACGTACAACAATCCAAGAAATGCGTATCAAAGGAAACGTAAGTCGAGATTTTCTTGATCATGGTGAGTTTCGCTCTTTGGAGGGGGCTTTGACCCAAGAGGAGCCTACAAAATACTCAAAGGATGAAACCACGCTTGGCGTCTTGAAAACCTTACAATGTTGCAATGCCCATTAATTATCGACCTCTGATTGGGCCTTGTGGGACGCCGTAAATCTCCGTATCACCAAACCTTCTAACAGGAATGATGATGTATCAGCGTTCAAGGTAAAAAGGAGGCTTTTGCACTCAATGAGGGCAGCTTAAAAGATGGTCTGAATTGGAAAAAAAATCACTGGTCCCGTTATCTAGGTCATCTTATTATCGATACGATTGCATATCTGAAACTACACCGGGCGGACCAGAGTGGAGACTGACGCGTACTGACGGATCGAAGTGTTCTCAAGTATCCCAGGATATCCAGGATACATTTCTCTCATCCTCCACCAAACCATATCATTCGACACTTTCGTCAACTTTATACGCCAGTGCACAGTCATTTGTCTAAATAGAAACACTTTTGAATGGTATCCGAGCTATCATATATTATTTTATCTAACAGTTGGTTCTTAGTAGAACTTGATTCGCGACGTCAAAACGGAAGCCTCGTCTTGCTTCTATTTCTTGACAGGATCCAACAATGGGTTCCCCTGAACCTTTCATTGACGTTGTACCTGTTAGATGTTAACTGATCCTTTGTGTACAACTGTCTTTGCAAGTATTCTTCTGGCCCTCGTAGTCCCACGCTCGTTTGACGTATGTCATTTGGAAGAAATGGTATCAGACGGTGGTGCTATTTTTCACTTGATAAACAATGATCAAAGGTACCGGTTCCATTAATGTCGAAATAATACTTCCGATTTTACCAAGCCGAAAATGTTAATTTCAATAAAAAGGAGGAGCCTCTATCTAGGACCCAAAAACCAACTCTCAAACGCCTTGCACTCTCATGCTACAATCACAAGAGACCGGCGATCCCGTTCTTCCCTCTTCATCACCTTACCTTGAAGTTCGCTCTCTTGACCCTCCGATTATTACACAATCACCCTCCCGCGCTCCACGTCATCGTGCCTCAGTAACTTCTTGGCCAGTCTCATACGAAGTTCATGAATTTGGACTGGGAGGTCGCGACAGTCGACCTCCTCCAATTACAACAAGCAATGAATCATCACAAGAATCACTCACAAGTGCTGGGCGAAACATCAACTACCCTATACTGAGCCAGCTGCACGTGACACAAAATCCTTTCACTACACCTCCCTCCACTCCCTCCGCTTCTGTAAAGACATTCACTGCCCCCGTGTCTGTAATATCTTCAGAATCCCAGTACTCCCTTCCTTCTGGTATCAGCACTTCTATCGAGTTGTCACGAGCCACTTCCTCTTCTAAATTGAATACTGTCGCAAACAATAGCTCTTTGTTACCCGCAGAATTGCGAAATTCTAATGCCAACAATGGTCCTCTCCTCCAACGACGTGCTCACCGCGAACGTTCTTTCGCGAAGGGACACACATCCCTCTCTCTTTCCACTTCGAATATCAACCTCAATTTGACCCCACCCTCAAGTCCGCCTGCGACCTCTGATCGGAATTCTCACCGTGATACCTTTGCATCTCCGCCTGCGTTTCCTCCTGCAGTTGCTGCAATTGTTACATCCGGAGCCAGCACTCCATCAACGCGTACCGCGTCTACCAAGCAGGTCAACTCTTGGCGTATACCAAGTACTTTGAACGATGAAAAAGGCTTTTTAGTCGACTTGTCTGGAGTTGATGAGTCTTTGAAGGCAATCAAAGCTCAAGGAAGGGACATTACTCCATCTGAGAGTAGTATCTCTCTTACGGACGGCTACTTTGTCATGGAAAAGGATCATGACGTTCCTATTCGGCCGTCCGCGCTTCTTCTCGGAAGTATCCACAAGCCTTGGTTAGAGAACAGAGATTGGCGCTTGGCAGCCAGTTGGTGGATAACTTTTGTTTGTCACCCCGTTATTGAAGCTTTCATATACTAAATGAAAATCACAGTTTCTGACGTTGCTTGGATTCGGCGCCGCCGCAGCCTACTGTGTAGTTAACTATTTCTCCGTCGATGTCATAACTAGTCCACTATGCATGGTTTTGGATGAAAACTTTGATACACTAGACCTCAACGGCACCTGGTCCCGAATCGTGGACATGAGCGGGTTTCAGTATGTCTGCCTCATTTTCCTTTCATCGACTTGTTTATCCAGGAACTTTATTTTTCCCTTAGGAATGGAGAATTCGAAATGACAACTGATTTTGACAATAATTCATACGTCAAAGACGGCGTGCTGTACATAGTTCCCACATTGACTTCCGAAGTCATCGGTGTCGCCAACGTTTTCGATGCTTTCAGCTATAACGTCACTAATTGCACGAATACAATGGACTTCAATGGTGAGAACGCACTCGCCATCTGACGAAACCTGATTTGATACCGTTCTTATAGGCTGTGGCGCCGTCAGCAATGCGACGGCTGGCACTGTGATCCCGCCAATTATGACAGGACGGCTAACCACTCAATTCAGCCATAGCCTAACGTACGTTATATCTGGGTCCATTTTTTGAGGAAAGAAACCGACATCAAACTATAATAGATATGGGAAAGTCGAGATCAGAGCCCGAATGCCACAGGGGTATGTATATTTATTCATTTGTGACATACCGTTCCTAATGAATTCATCCAGCGATTGGGTGGGTATGATCACATGAGTGTACAACAGATGATCAGACTAAATTGTCTTTTTAAAAGATTTGGCCCACGCTATGGATGTTGCCAGTTAATAATACATATGGACCTTGGCCTGCCAGTGGTGAGTAACTGAACTATGGATATCATCATCTGGAACGTCATATTTATTCCGCCTTCAGGGGAAATTGACGTAAGAAATTCTAAGAAGCCCTTACGGAAACGATGATTGATCAACTATTCTATTAGATTGCATTTTCAAGAGGAAACGGAATCACATATGCGGGAGAGTAAGTTGATGGGTTTTTCATCCCAAATGATGTCAAAGTAAAGCTATCCCCCGTTTTTAGAGGACAGAATTTCATTCGTTCTTCGCTTAATTGGGGACCGACGGTCACTTTGAATAGAGAATTCAAGACTTTCGGCGTATGGTCAAATCGTCGAAAGTCATTTGCCAATGATTTCCATACTTACACTCTGGAATGGACGGATAAATACTTGTGCGTACTACTACTAGATTTCGCTAATCCTGCTAATTTCATTGAAAATGAACCATTAGGCGTGTATATATCGACGCCCGTACCGATCGTTCTCTCGAATTACACTTTAACACTCCCTTTTTCAATCGTGGTGATTTTCCCGATCAGATCATGAATGGAACCGCCACAGTTCCTCTGGAAAATCCCTGGGAAGGCCGTGGAAATTCGGCACCATTCGATCAACGTATGTATCCTGTGTTCAAGGACTTAAACAAAAAAGCGCTTCAATTCAGCATTTAACCTACATCTTAGCTTTCTATTTGATTTTGAGTTTGTCAGTCGGGGGGTATGCTATTTCTTTCTATCTTTCCTCTTAAAGAAAGGTTTCTCAACGTTCAATGTTAGCACGGATGGCATCTTTCCCGACAACGTGGGAGGCAAACCTTGGCTAGACGCTTCCGAGAGTATGTCTTCTTTGATCCCGAAGATTGAGTTGTAATTTCACTATTAACTCAAACTCAAATAGCCGCTATGAGGGAATTTGCTCTAGCCCAAGACCAATGGTATCCCACTTGGCCAGCAAACCTTGAAGAACGTGGTCTCGCTATGTGAGTTTCGAATTTTCTTGGTCGAACCCCCATCCTAATATAGCCGTAATAGTGATTATGTTAAAATGTGGAAACTCTGTTAGTATGAATATGGACAATTTCATTTAGAGACTATTACAGATTATATAAATATATATAAACCTTCCTTACTAAAATCATTCATTGTACATTGATACTACTACAATCACAACATATAGAGGGATTATCCTCGATCACTCATGAACACATACAATATGATTGCCGACACTGAACAATAGTCAACTACATGGATAATAAAACAAACACCCTTTCCACCCGAGGAACAATAACCACCCTCATAAAGCAACCACAGTCAAGGGTAACTCAGATTTACGAGTTTTGGAATCTTTCACCCTAAGGACATCGATATCATGGTATATAAGAAGCCAGACAAAGCATGCATAGAAGATAACATACATTGGAGTCATTAGACCAGTTGCTGCTCGGATGATTTCTACATTGCCCGGTGGGGGCAGAAATTCGAAATTCTCCAATAGCTCAATTAGAACGGTCTGCATTTCAATCATGCTGGTGGAGCATAGGTAAGAAACATTTCTGGAAAAGATTGGATATATGAGATGTGGCTACATACGCAAAACGCCAGCTGTTATTCCCATGAACCAAAGCCAAGATAATGTTATCTGGTGTTAAAATACTCACCCGATGCAGCTTCTCAAGCCGCTGCTAAATGTAGCACTAAAAGGAAGGAAAATGAGAAGGGATTTAAAAAGTAAAAATTGTATTACACATTAGCTGTTACACCCAAAGCAGTAGTTTGATGTCCTTCGACGCCTTCCAAAAACCGATATGGTCTCCATACATCAGCATCGTCTCCCCATGCCGATTTTAATCTGACCAGATTATATATTCTGTTACTCGTAGTCAATAATACTATAGTTTTCAAGCTACCTATGATATCCAGCAATGGAAAGCATGACTCTCTGCCCTTTCTTTACAGAGACGGAAGTCAGTGTTTTTCCGTCCTTCGACTGAATCGGAAGGGATAATGGTATCAAATCGTCTTTAGCGGCTGCGCGCATCAGTGTGGTGACTATCGGATGGTAGCGCAGTGTTTCCTTGATTGAACGAGACGTAAGCTTACCCAACAGAGAGTAGAAAGCTATATAATACCTTCATCAACGCCAATAAGCACTTCATGGAGTCTAAATCTGCTACGCTTAATTCCGTATCGCCTCTTTGAGCTGCTCGAGCTCGAGTGGCGGCAATTTCCTCACGAACCTCCGTCTGAAATTCCCGGTGTCGAGATAATTCGTACAGTGCCCAAGTTATAGTATTCGCCGTTGTTTCATGTCCTGCTAGATTCATCGTTCTGTCGAGATCATTCCTTGGTTACAAACAAACTATCGTTCAAGAAAGCGCGACAAGAGAAAACATACGTCAGTTGACATAAAATCTCCTCGTCAGAGAGTTTGTTAGCGGGATTCTCCGAGAAATTAGCCCGAACTGTGGAAAAGAGCTCAATAATCTCATTCCATGAACATCGAAAAAAGAGATCATACTCAGAATGCTCATGACATCCTTTGATCCCTCTTTCCCGGCTTGAATTAATCTCGATTGTCGATCTAAAATGGACTGAGCAACTTCTCGAGCGATCTTCATATATTTTTTCAAACGTCGCATCTGGGGATTGGGAAGATTGCGCATCATAGTGTGAGTCCATTCTGGAAGTCGAGATAGCAATTCTTCAAACAAAACAATCCCATCAGTGCGTTCGAAGAATGTATCAGCACTGCAGGAATAAATTTAAATAGGGACAAATTCAAGCATCTAAGTTGTACCTACAAAAGGTTATAATATGCTTTCAATAATGGATTTGTTCCATCTTCAACTGCGTTGAATTGATAGTCAAAAGCGGCTATTGCCCACATAGAATGACATTAGTAAAGTGTAAGCTAATAGAGTCATTAAGACAGACCTGCACCAATCGCATCAAGAGTCGTCCGACCCATCCACGGGTGGATGTCAATAACTGTGGGAGAATTGTTATTGCTCGCAAGTGTCTCTTTGAACTTTCCAACGGTCTGACAACAAAGAACGTTGTGAACTAGAAATTTAACAAAATTAGGTACAGAGCTAACCTTCTGGACTGTATGTCTAAATAACGGTAAGAATGCTCTCAATGCACCGTATGAGAAAGCAGGATTCATAATTTTCCGCTGACGGGCGTGCTGTTGGCCTAAAGATATGTTAACAAATATACACGCGAAATTTATTGCATCTCTCCATACCTTCTGCCCATGCTATTCCCTTTCCGGTAGTTAAGGCAACAGATATGCGTGTCTCTGGAGGCTTGGGATAGTTATAGCCGGAAGTGTTAAAGACATGTTGTAGGGCCTGAATATCGCAAATAACGTGAAATGGTTTTGAACTAGTCATGAATCATCTTACCTTTGGATCCGCGGTAAACAGGAAATCTTTCTAATAAAGCGTTTTTCGTCAAAGTTCGTCTAGTATACACTGACATGTCTATGACTTACACCAAGTACACCGTGGACGCGCATCGTAGGGCCGTATTCACGAATCCATCCAAAATCCAATTCCACTATTTCCTTTGGTCTAAGATATTCTCCGAAATTACCTTAATAGAATTGAGGGTCAGGAGTATAATGCTGAGAATATCTTATGCAACCACGCTAAGTAACATACCGACAAGCCAAGAAACAGAAGGCGGTCCTTTCAGTTGTCGAAGCGAACCATATCTAAAATTTCGAAGCTTATACAGTAAGTATAATCCTGTTATGAAAACAAGTAATGTAGTTGGCGAAAGTTTCAATTCCATGGACGAGGGGGAGGGGGAGGGGGAAAGGGAAAGGGAAGACGTACCGTTATTCCCACCCGTTTTTTTCGATTTTTGTAGTGGTCGGCTCCACGTAAAGTCAAACTTCAGTTTACTTCGAAAACCACTGATTGGATGTGGTGCCAGATTAATGAAAGAACTTTGCGGTCTGGATGGTTGTTTCAAGCACTTCCATTGGTTTTAAGTTCCGATTGACAGATGGTTTTTACACATGATACAGACCAAAAAGATTAGTTCTCTTCTAAACGATTGGGTAAACGTCAATATCTACGAATCAGAAGATGGTTAGCCCAGAGATGGGAAAAAAAGAAAAAAGTCTAATGAGGATGGGAATTGATTTTACTAATGACATGACCAGACATACCTTGTCGATAAATCGCGAAATCAATTAGACATAGCGTAACTGCTGAACGAACGGCAGCAGCCTGAGGAGGATTAAGGCGGTGAACACGAAGAACCATTTCGTACAACAGGTGATGGCGCATCGTGAAACATCTTTCATGCTGAAAAAACCCTAACAGCAACGAAGACAAAAAAAGGACATTGCCAAACGGCGCCAATTATTGCGTACTTACTGGAAGATTCTGCCAACACGGGTCGTAGAGGCGACCGTGACATTTCGACATTGGTCGCTGCCGACTCTCATAAACGATTAAAAAGGGTTTAAGGAAAAATAACATGGGTGGGATTCCATTGAGCAAGCGTGAGTGACTCGGAGCGTATGTGCCAATGCGGAGTGAGCTAACTTTAAAAGCTCGTCCAACCTAACCCGACGAAAAAGAGTGAGAAATATGAACAGCTTCGCGAGAGCGCCACCCTGTCTTTTTCCGTCAAATGGTGGAGAATGTCAACATGTCGCTGGCGATGGTACGACCTGGTATCATCCGCGCTGGTGGGCGCTATCCGAGTCGGAGTCGTCCTCTGGCTGTTATCTCTTTTCTCGTATCTTTAAAAGCGCCTATACGTATTCATCAAACTTCGATTACACGGGGACATACAACTCTCAGTTGTTAGCTCTGAAGGCCTAAAAACTCGCAACATATTCAATTTATCGAGAAAGCTTACGCTATTCCCTTGAGGGTACTTTGCCCAACTTACAGTCGCATTACTACAGGAGTACATATGCGCGTAGCCCAAATCAATGCATCTTTACAAGCGCTTACGTCCGCCAACTCGTGCCAAGTTCTCAAGAAACGCGGCTAACAATATGCTGAACTTAAAGAGCAAGTAAGTTCTGCCTTAGACGACATGGTATGTCAGGAAACCATTATTGTTACTGTATGTTGGAGGGTATGTTGGAGGTTACTAACCCAACGAGACTGCTCCAAACCAATCAATCCACGTAGAGTCAATATCTCCGTATTCTCAATCATAGTAATGGCTAAAACAAAAACTAATGCTGTTTTCTTCTCCTAACATGTCGTGTGTATATCTGTAGGTTATTCCGCAAAAAATCATGTTGGCGATATCCGCTGACAAGACTAAGAACTAAACATGATTCTTCGTTTGAAGAAGGAAAGAACTGTTATCCATCCTTCAGGCGCAGCGTGGTGAGTCTACTTCTTTTCACCAAGCCTCCAGGTTTAAACCATTAAACCGTTAATGAGCCTAATATCCCCAACAGCGAAGTTGAGAAGATGCGTTCAGATGTCGATAGAGCTCACCCGAGAGTAACTTGCTCCGTTGCGCGTCTGAAGTTCAAAATTGTCTGCCGATGACCGAGACCATTGCATTGCGACTAAACCGATCACGACCGCTGCGACCTTTACGACCTTGTGATTCCCACAATTTTTACGAATACATATGTACATCTTTTCTTCACTTATGGCGAATTTAGCTGTTTTAATTCAAAAAAAGGAAGATCCCAAGGTTATATAGATTTAAACCCTATGATAAGATTTAGCCTCTTTGTTATTTCAATTGACGCGCCAGTATCTCTTCAGTATCCCTTCATGGATATACATATGTATATTATCTCTAATTCAACAAGAAAACAACCACTAACGCTATTTAACTTAATTCTAGTTTTACATAGGTAGGCCGGAACGGTTAGAACCAGGAAGTCTACCGGACTTTGCTCGGCGGCTGGTATACACTCAAAGAATTACCCCTTCATGGTACCCAGTAACCATCAATTGAAAGAGGAGTTCGTACATGTCCTTTAATGTTGTACTGTTTTCAGTCCAATCAAAACCCGTTTCTAAAATACATGTGAATGATAGCGGCCGTGACTTGCCCAGTGGAGATAAAAGGATGGTGTTGGCTGTATTTTCTTCGTGTCGTCTTTTTACCGTCTTTACCAGGGTCACGAAATTCTAAGACTCATCGCATCATGTCCGTAGCCCAGATCAATGCTGCTTTACAAACGGCTCTTGCATCTATCGGATATCCAAGCGGCAATCCCACCTCTGCTCAGCTCAAACAAGAAGCGAATTCTATCTTGAGCAATGTGGTATGTTGTGAAATTAGCGTTTATTGCTGCGTGTATCTGATTTAATATTGCTAAACTCAAGACCGCTGCAAATAAGTCAATTCAAGCTTTGCCTACTTCCAATATCACGGTAACCCAAATCTTAGTAAGTTAAGTTTTTTTCAAGAATTATTTTCATTCCTATTCCGCCCGTAATAGGCTATTGTTCCACAACTAATCACATTGGCCGTCTCGGGTGTAAGAGCTACTTATATCGCAAAGGTAGGAGCCTTTCAAGTATATTTCCCGGCTTCGGTCCCATATTATTTCTAGAAACACCCTTCTCCTTTCACGCCTGAAGAAGGAAACGAGTTTTTTCCCATCATCCAGAAAGCACAAGCACAACTCGTGGAGGGTTTGAACGCATGTGCAATCAGGGTTCCTGCTGCAGAAGCTGCAATTCCCGGAATTAGCAAGTTTGGATTGTCAACATTCAAGGGCATTATCGATGTATTATAACTTATATGGGAAAAAACCCTGCTTAACTGACCAATATACTCTTACAGCCTCTCATCCAAGCACTTCTCGCTGCTGCACCGGTAAGCTTTCACCTTTACAACTTCTCGCCCGCCAAAGCTCAAAGACCAAAACATCCCAATTAGCCAAACATTCCAAAAAGCACTATTCAAGAATTGCAATCGGGTGTTGACGTAGCATATAAGAATGCGCTTGCTCGTGTTCCTGCCTAAGGTTGCACTTTGCGCCAATTACATATGTACTTGTATGATGTTCTTTCTTTCGTTTCCGAATAAGTGTAACAAGGTCAAGTTTTGAAATGAATAGGAAGGTCCAATCTAAATCAGATAAAACAAGGTAAAACTCACTAGGTTTCACATAATGAGAGAGGTTCGGATCCTGCTGCCAATGATATCCAAAACTTAGAAATTATAAATAGATTAGGTATTTACATAAGCACGATTACGTATTCTGAGGGGCCAATCGACAAATCAAAAAGAAAAGCCAACCCAACAGCTGAAACTTCAACCTAACAGAGCCTTAGCTGCCTTTTGAGCATTGTTTCGTAAAGTTTCGACCTGCAACTCAAGTTCACGGATTTGCACGCGCGCGTCCCGTAATTCCTGATTTAGTTGTGCATTCTCTTCGCGAAGGGCTGCAGCTCCAGAATCTGTGCTTTTCGTAGACGGCTATGAAAGATAAAAGGTGTCAATAAGATGCAACACGGACTAAGAGATTACTGACATTGCCATTGGCAAAAGAGTCTTCCTTCTGGATAACAGGCGCCGCGGGTCCGGGTGACAAGACAGATGGGGAAGACACCTCTTGAGCTTGAGCAGTAGACTTTGATGCAACGGGAGAAGTAGAAGTTAGTTGGACGGATGGAGAAGTCGAAGATATTGTAGAAGAGGCAGCGGCAGGAGCAGCCACGGGAGCTGAGGCAGTCAAGGTTTTGGTGGGTGGTGGCGGTAGAGAGCTTGCAGAGGAAGAGCTAGAAAACACACTTGAGGTCCCGAATTCGTAGAGTTTGGGATTCACGGTCTTCCCGGTGAAGAATTCACCAGCTGTAAGAGCTGGTTCTGCTGCCTGAGCGGGTGGATAGATATCAGGTTGGAAAGTATCCGCCTATCGATGATACTTGTATAAGAGTTTAGTTTCTGTCATATATGAAGAAAACCGAACCTTTCGGGGAACAATAAATGTTATAGGTTCAACGGCCGTTGCTGTCAGCTTGTATGCACGAGCAATCTCGCATTCCGAGACATTGAGTGCTCGTCGAGGTAAGAAACACATGCCGCGTTGAGGCTCGGTTGATTTGTGTTCCGCTAGTGGATATAACGTATCTGATTCCCATTCGTAATAACGAATATTGCCGTCTCTGTATTAAAAACCCACTTTGTTGAGAAGACTATTGGACCAAACAGAACGACAACTTACCCCTTCCCAGCTGAAACGCAAACAAAGGATGGATAAAGGTGCCTTTCGTCAGTAAACCGAACGCAGCTCCAGTTGAGAACATGATGGAACTCTCACCCAAAAACAGAATGCCATTATCACAGTAGTATGGCATCAAAACACCAGCCGACTGGTCGACAGATTGCCGCTTAATAACATTGAGAGACCCAGTTTCCCATACAACGACTTCCCTATCGCTCATCTTGCTAAAGCCGGTAGTAGCAATGTTGTCCTTGTCGCCCATCCATGTCGCTCTGGCACCTTTGATTCCAGAATGACCATCAGCAGTCCTAACAGCATCTCCTCCAGCACGGGCATCGAATATCCTGAGCTTGCGGTCGCGACATGTCGTGACCATCAGAGTACCAGTGTAATTGAATGCGATGGATTGGATGGTGTCATTGTGCCCGGAAAGAACGCTGCGCGGTGCGTCGGTGTTCCCTATATCCCAGAGTTTGACAACATGATCTCCGGTAGCAGTAGCAATGATATGTTCAGCCGTTGGATGGAAGAGAACTTGACCGACTTTACGAGCAGAGACATGAAGACTGTCAACGGGATTGAAATCGATTGGAACCCATTTCTCTGCACCCCACCCTTCGAATGCATCATCGGATATTTTCCATATGAAAACATTGCCATCTTCACCGCCTGAAGCCACGATGTTATCATCAAACGGAGACCAGGCGGTATCCAAAACTGGAGCGGAATGTTGTCTTGCAAGGGGTATAATGTCGGGAAGTCTGGAGGGAAAACTGGGAGATGTGCCAGTCAATGGTGAAGGAGCGGGTAAAATGGCAAAGGCACCGCCGCCTGATGAGGTCCAATTGATACTGCAATATTTCTAGAATGGAGAAAAGGCATGAGATTTAACGACATCGATAACAGATGTTAATCAGAAGAATACAAAAGGGATCTTACACCGGATGCTGCAATAATATTGGTGTCCCATGCGTTTCCAGAGACTTTGAGATTATCTATACAGTTTTCCCTTTTTGCAGATTGACCGTAAACATGCCTATAAAATAAGACAAAGCAACGTCAAATGACTCAAATCCACGCACACCAGAGCCTGAAATCAGCAACTCACCTGTACTTTGAGGCTCTGATAAACCGAGACATGAAACAATGGTGTAATTCCTGAGTTTTGAGAAGGTTAGAACAACTGGAGTATACTTGAAAGAAGGAAGGAGATGCGAGGTTGTCAGGGCACAAGTTGAGCGTTTCGGTCGGTTCCTGATCAGCGCTAATCTTGAAACTGCACTACTGACAGTTGCTCCTGCACATAATCAACAAAGGAGACGATGACTTCGATGGCTTCGATGGCACCAATGCATTTACCACGGGCAAAGTGTGTTCCATCTAAATTCAGAGGAATTTGATATACTCTTCCCCATGTGGATGTGACAATTTTGAATGCAACTCCTATGGCCCGGCCGTGGCGACAACTCAAAGTACTCCAGAGTTGTATATATAGAATAATATTTCGTCTTGCTAATTGCATCTCATAAGAACCGCCAAATTGTGGCCTGCTATGTAACAGGAAAGACTGTAGTCCCGGTAACCGACCACCGTATAAACGTTTTCTTGTGTCAGCTCTTCATGACATCACACTGTCTCAGTTGTTTCTTACCTGCATCGTTTCTTGCTCGCTGCTGCTATCGTTGCTTCTCACCGTTATGTCTGCAAACACCATTCATGGGCTGTCGGAATTCATATCCCCAGAATTGGTTCGTAAATTCTTTGAAGGAAACGCAAAATGGGCACGACAGTAAATCATCTCTTCGTATGATCATATTATCATTATGAAAGATGGTTGATTTCCATTGTCTTAGGATGTTTGGTAGTCTGTTCATAGCGTGTCAAAACTCGATGGATTCAATGACGAAACAGCAGTCCCTGGATTTTAACAATTGGCCCCAGCTACTTTTTCCGGTCATTCCCTTGTCCGTGTTAGCCTACCTTGTTAGAAAACCGAATACTGTTACACTCCGACTTCTTTTATTTCCACTTGCATTCATTACCACTTTCCGTGGAGCGTTCAATTTTCTTCTTCCCGGCTCAAAATACGCTGCATATAACCTTATCAAAGGTCAAACCTGTTCTCCGTCCTTCGATTAGTTTCAGCTCATCTTTTTGTAGGTCTCGTCTACATTGTTATTCTAGGAAAGGCCCTCGATTATACTTTTTATGGTGCTGGAATATGCAAACCCAAACCAATCTTCTCATCCGTAGCTCTCGGTGCCCTCGAAGAAGACACGACCGTGACACCAAAAAATGTTTACGACGCTCGCTCCCGCTCTTGTTCAACCGCAAACGATATACGCCCAAGATGCCCAAAAGAGAATGGACAAAACCGAACTTTTGGGAAAGAAAATCGAAAATTCTTCGACTACATAACGTTTCTCCTCATCTCTCCGAGAGGACCCGTATTTGAACTCCTTCTCTCTTTACGAGGTCTGAATTTAGATTACGGCCGCGCCGTTGCCATTCCTCCAGAAACTCGACCGATTGAACGAGGGCCTTTTATCTTAGCCACAGCTCGGAGACTCGTCATCGCTTTTTTCTTGCTCGATCTCATCGATACATTCTGGAAGGCCTCTGCTCCATTCTGTCAACCAGGTGGTGGTTCAATCTTCGATGACGCTCTCACCTGGTATACCCGTTACACCCTTTCTACGATATATCATATTTCTACCGGTCTCCTTATCATCAACGCGTTCGAATTCGCCTACTGCATCTGCACATTAATCGGTGTCGGACTATTTGACCAACCACCATCCACATGGCCGCCTATTTTTTTCGACCCATTTGCTTCGCAATGCCTACAAGAATTCTGGGCTGTCCGCTGGCATCAAATGCTCCGTCGAACTTTTTTTGTTTTCGGTGGTGTACTCGGTCATTGGATTGGTCGTCGTCTTGGTCGAAGGGATGTTGGGCTTCTCTTTGGAACATTCCTCGCCTCTGGGTTCTATCACGAACTTCCATTATTCGCTCTCGGACAAGGTTGGGATTGGAGGATGTTGCTCTTCTTTGCTGCCCAGGCCGTCTTCGTCCTTGTTGAAAAAATGTGGAAAGAATTCACGGGTCGACCCGTTTCTGGGATTTGCGGAAGGATATGGGTTTTCTTAACGGTTGTCGTCTTCGGACAATTAACATGTCAGTATTTCAGGGGCATAAGTAGTCGAAGTAATTTTATTCTCATACATCTTAACCTTCAGTTACAAACTCATTGCAAGAAAGAGGGCTAGGAAGCTCCGTCCTCGTTCCGCCGCAGCTCAGTCCAATCCGAAGAGTGATCTGCCCTTCACTTCTCTTAATTATGGACAAACTTCGGGTTCCAAGCTAGGTACGTTCATTGTGATAACAATTTCTTCCCTTCTTTTTACCTTTTGAATTATTTATATTTTTAATCATTCGCTTCACAGTCCACGGGGGTTTTATACAGTACATCCGATACAATACATACACCATATCGCACGCATAAACATCCTGAATAAAATAGAAAAACACCTTTTTTAATATATGTATGTCCATGTTTCTTCACGTTATCACGAGATTCCGCTGCAATTTCACACAAACATATTTTCTAAGTAAGCTGTTGCCAAAACATCTTGGGACATAAATTCCCCCCATTCTGAATTCAATCCTCACTGAATGCAAGAGCTCGGATTCTTTAGATCAGAACCAGCTGGCTTTTGTTTTCGTTTTCTCAATTTGTATTATACTTTTTTAGTTCGAACATCAAACACGAACCTGTCGGTCCCGCTCCGATTAACTTCGAAATTCACTTTAAGCGATGTGAATTGCGTTGGACGCCTCCGACGTTATCGGCGCATCATGCATGTCATTGAATCAGTTGCGGGCTCTAATGTTACTCCGGCCGTTGGTCTTGGGTATTGAAACGTCGGAAGCCGGTCTAGACTAGATCCAGCTAAAATTTCAAAGGCCGCAACTCTATATCATCGTGTTCATGTTCTCGTTTCAAAAACACGTCATACAGGAAGATATCGATATCTTGACATTGTAGGCGAACTAAGGATAAAGGTGACAACGATAGAAAAGATAGTAATGGCGACATAGGGGTATCGAGTGTCCAGATAAATGAATGAAGAACGTAAGAAAGAAATGGAAATATAAGAATAACGTTAAAGGAATTGGTAGCTGAGACTGAATGCGCGATGGAGGATAGAAGATCGGAGAACCGGGTTTTTGATGTGAAAAGATACGTTTGTCATGAAAATGAATAGAAAAAGAAAAAAGTAATGTACTAGAACGTGGCTTGGATCGGGAGTAAACCGATGGACAGGCTGCAAAAGAAAATCGCTACAGGACAGCAAGAAAGGTATTTGTGTCTAAAATAATAAAAACTCTCAGCTTCAAACCACTAGAAATAAGGGAATCGAGGAAGGAGAACCTACAGCTACAACAAAATAATCAGAAGCTCTCCGTCAAAAGTCACTATGTCCACGAGAGCCTCCTTTGGAAGTTTCAGGCGTAACGGCAAAACTGTGGTGTGGACCGACGTCAGTGATTATAGCAGAAGGCTTCGTCGGCATGGGAGTGGAATTCTCAAATCCGATATCGGATGAAGATCCCGCTCTGTCGGTGTTGTGCTGGTGCTCGCTGACACTAGCACTAAGCTCGGCAGCTCCACCTCCGCTGACTATGCTAGTATCGACGTGATGCCCACCATTTTCACCGTCGGAACTTGTTGCGCCTGTCGCCGAAGCCTTCGGCACGGTTGGCCGTTTTGTCAATCCAATCTTGCGTTTTCGTTCTACGGTATGTTGTCTCGGAGGATGTACCGTTCCCGGGAATGCCGCATAGCTTAACAATGTGCCAGCTTCAATGTCCTTCGTGGTTCGTAGGAACTGCGAATCGTTTTCAAATTGAGTCGATGAGAGATAGAGAGTGTATAACTACTACGCACGAGGTATGGTCCAACGAATGTAGCTTCGGTATTTGCACTGTCACTATCGGCACTCAAAAGATGGAACATCGGTAGATACAGACCATGTCCCGCGTGAATAGTCCCGTATTCATTCTTCCCTCCAAAACTCCTCATTTTTGCCTTATCCTTATCCACACCCTTGCCTTTTGTGTCTCCGTTTGATTCATTAGGATCCGAGAAGGGGATGGCGACGTTATAAAAGCACGCAACAACCATGCAAGCAGCACGAACTTCTTCCCCGACAAGATCGATGACGCTTTCGGCAGCACGTGTACATCGAGCAGCAGCTGTTCTGACTTGAGCACGAACGCTAGGAAGTGTCTTTGCTGCGTTCAATAAGGTGTCGGTAAGCAGGGCTAAAGAAAGAAACGGTGGATCTTCAGTAGTGTGTGCGGTTGGCACTGAGGCTGAGATCTCTGGTTCATTGAATGCATACGAATACTTGGCAAGGGGACTGCGAAGACGCGGAGACGTCGGTAGGGGAGAGGGTGGAGGAACATTTGGAATCTTAAATCTTTTAACAGGCCGTGGTAAGAACGCGTTCGGAGGAGTGCGCAGAACCATAGTAGTAAGATTTGGTTTAGGTTTGGGTTGTGATGGAAGTGGCGACTGAGTCTTGATCTTTTGCTGTTCTCTTGCGTGAAGTTCCGCTTTCTCGGCGGCTTCCGTGAAAATATTATCGGCTGCCAATGCTAATGCGAACGTATCATCAATGGCGAGATCAAGAAGAGGTGTCGAGGATGACGGTGGCAAGTTTAATTTGGGCGCGGAAGATGGCGTGAATGGCGCAGCGGTCTGATGTGCAGCGACGGCTGGAGAAGAGAGCGACTGTGTTGACTGGGGAGATGTGTGTAAAGATTGAGGCTTCGAGGCAGCTGCGTCGGGAACGGGAGAATTCAAGACTATAGCCCCAGAAGCATGACCGGGAGTATTGACCGCTGAGGCCGCAGCGCCCATCCTTTTGGCACTATTGGTGTTGATGTTGGTGGTGGTAGAAGATGTCTTTGGTTTTGTGTCATTGATATGTAGTTCAGCGCAAACTTCCTCGTCTTCTATGTAACACGGCGCACAAGAGATGGGAGGAGCGACTATAACAACAGCCCCCTTTCGAAGCTTTACAATCGTACGCCATCCCTTAGGACCTAGCTCGACACCAAACGTGCCAGACATACGGACGATTTCCGGGACGCGGTCACGTCGTTCCTTTGCCATTGCAATAACGTTGTAATCCCCACGTTGTTCATCTTCTAGTCTGCGTAACATAGCACGTTGCACTTCGACTCTTTGTTCAATCCATTTCGGGAAGTTGGGAGGGAAAGAACCTGGTTGGGGAAGAAGAGCAAGATGAGCTCGAGCTAGGTCTAGGTTCCCTAAGCCCATTAAAGCGGTAGCCAACCAAAGTCTTGCACGCGTACTGCACGGTTCGTGCTTAAGGGCTCTGTTTGCAAACTTTTCGGCGTCAACAAGCCAGCCTGCTCGGATACATGTCACAGCTAGTTTCTCCAGTAAATCAATCGTATGATTGTGTAGTTGCTGTTCAGACATCTTTTGGCAAGTATCGCAAGCAAGGCAGTTAAGGAGGGACTGGTATTGGACAAAGGCAGGGGGGAAATGACAGTTGGCATAGAGATCTCTGGCTACGCCGCGATGGTTTGTAGAGCCGTGTTTTTTGTAAAACTGTTTGAGGATAGTTTGATACGTGGAATCACGAATATGAGCCAAGAGCTGAAGTGTTCCACACACAGAGAGAATCAGAGACGAGGCATGAATATCACTACTGGTATGAAATTTACTTGAAGGATGGCATGAATCCGCTCACTCCGGATGAGGACGCTGTCACCTGAAGAAAGAAAGAAAGAAAGAAAGAAAAGCAAGCTCCAACACGGAAAAAAGACGGAAAGCGAAAGACACGCACTTGGGGGACAATCTGAAGAGACAATGAATGGGATTGGTTCTGGACAAACATTGACTTGGTCGAGGAGCTGAACGAGAGCATCTTGGTGGATGGTCCTAACTTCGCGTGAGAGCTCTAAGCGACGATGATCGTGTAAGATGATCAAGGGGTGTTCTGTGTAGGCGTCACTGCGATACGGAGGTGAAAAGGGAGAGTCTTCGCTGGCAGGAATAGGCATGAAGAGGAATGGGGGAGAGAGGAGGAGGAGAGAAAGAAAGAAAGAAGAAGACCGAGGAAGACGAAGTGAGTCGTTGGGTCGAGAGAGGCCATTGTATAAATTTGCTAGTCAGAGGGAGTCCGAAAAAAATAAAAATAAACCAAAATTATATATTACGTGATATTATTTATTATTGTTTTTACCAAATTGGCTTCCGCAACATAATCAACTCCATTACAAACTCCGCTTAAAGCGATGCAGCTTCGTACTGGTCTCCGGGGTCCACACGTTGCCATCCCGCTCCAAAAGCTGGCCTATTACACGTTTGCGGTTTTCTCGAGCTTTTTTAATGTGATATTGCAATAGGACATCTTCTTTCAGTCTCATTACTTATCGAACTACTTGCTGGTTCTCGTCTATTCACCCTCAAGGTCAGCTAGTCTCAAGTGTGCTAAAAGGCTATTTAATGTACTATGCGCGTATCTGTGCGAGCACCACACCCTTCAATCGCATATTCTACATGTTAGTTTGAATTCAATCTATTTTTACTCCCAAATACAAGGTTTGACATGCTGGCAGTTCAATAATTCACTTGAATGTTCATATACTAATATTGTTCATGATGACAGTTTTCATTTCTCGACGGAGCAAACACCTTCAAGCAACCTTCAAGTTGAAGGTCTGGGGCCGTCAACAGGCCGTCGTAGTAAACTTATTTCATAGCCCCTCTTCTCTATTGACGCCGACCGCTACCCACGTATGTCTGGTCTTGCATGACAACCGACTACTATAGAAGAAATGAATGAGCCCATGAGAAGCCGAGGTACTCGTATTAACCGTCGTGTCATGATCAGCTGCGTATCATCTATCTGTCGACCTTTAATGCTCGACGTCACTCCAACGAGTGCTCCAATGCTTTAATCTCATTGTCAATTGTAAGATCCCCGGTCGCCAACTTTGGCTTGTGCCTTACGTAAAGTACTCCAGGGCTCGAAGATAAAGGAACAAGCAGGGGCATCACTATCCCTTTATTTACTGTTCGATGAACGAACTGTGCAAGGCAGCCGCTGACTCATTCGAATCAATTTGGTGCTCGTGAATAATATTATATACCAATCTGCCTCAACTGTCATCTTTTTAAGAATTCACAAGATTAATATGAGTCAATCAATTAAAAATATCTATTGGCGTTCTCAGGCTGATGTTTTTTGAGGCACAGCTCGCTTTCCGTTTTTGAGGTTTTGTGCTCGTAGATTACAATTAGAGAACGATTTATGTTCATCGGCCGGAATAATCGTAGATCCATTAGAAGCACAGATCATATCTTTATTGTTCTGCCGCCGTCATTAATATTTCTGAGTGACCAGATATACTCGATCTCAGATCCACGTTTACCGGAAAAACAGGAGATGAAAATCATCAAAGATTATAAACATTGGAGTCGGTGAAAATCGTGTCAAGCTCTCTTCATATAATGAGTGTTGTGTATATTGAATGGCCGAAGCGTATATGTTGACTAATGTTGTCCAAGTTGGTGATATATCATATAAGCACTTAACTGCTCCTTATATGAGCCCAGTCCAACGGAACCATTACCGAGATAAAGCGAAAGTGTAATTTCCCAAGGGAATCAGCACTCGGTTTTTGCAGAGAAAAAGTCTTAAAAAAAGACAAGGACAAACAAGCACATGCCCCATTGATCCCACTAAGACAAAAAAGGTTTATTGTGTTCTTTGTGGTATTACGCCGCTCCGATCTGCATCACAACTTGAAGAACCAGACGAATGTTACGATAACCTGACGTTTCGCAAGGACCGCGTCTGTCGTTCTTTGAGTGGTCAACATCGGAAAAATTAGAAATACATAAATTTTAGAACAATTTTTCCAAGTAGGTGAAAGAAGATCAAAATCGCAGGAATATAAACAAGGACTCCGCTTTATGACTTTCCGGCATTAATGAATGGTGATATCATCACTGGTACGAGAAGCGGACTGATTCTTCCAAGGTCACCGGTCACCAATTACTCTGGAAAAGCAACGAGTATCAAACCAAGGTGCAACATGGCTCATTGACACTTTTCCCCACGTAGTATACCCTAATAATCAGTTGCCATGGCCGGTTTTGGGACTTGACACGTTATGGGTTTTACGCTTAATATGTACATACGTCAGTCAGAAGGGCCCACGAGTGCCTTTTCTCAGATTATTGATTGTTATGCAGCTGAGTCCACGACTGTTATCCAGGAGGGTCACCATCCAGAAAACTATCCCCTACTGAATTTACGAGTCCTACGTTCAAGATAATCGGAAGTTTCGAGATGAGTGGATATGGATCGGTATTTTGAGCGCTTTGAGTCGAGTTGCCACGGTTTCAATTGAAATAATTCTTGAAGAGATGTATATCACTTACTGGTTGAGACCGTTTTTCCTTCATGTGGCATAAATGGTCCTGGTTTCAACTCGTTTAGTCTCAATCTCCGGAAGAGAAGTGATTGAGTTTGCGACAAATAAGTCCCTTAAGCTCCAGAGCGCCTGAAGTACGTAGTACGTACTAATTGTAGATTACTTCGGGTGAAATCAACACTCAATTTCCGGAGCCGCAACAATCATTTGCCATTACGGTGGTCGGGAAATGATGAACTCGGGCCGGGATGAGGAAATGGGACTTTCGACTGTCTGTAACAGGATACAGCGAATACATAAGAGAAGCCTCAGGAGATTAATGATAAAAAACAGACTTCTTCTTGCCTGGTTAAAACAGGTCTCTTCCTGGCTTCTCGTCACCTATCTATAACCATCCCATGACGCGATTGAAAAGCAGAAGCACCGACTATGATTCACGAATAAACTCAACTTCTTTTTTTATGAAGGAATAAGAAACCAGATGGCAGAGGATTACCCTTTCTTTCTTGCTGCGATTGATGTGAGTCAGTGGCGTCGGGGTAAAATAGACAAAACAGACAGACAAACAAACAAACAAAATTATCTCGGACTTTGTTATCGATATAACGGTCTGACCAGTTCCCGGATTCATGAAACAATGCACGTTGAAGAGGCGACCGGTAAGGTAACATACACCCCAACCTTGGGATCTATCTAGTATCACGTCCATACGCCACTTGTCTCGTAATAATAACACAACGAGAACGCAGAAGGATCCTGCTAGACTAGAGCTGAAGTTTGGCTGAAGTTTAGTGTTGCATACGTGACATTGCCAGCTGTCACATGTCACATAAACACGCACATCAAATCGGTGCAGGTGGTACTATAAAACTAATAGGCCAAATCTGCGATATTGCTCTGTTAAGACGACCGAGCTCGACAAATTATTCTCTAACAATTTTTGTGAGGCCGTCTCCAAGTATCAAGGAGGTCTAAGTTCAGTTATGCTCCTATTCGCCTGTATCAGGATTTTTTAGCCTATCTCTTTTGTAATAGATTATAAAGGTGTTCACCGTATCTCCTACTGTTTACAGTTTTGTGGACTTAACTTCAAATTTTGCTTCGGGGGTTAGAATTGGTCCTTCAAATCCCATTAATAATAAATATTACAGTATTTTCTGGTCCTTTACTTGCACACGTTTCCCGACAATCGGTGTAATTTGCAAGCTGGGGAAATAAGCTATATTATACTATACACACGGGTAACGACTGTATACAATCCGAAGAATTCACAAAGAACTGGAATTCAATTCATACAGAATTCAATGCTATAAGGTGTTGTACTGTCACCTATCGATACTCTATCTAACCAGATCCAACATCACACGCAGACGAATGAAAAGCACAATGAAACCACTATATTATGATAAGGACTTGTTCGTTATGCACTTTCTAGCTATCAAACCCCTACTATTATGATAAGAAACTGGAAAGATACCTGCAGTAGACAACAGTGGGCCGTAACCTTTCCCGTGGCATGCACATCCTGAGAATAAATATTTACTTACAGCTCCGAAAGAGAGAGCACATGGCCGGCTTCTTCGATCCCCTCGTATCTATTGGCTACGTTAAATTTAAATCCATACAATACTAGCTTCTTAATTAGTCAACACCGTGTTTCGGGGATGGATTGAACCAACATTTAGACTAGTTTTCCGACCATCTGCTTTCTAGGTCAAATATCACATTATACATATATTAACATCACAACACCGAAATCGGGGGAAACATGATACAAGATTATGATCATCTGTAAATACTGTAGTAAGGTAGATGATTATCTAAATACTCAAAAATACTAGTACTTCTCAAAACACAAGAAACTCCCAATTAGTTAAAGTGAAGACAAGCGAGTTGCAGTCTAACTATGAGCCAACGAATAATACATGATTGGCATAGGGGATTAAACTCGACAAAGCTAAATATTTTTAGGTGGGAATCAATAATAAACCGACCTTATGTATCATGTTGGAATCATGATATAACTCAGGGTTCGCTAGTGAATTTACTGAGCTACTAGACTGGAGGTTTGTCTCTGAATCAGTCCCTCTGACCTACTATAAATACGAAGCTTGAATGGGGTAATGTGAAGCCGAAGACTCACGCTCAGCTGCCTCATCATTACATGTATGTTGTAGTTTCGGATAGGTTCGGACCGATAGACCCGTCATCAATAGCATAGCGTATTAGAGTGGACTCGGACTCGATAATAATCAGCTACTCAACCTGACGATGGATTGAGGATAAGTACCACCGTTCCTGTAGACGTACTGTATTGGCGTTTCTTATGTTCCATGTTTACAAATGTAACGGAATATGTTTTAGATCTATCTGATGTCGAGGGTGTATGAAAAATGCTGATCGCAGAAAACGCACCCATTTTTTTGCAACTAGAGCCTATCATTCTGAGTGTCCGAATGTCGGGTTGTCAAACAATTATTCAAAAAATGTGCAATGATGGCAAAAGCATTATTACTTTCTTGTCGGGTGGCCCTAATTCCTCAACGTCTGACGCAGATCGGAAAGACTGGGTGAAACACTGCCGTCGCCTTGAGTAACAGATTGACTGTTCCCAGGCTTGGCAGGTTCCGCAGTCTCCAGACACGCATAGACGTTGAGTGTACCATTTGACAAGCTAGGGAAGTATGCAGGGGAAGTACAACGCCGGGGAGAAGAGGAGGAACTTTGAGGAAAAGGCCAGAAGATGCTTTTCTCCAGGCTTTAACTAGATGTGAAGAGGTTTGGAGGTGTCAACTCCCCGCATATTCGAGTCTTTTATGCTATTTTGACTAGTATTACACAAATCGTACAAATGAATCACCCTATGTTTTCTCCTCGGCTTTGATGCCCTGAAGGTAGTATATCAACGCCAAAATTAGATGAACATGGAGTTGTGCGTGGTACGGCCATCTGGGACATTATGACTAACGTTAATACTTCGTCAATACCAGGATACTAACTCCAGTTTGAGCTTTTAATTGAATACAGAGCCATAATATTATCAAACCTGTGAGTCAAACGAAGGAATTCTAGGCATCTAGAAAAATGAAAGAGACCCTATTCCCGACGAATCAAACAGTCCGCGTGCTTGTAATTTGGGCTACGTAGCTTCTCTGCACGCGTATTAAAGAAATGTAGGACCCGTTATCTTTTTTGCACCCTAAAACAGCGTTGTGTCGTAGGGATGAAAGAAACTGATACCGCTCTCTGTCAACACCGCCCGCTAATATTCAATCAAGAAATGCGTCATCTTTTCCTTCAAAGAAATTACACATATTAATAATATTCGATAAAGGGGTTTTAGGGAAAACGTGTATGTCTCAATACTTCATGGAAAGCTATGAGAACTGGTCTGGAACCTTGTACCGCCCCCGAAACTTCCGAAATTGAATCCACCCCCACCGAATGAAGCGAAGATATCAGCAAGGTCTGCCTCGCTCATGCCACCCATTCCTCCCATCCCAGGTATATCATTCTCATCCTCACCAGCATCATACCTGCATGAGTTATAAACAACCGAAAGGCAATGTACTGAGTCTCTACACAAATGGGACGGTAATTATTATAATGACGTACCGTGCCCGCTTCTGAGGGTCAGAAAGAATATTGTATGCTTCCGAGGCTAATTTGAATTTTTCTTCGTCACCTCCCTACATCAAGTGATTGCCACGTGGATAACACACAGTAGGACAGGGAACGACGTACCTTATCGGGATGATGTAGTAAACTTTGCTTCCGATATGCTTTCTTAATTTCAGCATCGCTACAATTCCTGGAAACCTCTACGTTTTGTAGAATGAGACAACCCAAGGAAATGAAAAGAGAAAACAATAACGAATGGGACTTGCCCAAAATCTTGTAATAATCTTTTGTCTTGCTGCGTTTCAACGCGACTTCCGCTTCTTTGAGTTCTTGTTTTAGGGCCCGTTCTTCTGATTGACTGCCATCTGCACGGACATGCTCCAGGGAAACCTTAAAGTCATTCACAGCTGCCTGGTAATCTTCCATTGCCATATTTATTCGAGCTCGCGTTCGCAAAGCTTTGTAGGAAGTCGGAACCAGCTTCAAGGACAGATTGGTGTCCTGAAGAGCCTCATCTCGTCGGTCAAGCTGAAACAATTATTAGTATGCCAAAAAGGAAGAAAACCTATCAATAAAATGGATTCTTCAAATCACCTTAAAAAAAGAAGTGGCGCGATTAGATAGAAGGGTCGCCCGGATTGAACCGCCCCGTGCTTCCTCTTCTTCTTCACCAACGATGCCCAAGGCCTCCGTATACTTCTCAATTGCGCCGCTCATATCCCCAGATTTGAACAGTGCATTCCCCTCTTCTTTAATTCGTTCGACATCTTTGATACGCCGTAATAACTTGCGTGCCCGTGCATTTTCAGGATCTAAAGATAAAGCTTGTTGTATATGTTGTAAAGCAGATGGTAGCTTGGATGATAAAAACAGCACAAGCCCACGCAGGAACAGGACTTCAGGTGACATTCTGTTTATTTGGAAGGCATCGCTATTTGAAAAAAAAGTGCAGTTCTCAGTTTCACATGAAAAGTTTTCAAAATGATTAAAACACACTTTGCGGCCAGCGTCGCCTGTTCCAGTTTGCCCTTTGCAAGCTCTATTTCAATACGCCAGCAGCGCCATTCAATTGGCTCGCTACCCTCACATTCTCGTGTAGCTTGATCTAAAGCTAAGCGAGCAAGACCCCATTCTCGTTTCGACCTTGCCGTAAGGAATCGAGAAAGATGCATATCCATGCTTAAAGCAGAACGTTCAACGTCCCTAGCTGCCGAATTATTGCTTTCGATGGCAAGAGCTTCACGAACGGCAGACAGTGCCGGATTCGGTGACCCCAGAGCCAAATGGCACTTGGCTAGACGAACGAGAGTTTTAGGTGATGGAGATGAGGATTGGAGGCTAGCAGCCGTTTGGCAGTCTTTCAGAGCATGGCGAAACATTTTGAGGGCCATATGACACGCTGCTCGGTTGGTTAAATACGTTGGTTCCGTTGGTCTTAACTCTTTCACAAAAGAAAAAAGAAGTAAATCAAAAAGAATGATTAAATTTGTAATAGATGATGACTTTACCAATCGCCCGTGTATATAAGTCAATAGCCTCTCCATATCGCTTTGCCTTAAATGACTCGTTGCCTCTTTCTTTCAAACGATCCGCTTCGACTGTAGAGTCCATTTCAACGTCATTCGGACCATCCCCCGGCCTGGATGCATTGTTCACGTTTGGTTCAGTATATTCTGCGGCACTATCTGCGACAGGTTTTGGCCTTTGAAAAGAGAAGTAGAAAGGAGTTTGCGTATATATTAGCTCAAAAAAAAAAACGGAAAATAATCCGACTTTCTCACTTGGAAGAGCCGTTCGTTTCCGCATGTTTCTTTTTGGAGGCCTTGGATTTTTTGGGTGCCATTGGCATTGAGGTATTACACGACGTCCACGCAAGGTTAGCGGTAGCTTGTTGAAAGGGTTGGTGCTGTGACCGTAAGCAATCGGTCACACAAACGGCGATCGGCAAGAGACCTGACGAAGGCCGAATAAAATTGTTTTCGACGATATGGATTCTATATTACATTCATCACGACTTAAGGGCAATAAAGTGTCGCATGCTGTGATATTTGATTTGACACCGCAGTTTCATCAGGTAATACCAAATTTTTTACATTATTCCAACAACTTGTCAATACTAAAAAATGAAAGTCGGTCTGAATCATCGTTCAGATAAATGACTTACATAAAAGTCTGCCGGTGCGAAAGACTTTATACTAAATAAACCATGTAAGTCAATATTTTACTGAGCAAAGGTTACTAAATATTGACAAACCGTCACTGTAGCATCATCGCAACGATTAAAGACTAGTATGCCGCAATGAGGCATAACAAGCGTCAGCCTACAACTGTCCTCCTTTCCGCCCGGGTCATTGCGTTTGAAAGTAAATCTCAGTTCACAAGTGGAACCTAGAGCAATGAAAACGACGTGTCGGTCTAGTAACAGTTGGGACTAAAGAAATAGGATATCAGATAGACGAATCGTTTCAGTGAGCAGTAATAATGACCTTCGTCGCTCCTTTACTTGGCCAAAAGAAGCAGCGCAAGTCATGAGGTTCTGAACTCGACCGATCCACCAACCCTGGGCGATTTTGTATTAGAGAATTGACAGCCTTGATCAGAAATGTTACATCGCCCCCAGCTAAACCGGCCCCGTCCCACGAGTAGTTGAATCTTAATAGCGATGGGTCCATGTTACACGGCTCAAAATCGATGTATCTTTGGATATCACAATATAAGGACTCAATCTCCGTTTGGCTATCCTCGTCGATAGAGGGTATATGTCGTAATAGAATGTCCGAAAACTTGAGCCGATAAACAATTACTCGTTCACCGGGTTTAAAGAAGTTGATATGGTGTTCAACGGGTGATTTTGGATCTTCCAAAGGAAGTGGAGGGGGAAGATGATAGGCTTCTTGAAAAATGGTAGGCTCGAAGTGAATGTTCTCTAGAGAACGGCCAACAGTCTTTCAAAAGACATTGAAAAAAGAACGGAAATAAGCTTATCAGAAAATGAGCTTATCAGATCGCAATTAGATTTACCTTGCAATGTCGACATATCCATGACCAGCGTAATCTAAAGGGAACAACGGCATTCAATTTCCCACAACGCCTACAAAGCCAGCAGGATGGAATATCTGCCTGAATGCAGACATCGTCTCCATCATCGAAACCCACGTCGCTTTCATCCGCGTTGACTTTCGGATAGAGTGATATATGCGAGAAGCAAGTGAGGTTAGAGCATATTGCCTGATCGATGTCGTTTACGTTCTTGGGAAGGCTCGCCACTGATTCGCCGATGGAGTCAGGTGAAATCCACCACGGATGAGGATGACAGCAAATAGATCCATTTCCAATCCACTCAAATGTTACGAGTAACTCACTCGAGCCCGTGTCTTGGTTTTCAGATATCCAGAAATTTTTCTATACCGAATATTAAGTAAAAAAGCACAGAGGAAGGAGGGGGGATTTAACACGTAATAATTTTAAGACTTACTTCAAAATTTGTCACTAAAAAGAAACCCATGAAAGCATACTTCCAAGGGGAGTCGAGCGAAATTCCCTGAAAAAGGTGTAAATCATTCCCTAAAAAGATAGAAATCGGGTGACGTGTTTGTAGAGCCGTTTGAAATAATTGGGCCTCTTGCGGCAAAATGGCTTCATCTAAAGCGCCCTGTGGGTCAATATTTCCGTTCTTGAGGATGGGTAAGGCATGCTCGGAGCCGGCAGATATGAATGCAGGATGTCGTTCGTCGCTTGGATTTTGTGTAATAATTCCGGATTGATCGTCCATTTCATCGTCAGCATGGCAATGCTGATCTTCGTCGTGACCATTTAGAGCGTCGGGAGTGAAATGAGGGTCAGTCTGAGAGTTAACGACTACTTCACCTCCACCAGCAATAAACGGTGTTGAAGCGTCTCCCTCAAATGAAGGACCATCTTCTAGGAAATTTGACTCGTCAAGCCGGATTTTTTTTCGGGCTTTAGATGTCTTAGATGGAATCTCGGTTTGCCGGGTTCGTTTCCTTGTTTTGCTGAAATTCCATGCTCTAACGACGTATCAGCTTTTCTTCTTCTTGAAAATCGGGAAAGTCGACAGTATACCTTTTTACGATAAAGGTATATGAATCTACCCATTCGATGTCATGCCATGATCGACCGTCAAGAATGAGATGATTGAGACAACTCCCTTCTGCGCCTATACCGTCGGTTTCAAATATATCTGGATATATTTGAAGAGCAAACAAGAGATCTTCTGCGGTCTAAAAAAGAAGGAATATCATGAAACGCGTTATTATAGTAGAGTTCTAGTTACTTACTTCCGCCCAGACATATGGAGACTTGTTGATGAACATCAAGTTCGGCTCAGCAGAGGCTTCCTTGACGCTGAGTTGGGGCTTCCAAGGTAAATGAGGAACCACTTTGATAGGGACCGCTGGTGTCAATGTGAATAAACAGATCGGAAAGTATACTGACTAATACGCACTATATTCAGCATGTTTAACTCTTTTCTGAGATCGCTTTGATTTTGTCGACGCGTTCCCACTTTGAGAGGCTGGGGGTGTGGGAATTGTCATTGTCTCGTCGTGGGTATCAGGCTCCATGACTGACACAATAAGTGAAACAGGAAGATTACCGTGAGGAGCGAACTTACAGCAACCATAGGTGTTATTATTGGCTACGGATCCCGTCGAAAGTTCGTGGTCCAGGTTTGCGAAGGGAGCTTCTACGTATTGTAGACGAGGTCTCAACACTGGATCTGCCGCAAACATGCCTAGAAATTACATACCGATTGTAAAGCATTCTTGTGCTTCAAACAGATGTAAAAACTCATTCTTTCCCATTCTTTGAGAACCAGGACTACGATGGTAAGATGAGAGACTTCCGGGGTAACTGCGATCCGATTGGACCACGGGTGACATAAACTTTTGATCCAGGCGAAACTGTGCAGCTTCCTCGAGCTCAGGTTCGCGATGAGGGGAATACGCGGGTCCGCTCAAACCTCGAGTAATCGGCCCAGCGTAGTAGCCAGTTTGGGTGTCAGCGTCCGATAAGACATTGCAGGGGTCCTGCAGGGAGGAATCCGGATTCTGCACAGATCCATCACAATGCGTAAATTCTTCTTCCTGCATTAACAACTTTGTGCAATGTGTTTGATAGCCAATACGTGTTCAGCTGTGAGTCGGAATTAAAGAGAGACCCGATTTCATGATAGGCGTGAGAAAATGTGTGCGACTACACTTGCATCTCTCTTCGCGACACTAATATTTCAGTGAACTGTGTATGTATCTCAGGGCTTTGACCGAGCAGGAACGAACAGACCTTATTAGGGCCTGTCTGCGAGGTACAGTCCGTTTCTTATGAGATTTACCACAAGATTACAACTGTCAGATCGATTTCGATTTCCACTGAGCAGCTCGCGAAAATGCGTATTCCCCTTATTCAAAATTCCGAGTAGGTGCGGCACTGCTTACAAAAGAAGGAGACATTATTACTGGAGCAAACGTCGAAAACGCATCGCATGGTACATATAAAGACCATACTACTCGCGAGAATTTTTACTAATATATTGTCTTCTTCTGTTTTAGGTGCAACCATTTGCGCAGAGAGAACAGCGCTAGTGAAAGCTGTCGTATGTGGTCTTAGCTTTACCTTTTGGTGGCAGGCTAATGCTTACCATTCATCACCTAGAGCGAGAAACGGAAAGAGTTTCTTGCACTAGCTGTAACGAGGTAGCGTCCAACTTTGACCTTCATACGTAGTTAATACCTTTTTAAAGTCTTATAACTCAGCGACGTAGCCGGTGCTACATCTCCCTGCGGTATATGTAGGCAATTTATCAGGGAGTTTTGTAGTCTGCAAACGCCTATTTTCTTGGTACATGGCGACTGGAGCGTTGAGACCGATCGTGATAAAGTTAAAATGGTGACCTTGGAAGAACTACTTCCTTATAGTTTCGGACCTGAAGATTTAGATAAACCAAGAGTTTAAAGTTCAATTTTAGGGACATGAGTCGCATTTGTAAGAACATCTGATGATACAAACAAAACGTAGTAAAGACATTTGCACAGGATTTCCCGTTAAATGCTGGTTGTGACTTGAGATATTAACAATTTAGATCTGGTCTCTATAAAACGAAGGAAAAAATAAGCCTACAACTTGACTGAGAAGCAACGAACAAGGGACTTCACACCTCTCGGATTTGCGGTCGCTAATCGGCTTATGGGATAGCGATGACCGTAGTTTGTGCAGCTGGGTAGTTACCGCAGTATCGCCACCTTTGGAGGCCATCCTTGCATTATAATCGGCCAGGAAAGCACCCAGACCAGAGCGTATCGTTTTTGAACTGGCTCGCTCCACGGCATTGACAGTCAAGCGTAGAGGCGGATGCACGTTGTCGGACATGACTGGCTGAAAAGCTAATGCGCAACTCAACTCCGGACAGGGGACGGAGATCCACTCCAACGAAAATCTCGCAGTTTTTCCGTGATGCCGTACAGCCGGTAGAACAGGTGACGAGCAGGGAAAACGAAAACACTGAAAAAGAGGCTCATAGAATTTTAGTGAAACAAAGCCGCTGATAATAATAAATGAAAAGGAATACGAGCTGTAATATCTGTAATATCTGATATTCAAGTCTTACCTAGTCCTTGTGTGGTCACCCGCGCAGCAGTGAACAGTCCAAGTGCTGGTAGTGGTAGCTTACATAATTAAGCTGGAAAAGTGGTCCGAGAACTTAATAATATACTTGAGAAAGATAAATCCGGCTCAACGAACCATTCCCATTCCTCTCTTTTTAATCTCCTTCTTTCCTACTTTATTTCTCCAAACGATGTTGTCCACAACTATTGACTTGCTTTGGCTTCTCTTTTCCCATCCCGACGAATTTAGGTCGGTCGTGAACTTCAAGCTATTCCACGAGAAAAACCGCGACCTCACCGCTCAAAGGGAGCACAAGGATTCCGGCTGGGATAGAGCAACTATGCGGCGCTGCTGGGAATTCCTGGATGCATCAAGTCGGAGTTTCGCTGCAGTCATTAAAGAACTAGATGGTGATTTGGCCAGAACAGTACGTGTCTCCCTTCTCTTGTAGTTACCGTCCATTTCTCAGCTCGACCTGTCTTTCAGGTCTGCCTCTTCTATCTAGTCCTAAGAGGGTTGGACACCATTGAAGATGATACGACTCTCCCCGATGAAAGAAAACAGAAGCTTTTGAGGAATTTCGTTAGTATTCTGGATCAACCCGGCTGGACATACGACGGGATCCGCCATGACGAGAAAGACAGACAAGTACTGGTAGAATTCGACGTTGTCATTGCCGAGGTTCAACTACTGGAGCCTCACTATCAGGAGGTTATCAAGGACATGGCGAACAAAATGGCTTCTGGCATGGCAGACTTTTGCCATCGCGCAGATACTGGTGCAGGGTACGGCGTGGACACCCTCGAGGAATACGATCTATATTGCCATTACGTTGCCGGCCTAGTTGGAGAAGGTCTCTCTGGTCTATTTGCCGCCTCGGGCAAAGAGGCTCTCTGGATAAAAGACGAGCTAGTTCTGTCAAACGCTATGGGTCTACTTCTTCAAAAGACCAACATTCTCCGCGATTACAGAGAAGACGTCAACAACAACAGATTGTTCTGGCCTCGAGAAATCTGGCAAAGATACGGTTTCAAGGAACCTAGGGAAATGTACGGACCCGAAAATGAAGAGCGTGCATTGTGGGCTTTAAGCGAGATGACGCTGGACGCACTTCGACATTCCATCGATGCTCTCGACTACCTCACTCTCCTAAAAAACCAAAGCATATTCAATTTTTGCGCCATACCTGCCACTATGGCTATTGCCACGCTCGAAGTATGCTTCATGAACCGTGACGTCTTGCATAAGAACGTTAAAATTCGTAGGAGTAAAGCTGTTCAGGTTAGTGTCCCTCTTTTGATGGATTTATCTAAACTCGCGTCAACGCCCTCCCTTCCAGCTTATCATGAACTCCACGAATCCCAGAGATGTCGCATACATTTTCCGTGAATATGCTCTCAAAATCCATGCGAAAGCTCTACCTTCAGATCCCAATTATCTTGCTATCTGCGTTATTTGTGGCCAAGTAAGCACTATCTTTTACAGCACGCAGTCTACTTTCATTTTAACGGATTGTACTTGCGCGTCTTTCTTTGCTTTACAGATCGATCAATGGGCCGAGCGCCATTACCCGTCCTTCATCGAGATCACGAGAGATGGTGACGGTGTCAAGGCTGTCTATAACGAATCGGATCTACGGGCTGGTATATATTCAAAACAAAAAAAGAAACGTCAGGCTCCAAACGCCAATGAACCGACGGCACCCCAAAGAACAGATTTGTACTTGATGTTGTTCGTCGTTGGTGGCGTCCTACTTGTATGTGCTATAGGGTTAGGTCTAGCATGGGCTATCGCCGTGTACCTCGGCAGTGTCACCCCTTCCGCTCGATAAAAAGAAAAGCACAGATTTTTTTTTCGTTCTTGCGTGCACGCGTATTAGCCTTAGCCGTGTTTTTGTTTTGAATAAGTGACATTTTTTTTAAAAAAAAGATCTGTATATATAATATCATACTTGAGACATAGTTTTACGAGAAAACGACAACGAGAACAAAAATTGAACGTAGATTATACACCAACTGAGAAGAATCATATTTCTTTACTGAGGTTCCATTTTAATGCATTCAGTTGCATCTGCACCTTATTTCTTACGTTTAGATGCACCTATTTTATAAGAGTTAGCTCTGCAATCGAAACGATAATAGACGACTGACTTCCACTCTTCTGACTACCGGCCATGCCTTTACGTTTCTGTCCTACATCAGTTTCGGCGTCATTATACAATTCACTTCCTTCGCCAGCTTCTCCACTCTCATTCTCATCGCGTTTCTTATTCTTCTTTGTCTTGGGGGACGCATTCTTGCTGTAAGTGGGTTTAGGTATCTCCCCGATAGGCGCGCCAGGACTGGCGGTACACGCTTCACAGAACCATTCGCCTTCGGGTACTTCACCAAGTGGTGGACTAAGACAAGTCAGATGATACGGAGTATCGCACTGCTCATGAAGAAAAAGATTTATTAATGAGAGATGGCCATGCACGTTCTTACACGCACACATTGATAACCACCCCCTGACGTAGCATCAACATAATATCAGTATACGCACCTTCTCGCATTCCAATAAGGTTTCATCTTCGTCTCCTGTATCTTTATGGCATCCTGCGCACGCTTCTGGAACTCCGTCAAGGTCAGCTGGATGTCGTGGTGAATCAGATAATTGTTGACCGGGTTTGGCTAGAAAGAACGCCGTGTTTTGGGCTGCCGCGATGCTATTGTAGTATTCCGGAATTAGCCATGTGAAGTAAATCGATCATGAAGCATACTCTATAACTTCAATTCCGTTTAAAGGAGCTACTCTGGTTGGTTTTGTTGCGCTTTTGGGTTGATCTTCGCCCAGACCGAGTTCGCCTGGAAGGTGACACGATCGCGTCAAAAAGCCCCTCTAAACGCGTTTATGTTTGGACACACCGTTAGCTGCGTTCTGGCCCCTGTTATGGCAAAAAAAAAAAAAAGGAAGAATAAACGTGATGTCATCCACCTATAGTCAAAACCAACACCTACCATGCAATTGTCATAACACTTGCATCGTCCTCGTCGATACATAGAGCAAAGTGTGTGACGCCGCCACTAGCCGCATGGAACATCTTGCAAGCCCTAGTTATGGTTAATCTACGTGTTTTGCCTCCACAACCAGTACACGTACTGTATGTCTGGGAGATACTTAAATGTCGTATACGGTTGTCCAGTCGAACCTGTAGGTGAAAAAAACACGCTTCCTCAATAAACTGAAACATTGGAAACCTATGGCGAGTAAGAGAAAGCGAAATAAACTGCACCATCTCCCGAGTTTTTCCACTGTGATTTAACATGGCTTTAGTCACTAGAATCGCGATAGACGTAGCCATAAGACATGCCTTTCCAGCGACCCAGTACATCCTATTACGGTCGATGACTACACTGTTAGTTGGCCCGGCAAATATTTTAGAAGCTCTTGTTAGCTCGTTGGCTCCAGCAAACTACGGTGTTCGATCAGCTAAAACACCTCGTAATCGTCGTTGCGCGAACCTGTGGAACGACCTTGGGAATGAGCACGTCTTGTTGATCGCCTAGGCCGAGTCGGCAATAACCATTATAACCAAAAACATACACGAATCTAATAAGCAATAAAGATACGATAAGAAACAACTGTAAATGGGCAGCACCCCACCCTTCGGCATCTAGCAAGATAGAGTGCTGATTCCCGGAGGCAATGTCAACAATGGTTTTGTTCGCCAGCCCTTTGACGAGAACTATAGCGACAGTCTTATCGGTCAACCGGTCAAAACTTGAAAAAAAACAAAACAAATTCCAACCTGGTTCAAAATGAGCGTCATATCCGGTTTTGTTCCCAGCTGTGATGTGCTCTCCAGTCCGCCCGTTTCCTAGTTGACCCTTCTCGCCACTTCCGAATGAGTACGCTAGACGTGGGACGCTGCGGTTATTTAACACGAAACGAAAACGAAAAATAAAAAGCAGGAACCTTTGCCGGTATCTGTTAAAAGTATAGAGAAAGTTACACCAGCCGCGGCCTTGACAACACTCTCCTTTTTGCCATTCGACTTGGGTCCGTCCACGAGTCTGAATTGCTGAATTTCTGAGTGGTTGAGTGGGTGGCCGCACTAAACCATGACGCGGAAAGGGTTCAGAACAAGATAATCATGCTATAATAAACGAAAAAAACACGCACTTGGCCAAATGTGTTCGCTCCACAAGACCATACCTCCCCGCCACTACCCACGAGCAGCGAATGACCACGTCCACACGCGGCATGAACAAAACGCGTTCCTTTCGATGCTTTGAGCTGCTGTGGTGTAACACGACGTGGTGCATTTTCAGAAATCTCATCGACATTGGGAACTCCTAGCGCACAGGACGTATTGCGTCCGAACATCCATGCCGCTCCGTCCGTATCCAAGGCGATGCAATGACACGCGCATGGTGAGCTGTGGATAGAGAGAATTTTTATATTCGCCAAGGATCGTAGAATATGCGGTTGTAAGAGATCCTGCCTGTGAAAATGAAAATTAGAAAGTAGACATTCGATGACCACGGAGTGAGGTAAAGTCCTGAGACAATTGAAACCTACCGCTTGTTTTCTTCAGGAGGTGCACCACTTTTTTCTTTTTTACCCAAGCGCGTCCTATTCAAAGGTGAAAAAATAAAAGCAGGTCATGCCAGCGATTAGTGGATTTGAGACGAGGACGGATATGCGGAAACTAGTTACCAGTCAACGCCGCCCGCCAATAAAACTGGGGAAAGCAAAAAAAGGGGTTAAAAAAGGTTATTGAGAAAAGTAAACAGACAAAAACAAGTTAAAATGACGGGAACTCTTACCTCTTCCCCACTTTTGTTCCTGTTCGTCTTGAGATTGGGAAGCACTTGTCGAGACACCGGGTTTCTTGTCCATAGTTGCTCGCAGAAAAAGGGATCACGAAAAAAGTCGCGTGATGATTCTCCTTGTCGGGCTATACCTTTTCTGCATCGCTAAACAGTCAGCCTCAAAGAACAGAACAAGCTGCTGAAGACGTTTTACAGAACAAGAATGCACAGAACATGTATTCATGGTACCGGTTTCGGTTCACGTTGAACTCGGAGCGTTAACATGCACAAGGTGTCCGGCAAACGACGCCGAATCAATGTTCTTTTTAAAGTTTCAACTAGTCTGGAGATATTCCAGCGAAAATATGTCACGCGACAATACCAAAGAATTAAACACCCTAAACTAAGATACCTAACATGACAAACGGCAGACAATGACTGCCTGCCAGTTGAACTGAAGGGGGCGAAAATTATTGATACGATTATTATGATGCGAGCAAGTACATGATGATTAACCTACGGAAAAAGATATTTAATATGCGACAGAATATCTGACCACCTCACTCGGATCATGCATGTGAAGTTGCGCTAAAATACGCTGAGAAGTACTTCAGAGACCAGGAAAATAGGCAGTGTGGATGGCGAGATAGCGAGGTGCTCGTGGCGACAGAAAAGGATAGCGTTAGTAGGATCATTGGTTCCTTCTCCTATCATGTTCTGGATGGACACAGAAGCCCAACTTTTGATCATAAGCTACGTCACGACCGAAGAGTGCTATCACCGGGCCTCAGTACCATTGGCAATATGTACGTAGTCACATGTACAGCACACTTACAATGTCGCTACCGGCCGGGCTGGACTGGTTTAAAGAGAACAGCATGATATGAGCGATTTCTAGGGACAGTTGCATTTTTAGCTTGGAGGCTACTATGAGTGCGTGCCTCACTTTTCCCCTGAGACTGGCTTTAGGGCGTCGAGTAGCTGACTGAGTCGTAGGTTACATAGCTTCCAGCTCCTCTTGTGGCGTTTGTTCTTCAGACGGTTCGAAGATGCGAGTATAGCCTGCCGCTTGCACACTTGCAATAATAGTAAGTATCCCATGCTTCATCATTTAGGCGGCAACGTACTCGGTAGAATCATATGCTCAAACCATGCCACTTCGCCAACTTCCTTCTTCTGGTACGCGGCACAAATCACCCTCCCTAGCCGCATAGCGTTCACCTCGATTCCTGCGTACTCAATCACGAGTAATGCATCCATCCAATAAAATGTCAACCTCAACCGTATAAATCTTGCATTAACGGCCTACTCTGATTTGCGGAGAATTCAACTTTGCGGGCGCTTCTCACGATGGTACTCGCCGAACTTCCAATTATGTGATAACTCTTTCGAGATTATAATCGCAAAACATCAAGCCAAAAGGCTAAAAGAACTCGCTGCTCTTTGATGGGTAAAGGGAGACTTATGTAATCTGTCTCTTAGTCTATCACGATAACACTCGACGTCGGGAAACCGATTGGAAATCGATTTGAAACAGCGTTCGATCTCATTCATTCCTTACTCAATGAGTATTTGCATAACTGTGTTGCACCTTCAAGAGTCGAACCCGGACCCCTTGTTCAGGATATCAAAGGAAATCGGAAGAAAATAGATTCAGGCTCTTTTGGACATGTTTATAAAGGTATTATCGCCCTCTGCTTTTCTTTCAATCCATTTATCATTATCTGTTGATCTAGGTTCCTATCTTAGTATCGATGTTGCGATCAAAGAGGCCTTTCCTTCCACAGATTACGACGTTGCCAGGGTCTTTGAAAGAGAGTATCGTTAAATGAAAGAAGCCGGCGGACGTATCTTCATCATATCTGAACTCGTAAAAGAAGGCGATTGACGAGTTAAAACTATCTCCTTGGCGATATATGTAGAGCACTCTGTTTTCATGCTCGAAAAGTGAGAATCCTTCCTCCTTTATTTGAGTATTCCTATTCATTCTGTCCCAAGTGTTTTCGCCGGGATTTGAAAGGGAAAACCTTCTCCCAACGTCGAACCTTCGCGTAAAGATTTGGTTTCGCACGTATAGCAGCACGTAACGACATGGAATCCAAACGGCTAACATTTTGCTGCACAGACGCGTACATGTCCCCAGAGATTCACACATGAACACCCCCCACGGATATCTAGCCTATAGCTTGGGGATCGTTTTTGCAGAAATAGTGGCTCGCCATCTTACTGATGGTACTCATTTTGCATACAACGGACCAAATTTCTCTGTCGATCCGGATGAAGTACGACGTCATGCTAGTCCTGGATGTCCAGAAGCCTTGAATTGCTTGAAGGATAAGCCTGCGGAGAGGCCGCTAATTACTGATATTATTGATATTGAAGCCGAAGTAATTGCACTGCGCGACCAGAAAACAGGGATACCCTTGGAAATATCGGATTCTTGTCAAAGGGTCGTAGACCAGGCCAAGTATGCAGCAATCATGAACGATAACGATGACGGTGGGAATGAGGGTGATATAAGAGAGGACGGGTTGGCAGAAGTGCATCTGAACTCGGAAGGGTGGTGCGTCACTTGGACGCTGATTCGTTCATCCAAGTAGAGCTATTAACGCTGATCATTCGTTTCTTTCTAGAATATGACACTCACCCCGAGGATCCATATTCAAATCTTCCCTCTAACTACAGTACAATTATTATTCAAGCCGCGGCAACAGTAAGCCCTAGCTTGCTTTCCTCAGTCCCGATTATACGCCCTCGGGACAGTCAAGAGCCGAGAGTCTCCTCAACAAAACCAACAGCACGCAGAGTGCTGATTCATACTATACTGCACTCGGCAGCCATATTAGCGTCGCAACTATACGCAGTGACGCTACCGTTCTTAGTCGCAATACGTCGTCGACGCTGCTGCTGCCCCAACCGCATCGTTTTACACCGAGTAAACCTGGTCCGTAACGTTTACTAACAATGCCTCCCGCTCCTGGCATCAAGCTTGAAGCTCAAAAGAACTTGAGGGCACCGTGGAATCCTTTTCAGCTTCTGTTTTTGAGCGGACTTTTATTCGCTCGTTGTGGTGTCTGTGGTCAGCATCTCGGTTCGAAACCCAGTCTAGAATGCGTTGGTTGTGGCTTGAGGTTTGCGATTGAGAACGCGGTTAGATATTTTACAATCTCACTTAGATCACACTTCCAATGTACTGGTCCCATGTGTGTGGAAACGATAACTGAATAGGAAGGACGAAAGGATAGTTTTAGGTCTATGATAGTTTACCTTCATTTACGAACTAATTTATGAACATATCTGTACAAAGCTGCATTGAAGCCTATCAATACAACTACAAAAGTGAGATTTTGACAGTGATTAAGAGCAATGAGGAAGCGCAGCATCTGAGACATTGCAGGGTCCGAATTCGATTTTAATTTATACCACGCTACGGCTACGGCTACTACTACTACTACTACTATCCTTAGTCCGACCTACTTTCATAGTCCATGTACTCGACATCCATTTCATTGACAAAGTATCAACATGTTGCTCAACATTCAACTTTTCTTTCTCCCTGAAAATATCAATGTCATTGAGATATTGAAGGTCATTAGACTAGAAACTTACGCAGGTATTTTTCATCCACTAACAAAATCTGGTTCTGTATGATATAATGCACGTATTCCGCGATTGACGTCTGGTATTCTACTGCACCGTTGAAAGAGGCCAGCATTTCCTTATCCACGTCCAGGTGTTTCCTAATTGTTCTGGATGTGAGATTTTTAGTTCCTTGACACTTGGAACACTAGCATTGAGAACTGCGCAATGCTACTACTACTATGAGACTGAAAGTTGTAGTAAAGAACGAACTTTTTCAAGCGCCGGTTGTAAGCGTCGGATACAATCTGCTTTGCCAAGCCATGCTTTGAGATTGTCATGGACTTTATATTGTTACATAAATATCATGAGCTATTGTTCATATCGCCCCTGTTAATGCCTTGTTGTTTAATAATGGCACTATTTCCCACTGTCTTCTCTTCAAATTTTCGGTTTTAACATTCGTGCCGCCGTCAGCTGTGTTCGTCGAAATAGCGATTACTCTGACTCGTCGTACCGGATCAGGAGAATCATCCGGAGTGTCTTCAGCTCTGTCCACTTCAGAAACTTCCTCGTCTCTCAATTCAAGTCCCTCTCTTTGCACATCAACCATTGTGGTGCTTGCCTCAAATAACTTGGGCGAGAAAACACTGGAAATTGGGGACGTGAGCGCTGACGCCGCACCTACGAAAAAATCAGCAGCATCGTTGAAGAGGTTGCGTGGTCTAGGTGCTGGAATAGTCGTTAATATATAAGTTCGATTTTGCCAGGTGGTTGAAGATGATGATGATGATGATGATGATGATGATGATGACTGCGCATGCGCGGTACTCGGGTAAGCGGGATCGTACACGAATGAAAGTGTAATGAGACCAGTCTTAGGGGAATAATTGAACTGAGGCAGAGGATGAGAATTGGAGCTTGGGAATATCGAGGTCATAGGACGACGATGGCGCAGTACAATCCGGCCATCGGCTGGGAAAAAAAGAATTCGAATATTGTGTATTTTCAAAACAAGATATTGGAAATTGACCTTCGACGTCGATTCCGTGCCCGGAATGCTTAGAACAAAGATTACCGAGATAGTCGACGAAGAAAACCTGTGGGCAAGATAGTTTGAGTTCCCGGGCGCAATGGATGGTTTCTCTTTTACCTGATTATCTGCGACTGGGTCTCGGAAAGCTATACTGTGGTTAGTCTTGATATGGGGAAACACATTGATGCTTGCATACTAACAGAGTACAATGGAGCTTTCAACTTCAGGATATAAAATTAACTCGGATCCTACCAGTGCGGACTAAGTGGGGTTCTAGGATTGGAATGGTAAAAATGGAACTTACCATCGTCTATCTTCTTCTCAGCCACATCTAATAATTTTCCAGTGGCAAGGTTTCGAATAATAAAATACCCTGGTGGGAATCCTGTTACATTAATGGAATACGGTGGAGGTTCAATGTGCGTGTTCATGTTTGCAGCAGGGTTACGCGTAACCCCGATCAACGCTGACATAATCATCGTTACCATCGCGTTCCCAAGTTTCAGCGTCCGCCGTCTTCACAGGTTCAATATTCTCGAAATCGAAAACCAAAATCGACCTTTTTGATTCATGACTATCCAACAGCTTTCGAAATCAAACTCCTAAAATCGATGAATTAATTGACGACATTCTGGATATCAGCAAGCCGCATAACGTATACTACGGAAATCATTCAAATAATCACAACGGTGGACCGCCATATCGTAGCTACCAACATTACTGATATATTCACATAACTTTGCCCTAGAGATGCTCCAGACGGCTTCCCTAGTAACGAAGACAGCTTTGCGGCTCTTCTTTCCTGTTCGTTCCAAACTTACGGCTTGTGATTTACCTACAGACTTCCCTGTGGTGCATCATGTCGTATTTTATGATGGAAAGGCCCATGGACGATCGGGTTATGGACTCCAAACTGCGAAATGAATTTGGGGGCGGGTTGTAGTAAGTCGCTTTTGTTTCGTTTCGTTTCCCGTTCGGTGTCGTTGTTACTCTGAACCGAATGTCAAGCTATAGTTAGTTGCGAAAAGAAATGAGCGTTTTTGATGTGTAGGATCGTGTGTGTGACTTCAGCCGGTTACAGTATCATGATCTTCGAAATGATTCGGGACTCGGTATCGCTGATGTAAATTTTTACTCTTCAACCTCGGTTGATAGCGCTTGTCAGGTTTTGACATTTATAGTTCACCCAGGTGGGAATTATCTATTTTTATCCCTTTCATCTAATATCTCAGTAATTCCCAATCTTCTTTAGAATTAGCGATGCATAAACTCTTTTAATCAATCCCACGACCTTTTGGACAAAGAACACAATCCCACTTCCCTCATCGACCTTCCACCATCAAGATGCCCAGTGTAGAACTGTTGTATGTCACTTCTTCAAAAAAATCGGCCATAAACGCTCATTAGGCTGTTTAACCCTAGGTTTGGCCCATTGTTGATTGGAACGTATTTCAACGCCATCCTTTATGGAGTGAGCTGTGTTCTCAACTCTGACCGTTGTTTTGTTTCTCAGCTTGACTTTTTCTCTAGATTCTTTTAGTTCAAGTAAGTTTACGATCCGCTCTATAAAATCTTCTTCTCGAATTAGTTTTATAAGAGCTTTATTTATTATCGTACCTATCGCAAGTGCGCTGGACTCAGATCCATTATTGATTTATTTTCTATATCAACCAGCTATTGAACTTTCTCACAGCGACTCAACTCGATTGCGATATTTCGTAAGTAGTTTGATTGTTTAAACTTGGAAAGTTGATTGATGGCCTCTATAGATACTATTTCTAGTCATATGTGATACATTGAACACGGTCTTTGATATAGGGGTCATGTACGAACCCTTGGTTGTTCGTTATGGTAGGCTAGTTTGGATATCCACGAAGGAATTGCTAACAAGGGATAAAAAAGGAACGCCAAGAGCAACGGAACGTATACCTATCAGTAAGCTCTAGTTTTTTTAAATGTTTAAATGCTTCAACAACTACAAATTATGTCTAGTGCTATACGTCGGTAAGCCAAAATAATCTTTCCCTTCGGGAAGGTTGACCTAAAATTTTATGAATAGATCCCATAATGACGGTGCGTAACTCGAGTAACATATGTACATACGTTCTCCTTGAAGTGTCACACCCTTATTTAGGTTATTATCTCCACCTCCGTGCAATTATATTTCTGCTTGCGAATCAAGATAATTACCGAGTCCTGGATAATCCCTAGCTTCATAAGCATATTTGTCTTCTGTTCTCTAGGTTGGAAATTCTTTTCGCTCCCTAATGCTCCAACTCATATTCAACCATCCCAGTCGGTGGAATTGCGACAAGTATATGCAGTACAATACTCGTCAACTTTTCTCAATTAGAGAGTTTCAAAGGCGCGGTTATAACCTGGCTGGCTTCGTCAGCAATTGCTGATATCTGTATCACCGCTAGTCTTGTTGTTTCATTGGTAGGTTTAGCCAACGAGTCGAATTTTTATATCTCACTTTGCTTCTCTCAGGCCAAACGACGAACCGGCATTGCGAAAACTGACGATCTTATTGATCGTATAATTCGCCGTACGTTTTAACTTTTGATCCATCGATATCCGGGAAGTTGACTGGAATGGCTGACTTTTTACAGTTACTATTCACACAGGTGCAATCACTGCTCTATTCGCAACATTGGATCTGGTACTATTTGTGGCCGTTCCGGTAAGCATCGGTTCCCGTTTCGGAATGTACGTTACAGAGTATTAACCATGGCGAATACACAGAACACTTCACTGTAAGTTGAAAAACACATCGTTTAGGGTAATCAATAATCTGATGCATTTTTCGTGGTTCAGCAATTTTGCATTTGATTTCCCTTTAGCTAAGCTGTACACGAACTCATTACTATCGACCTTGAATGCGCGTGGAGGATGGTATACTATCGCACAGCAACGTCCCCATGATAGCGTTATCGGATTGAATTTAAGTAGCAGCACCAGTCGAAAGGTATGGTTTATACTTTATAAAACGCCATGAAGCGTTAACTTTTAACTCGTCGACAGACAGATGAATACATGCATAGCAAGAAAATGGCAGTACGCTTTCGATTTGGATTTGGATTCGTCAGATTCAATTCAATTAACCATTTTTAATTCAGTCATCTCCACAAGCTTTTGCTCTGTCAAACGTTACAGCGAATTCTCAGGCGACCGACCAACAACAAGACGTGGAAGCTTTAAATTCCAGCATTGATCTAGAGTCGGTCATTTAGTTTCATACTGGTGAAGGAGATGCAGCTGAGTCTCTGACAGGTCACAACGGACGTGACGACAAGTGGATAGTAGATGTTCCTCAGGCTGCATAGGAATCTTTAGTTTCAACTGTACTTATCAATTATTTGTATTTCAAACCTTGTTGCGAAATAGATTTTTATCCATGCAAAGTTGCACTAGGGGGTGAATCAGTTACGGTTTTAAACTACTCGAGGACCGACCCTTAAATAATAGGCGCCGGACTCTTGCTAATGTTTTTTTGCCGGTTTTTTTGCCGGTTTCAGCTCTCGTCAAGTCACCCCGACTACATTGCAAATGTAGTCGTGGCGCATGGTTAGCGCATGCCCCGATAGTCAACGCAGGGTCAAAGTGTCGCTCAGTCGCTAGTCAACTAGTCACCACTCCTTTCCTGGCTCTCCATGTCGAGGAAATAGGAATCAGAACCAGACCCACTTATCGTTGGTCCAAGAGTTCCCAATCTTTTTTTATCTCATTGCGAAGCAGGACATGCCTAATAGCACATATTTTACATTAAATGATCCTAATGACGATGGAACGTTGGCCGTCGTACCACCTCTCCCGTTTCAACACCCGTTATATCTATTCGTTACTCCTCGCATATGGTGCAAATTCCCGGACTCGGAAACATCTCATGAAATATGAACCATATCAACTAAATCAGTCACGTTTTCAACGATTTCAAGAGGCGGTACAGGAAGCAGGTCCTTCCATTCCTGGTATTCGTGAGACGGGAAACGGGGAACAACCTCCTCCGGAATGGGACACTTGGAGTGCTCGCTCCTAAAGGGAAAGGCCAGGAGTTCTTCCCTTTAGAGTTCCATTTGGTATTCTTCAACGGACAATTTTGCAACCCATGTGCTCAAGCAAATAGCTTTGTATTGCCAGTAAGCTCCGAGTCGCGTCGTCTAATCCATTCACACAATTCATTCTTGTTTCAGGCTCTACTTAGACTACACCTGGCAAGGATGTGGACCCATTCTGGATCACATGGAGTCAATGCCACTGAGTTCTCTCCGAATGAAATCCTTGTGATTGTGCCTAATGTTTGCTTTGTGGCAGAACCAGCAACTCTGGCAGGACTTCCTGCGGGGCAGTCGATGTCCAGGGTTCACTGGCATCCCTACTTCTTCTCTTACATATCAAGTGACTGGGATGGATCAGGTATTACTGATATTGCTGGACCCTGGCTCGGCCGCTCCTGCGAAAGAACCTGAAGACTCTACTATGCACAGATATCCTCCTTTCAGGATTCGCGATTGTTACCAAGGCACTGAATTCATATGCAGCTGGGTGCAGGTTCTAACTGTATGGTCTCCTTTATCAAACTATGCTTTTGGGTTGATGATTTTTGACAGGGTTCGTATGGGGGCAGGATTCAGCTTGTTACAAAAGCTACGTGGCCATCAAGCTTGAAATAATTGAAGAGGAGAAACTTTCGTTGTTGTCATATGAAACCGCTGTTTGTGCTCAGCTTGAAGGCGTTTGGACCACAATGCCCATGTTATTGCGGCAACACTGATGGACAGGGTGGGGCCGAACCTTGAATGCCTGTGTAGGTTCTGTTGAGGTAAACTGTCTTTAAAAACTGTTCCCATGTTTAAAGAGCGAATAGTAGGTATTTACATATAACTTCCCCTTGACGATGAGAAAGTTGATACAAGATTCTTCAGCTTTACGACCATCGAATCGGAGGTCCATGCTCATGGAATTATCATTCGCGATATTAAACCTCAAAACTTTGTTCTGGGCATAGTTGAAGGATACAAATGTCTGTATTTATTGATATGGGATTCGCCAAACCCCTTTTTTAGACCCAACGACGGGCGAGCATATGTCGTTCCGGGATAAAAGAGCAGACCTTGGCCCGCACACCGGTCTTTTCAAGCCATAATGTCCATTTTGGTTTGGGTTCGTGTCTGCACGATGAGAAATATTTGTGTATGCTCATGTATCTATATGTAATAGAACCGAGTCGACGGGACGACGCTGAATCAGTCGGCTTCTCTCTTTTTCTCGACATTCACAGTCACGATCGACTTCCGTGGCATATATGCACTGGACCTTCCAAGCTGAAAGAGTTTGGGAACATGAAACGTGGTAAGCCTATGTCGGATTTGCGCACTCGATCTCCTGGCGATTATTCGAACACTGTCGGCCACTTGCGTTTGAAGGGAAATAGGACTATGGAAATCTGTGAGAGCTTCTTCGTCAGGAGATGAAGGAACGTGGTTGAGAGTATGATTGGGAATATGATTGGTAGGTTTGTGGAGAACGGGGCGCGCTTTTCTCGGATGAGTATAAGCTCGATGAAGGATTCATAGAATCATTGTGTCACGACTCACTGTCAACGGACTTTGTGAGAAAGGGTGTCGTTTAGTCGTGTCGCTTTGTTGAATTAATTATTATCAGTTACCTTAATGTTATGATTTCGTCGTGATGCACGTCGCTATGTTCATGTACGTTTGTAGGCGAAGTCATTTGTCGCGGGGGTCCCTGTAAGATGAGTCTCTGTTGAATAATAAATAAAAACTGTTCCGGCAGCGGGACATCTACCGTCACAGAGTTCAAGGCAAAGGCTACGTGCTCGTGTTGAACTCCGAACGAGCGCGCTAAACCACCAAGTACGAAGAATAGACGCCGACTCCTTCAGTCGGTGGACTCGCTGCTGCCATCAAGCTGCCATTATCCTTCGCCGGACTAGTAGGGGTTATGTAGCAGGTAGTGCAGAGAGGTGTAAAGGTTATGAGCATGTAAGTTGGCATGTAAGTTGGCATGTAAGTTGTGTCTCAGTTGGCTGTAGTCATGTACTGAGAAAAAAGACATGTTCAAGCTCTCCTTTGCTTTCCGTGGCGACGATAACTCGGCCCATGAGTTTTCTGATCTCGACACCTTATGATACTCAGTTGAATCCCAGCTGCTGCCAGTGAGGCGTACTTTCACACCACACTGCCATGGTAAGTTCAGCGCTGTTTCTCCTGGCATACCTGGCAGTGACAGCCAATGTAAGCAGAGACCATATGCTCGAGGTACTCTGTCATCTAAAAAATTTTGTAATCAATCTTTCACGCCACTTTAGTAGAACCTCGGCGGTTCTAATCATTTAAGTGAGTCCATCTCGATTTGCTGGAGTTCTACAATATGACCACCTCACATAACATACGTAGATCACCATGTTGCTTCATTTCCATCCGTGCCTTCATTTTCAGAAGAAAATAATTTGAGGCCTGATCCTGTGCGGTTGAGACGGATCTCAGCCGCCCGGCGCCACGGCAGTATAGCCAGCAGTCAGCCACGGGCAGCACTTCCACGGACTGAGCGCCGGCTACGCCAAACTGAATGTTTTGAACATCATTGAATCCACCTCATGAATTCATTGTCACTGGCTAACGTTTTAAGACAAAAACCGACGTCCTGTTCTTTTCCCTGCTTTCTTTTCCCCTGCTCCGGCCCCCGTCAATCGGACGTGTTCACCAGAATTTCTTGAAATATGTCCAATGTACAGCTATTGTAAGTTACCTTGTAAAGAGAAAAAGCATATTTCTCAACCTTTAGATTTGGTCCATTGCTCATCGGAGCATTCCTCAATACCATACTTTATGGTGTAAGTTGCGGCACGAATCAACGAACGACTGAACTTTGAAATATTAATCCAGATTCTTTTACAGATTCTCCTAGTACAAGTACGTCGGTGATCGTTCTTCTTGTCTCGGTCACTAAATAATTCAACAAGAGCTTTATCTACTTCCGTACCTATCGCAAGTGGGTTTCATTCATTTATCGTGGCTTCGTTAGCTTGTTAACCAACTGCCAAAACTTTTTACAGAGATTCAGCCCGGTTGCGATATTTTGTACGAAGTTCAATCGCTCGTTGTGTAGATTCATTAAAATCATTATCTACAGGTACTCTTTCTGGTTCTTTGCGACACGTTGCATACGGTAGTTGACATAGGAATCATTTATGAACCCTTGGTATTTCGCTATGGTACGTCGAACTGGCTATTCCGACTGAAGGCGCTACTGACCAACTTGGTCGCGAAAGGAACTTCAGGAGCGACTCAGCGCGTGCCTATCTGTATGTTTTGTTTTGCGTTGAGATTTTTTGCCCTTTAACAGAAAATCGCGCGCAGTGTTTCCTTTCAGTATGTGAAATTGAAAGTAGTTTTGCTTTCACGGCAAGTTGACCCAAGCTTAATATTATAGATCCTTTGATGACGGTATGTGGATACCCCTTGATTACTCTTGTTTTCAGTTGTCTTACACCGCCTCATTTACGAAGGCTGTTATCTCCTTTTCAGTCCAGTCATTCGCCTTTTGGCGTATCAAGATAATTACCAGGTCATGGATGATTTTGGGCCTTATAGGCATATTCATGTTTAGTTCTTTGGGTAAACCAAATTCACTTTTTTTTAAAAAAATGTCATTTTTATATGTAGTTGTCTCAGCTGGTGGAGTTGCGACATGCATTTGTGGTACGATATTTGACGACTTTACTCGGCTAGAGAGGTTCAAAGGCGCGGTTATAACTTGGTTGATCTCGTCTGCCATTGCGGATATATTAATCGCTACCAGCCTTGTCGTTGTTTTGGTGAGAATAGGTGCATTAGATCCAGGCCGCCCTGTCAGATCCTAAATTTATACCAGGCTAAACGACGAACAGGCAACGCGAAAACAGATGATGCCGTTGATCGAATCATTCGTCGTATGTGTATCCCCACTGAAATATCAACGACACGGGGATTAATTATTACTTGCAGTTTCCATTCATTCGGGTGCCGTTACAGCTTTATTTGCAACCTTGGACGTGGTGTTATTTGTAGCTATCCCTGTAAGCGACAGTCTCCCTAAACGTTTTACTTGAAATATTAACCACGAATATCAAGAACAATTCGCTGTAAGTCATTTAGCTCCTTGTGGATAATCTTCATCCACATAATTCATTCTGAAATCCAGTAATTTTGTCTTCGACTTTCCGCTGGCTGGGCTGTACACAAATTCGGTGTTATCGACCTTGAATGCTCGTGGAGGATGGTATGATACCAGACAACAGCGTCCCGACGATAATTTTATACACAGGCCGTTATCCCGTAATATAATTGACAATCAAAAGGTATTTCATTCATCATTCTTGGGACAATGTTGAATGCAAACATGTTTACTTGGTTAGCAGACGGGCAAGTACATGCATAACCAAACAATAACAGTGGGTAATATACTTCAAAATATCTCCCCATCTAATTGCACACTTTTGGTTTTAGATATCCTCGTGTGTGTTTTCCAACTTCTCGAGTCCTTCAGCAGTTCCCCCAATATGGCTTCAACAGCAAGGCGAACAGGCTTTGAATTTCAGCACTGATCCGGAGTCAGTCGATCATGATAGAAATACATCTCTGAAAATGGGTCTCATACCTGAATAAAGTGAAGCGGACCGGCCATATAAATGATTATCATTTTTGGCTCATGTGCTATATTCAAAGCAAACTGGTTTGTGTTGAATCGAGGCTATTCGCCTCTGGCACTTTTCGAACTACTTTTTATACTTGTACTATTATCTCTGTATACAATCGTTCTTGAATTCAGAACAAGTGTATTTTCCTGATGAAATATCATCGTCAGCGGTTCATTATCTCCAAGAATCTCCAAGGAGAATGTTCTGGAAGACAGAACGACAATTAAATCCACTGGCAACCAGCATTGGATTAAATAGTTATTCTGACCAGACTACTCGTTTGTAGAGATTATACATCAACGAGCAGGTTAAGCTTATTAGCCTAATACGAGAGGTGATCAAGACTTAAGAGATCTCTCTAGGAAGGCTGAGAGACGTATTATAGTATAATCTCACAAGGTCTCATTATAATACGTCAGATACTAAATACAACTAGTCAGAGGTCTGTGCAGCGGCATGTATTATCTATAGGGATAACATTTCATGATGATAATAATAATACTGTTCCTGAGAACTTCTAACTATTCCGATGTCTATCGGACCTCAAGAAGAGAAGACTAAGCTTAAAAAAACTGTGAGATTGTAAACTATTAACACATGAATTCCAACACGCCTTACCCGACGCCATATAACGAGTCAGACATGAAATAAACCGATAAAGACTCGGTGCGCAGTTAGATGCGTTACGCTCAGACATTCGGAGAGCAATACTGTAGATGTATATAATTTGAGCACGAACAAAGAACGTCGTGTACGCCTGTCCGTGTCATTAGGGGGACATGAAAAAATGAAGGTATGAAGTCCGTAGACTGCTCAGCGGTTTATTCGCCAGAAGGACAAATTAATATTGAGCAGAGTTGTTAGACTCGAAAACATCGCCGAAAAGGAAAAAGATAGTTTTCAGGGAACATTTTGCATAACAAAGACTGTTGGAATCAAATTTACATAATAGCATTGGAGGTCAACCCGTTTAACCTGAAACTTTCCCATAAAAAATAAAGGTATAAATAGCTTATGGACATTGTAATCATGCTAACGCGAAAGAAATAAGGGTGTTTAGGAGGATGGTACATTGAATGTGGGGATAGATCCAGTTGTCGTTAAGTCCATTTTCAGAGATGTATCCCCAACGGTATGATTGACATCAGTAGCCGACTCCAGATCAATATTGAAGGCTTGTTCGCCTTGCTGCTGTTGCCGGCTTGGAGGGACCGCTGGAAGACCTGAAAGTTCAATTATGGTTGAGGATGTCTGAGTTCAATTTTGTGCGATCAGATAAAAATATGAAAAGATCTTCACATGACAAAACCTACTGTTTTCTGGCTATGCATGTACTGGTCCGTCTGCCAGAGGGATAAATATGTTTGTACTTTGTTTCAAAAAAATGATTAATGAAATACCTTTTTGTTGTTACTACTGTTACCAGTTGTATTACTTGTATTCCATGATGGCCCAAAAAGAACGTTATCTTGAGGACGCTGTTGTGAAATGGTATACCATCCTCCGCGTGCATTCAAGGTCGATAACAATGAGTTTGTATACAGCTTAGCCAGGGGAAAATCGAAGGCGAAATTGCTAAACTCCGAAATGTATTAGAGGGGCGGTCATTCAAAGCGTGAGACCTACAGTGAAGTGTTCTTGATATTTCTTGATTAATTATTGAAAGAGACTTCTGGCCACTGATGCTTACCGGAATAGCCACGAATAGTACCACGTCTAGTGTCGCAAATAAAGCCGTAACGGCACCTGTGTGAACGGTAACTGCAAGCAATCAATCAATCCTCGCTGCTGATATTCCCATAAGGGTGCACGCACGACGAATGATTCGATCAATAGCATCGTCCGTTTTCGCGTTGCCGGTTCGTCGTTTAGCCTGACATGAACTTAAGATAAGACAACATAAAATTTATCCCGTTCGTTCTCACCAAAGAAATGACAAGAGTGGTAGTGATAGAAATATCCGTGATGGCGGATGAAGCCAACCAGGTTATAACCGCGCCTTTGAAGCTTTCGAGCTGAGCAAAGTTTACAAATATCGTGCTGCAGATGCAAGTCGCTATTCCGCCAACTGGAACATCGACTAGTAAGAACGAATGTTTAGCAAAAAGAGATGTGCTTGGCTTACCGAAAGAACAGAAAACGAAAAAGCCTATAAGGCAAGGAATTACAAATGAATTGTTGATGACTTTAATGCGCCAGCAGATGAATAGCTGGACTGAGGTGGAGATAATGACCTTTGTGATAGGTGATAGACTTTAAGCCAGAATGTGAAGAAAGGAATCGCCCTGTCGACATACCGTCATTAGGGGATCTGGTATAAACATAAGTCAACTTGTTGGGAAAAGCAGAACCACCGTGACATACCGACATACAACACTACGCGTAGTTTTTCAGACTAAACATTGGTATACGTTCAAGAATGTCAAACAAAACTTACGAACGGGCACGTGTTCAGTAGCTCTTGGCGTTCCTTTTCATACATATTAGCAGTGCTTTGATATTACGCTACAGCTACCATCCGACATACCATACCGGAATACCAGTGGTTCATAAATAACTCCTACATCAAATACCGTATTCAGAGTATCGCAAATGACCAGAAATAGTATCTGCATGCGTGTATTTCAATTGATATACGGAATGTAGCAGCAGAGTAACTTACAAAGAATCGCATTCGGGCTGAATCTCTGTCAAAGCGTTCAACAGTCGGTCAGAAAGCCGACAGGGCTTAACGCTAAATGAATGAAACTCACTTGCGATAGGTACGGAAGTAAATAAAACTCTTGTTGAATTATTAGAAACAGAAAGTCATTTATAGGACCGATCATTGACATACTTGCACCAGAAGAATCTGTAAAGATAATTGAGATTTCAGCAGTGTCGCGATTGATTCAGATCGCAGCTCACTCCATAAAGGATGGTATTGACAAATGCTCCGATCACGAGTGGACCAAATCTAAAGGTTGAGATGAACATTTCCCAAGTCGCTTTTCTACACGATGACTTACAAAAGCTGTAAACTGGGCATGATAGGGATGGAACGAGTGAACAGGTCGACGTCCGATGAAGAGAGACGCAGCAGGAAAAAGTGGCGGTTTTTGTATATGCTCGGGGGTCGTGGGATTAAGATATTGTTGATTTCATTGCTTATTGAAGGAACCATTGAATTTACAGATAAGTTTGACAATTTCAATATACCCATCAGAAATGGAAATATCACATGATGCAGATGTTTGTTGATGTTTCCACGCTACTAAAGTCAGTAGTCCAGGATAGTTTTGTAATAATTGAACGACATTGGACGACCTGCGAGAAAGATATTCATGCTGACAAAAATAGACCCAAGGATAATATCGGTTTCGTTAGGAAATCACATACATGAATCAGTTCGACAGGGCAGACGCTCATTTTCCGCAGTTGATCTGAGATTGGATCTCAATAGCATGAACCATGTATTTAAGCCGCTTCCCTCGTTTGGAAATGAAGAAACGAATGGGAATTGAACATCATTGTGACCAACGTATGTGAAATCGAACATCAAAACCTAATCAAATCGGGACGGACTGACAAATGATCAGAACCAGCCATCGTGCTGAAATAGCGTGGAAGTCTTACATATTCAGCCGCTGTTGAATTAATGAAGGTATGCAGAGCATGCGGTCCCCGCCTATACCAGCTGGTCCTCTCAGAAAAATAGAATGGAAACGACGAGGGCTTGAAAATAATCGCAGCAGAAAACACGCTCCCGCAGCTGAACTTCCATGAAACAAGATTATTACGAAAAGATGAAAGAGTGATTGCGCGGCATTATTTTAGGCTTGAAGGAGGAACAAGAACGGCCATGTGAAGATTGCAGAAAGTTGTGGCACTTGGCACACAAAGGTCTGGTTTTCGGCTCAGGCCCGTAAAGCATGGAAGCTGTTCCTCTGATCATCTTTTATGATCATGAGAGATATATGCCAAATATATGACTTTGTCCGGCTAGTTATGAGCCGGCCCAGCCATCATCTCCAAGAAAAAGCTGTATCGCAATCAAGTTCACGCTTGAGAATTTGTTAAGAACTAAGCATAAGCGAATCAAATGAACTTGACAGAGAAGGAAGTGATTTAGAGTGCAAGCTGAATAGAGAGTTATGACAGATATGTGAAGTTGTCATGGGGGCGTTTTCAAAAAGGTTCCCAGCGCACTCCTCCAAGCAAGTGTAATCCTAAGACAATCAGTGTGAAACATACCAAGAAAATGGATGAAGGAAAACATACTAAACAGCAGTCGACCACAACGGCATGTGCGACCAATAAAATAGGCGCCTATAAAAAGGCCAGGATAGGGACCTCGTCGTGTCCTGCGGGATGGTGTCCAGCTGTCATACGTCCAGCTTCTATCATATGAAAGACATTCTGATAGGTCCCAACAGCAGAATTATCGTCATGAGAAACGATCACGATCTGGATATTGTTTATCGAGGACCGGGATGTCGAGAGACGATCAAGAATGATACAACAAAGAAGAGAAGACGCTATGAGATGCCTATTCGTTCCGACGTTGGGACCTTGAAGCAGAAGGCTTTTTTTGCAAAACGTGAACTTCTGCTACTTTGAGAATCAAGGATTCAATGTTCTTTGTCAGCGAGAGGAAACGATCGGGTCAGAATCTACCAAGCATATTCGGTTGATGAATGCGCGAGTATAATAAACTTCAACAACAAATGAGCAGGGCTTGAATAGTATTAAAATAGCGGTCCGATTGCAGATATGATCTACATACGAGATTGGCTAGAAATGGTGTAGGAGGAGGGAAAGCTTGCTCGTGATATGAGGAGTGCTACGAAGAGAGCCCTCGATTTCCAAAGTCCGTGGAGAATGGTCAAAATGGGTGGGGAAAGGGGGAGAAGGAAGCGAAAAGAAAGAAAGACTGTGAAACGTCAACAAAGGAAGGCTTATATAGTACAGTGCCAGTGACTTCCATGAGATATACCTGCTTTTCATACCCAATCGACTAATAATCTGATACACGGCCACGATAAATATGTTGAAACATCTCACTAAAAGCGCGGCGATGATGATATGGTGGTCACGAGCAAAAGATGTGTAAGTTGAACGAAGATTCAACTAGCTCCAGGTGGTTTACCATGCATTAGCTTCTCGCCTAAAACCTTGGTCGTTTTCACGAGCTCATAGTACGTTGCAACTTCTCCTCGGTTGGGGCCCCGATTAGGTCGCTTTTTTTTCAAGCCCTGTTAGGCAGTAGGGGTAAGGAGGTTGATCATTGGTGGGAGAGGAAGCGAGATCGACTGAAACGAAAGGTATGTTATCATTGCGAGGCTTGTTATTTGATGAGGTATCATCCGGTAAGTACTGCGCGATCCATTTTTTATAGTTGTTGCACACAAACATCCCAATGTTTGAGGCGGCAAGAAAGCTGAGTATGAACCGGGAACACGACTACGACGCCACTAAAGAAGTGTTTGAAACAGGACTATGCAGCGTTAAATTTTGATCAATGGTATTGATGTTCGATGAATCAATAAAAGTCGGGAACGTGGATGAGGCACATGTAACACAGCTTATCCCTCCAGACTGCTTGTGCCTGAAGGAGCCCAATACATTTCGGAAGTGCAGGACAATGACATTAGAATTGAGGACTGAATGAGCTGCGTCACTAAGAGTACTTTCGAGGTCGATGAAGCTGTTCCTTGGAGAGACAGCCGTCGAGGTGGACTAGGAACGAAATGTGGAATGGGTAGCCACAGGTGACGACGACGCAGAAGGGAAGCCGGAGAGTTGAGCAAAACTGGGACGATAGTAGTCGTTTGGTTTAGGGTTGGAGGAACGATACATTTGTGTTATCCTGTACTCAAAACGGATGGCGAATGATAAGCATCGGGCCCTTGGCGCTATGTTCCCCTTTCCTCCTTTCCACCTCTGCTCGTTGAGTCCTTATTGTTGGACTATGATTTCCACACGATTTCTCGCGTAAGCTCGGATGGTAACGCAAGTGGGCCCATAGCTTCCGGAGATGACAAGTCAGTTGACAGAGTAGGCAACAATGGGGAGGAGGATGGCCAGAGGCCAGACCTTGGTAAATCTATCATTGGCATTTTCCACTGTTTGTTTACCGTCTAACCAAGGCAATAATGAGCATTAGAACAGAGGATGAAGGGGGATGATAAGAGCAACAGTCGAACTGTTCCGCACTGAAAATACCAATTGCAGAAACCATCGATGTTCCACTTGTGAAACGTTGAAAAAAGAAAGGATTATTTGAAAAGATATATATGATATGATAATAGCATTTATTGACGACGTGTGATCGTTCGTGGACTCGTAGTCATTATGGGCGAAGTCCAAAATTTCAAACTCAGCCATCTGAAATTTCAGCACATTCTGTCTTTGTCACTTTCAATAGCTTTTGTTTCAAATTCTGCTTTTAGACTTGATCAACGGCTTTCTTACGGAAGGTACAGTAGTTTGGCTTGGAGTGTTTCCCGAACGAGTTTACTAGTGGTGTGCAAGCGGTGTGTCATTCTACTTTCTGGAATTGTTTTCTTTATTAATACCTTTATTTTTATTAATTTCATCGGTGTTTTCATCAACGCTACTTGTCACTATTTTCGCTAATTACTGACTCCACATCTTAACAAAGTTGCAATCGCCGAATTCATGTAGTAGCAGGATGCTAGCAAAAGAATCTGCTGAGATCCCCGGTCCTATGGTACCTTTCACATTAACAATTACTCAGTCTTTCGAAGCACTCATCCTTAAAAGATTGGTATGCGGCGAGTCGTCTCGTTCGCCAGTTCGACATCCTTTGGTTGACGAAGTTCAATGCCGATGTGCTCGTGCTGTCGCCTCATCCCGAGTATGACTGTATTTTCCTGGATACTAGGTCGGGGATCTATTTGATGCTGCAGTATCTTCTCGGAAGTCAGCTAAGATACGGGTCAAACATGGGTTCTTAATGAGCACTCTCAAAAGCGGACGACTCCCAGTTGGACTCTCCTTTTTCAATCATCCAGGAGGTCGCACGTTATCTTAATACGACCGCGTCTCGATCAGGTGTTCAAGACGCATTCGCACGCCCTGGAGAGTTGAAGTTTTCTGAAGACGCTTTCGCTTCCATATCGTCTATAGTTAAAGTTGGATATGCCGTCATAGCTTTGCCATTTGACGGTTTTAAATCCCGGGATATGGTCTCTCCAATACCAGCCTGTTAGTCGCTCGCATTCTACGACGCCGTGAAAGATAAACAGACTCAGACTCATGACGTTTTTACGTGGAATGAACTGGTTGAAGTTTGCAGAAAGTCCCAGTTCTCTGAAATCTCTCCGGATGAAATCCTGGTGGTAACGCCTAATCTTTGCACTGTGGCAGGATTTCCTACGGCATTTATCCGACGTCGTTGCAGTCGATGTCCAGGGCTGAGCGTCCCAACGTTTTCTCCTACATATCAAATGACTGGGATGGATCAGGTATTGCCGATATTGCTCGACCCTGGCTCGGCTGCTCCTGCGAAAGAACCCGAAGACCCTATGCACAGATATCCTCCTTTCAGGATTCGCGATTGTTACCAAGTCACATGCATGCTCGGTGCGGGTTCTAATCATATGGTCTCCCGTGTTTATCTCCCGTGTTTAACCATGCATTTGAACTGATGATTTTCGTTTCGGCAGGGTTCGTATGGGGTGGAATCCAGCTTGTTACAAACGGCTACGTGGCTCTCAAGCTTGAATGCTATCATATGAAGCCGCTGTTTATGCTCAGCTCGAAGGAATTAAAGGAGTTGTGAGGGTTCGCTGGGTGGACCACAACGCCCATGTTATTGTCATGGACAGGCTCGGGCAGAACCTTGCGCAGGTTTTGTCGCAGTAAGTTATCTTTGAAGACTGTGCTTATACTTGAAGGGCAAGTGGTGAATATTTTCACATCACTTCACCTTGACGATGAAAAAACTAATGCAAGGTTCTTCAGCCAATGTCCATCGAAGAAGCTCATGCTTGGAATTATTATTCGCGATATTAAGCCTCATAATTTTGCTCTGGGAATACTTGAAGAGTACAGATGTCTGTATTTGCTCGATATGGGATTCGCCAAACTTTTTTTAGACCCAACGACGGGCGAGCATATGCCGTTCCGGGATGGAAGAGCAGGCCTTGGCACACCGCTCTTTTCAAGCCCTAATGTCCATTTTGGTTTGGGTTCGTGTTTGCATCCATTCCGATGAGAAGCGTTTGTGTATACTCATGTATCTCTACGTAGCAGAACCGAGTCGACGTTGAATCAATCAGCTTCTCTCTTCTCTACTTCATTCACCGCTGACTTCCGTGGCAAGCACCTAACGTACCTTCTAAGCTGAAAGAGTTTGGGAATATGAGACGCGGCAAACCTATGTCAGATTTGCTGGTCCAATCTCCTCCTTGCTTCACGTCGTGCTTTGAACATTGTCGATCACTCGCATTTGAAGAGCAACCGGACTATGGATATCTGAGAGATGTTTTACGTGAGGAAATGAAGAAACATAGTTTGGAGTGTGATTGGGAGCATGACTGGTGGCTTTGTGGAGAACGGGGCACGCTTTTTCTGGATGAGTATAAACTCGAGGAACGATTCATAGAACCAGTGCGTCACTGTCAAGACACTTTGCGAAAGAGAAGCTGTCTTTTCGTACTTTGTTTCTGGACTACTAAGTTGAACTAACCACCCCCTCTCGTTACTTTCGTGTTCTTGATATTGTTTTGTGGACATTCCGGACACTGTCGTTTTGGACATAATACATACCTACTCTCTTTGATAGGACATTTCTACACAAAAACTCGGACTGATGCTTAATCCTCAACGATGCTACGCGACGCAGGTATACAAAACTTCCGAATAATAGTCAATTGACCTTTATGTATCCGCTTCAACGATATTCAATCGATAAAAGGCTACACATATCAATTATTCAGTGTTTACATACTACAAAACATGCAGACCTGCATTGGCAAGAAGAATCTCCCATCGCCTCCGATCGTACATCGGGCCGATAAGAAATACAGTTAGCGGCATTCCCCGGCACCGTGGCACTAATCACGCATTCATTATCTCATTCACACCCGCACATTCCATTCTTTGTCATCTGTTCAGTCTTATGGTCATGAGCTCATTTTCCATATATAAAAAGAAAAGAAAAGACCATTTCAAAGGCCGAGTTTCCCAGCCTTGCTTTCACTTGTTCTCTCCTTTTTTCTCATCGAAACTCGTACTAGGTGCTCAAAGATGTCAACAGATACCGTCCCAGCCGTTCTTAACTACTTCATGCCGCCTTTTGACGGATCCAAACCTTGGTTCAACGTAGATTATAATCCAAAAACAGGTGAACGAGATTCAAATTTCACATTGGAAGTACGAACATTGGACGTCGAGAACATCAGAGGACACGAGGATGATTACGATCTTGATTCTTCCGGATTCAGATTTATGAAAAGTCCATCGGGATTCACAAATTTTGAAGATGATACGGCAATTAAAGATGGGTATTATAAAGAGAGCGCTGAGGTTATCAAGAAAGTTACCGGTGCTAGGAGGGTAGTTTTGTTTGATCACAGTGCGTGTCACTGCCTCATGTTTTTTTTTTTTGGAGTTGATCGTATTAATTTAAAATAGCCATTCGGAGAAATAGGCCAGACGTACTTGAAATCTCTGAACAAACGCGGGGACCTGTACCAAGAGTGCATGTCGATCAGACCACCGAATCGGCAACACGCAGAGTGCACATGCACACACCCGAGAACGTCGCCTCAGACCTTCTGAAACACCGGTTTCAGATCATTAACTTCTGGAGACCTATCAACCACGCCGCCTTAGATTGCCCACTGGCACTGTGCGATTACAGGACGATCGACTGGGAGAATGATTTGACACCGACAACCATCAACTTTGCTACTCGGGTGGGCGAAACATTCAGTGTCAAGTATAACTCTCAACATAAATGGAAGTATCAACGTGGTATGGAGACGGACGAAATTGTATTGATCAAATGGTATGTTTTTTGTTTTTTTTTTCATATACTCTCATTAATTATTTAATGTCATAGCTTTGACTCGTGCATGGATAATAAAACTGCTATTCTCACACCTCATACTGCATTCGTGGATCCGACAACCCCAAAGGACGCCCCACTCCGTGAAAGCATCGAACTCAGGGCGCTTGTCTTGTAAGTTTTCAAGTTCTCTTCCAAACGTACTCCAAAGTGTCCGGCAACTCATTATTTCCATCGCATCTAAGCTACGATGATCTTCCAGATGAGATTCCCGAAGTTGCATAGGTCCTTTCTGTTGATCTGATCGTCATTTGGCTTTGTATGTATATGTGCAGTATGCAATTAATTAAGCCGTGACTGTGCATAAGCATCCCACAACTGTCTTATAAATACCACTCCGGAAATATATATTATCTGTACCACTTTGCTCGCTGCTCTCTTCTTTTCAAAAGAAATAATTGACCTCTGGGGACTGGAGCTTGAAACGTGAAGTGGAATTGTTTCGCCCATCCCCCGGGGTTTTAACGCTATGATTGGTTCGTACGAGGATCATCTACGACTCCAACGCAGCACATTCATCTGTGTGCATAAAAATAAGTTTTTAAATGATAATCTGCTATCAGAACCTACGTTAGGGAGGGGACATCACTGCGTTGCACTGCACCCAGCTGTGTCAGGACAATGGACGACTTCACCATTTGTTGATACACCGTGGACTGGGCAGGGCAGCTTTTTTTCCGATGGCTTGCTAGCGTGAGAGTTCGGGGAATAGGCAAATTTGAAACGAGTTGGGATGTAATGACAGAAGATCTGACAATAATATTTATGTGCTTGAGGATGGAAATTTAAGCGATATGGAGAATAATAGCTCATGTACCATTTATAAACCCATCCATAGCGGGCGTATGAAAATCGTGTCCTTCGTGAGTTCTGAGGTGGGGATTGGCGTCTTGATTTCACTCCGATGTTTTAGCTCGATGGGGCTCCAATGGAACATATTCATCTGTATGGCGTATCAACTATATTCTCAATATTCTCATATAAGAACTTACCTTATCACGGGGGCCGTACTGATTAGTGATGTCCTCCACGGCACTTAGGTACAATTACCATCGATTCATTTTTGGAAACTCCGTGAACGAGACAGGGGCGCCGTTTCCCCGCTGGCGCGACAGCACTCGACCTCGAAGACATTGCAAATTGCAGTCGTTTGGGAGAATAAAGAATGAATCTTCCGACACCCATGGTATGCGATAAGTCGAAGCGCGTTTGCATACTATGTCACCTCATACTACTTTATATACTCGTTCGTAGTGGGGGGGTTAAATAGGCCTTCCGAGTGTTTCAAGGAAACCTTTAATTAACGTCAGAGGGAGTTCTGCCCCTTTTTTTATGCCCGTATTTTGATGTAATTACATATTATTGAATCATATATCAGCTTCGAAACAAGTAATCATTATTGAAACTCTTCAAACTGACTAAAACCACTCAAAAAGGGCCAAATTTCTGTACTAAAATCACAGCTATAAATATCGCTTAGAATATAATTTTGAAAATTTCATTTAATAAACCAGATGAGGATATCAGGTATACTTTACATGACGTGCCTGTTTATTATGTATGCATAATTGAAGACGGTGGCATACACGGCCATGGCATGTCATACCACGTTTAATAACTCAGAGCCCGAGAAGTTAGGAAGTGATCGCAAGGGCTTGGATGCATCGTGAAGAAGGGTATAGCCTACCGGGAACAATCAAAAGACTCTGGGCATCATCGTGTTGGCACCAGACTTGAATACCGCATCCCGGTGAGCTCCATTTCCCCCTCCAACTTCCCCATTTTCTGTGCATTTTCACCTCCAGGCCACGTTCTTTTTTCACGGCACTGATAAATTTTTTTAATTCAAGAATTTCGCATTCCATTGATCACGTAGCCAAGGGCGAATTTATATTAACAGCTCTGATCCGTTCACCTATCCTGTCATAGACATTATTTCACCCATCCAATTGGTGCATATGTACCGATCATTATCAACAGCATCAACGTCTCACCCCTCGATTTCAAGACCGGTTATTTCTCAGAGAAGGACTTAAACTTGCTAGAAAGATCACTCAAACGCAGCCATTAAACGCTAGCATTACAAAAGAGATATCTCCTGGACCTAATGTCGCTACAGATTCCGATTGGGATGCTTGGATTCCACCTCAAGTAGGAACAGAGTATGTGAAACATACCGGTATCTCCTTTATTTTACCCTCATCCTTTAATTATTCATCAGGTATCATCCTTGCTGTACTTCCGCGATGCTTCCTTTAGACCGGGGAGGAGTTGTCGATGCCAATCTAAGGGTTATGGAACAGGTGCATCTATTCCATCAAATTATTCCATTCCAAATAGTACATTCTAATGACGATCTACGGGTGATAGCTAACCTTCGCATCGTGGATGCTTCCATCTACCCAATGCAATTCGCAGCACATGTACGTGAAATCCACTTCGTTTCATTGCTCATTAATTTCGGCACCACATGCAACATTCAAATTCATCGACACGCGGACGGTTTGTATAATGCTGATTCTTGACATTCCTTACTTTTGCCGGACTATCGACCACCCCTCTTCTTCTTGATATTGTTTTTGTGGACATTCCGGACACTGTCTTTTTGGATATAATACATACCTACTCTCTTTGATAGGACACCGCTGCACAAAAGTTCGGACTTATACTGGACGACTTGTGTTGGCAAAAATCTCCGATCGTGCATCGGGCCGATAAAAGAAATACAGTCAGTGGCATTCCCGGTACTAATTACCGAAGCTAGTCTTTCGTGCTTATGCACAGTGGAAATACTTCTGCGGAAATCGGTTCTGGTGGGAGTATAAATGATGAACTATAGAATTTGTCGAAACTGGGACCCAGGAAGTTAGACTGAAAGTTTTGGGATAGGAGATAGGACTTAACTTTAATCAAATCTCTCTGATCAAGCTTTCTTGGAACCAAAGAAATGGACGGAGGGAGGAGCGGGACACAGGTGGTACACGTGGAAGATAGAGACACGAGAAGCCGAGGGCGGCAGGCGCCCCCGGAGTATCCCGGACCCATTCGTTTAAATCAATCCAGCGAGATAAGATAACTGTGTTCCCGCTTGGCCTTAGCGCCTAATTATTGCCACCAGCAGCCACAATGTCCCATAGCTTTGTGGCAGCGAAATTATCACCGAATCTACCTAAATGGTCAATACATGGTCCACGCGTTGCTCAATCGCTAGCCACCACTCCTTTCCTCGCTCTCCATGTCGAGGAGCCTGACCCAGACCCGCTCATCGTTGGTCCAAGAGCTCCCAATCTTTTTGTTATTTCATCCGCCAAGCCAGACATGTCTAATAGCGAATATTTCACGTTAAATGATCCTAATGACGACAGAACATTGGCCGTCGTACCACCTCTCCCATTTCAACACCCGTTATATCTATTCGTTACTCCTCGTATATGGTGCAAATTTCAGGATTCCGCAACATTCGAACGTCTAGTGAAAGCTGAACCATATCAACTAAGCTCGTCAAGTTTTGAACGGTTTCAAAAGACGGTACAGGAAGCAGGTCCTTCCATTCCCGGCATTCGTGAGACAGGAAACGGGGAACAACCTCCGCCGGAATGGGACACTTGGAGTGCTTACTCCCACCGGGAAGGGCCAGGAATTCTCATGCTACGAAAGTATGTCCCTTTAAATTTCGATTTGGCTCCCTTTAAGGCACTCCCGGGCAATCTTTCCACCGATGTGCTCAAGCAAATAGCTTTGTATCGCCAGTAAGCTCATCTACGAAACTTCGACTCTTACCGTTTTACAATCTATGCTCGTTTCAGGCTGTACTTAGACTACACCTGGAAGGGATGTAGAGCCACTCTAGAATACATGGAGTCAATGAAAACGGTGAATAGAACCAAGCATAATCTTGTTAATCTGGTGGGATGCTGACCCGGAAGTTGAGAACATTCCCCTTTTAGAGCTTCACAAACGAGTAGTTCAATTACCCTCGTTGAATCTGACCCGAGATCGAGCTCTTGATCCCTCAGTAAATGTCGCCAGACCGTCCGCGATTTATCTAAAAACGCAGCCTATACTCAACGACGGAGATCCTGACGAAACCAATGATATCGATGACGACTCGGACGATGCCGTCGACCCTCTTTTGAAGAAAGCTGGGGTTGTTCCTGCCGCCAAACCTGGGAAAATCAAACTGATTGCATTGGACTGCGATGCCATTATAGTGAGTATATGAATTTATAAAAACCGTCTCTGAATCCTCATTCGTCTCATTTTCAAATTACATAGAATAATGATAGGGTTTTGTCAAGCGTTTTAGCCAACCTCTTTCCGCGCTCCGTTCATCAATTCGCAATTGAGGAATTGCTGTATTTATACGTGGAGAAGGAATCACTCTTGAAAACAGAAAGTTCCGAGTTGAAGTCTCCTTTTCCGGTCATCCAGGAGATCGCGCGTTACCTTAATACGACCGTGTCTCAATCAGATGTTCAAGATGCATTCGCTCGCTCTGAAAAATTGAAGTTTTATGGAGACGCTTTCTCTTCCATAGCATCTCTGGTTGAAGCCGGATATTCCGTCATAGCTTTGCCATTGGACGGTTTTGAATCCTGGGATATGGTCTCTCAAATACCAGGCCTGTCGCTCGCATTCTATGAAGCCGTGAAAGATAAACAGACTCAGACTCACGAGGGTTTTGCGTGGAATGAACTGCTTGAGTTTTGCAAAAAGTCGAACTTCCCTGAAATCTCTCCAAATGAAATCCTAGTGATAACGCCTAATATTTGCTTTGTGGCAGAACCAGCAACTCTGGCAGGATTTCCTACGGCGTTTATCCGACGTAGGGGCAGTCGTTGTCCAGGTCTCAGCATCCCTACGTTTTCTCCTACATATCAAGTGACTAGGATGGATCAGGTATTGCCGATATTGCTCGACCCTGGCTCGGCCCCTCCTCCGAAAGAACCCCAAGACCCCAAGAACATTTATCCTCCATATCCTCTTGTAAGGATCCGCGATTGTTATCAAATTACATGCATGCTCGGTGCAGGTTCTAATTGTATGATATCCTGTATTTAACTATGTGTTTTAAGTTGATGATCTTTGTTTTTGTAGGGTTTGTATGGGGTGGGGTCCAGCTTGTCACAGGAGGCTACGTGGCTATCAAGCTTGAAGAAATTAGGGAGGGGAAACCCTCGTTGTTGTCATATGAAGCCGCGGTTTATGCTCAGCTCGAAGGGATTAAAGGAGTTGTAAGGGTTCGCTGGGCGGGCGTGGACCACAATGTCCATGTCATTGTCATGGACCGGCTCGGGCCGGACCTTGAATGCCTGCGTAGTTTCTGTCGAGGTAAATTGTCTTTGAAAACTGTTCTTATGCTTGGAGAGCAAATGGTGAATATTTACATATTATTTCCATGAAAAAAATTGATGCAAGATTCTCCAGCTTACGACTATCGAAGAGGTTCATGCTCGCGGAATTATCGTTCGCGATGTTAAACCTCAAAATTTTGCTCTAGGATTGATGGAAAAATACAAGTGTCTGTATTTGATCGATATGGGATTTGCTAAACTCTTTTTGAACCCAGCAACGGGTGAGCATATGCCATTCCGGGATGGTAGAGCAGGCCTTGGCACACCGATCTTTTCAAGCCATAATGTCCATTTTGGTTTGGGTTCGTTTTGCATCCATTCTGATGAGAAGCATTTGTGTGTACTCATATATCTCTACGAAATAGAACAGAGTCGACGGGACGACGTTGAATCAATTAGTTTCTCTCTTCTCTACCTCATTCACGGTCGACTTCCGTGGCAAGGAATATATGCACCTGACGTACCTTCCAAGCTGAAAGAGTTTGGGAACATGAAACGCGGCAAACCTATGTCGGATTTGCTGAATCGATCACCTCCTTGCTTCACGCGATTCTTCGAACACTGTCGGTCACTCGGGTTCGAGGATGAACCAGACTATGGATATCTGAGAGAGCTTCTACGTCAGGAGATGAATGAACATGGTTGGGAGTACGATTGGGAATATGATTGGTGGGTTTGCGGAGAACGGGGCACGCTTTTTTCGGATGAGTATAAACTCGAAGAACGATTTATAGAACCCGTGCGTCACCGTCAACGTACCTTGTAAGAGCGAAGAGTGTCGTTTTGTAGTGTCGTTTGGTGGATTGAGTGAACGATTTGATGTCGGGCTCTCTTAACAACCGCAACATTCTCCCGACTCCTCCATCTTGAAAGTACGACGTATTATGCATTGAACGGCGTCATTGTCCCCACATGGAGGTTTAGCTAGATTTATGACTGGACTCACAATTTGTCCTTGTGACTTACATATAGCCAGTGAATGCGCACGAATGTCAAAGGATTACAAATCAAGGGTTTAGATACATGACAAACTTTTATTAGTTCCTGATATGCGCTTTATTTACCAAATCAAATAGTAAAAAGAGACATATTCGCCGGCCTGCATGCAAGGGTTCCTGCGATACCAGGCGCCTCTAGTATACAGAACCAAATGACGTATGCAACTCGTCTGGAGGGCCATCGTAGCTTAGATGTGATGAAAATAATGAGTCGCCGCACACCTTGAGTACCTTTGGAAGAGAGCTTATATGTAAAACTTACAAGACGAACGCTCTGAGTTCGATGCTTTCACGAAGTGGGGCGTCCTTCGGGGTTCAATGTCGGATGCACGAATGCAGTATGAGAAAATAATAGTTTTACCATCCATGCGCGAGTCAAAGCTGCGAAATCACATCATTACATAATGAAAGCATACCAAAAACAAAACAAAACATACCATTTGATTAATATAATCTCGTCCGTCTCCTTGGTACTTCCATTTGCGTTGAGAGTTATACTTGACAATAAACGTTTCGCCCACCCGAGTAGCAAATTTGATGGTTGCTAGTATCAAATCGTTCTCCCAGCCGATCGTCCTGTAATAGCACAGTGCCAGTGGGTAATCTAAGACGGCGTGGTTGATAGGTCTCCAGAAGTTAATGATCTGAAACCGATATTTTAGAAGGTCTGAGGCGATATTCTCGGGTGTGTGCATGTGCACTCTGCGTGTTGCCGATTCGGTGGTCTGATCGACATGCACTCTTGGCACAGGTTCCCGTGTTTGTTCAGAGACTTCAAGTACACCTAGCCTGTTTCTCCGAATGGCTATTTGAGAATAAAAATTGATGTAATCAATTCCAGAAAAAAAAAACATGGGGCAGCTACACGCACTGTGATCAAACAAAACTACCCTCCTAGCATCGGTAACTTTCTTGATAACCTCAGCGCTCTCTTTATAATGCCCATCTTTAATTGCCGTATCATCTTCAAAATCTGTGAATCTCGAAGGACCTTTTCATAAATCTGAATCCGGCTGAATCAAGATCGTAATCATCCTCGTGTCCTCTGATGTTCTCGACGTCCAATGTTCGTACTTCCAATGTGAAATTTGAATCTCGTTCACCTGTTTTAGGATCAGAATCTACGTTGAACCAAGGTTTGGATCCATCAAAGGGCGGCATGAAGTAGTAAAGAGCTGCTGGGACGGTATCTGCTGACATCTTGATTCTTGGGCACCTTCTAGTACGAGTTTCGACGAGAAAGAGGAAGAAAGCAAGGCTGGGAAACTCGGCCTTGAAATGGTTTTTTTCTCTTTATATATATATGGAAACTAAGCCCATGACCATAAGACTGAACAGATAACAAAGAATGGAATGGAATGTGAAGGTGTGCCAAAGAGACAATGAATGACGTGATTAGTGCCGGGGGAATGCCGCTGACTATATTTCTTATCGGCCCGATGTACGATCGGAGATTCTTGCCACGATGTCTCGCAGACTGCATGTTTTGGACCACGAGTGTAGGAAACAGTAGGATGTAAATCCTGAAGAATCGGCTTGATACATGAAGTCTTCTCTCGATTGAACATAATCATTGTCAGATCTAAAGGTCCATTGAATAGTATCCATGGGCTCGGTACCTGCCGCCGCAACCTGCGTCGCGTATTAAGTATCAGTCCGAGCTTTTGTGTAGAAATGTCCTATCAAAGAGAGTAGGTTTGTATTATATCCAAAAAGACAGTGTCCGGAATGTCCACGAAACAATATCAAAAACACGAAAGCAACGAGAGGGGGGGTGGTTATTAGTCCAGCAGAAGTGAAGGAAGAATGTAAGAATCAGCATTATACGAACAGTCCTACAAGTAGACCAAACACGACGGTATACAACAAAGAGAAGACAGAATGCAATAAAGTCGACCGCGGCGACAATTTAAATGCTGAACTAGTCGGTTTATTCGTGCCGGACGGAATGCTAACTCCAGTTGGTGTCGTTGTGACCGAAGCCGAAGGTGGAGGAATACCGTTATATAACGCACGAATGATTTCTCCTGCCTGTTCTGCAACGCCGTATGTAGGTGCTTGGAGCTAAAGAATATTGTCATAATTAGCGCGCGTGCGGTGCCGAAATTAATGAGCAATGAAACGAAGTGGATTTCACGTACATGTGCTGCGAATTGCATTGGGTAAATGGAAGCATCCACGACGCGAAGGTTAGCTATCATCCGTAGATCGTCATTAGAATGTACTATTTGGAATGGAATAATTTGATGGAATAGACGCACCTGTTCCATAAACCTTTAGATTGGCATCGACAACTCCTCCTTGATCTAAAGGAAGCATTGCGGAAGTACAGCAAGGATGATACCTGATGAATAATTAAAGGATGAGGGTAAAATAAAGGAGATACCGGTATGTTTCACATACTCTGTTCCTACTTGAGGTGGAATCCAAGCATCCCAATCGGAATCTGTAGCAACATTAGGTCCAGGAGATATCTCTTTTGTAATGCTAGCGTTTAATGGCTGCGTTTGAGTGATCTTTCTAGCAAGTTTAAGTCCTTCTCTGAGAAATAACCGGTCTTGAAATCGAGGGGTGAGACGTTGATATTGTTGATAAAGATTGGTACATACGCACCAATTGGATGGGTGAAATAATTTGGGTCTATCACAGGATAGGTGAACGGATCAGAGCTGTTAATATAAATTCGCCCTTGGCTACGTGATCAATTGAAATGAGAAATTCTTGAATTAAAAAAATTTATCAGGATGTATAAGTACCTACCTATATGGGTGCTGTAACGCTGCTTGAACTGCAATAGATGACGCCCCGCCATTGGCCGTTCCGGTCAAAGAAAGTAGTAACTCGACCTTTTTCAACAAAGGAGGTTACTCAGTAGATGCCGAAAACTCAAAAATGTCTATCACATTACCTGTCCAATCTGGGTAGTCAGCAACTTCTCCACGGTCGTGGTATAAATAGCTTTGTACCCCTCCCGAACCGTATCATCATCGGAAGGCACAAGCGTCTGAGCGTCGGCACTAAGGTTGGCAAGAAGTTCTTGTTGGAGCTGAGCTGGAAAGTCGAGTCCGAATAAATCGGTGCTATTGGCATATGCAATGGCTGAATTAATGAAAGACAAGAAAGGCGTTGATGTTCCATTGGAAGTTTGTGAAGTGCTTTTTATTGATGCTGCTGTTTCCGCCGTGGTTTCGACAACTACTTGGGCGCTCTTGTGACGTAAGTAGGGAACGCACATAAGTTTATTTGGTTACCAACTGGGGAGAAAAGGTTGTTACTTACGAGATGATCTTGCAAGTGCTGGCCTACACCGGGTAGACTAAGCTCTATATACGCAAATGCGTTATGTTTTCATCTCCCGAGATGAAAGAAAAGTATGACGCATACTGAGAGGAACACCGGCTGCAGATAACACATCTGCGGGGCCTATACCACTCAACATGAGAATTTGCGGAGTATTGATTGCTCCTCCACAAAGAATCACTTCCTTGTTAACTCCAACCGTGGAACGGGGCGAATTGGCATCTGTCGCCCATTCGACGCCGGTGGCAGTTAAGTTGGTCGTACTGTTGTCTGCGAATAGAACGCGAGTCACAGTAGCATTGGGGAGGATGGCTAAATTAGGACGTGGTGGTAGTGGATCGATGTAAGCGGACTTGGAGTATGAACGCGTCCAGTTGGAAGGGTTTATTGATGATGTAGCGATAAAAGCTCCCCAATCATCGCCACCATTGGAATCCGAAGTAGAAAGGATACCTAACGGTCATGAGCTTGGTTGTTATTCTTGACGTGTCAGTAATGCTCTCACCTATGTACTCAAGGGTGTCTGTCCAGTTCCCTACGACTGGTACAATACTGGATAGAAATCAGTCGCCTAGGAAAAAATTTGGAGACCAACTCAATACACTTACAATCCAGGATAAGAATAGTGCAGAGGTCCCGAAGTACCATGAGACGACAAACTGTACTCGATGGCGCCTTCCGCTTGGACTTGAGACGATGGAGGGGTAAACGTTTCTGACTTGTGGCAAAACCGATAGTAATGAGCGCGACAATGCGTGTGACAAATAGAAAGAAAAACATATACCTTCTTCATCGCTGAAAATAGGCCATCCCAACTCCACGCTGAGGCACCGGGTTGGTTAGCCACTAGTCCGGCATTTGCATCCACTTCAAGTTGGCTTGGACGAACAAGATACAATCCATTCACAGCTGATGAGCCGCCTAGCACTTTACCTCTAGGCCACGATAGCTGACGATTTCCGAGATTCGGTTGAGGGACGGTAGTGTACTTCCAGTCATAAGATGTTCCCAACAAAGAAGAATAATAGGCATTTGCGGGAATATCTATGAGAAGGATCTGAGTTCGAGGTTTGAGTTACAGCCGAAATAAATCAACATTCACCTATGGAGGATGCTACAGCATCTCCCGTATCTCCCGCTTCAAGAACTAGAACTGTCTTGTTTTGATCTTCTGTCAGCCTGCTGGCAACAACGAGGCCAGACAACCCTCCTCCAACAACGATGAAGTCGTAAGAGCTTTGAAGTTGATCTGCAGTTATGATATTGCCAATGACATAGCCAACTGTCAGGAACAAGACAACAGTTGAGCGAAGGGGCAAAGTGACCATTCAGCAGAAATACAATTTTGAAGAAAGAAAAAAGGAAAAGCGCTTGGTGAATAAGCTACGTAGGGAACCAGCCCTTTTTGTAGCTAGCCTCAGCCCGGAAAACTGCCGGACAAAGAAGCATGTGGTTCCACTTTTGCTGGGCACGAATACGTTTAGGGCATGACCAAAGTCGGACCACGAAATCGTGTGACTACGAAATCAGTAATCCGAGTCGAAACTGATATGTATCTCGCAACAATTGTTGTTTTGAGTTGAAACAGGTTCTGCGATTCGGGGAAAAACGAATTGCAGGACGATTGTCGGCGAGGTTTGGGTACTATACAGGGACGTAGTTGTCCCGGCATTCGGCGCTTGATTGGAAAGAGCCCAGCGGATTAAAATTCTTCCCAAAAATCACATTTTTCGAGTTAAAAACAAGGCATTATAATTTAAAATGAAGTGGGTACATGAAAGATCATTTCAACATTATTTTTTCTTCCAGCTAATAATCTTGCCATGTCTTAGTTGTCCGCTTATATTGACTTTGACATGTCGTTTGGTATACACCCGAAGTCCCAAAAGGAGAGTATTATCTTCGCCTGGACCGCTCTAAAAAAACATATCAAAAGAAACTTCACTTCACAAGCCGAAAATATTATATACCGTTTCGCGGAGGTCCTCTGCGTCTGTTGGATGTTCTATCCGAAGCATGGCATGCCCGCTGGGATGTGCACCTGATGAATGGCAAGCATCACATAGATCATAATCGTCGCAAATAAGGCATTTCCATCTGACACCAGTAATTGGATCAACCCTGCATCCGTCGCAAATGATCTTGTCATGAGACATCAAAACCGCTTGTGTCTAAATCAATATACAAAGCAAAGTTTGTTATGAATGAGAAGCAGCTTACAGTCGCGACTTTCAATCCTCAACATCCGATGTCTTATCGAATGGCCCTTCGTAGCACATCCGGCAGAACGACAATCCGTGCACAAGTCATATAAGTTGCATACCAAGCACTTCCACCGTACGCCAACGATAGGTTGAATACCGCAACTGTCGCAACTAAAACCAGCGTGAATGTCTGGGCGAGAGAGATCGATCATTTGAGAGATTGTAGGCGTTTTGACAATCTCTTTCTGGACCACCAGACATTGCTCTTTGGTATTTATGACGACTTCTCCAGGTACATTGCCTTCAGGTACATTGTCTTTGGTTGGTGCTCCGTTCTCCACTGGTACTGATTCTGATGCCGTTTCTGGCCCTGAGACTGGCTCAGGCCCTTTCTCCGTTTCCGTGACCGGCGTTGCAGGCTCGATCGATATGGGAATATCTAATGTAGCCGCGGATTCAGTGGCGGCGTCGGGACGGGTCAATATGGACACCTTCTCCTTTTCTCCTGTCGTGTCCAAATTTCCAGTCTTCTCCTTTTCTTCGTTAGGTAACTCCGTCTTCTCTTCATTCACCGATTCAACCTTTTTTCCGTCGCCGATGTCAACGGACTCCACCTTCTTAACATCTTCAATATCCTGAGTCACAGTTGCTGTAGTAGTGGTGGTGGTGGTAGTCGCACTCGTAGTCGTAGTCGTAGTGGCCACAACAGAAAATGCTTGAGAAACAGATCCTTCTGCCGGTGCATCTTCTACAGTGCCATTTTGCTCCTGTGTGTTAATATCATTACTCAATACTTGCCGGTCCGACGCAGTTGACGACTTGGGACTCGGCAACGAGCTGACCGAATCTCGTCTACTTGGAGGACGCGGGAAGAATTTTTCTCTCGAAATTTGTCGTTCAAGAGCAGCTTCTTCGAAAGTTATTTTCTCCAACTCCATAAGATCTTTACCTGCAAATGCCTCGGGAGGTACAACCATTAGGTCCTTCCAAGCTCTTTTGTGTTTTTCAAAAGCAATCATTAGGACATGGTCGTGCGCCCGAAAGGAAATCTCACTTTTGATCAAAATTGGCTGCCATAGCCATGCTTCTGGCGGCTTCGGACCAGACGCGTGAAAGTTTGCGGGCGTCCCAGGTAGGTTGGTTCTGTTGTATGAAGTCCTAGTGGAATGGAAAATATATTATAGCCGGTTTTCTTTTTTTCTTTTGACCGAAATAATAAGATTTACCTTTGTCCGATGGACATTACGATCGAGTCGCACCTTCAAATCTTTTCAAAAAGAGGGTACAAAAAAAAGGTAAGCAGATGAACTGACATGAAGAACATAATCTCCGGCTTCCAGATTGTCGGTGAACAGATTGACAGTACGCGTCCACAAGATGGAATATTCGGAACGGCCTATCACCTTCTCTTCTCCTTTTTTGTAAATAACAAAATCAAAAGTCCAGAGAGAATACCCAGAAAGTTCGTCCCAGTATCGATCATCAGCTTGGGAGAGGACGATGATGGATGGGGTGTCGTGCTCGATAGAAAACGTGACTGGTGGGTAAAAGTTTCCCAATGAACAAAGAGGATGTTCAAAAAAAAATTGAATCTGCACTTACACGAAACATCACCATACTGCCACGCAGCAGGATATGTTCTCCCAGTTACGTTAAGCCAATGAGATGACATAACCCACGAATCATCGAAAAGTTGCGTTCTTTCCACTGCATACCACGTTTGCAAAAAGTCCTCGTATTCCATGATGAATGCACCATCATCACCGAACTGATGGTCTAGAGCATCAAGTGCGCCAAGCCACTCCTTTGACCATTCTTTGCTTCCGTCACTCCACCTTCCGGTCCACTCGCTTTTGCCCCAAGGGTTTCTCAACTTCAAGAAACGCTTGCCTTTGTACTCGGTTGCTTTTAGAATACTGTACGCATGTGAGCTGAAGAGACCTAGATGACGCAAGAATATCACGTGTTTGTTAGAATCATTTGACGAATATGACGCCAAAAGAAGAAGAAGTAAAAAATCACCATTAGTGGTAGTGTTATCAGTTGCAGCTCCTTTTCCAGCTAACGAATCGAGATAGCAACCGAATAACCGATCTTTTGTAGCACGCATCAAATCATTGTGCCAAAATTCGTCGGTATCAAGAATATCCTGGCGCCGCCCAATGAGCTGATAAGCGCAAAGAAGGAAAAGTGATATGATACGCGTACGTTGGTGAACAACACTTGAGAAACTCCCCTAAAGAGGCAAAACTTTAGTACGAGAAAGAAAGGGGGCGAAAATCACACGCGTATCCCGCATCACGTATGTGGATTGCGGATACTGTTACTCACCCCGTCAAATCTTCCAAGGCTTGGAATGCGAAACCACCGTTCAAAGCGGCATAATCTCCATGAAGTTTGGCAAACGCTTTTTCGACGAGCGGTCTAAAAAGATTCAGGAGAAGTATAAGCAAGAAAAGTGATGGGTTTTTGTTAGATGACGTACACCCAAGTTTCGTTCTCCTGGCTGGATTTGGCAAAATACAACGTCTTGCTACCTTTCCTCGCGACTCTCTCGTAAAGGTCTTTTTCTTTGTGATACAGATTTTGACTCTTTCGTTTGTTTGAAAAATAAGAAAACAAGGATAAAAGAATAAGCAACGGACAAACCTCGGAACTGAGGGTTTCATACTTCGGAACCGACGTGCATAGTTGGCTGGATAATACATTTTCACTCGCTAAAGCAGTCCAAGGAAGAATGGAGAAAAACTAAGCGTACTCGTCGATGATGACATCTACCCACTCGCCATCGCGACAGAAGATAAACCCATAAATACCAACCTGAAGTCATCTATCAGCTGAATACGGAAAGACATTTGAAAATCAAGATTCAAAATGGGGTTCATTCGAACCTTTTCATCCTTCTGTACGAATGATTAGAAATGAATGATAGAGGAAGAACATTTTAACGCTTACAGCAACACAAATCTTGTCTATTAAACCTGGCAACGAAGATAGGGTTGCCACAGCGCACAAGAACCAACAATCGCCCAGCGTTCCTTGTACGATGTCGCTGGAATCTGCGCCATCAACAGTGAATTGTGGTTTTTCAAAGATTTGCGAAACCCGCAATACATCTGCCGGTTTGAACTTCTCGGCGGGTGGTCTATTTTTTGGTTTTTTTTTTTTTCACAGCACGCCACCCATTTCAGCTCATGTGATAAGGGTATCTAAGTGATAGTAAATGACGTACGTGGAAAGTGAGTGAAGGCACTGTTCAAGATCTTTTCCTAGGTCGAATTCCAGATCTCTGTTTTATGACGGGGTTCTCAAACAAGTCTGGTGGTAGACAGGATCCGACAATCCACACACGTACCGAAACTTCCGGTTTTTACTTCGACATTCAGCAGCTAATTCTTGGACCTTGTTTCTACATCTCGTAATGGCCTTCTTCAATTCATCGGTGACTAATAGTCCCGCACGCGAGGGCTCTTGTCCATATAGGTGGGCCTCGTGTTCTGCTGGCAGTCTGAGCCTAGGTTCTGTTGGCACTGGTGCACCTTCGGTCCGAGTTGGTGTGCTAGGGCCCGTATTACCGGGCCTCAAGCACTGTAATAATTCAAGGTGGGCAAATCGGGACATAACAACCTAGTTGCGGGCGAAGAATACCGTTGGGATGGGTGGCAGAATGGGCGTCGTTGCTGAGACCCTTGCTCAAACCATCGAGGGCGTTATTCTTTTTTTAATAGGAGTTCGAGGCTGTCCTATGACAGGTGCGCGTCAATTTCTCCTGTTGATCTCTACCGTTTCTGACACGTTCTTGATAGCAGATGACTAAATATTATATTTGAGGTAAAAAGGCGTCAACGCCAAGTGGTGATCCATTCGGAGTTTTACAAGGGCGGAATTATGAGCGGTCAGCAGTTGTAGTTGCTGAAGAACGGGGAAAGGGGTAGAATTTCTCGACGGGGTGTTTTGAACTTTGTTGTTGCCGCATGGAGAGTCAAAGGCTTGGGAAAATCTGGGCTTTGGGGCTAATCATAGTTAGTGACTAACCGCTATGGGGGTACCCGTTACACCATCACGCGTCACGTCTAGTACTGATCCTTGTCCCTGCACAGCCATTATCGACAACAACATTTTGGAAAGTCACTGTACCAGCTTCTTCCTAAATGTTGATGCAGAGTTCCCACCCGAAATGGGGGCGGTATCTCACCGAATAGACCATTCTATACGTAATAAATAACAAATTCCACCAAAATTGCACTTTGCACTCAAGTTTCAACAAAGATCTTTGTGGCACCTTGGAACAGCAAGGGAAGTGCCATGGCTCATCATCCCTGATTTCTTTTGGTTTTCAATGATGGAGCCCACTATGTGAATCAATGAAAAAATACCCCGCTTATTCTTTCCCCTCGTTGACCAGAGTTGACCTCAGTTGAGTCCAAGAGTTTAATTTGTAACCACCTGACACCAACTTGGTGCCAATTCCGGGTGCCACACATTTCTAAAGACTTCATAAAACCCCTAGTCGAACTTATTGAATTCGAATATAGTCGGTATCCATCCCCGGTTGCATGTCGCGATTCACTTGATTGGTGCTAGTACGGAGGTTAGGTAATTCGGTACTATGTAGCCTGGTCCCTAGTTTTCAACCGCGTCTTTATTAGATAGAAATTGAATAAACAAGAGTATTTTACGAAACCATGATGTGATGCAATAATACATATATGTATAACGGACCTTCATTTAGGAAAATTATGCTAAACATATCTATTAGGCCAAGAAAAGGCACCGAACCTGGCAAAAGCAATTCAATTCGAAAAATTATCTTACCGATGTCTACTGTCGCTCTCCAGACATCCGTGTTATAGGGAGAGGATGAAAAAAAACCTGGAGGTCAATAAAGATCCTGTACGTCATTTTCACGGGCCGTATTACGGATTATTCATTATGCAACCTTTCGTTTCGGCAGCGAAACGAGGGGAATTTTAAAATAAGCATGTCTGTATCTAATTATGGATTCATGCATTATGGCATACGTAAAAGAAGCATATGATCTCAGCCAATACAGTCAAACCCCGCATGCGGCATAATCAAGCAAGCGACCAATTCTGCATCGCCGCTTTATGCTTCCTGCATATTTTATCATAGGTACGTGTGTATTTTTTTATTATTGAAATCTTGCATTTGCGATATGCGGTGAGATAATGGAGAAGGGATTTAAGATTTGACTATTTTCGACTGAATATTTTCTCCGTAGATCGCGGACTTTATTCTACTCCTTACTTGCTTACTTGACAATTAGTGTACCACGGTTAATAGCATGTCATATCAGAAGCTGCGATTACCTTTTATCCTGTAGTTCCTTTTTCATCGATGAATTACATGTCAAATTGAACCTTTCCTCTAGTTTGTTTCACTTTCAGCATAACTAGGTGTCGGACTCGGAATCGATGTATACCGTGCTAGTCCCCTCATTTTATGAAATAAAGATTGATTCTTCAGGACTGGGATCGAACAAACACAAAAGAATGATAGATTAGCACTATTTGACAAGCCTTTGAAGGAACAAATTGGTAATTAAGGTCGGCTCCTGTCTCGACTTATCTATATTTGTTATTTTTACAACGTTCGCAATGACGATCTCGATAATCTTTCCGGGCAAATCCGTCATCACTATATTATTTATTAGCGTCTTTTCAGAAGGATAGGATTAAGAACTGTACATACCAGAAGTGGCATTTGAATTGCCTACCGCTATTCATGGTATCGACATGTCGGGCAGCATCTTGTCTTCTGGTGAAAGAAGCATTGCTTTACGGGAAAAAAAGAAGAATATTAGCAATCGTTTAAAATGGTTAGAAACAACAGATTTGGGTTATACCATGCTGTGCATACGAAAGGCTTCTCAGAGAGGTGAACCGACTTGATATGAGTTTGCAGCTGCGCTTTTCTAACGAATCTGCCCGAGTGAGTACAGCCTGCCCAGCCGCAGAAGAACTTTTTCTGTCCCTGATCCATGCGTTCTTTGATATATGGTTCTATGTCTCTTGTCGACGTCGTACTGACCTCCCTGAATTCGTGTGCTTGGCTACGGTTATACATTGTTTGGTCGCTCCCAGTGCTGCCGTACTGCTGTTGGTATCATTCCCTCCATCTGAGAAAAAGAAACTTAAACAGATTTTGTATTAGAGCTCTCACCATGTACCAATCATGGGGGTGGGAGGAATTGCCTTGTTGTATTCCACCAGATTGTTGATACGCATCTAGAATCAATGGAGGTCGCAGTTGAGAGCGAAATGATAGTATGAACGTACAGTTCGAGGAGCCATAAGGATATAGGAGAGGGATATCTTGTCATCGCTGTCAGAAGACAGGAGAACCTGCGAGATGAACGGTGCTACATACCACCTTGGGAGTCTTGGCCATCTTGAGCTGTGTTGTGCCAGGGGCTACTGTAAGTAGACTGAACGGGCCCGGGGAGTATTAACACGTACCGCTACTTTGCGACTCTATCATCATTGGAGTCAAAAACCATATAAGGGACGAAATTGAACAGGAGAGTACATACGACTGGGATAACCGACTTGAGATGGATATGAATCTTCGTCGTTGACACTGTACTGGAAATTAGCGTTGTTGGAGTATCCTGAGTAAGGGACGTTGGGATGGTACATTGGAGAGTCTTTCAGAATGAGTGGAATGCTGTCCCAAAATTCGCTGAAATTAGCAGTCTTAAATAGACTTCTATGACGTTTTTTTTTACTTAATCATTTTAGGACTGGATGCGCGAGGGCGAAGAAATGGAAGATTCACATCTGGAAGGAAAATAAAATAAAATAGAAATAGAAATAGAAATAAAAGAGTAGAAAATATTAAAAAAAGAAAAAAAGTTGGTGATTCATCGGCATCGATAAGGGATTAAACTAGAAAAGGGAAATATGAGAGGGAAGTGCATTGTATGTTCTTTGGGTCTTTTTTTCTATCGGGAAGGATAAGAGACTAATGGGCATTTCCAAACTAAGTCCAGGCGGAGCTTAGAACCTGCCACTCCGCTTCAAAGTCCGGTTTATCAATTGAGGTCGCTTGCGCTGGGTAGGGTAAAGGCCTAAAAGGTATTTCGCTTGATTTTCTGTGATCAACCAATTGTTTGACTGTTTTGAAAGGTCAAGTCGCATCACGAAAACACGCACCGTTTTTAGAGCAACACTATATCTCGGTTAGCGGCTTTATTTTCCATCCGCCAATTGGAATCCTACTAAATCGGAATAATACTCAGGCTGATTCCATTTGGCATTCCACATCGTAATGAATTCTTTTTAGCGTGAAAGTAATGAAACGTTTCTTTTGCAATCTCAATTTTAGGTTCTTACTCAAGAACAACGGTGTGTAACAAACAATCTAGATGCGGAAGTCGACGACGCGTTCCTTCATTTGAAATTGAAAAAAATTTCGTCTCCCAGAAACAGGGAATTTAAAACAGCATATTTCGCCGACTATAGTCGCAATTTTCGGCCAGAAACGAGCAGATGGAGGGAACAAAAGAACAGAACAGTCAGTCGTACATAATTACTGGTTGCTCATAAAAATTTTAAAATCGGCTTTTGAAATAAGTCTCACATTATTTCCTTTTCATTTATTTTGATGTCGTCCTACTTTCCGTTTCGATGTTTCCCGTCACGGTTCCATACATGAATTGCCTTTTCATTCCGATGTTGGAAATTACTCGCTCTTCTTCAAACAACATATGAGCGCAGCGAACGGTCAAGTGCAATAAAGCATCAAAAAAGAAAAAAAACTCTCATAAACAGCTCAACAGTCCATGGTAAGTTATTATAAGCTATTCAGTCCGAGACAAAACAATCACGGTCGTTTCTAAAAAGCTCGATCGGATTACAGGCCTTAACTCCTTTCTTCAGCCCCGAGTTTCTCCACATGAAAGAAGCCTAAACTAACTTTCATCTAGGAAATGATGGGTCCCTAATCGGAAGAAACTTTTTTTCACCCATGCCCCCATAGCTAGCTCTACACTCTAGGTTCGAAGTCGGGAGAGCCGGATAAAGCCTCGCGTAAGCACCTTTCCTCATGCTCGTTTCTATAATGCCTTCTCGAATAGGCTCTGTGACTTTTTTTTACCCATTTTAGTTGATGCCTAATAAAGACAAGATATTCGGGGGAGAAACGCTTACCAGACACTACACCGATATTGCTTGCCTCTATTGAGTGAAACCACGTGGCGATTCGCGTCTTGTTTTCGGGCGAATGCTGTATTACTAGAAGATAATAATCAAAAATAAAATAAAATGAAAATATTGGACGGGTTCCTCTTCCGAGACATACCAGGTTGTACAGATGTAAGGCTTCTCCTGTAAGTGCGCCGATCGAACATGCGTGATGACTTGTGCTTTTTGAGCAAACCCCATTGGGTGAGTGCACCCCGGCCAGGCGCAATAGAATGTAATGACGCCGTTATTGAAGGCTTCTGAGACGTGACAATTCAATGCCTTGGTGGGAGTTATTTGTGTCCGTTGGATCCAGAAATGTTGTCTTATAGCGGGTCTGGAGCTTCCCACCACTACCTCGACATTTTCATTGAAGTTTGACAATGTGGATCCAGACAGAGAAGGGGTGTAGTCGGAAATGGAGCCGTAAGGATTCGAAGTCGAAGTGCTGCTGGGCTATTTTTATTGCAAAATGTGTTAAGAGTTATGTTGCTTTGAAAGAAAACAAGGACAATTCACATTGTATAGCTCATAATTTAATAAAACATTAACCTGGCCGTCGGATGAAGCGGGACTTCCGCGATCGCTGTCTAAAGTAAATTGATAGCAGATAAGTAATTGATATTGAATCTCGATTTTTAGTGTGTCAACTTGCTTTGTCGTTGAGAACTAGAAGAATTCAACGTGTTTGGTATTGTATGTCTATATTCCATACCAGAATAAATATGTTGAGGGTTGCGAGGAATTGTTAAAGGATCGATATCGACATCAATGTCTCTTATCGTTGATGGACCTGCATCAACTTCTTGCATACATTCCTGTCTCGCTAAAAGCCGTAACAAAGAGAAAGAAGTTTTGTTGGAACGGAAGTTCATTTTTATTCGAAAAAGTACAAGTGCTTACCAGGATGGATCTGGTTATTGCTAGTTGCCGTTGTTGCGTAAGAGCCGTACATTACTAAGGCCATCTCTTGAGTCAAATCACGGGGTTCTGGAAATAAATAGCTATTAGGCTCCATAATTGATTGCCAAACGGAAGGACCAGCGAAAACGAAGGGGGGATAAAGAGCAATAAATTAACGACAAAAGAGATGGCAGTCGCAAATGAAAAAAGCGAAGAGCAAAAGAAAAAAAGACGAAGAATAAGATAAAAGAAGAAGAAAACAACAAAGAAGGGGGCTGGGTTGGTTGATGCCTTTTTTTCTTCAGTAAAGCGATTGACTTGGGGGTTTTGATGGAAAAACTCATCTTTTAAGCTTAAATTTAAAAGGAACCTCCTTGGTCGACTTCGATCGCGGCGGAGGAAAATAAGCACGGCCTTGGTTCAGATCCGATTGATTAGCAGTTGAAAGCATTGCATTGAGAATCTGCTATTTCTTCCTGGGATATACAGATGCGGACAAACTTGAAAGGAATCGTTTTTTGATCGACAGGATGGATCAGCGATCAAAGCAAAGACACCGCCCTAAAGAGATGTCCACGCACACCTCTGCATCCCCTCCCTTTTTCAGGCCTGCTTCCCATCAAATAAGGCCATGAGGATAAATCCCTGATTTCCTAAGCCAGACTTGTGGAAAGCCGCGAAGATTTGATTCGACCAGCATACAAGCGCCTCCCGGAAAGGATAGTCGGCCCTCACGAACACTCGCACACCGTTCACCACATACACACACAAACTGACACGTCGCCTCAGCTCCATTGAGTGATTGGCTGGCGTCCATCAAAGGTTTTTTCAAAGGCATATTTTTAGACAAAAGTAGAGTGCGTCATGAACCTTTTTCGCCCTCTTTCGCAATTGCAGTGCATGAGCACGCAGAATGATATTGATGGGGAGTCTTAGCGCAGACACAGCTGGAAGAGTTCAAGTGTCCATCTCCTCCCTTTGATGAACTCTCGTAAAGATTCCCAAAACATTTTCATACTCCCCCCTCCGAATTTCCAATTTGTAATTCTGAAACTCGAGCCAAATGCGATCTTGGCCCATCGCTGTGCGCGTGCGTCCATCAGATGTTAAAGGGTTCAATGGGAAATGAGTCCAGACTACAAGTTATGCAATGCATGGGTGACCTGCGCCGGCGCACTATTCATTATTAAAAAAAGTTTTTGTTTAACATTACTGGCCAAGGGGTTCTATTGGCTTATACAGGGCGACAGGAACTCACATGACGCTATATGGCTTGCGAGTTAATCATGTGTTGCATGTGCACTCTTATTCATTGTTCATGAAGGCGACAGCGGCAATGATACGATTCTTGGGCTGATTTCGCACGATCGGATTTTCGGCTAATTGTCATATAATGAAAAGAAGGAACAGGATATGTATATCTACATCAATAATCGGAATAGCAAGGAGAGGGAAATTATGAAAAGAGTGTGGGTAACTTGTATGACAGCTGAAGGGAGGAAGAGAGACACAGACATCCAGAGTGGCTGGCTCGCTTAAAGCGGATATGTAGCGTCGGAGAAGAGATGAGCTAATATCGATGATCGGAAACCAGTCATATACGATAATTTGTTTTCTTTTTATCTGTTTGCTTTCATTCAACTTGAAGTGCGAAAGTTATCACAAACGTTCGGATCATTCAGTTTAGCTGGGTCGAGTGTGAAATGACCGGCTTCTAGAGCTGTAAAGTAATCCCTAGACGTGTGAAAAGCAATGTCGTTAGATTTGGCATTTTTTTTGAGTGAGGCACGCGGGAAAGTAAAAAACGACAGACCATTCGGGTTGGTCGGATGATCCATTTTCAATTTTGAAGCTCCAAAATATCCACCCGGATGATTGTGAATATGTGAGTTTCTGCGCATCAGCCCCTAATTACGCGCGGGAGAGGAGAGAAAATAGCACGTGAAAACAAGATAATAAGGTTTTTACTCATGACTCCGATAAAAAGGTCGCACGCACATTGAGTGAGAAAAGTGTCATTCTAAAAAAATCGACATCCCACATAAAATGTGATGTAAGTGATCAAAAATTACCCTAAATTTGGATTAGACTGGAACAAACCACGTACGGCATCAAAGTTGGTAGAAATTGCCCATTCCCCGAAGATCATTGGTACATTATTAGATGCAGTGTCTTGTTGAACGCGAGGAAGGTCTATGTTTAAAAATAGCGAAAACACAGATCATTGTTGAGCATCCTGGTTTGATCATTTTTCTTAGAGCTTAAGAGTTTACGCACTGCAGATGGATTCCAAATATGCTTCAGGATTCGGATCAGCAACCCCGCCGAAGGAATAGTCTGTAAAAGGTTTAAGAAAACGTGTCATTACGAGATGTTCCTGGCCTGGAAAGTATCACTGTCAGTGTTGTTTTATTGACTTACATAGGTGATCATCAAATAAGGCTGGTCCCTGAGTTGCATCCGCCGGGTTAAATCCTTGTTGATTTTGCCAAAGGTCATCCATAAACCTATTTTTTTTCTCAAATTCTCAGCCAAGGTTGTTCTCATTACGACTTACAGACACCTTTCTTTTTAAAGGAAAAAAATCTTACGTTGTACGCAGACATTGCCTGTTAGCGCCTCCGAATAATGTCGCGATTGCTGTAGCAGTAAGAGGATTTGACATCCCGATCTCATTAGCGACATTTTCAATGATGGGTATAATCGAAACGAGCACTTCCGCGACACGTCCGACACCGCTGCTGCTATTATTGCTGCTGCCACTGCTATGACCGCCAAATAATGTTGCCATGGCGGACAGGGATATGGGATTACCTGTTGCCGTAATGTTCGGGGATAACTTCAGGGCAGAGGTATAGTCAGTGTCTGGGCAGAATATGCCAAAAGCAAGTTCAACCGCCCGGACGACGAGGGTGAAATCGGTTAGATCTGTGTGTTGTCATTTTCAGTCGTGAAGGACGAAACGGGAAGGGGAAAGCATAAAACACGTACATTCACCGTAACCTGGGGTCTGAGCGGAGTTCATAAGAGGCTCGTTTACCGCCTCTATGGCGAAGACTTTGCTAAAGTCTGTATCTGCATGAGAAAGGAACGTCATTACACCAGCCCATTGAAGTGCTCGGAAGTAGTTGTGAGGTTGCTTTTGAAATTGTGAGCTTGATTTTTGTATTTGTCTTACAAAACTCACATAAAATTCAACTTGAGATGTGCAGTTTCCTATAAGATTTTTTTGTCAGTGGTATGGGGGATCTGTTTATGATTCGGAAAGACGAACCGGCAAACATCTGAAGTGACGCTGACACACCAGGCATGGCATGAAAATCAAGTAATGCATTGATGTTATTGGCTTTCAGTTGTTGTAAGCCTCGTTTCTTGGAGAAAAGTATTGTGGTTCACTTATAGGTTCTCAGAAAGGGGTGTCGAAACACAAACCAGTTGTTTGATTCCACCGCGAGGCTACATCGAGATATAATTGGCTTTGAATGATGTGCCAGTGGATAAGGATCGCTCACATAAAATTCCGTGGTTCGATTAACTAGAGCTTCGATGATCCAAAAACCCATCTGGTAGCAGCGGGGTCGGTGGGTTGTAAGTCAAAGCCTGACAAAGCTTACCGGAATTCTAACAGTGTTCAACCCAGCTTTCACAATGTTATTAACATCCGTCTCGCTGAACCAAGTTTCCCAGTGCTCGAGAAACACCTTATCAGCTTGCGTTTGGCCGATCTTTTTTACCAAAGCCCATTCAGAGGCAGCGCAGTCTTCGCAGGAACCGGTCTCGAAACAGGTATCTCCACCCATCTCAACCCATTCGTTGGGAAGCATCCATGGTTCCAAGACTAGCCATCCTCCAAGCTATGGGGGCAAAACGCGTTTTTTCAATGCATGACATGACCGCGGCTTGGAAAGAGCAGCTTACATTTACACCATAGACCTTTTCGACCGGAAGACCATTGGAAGTGGCCGCAGCTATCGCAAAGGAACGTAAAATTGAAAAAAGAAGCGGATATAATAAGACCAGATGAGACCACATCTCTGGCCTTCAACGTCGATACGATGGGGGGATGTAAAAAGAGGATAGAAAGGCTAGTCTGGGACGGAAAGGCTGAAAGTCAGCCTTGGTTAGAATCTCCGGACATTTTGTGCCCGTTTTGTATGAATTCAATTGGAATTGTATACTTTCGCGACGTGGATCATATTCAATACCAGAATTGCGCGCTATTTTCCGATACATACAGAGCGAGTGGCAAATGACAAGCTCGCGTGACATGTTTGAGCAAGAGTCGCGTAGGCGCCCAACTTCAAGTCTTGATTTCCGTCATGACGGTGGCGAACGCTCGTTTGACCACATTGCCTGCTGTCATGCGGAGGTGTGCATGTGGATAAAGAGTATATATTGCCGTTCTTCTTTTTCTGCAACTAGTCGCCGGTCACGCGGTCAAGTCTTCGCGCAAGCAACGAGCTCCAGTATTCGTCGATAACGAAATGGCGAAGATAATACATATACTGTTTAATGCACCTAATTAGTTTATGCATTTAATATGCTCAGCCTTATGGTTCATTCTCTGACCATACTGGCAGCATTACTCTCTGTCAGCCTGTCTCATGCTGCACATTACAACGGGCAAATCCGGCCTCCACGTGTTTGCATGCGGCCTCAAGAAGTTTTGCCTGTGGTTGTTCCTGCCAGCTCAGCTCCAAATAATGCCTTGTTTATTCAAGTAAGGGAAAAAAAGTGGCAAGAAAGCATGTATGGTAGATCATGTTGTATGATCATATTGATTCTAGATGCCTCTTGATCACTTTTCTGAGCACGACACGCGGACATTCTCGAACCGATATTGGATAAATGACACTTATTACAAACCTGGTGGTCCAATCTTTAGTCAGTCATTTTGTTGTTGCTGTTTTATCCTGTCCCACATTAATTCGCTTTTCTAGTATTCGATTCAGGGGAACAGAATGCCGAACCTTTATTGCCCTATTACTTACAAGTATGTCCAATAAGTTATATAAATTTCCCGATGTTCGAATTTTCCTTCATCATTACATCATTAGGAGTATCATGGGCTCTCGGCCGTAATGCGCTTAGCCAAGCGATATAACGGTCTGGCCATTTTATGGGAACATCGCTTCTACGGAGAATCACTTCCTTTTCCAGTAAACGTAAGATACTTGTGAAGGAAAATCATCGCCGCAATGAAACAAGAAGTTCTTATTTTTGAATAGAACGAAACAACTGGCGAGCAGTGGCAATATCTTACGACCGATCAGGCACTTGAAGACGTAGTCTATTTGGCAAACAATTTGGAGGTTCAAGGCTTAGATTCTGATAGATTGAAACCCAATGTTACTCCTTGGATATGGATTGGTGGATCATATCCTGGCATACGCGGTGAGATTTTCTCTCCTTTTTTCAGTGGGTTTCACGCATTGTGTGTGTGTGTTTCTAATACATTTTCTTTAACCAGGCGCACTTCTTCGACAACGGAATCCGGAAACAATTTACGCAGCATGGGTTTCATCTGCCCCCGTTCATGCACAAATCGATATGGCTTCCTATTACGAAGCGGCTGCTCGTAGTATTGCTCAAAATTGTTCAAATGACTGGTCTGCAGTGACCCACTATGTCGACAGCGTGTTTATGGACTCTAGAAACGAAACTGAGATTACTGAGTTAAAATTTGCTCTTCTGAAAGCTAGACTAAGTGGACCAGGAGGTAATACTACTGGCACGGATGGATTAACGTTGGAGCAGGCCGCTCAGACTAGCGATCTGGATGCTGCGAGTATTTTGATGGATCCGTTGGATTTCTATCAGGTGCTTCTCTTTCTCATCACCTCCCGTTTTGGATTAGAGCCCGCGTTTCCTTTTTTTAGTATTATGGTCCAATTTCTCTCCCTCTCTTTTGTGAGAACCTTGAAACACGAAACTTCACTAACGAAGCCTTCGAAGAAGGATTAGCTTCAGTCTCGGGTGTTCAAACTGCCCTAGAAGCATTCTTAGTCGCTCTTGCAGAGCTCAACTACGATGCAATTGAAGGTGTGTAAATAAATAAGTACGGATTTGTCTATCCCTTGGCTTTTTACGCTTTGCGAAATAATTGTACCAACACTTGTCATTTAGCTGCGGATTCTGTTCAGGATGATCCAGCCTCAGATTTAAGCTGGATGTGGCAATATTGTTCTGAATATGGTTAGCTATTCATTAACTGCCTTACAGTGTTAAGTCCAAATGTTCACTGGATCTAATTCCAAATCCAGGCTTTTATCAACGAGGCGATCCGACCAACCCGCTTTCAATCGAGACTGCATTCTTGTCTTTATCATATTTCCAATCCCAATGCAACAGTACATTCCCATTCCCTGACATTCTTCCTGCTAGCCCTGCTGTGCAGAAGGTCAATAAGTACGGCGGTTGGAATATGAATCCTCCGAATGTATTTTGGACAAACGGAGAATGTACGTGATGTAATTTTATTTTTGGACCGTCTCCCATTTCTCAAGCTTTATTTCCTTGTTTAGATGACCCCTGGCGTACGATGGGCCTAGCATCAATAGAAAGCAATTCGCCACAGAGACAGTCAACAGTCGCCATTCCTCCGTAAGTCATCTAGTCGAACCGCTGATTATCGCCTTCCTTCCCCCCTCTTGCACTAATGAAAAGTACTTCATCTATTCCCATGGTGCACACATTATCCGGTTGACAATGCACTAACGACAAGAAAATTTCAGATGCAACCTGGTTCCACAGGAAGGAGATTCAAGATTTTTCGGTCTTTTACATGCAGGGATGGTCCATGTCTCTGATATGCGCGTCTTAATAACACCCGATTCTAACCATTCCGATTTCAAAACTGTCGGGTTCTACAGTCCCGTCTCTCAGGAACCTTTCTACTCCGGTTTAGGCCTATTTCAATTGGCATTGGATACATGGCTAGAGGAAGGGTGTTTCCGGGGAGAATAAGAAGCTATGTTTCACGTAGCTAAATGACTTTTTACTTTTCGACGTATCATATTGTTCTTATTTCAAAAGATATTTTTTATATTTGCGCGTTCCTCCGTTCCTCTGACTAAGCTAAACGCACGGGCGCTTATCATCCGGGGCTGCGATTATGAGCGCCCGGCTGACAATGAGAATTGTCTTTTACGTAATGTGTTTGTTTGTTTGTTTTTATGACGCTTGTCTTTTGCAACCTGCACAGGTTGCCAGGCCCATTGCGGGGGCCATTTCAACAACGACTTGCTTCAAGTTCTTCCTTTTTTTCTTCTTCTTCTTCTTCTCCACGTCACCAACATTTTGCTTTCCCACTTCATCCAAATCCAACACCACATGAAATATTTCATTTGCCGCGTGGGGCATCCCAAAGTCAGATTAAAGCTCGATGTGCGTTAGACTCTGAAAATATGTTTTAGCTTATTCTTGTTTCTTTCGTTTCTATCTCGACAAAACTCATTATCCATTTTATCATGCTCCGTTTATCGCTTATCTATCCCTATCTTGTTTTCTATTTGGCATTTCGTCGTTGTACTCACTCCATTTTTATTTCCTAAAAAAAACAGATTATGAGCTAGTCCGGATTTACCACCCCGATTGCTCCAATGCCAGGGACTTGCCACCTACAACGTCTCACGCTCGGTTTCAGGCTATTTCAAATGCTTATGCTGTTTTGTCGGGAAAGAAGCTTGCTTCAGGCTCAACCTCGTTAGATCACAACGATGTACCTTATCATGAAGAGGTGCAACGCCGTAAACGAGCTCAGTGGCGTGCTGCGGCCGGTTCAGATGAGTTTGGACATTCAGGTCCCTCAATGTGGGAGCTACAGGAGCGAGAAAAGTTAGATCAAGCAGCCTTGATTTTTATAATTGTTTTGGTGATTTATAATGTTTTTCAATTTACTAATATATGTTTTTTAACCGTTTTTTTTCAGGCTTTGACTGTGTCTGTGCTCCCACTTTCGTTGTTGTCGCCTTTTGTTGCTGGCCGCCAGAGACACCAAGAAGCTGCGAAGCACTTGGCTGATGCAAGACGAGAAGCAAAAGATGTCTCTGAGATCCGCCGACTTGCTATGCTACATCGGCAACACAACTTCAACAACAGCAATAGAGAGAAAGTGGAGCCTGAAGGAGATGAGCCTCTCCGAGAGAACATTTCTAAATTGTAATAACACCAAAACCATGTTGAGTGTATATATCCATACTTTTTACCGTATAGACTGTAATTGCTGTCCTTTTTGAAAGGATTGTGACGTCTGATAGGTATCTTTTTTTCGTTTTACTTCGACATGAAACGACTCGCTTGCACTCCGGGATTGTCTTATCTCTTCAAGGGGGCTGTGCTATGCTGATGGCGTTGTTGTTTAGGCTGATTGTGATCTTGTTTGGAGTTTTGGATAGGAAGGGTCTATTACGATGCGCCGTCTGCGCTCACGCCGCAGGTCGGGTAGATCCAAAGCAAGAAAATTATGATGCAGGTATACTCCTCTGATGGACATCGCTTTTTTTATAAAATTGTTGAATTTTCAACGGTGGGTATCTCAATTGCCACCATACATACATATATAGCTTCACCTCCAGTTTTTTTCTATTTGTTTTATTTTATCGCGCAGGTGGTCTTCGCCTCGTTCCGAACATGGGCGTGGTACAAGAAGAATGGCACTAATTAAGTATGAGAACCAGAAGTGCTGATGCACAATTGACAATGCTGGCAGACCATCCCTTCTGTGTGCAAGTTAGGTTTTTCTCCCAAGGAAGCGGAAGAAGTACGGATATTTTTTCTACAGGTGGGCGGTAAATAGATCAAGCCGTTTGCTGATAATGGAGCGAGATCAGCGATTGCGCCTCTGGATGCGAACTTCTTTTCACCACACTGACAGCTCCGGAACTTCTCAAGCCCACATCTTGTGCCAAAATCTATACGGCCGAAAAGCAATTCAATTGTCACTCTTCCACGAATGTATCAGTAATAACGTCCGTTTGACGACCAAGGTTATTCTTCGTTGTCGTTAAAACTCACGTCTATTTGGCTTAGGATTTCGAAATAAATATTTTCTCACACAATAAGAACCGCCTGACAGCCCGCAGGGTTCTATAATTGTTTTAGCTAATATGTGCTTAACACGCGGAATTCGAACCCCTCAACTCGCACACGCATGGGTAGGTAAACAATCGAAACTCCGGTAGTTCACTCGGATCGACTCCTCATGAAATTCCACCTGCAAGCATTTTTTTAATATGATAAAATGAAAAAAACGAAGCAAAATAGATGCTTCGGTTTTGATGATCCAGACTTTGAATTTTGGATTTCAACGTTCGGTAAACGTCTTTCTATGTTTGATAGGAGTGTCAACTAATAGTGATGGGATCGCTTTCAGGGGGGGGTCTAGAACACTTGTGCTCATATTTTCCTTTTTCTATGTTCTCCGTGCTTTTTCCCGATGAGTGGGACGTCAAGGCAAGTGTTCCTTTCATTATATCAGGGTTGGTGTTATTAACCGTAAGATTGGATTCGGTGGATATAATAAGCACCTGGCGTGTCAATGGGAGTTTACCATGCGAACCATTAAACTCAACTTTTCTTTAGTTTTTTGGTTAAAACAGGACTCAGCCACTCGCTTTGTGGCATTCAAATCTGGTGGTGATGCCAAGTTGGTGCTGATATTGGTCTTTGGTTTTACATATATCAATAAACTGGCTTTTTTCTACTACGTTCGCGATCGTTGGTTTGGAAAAACCCGTGAAATGAATACGGAATTGAACCGTTAGGCTATATGTATCGAGATACTGGTCGAATTGCATCTAATTCAATCATCCCCCCCCTTTTACCTACTCCTGGACTTATTCTAGAACCCATTGATCTTTGGATTATCGCTATGACGATTGGCGAAACGTTAGATAATAAAACGATATGTATTGTCGTCGATGAAATTCCCAAAAAAAAAAAGAAGAAAAAATACCAAGTGCGCTCCTCGCCTAATAAAAAGATATGCCACCTCAAACCTATTTTTTTTCTTATTCTCAGCGTCTGCCACCCGAGTCGGCAACATAATGTGTATGAGTCAGTCGCTCAACATCGAGGGGATCTAGATTGTTCCTAGACTTCACCTCCATAATTTTTTTTTCAAAAATCCTTTTAACCCCCTTCCATTCGAGTTTGTTAATCAGACGGCCTGCCAAAAAAGTGTCCTTATCCGGGAAAAGGTTCCTCGATTTCCGATCTTGTGCGCTCTGTGGACTTCTGTGTGTGTGCTTGCTGACAAGTAGGCTGCATGGCATGCGCAAGAAATGTCAAACAATATGAAAAAAAAACACGCCGGGAATATATGCTTTCTACGTTCATTTTCTGGAAACCCGAATGCCGATAATTGAATGAAAATCACGAACCATATCTCGTGGTGGTGAGATTCTTAGAAAGAGGTCAAACGGTGGCTTAAAAGAGAAGGGGATGGTGGAAAGTAGGGGGCGGAATTACGAACAGTTTTTCCGGGCGCATCACAGTGCAATCGCACCAGTGTTGCATATGCACCCCCAGCTGTGATATTTATACCTTTTATTTTTCAGCGTTCCTTTGACTTTGATCTCGCCGTTTTTCTAGGGGACATCATTCGTGAATATGATGTCTATATCAGAATCTATGTTTTGTCATTACGCTACAGATCCTTCCTCGTTCCCCGTGCATGCACATGCCCCTGCCGGAATGCAAATTGAACCTGGAGAGGTATTTTATTTTGATTGGTGTCCTAATGAGCAAGGTGTGTGGCATCTCAATCAGCTTTTACCGTTCTCGATCACTCACGATTATTTAGGAGGACATGAGGTAAGTATAAAAAGAAGGCTCCTGCGGACCCCTTTTCAGGCAATTTCATTAACAAATAATTGTCATTGCATATAGCTTGTGGCTGAGAACATGGACGGTGTCGAATATATCTACCAGGCTGAAGACTTGGAAGCGCATCCGGGTATCGATACCCAGCCTATGGATCCTACACCTTATCAGGAATCATTTCCCTCAATCTCCAATTACAACCACCCAGTCGTCATAGACATCCCGCCTTCATCGCCTGTATGACTAACTCAGCGATGTCAATGATTAATCTGACTTTACTTTCTGGTTGTTTAGAGCGAGCGTGATGCGAATTTTCATCATCCCACTGAACATTTCATTGTCCCCATCTCTGCTGAAAGATTGTGCGCTTTCGTCAAGGGACCAATGCCAGCTTCCGAGTCGACCCTGAACGTCAATAATATTGGCGTTTCAAACACATTTTTTTGTTGCGATTTTCTCAATTGTCCTGATAACTTTCAAAGTCATTCCTTTGAAAACGTTTTATATCATGTCCATTCTACCCACTTCAAAGAAAAAAAGTTTTTCTGTGGGGTATGGTAAGTGAGACTCGTTAGCTGTAGATTTTGTGTATGTTTCTGATGGCTGATGTCCGATTAGTTATACTTCTTTTGCTCGCAGACATGATGCGGCGCGACATGTCCGGACAAGAAATGGTGGAAGGAAGTATGGATGCGGTATATGGTAAGAAAAAAAATTGACCATTCGTCCCTGAGTAAACTTTAAAGTGAAATTAAATGCCTACGGTTTTTTTTCCTTTAGTGCCAAAGTATTTGCACGGAAAGATTACCGAGATGTTCATGTTACGAAATGTTTGAAGAGCAACAGCTTGGCAATTGCGAACTCTAGCCGACGGTTGGGACTCGGAGAGGTGCCACTGCCAGTGGATGCCAGACTTTATCGTTATCAATGACCATCGTATTCAAGACTGCTTCCAGTTTCACCTAAACTTGAAGAGAAAGGACATGCGTACTGTGTTTTGGAATATAGTCAATGTTTTGTATATATCGATCTGTCAGTTTTTGTTATGTAAAGTGCTTGCTCGCAAGTTGCGGGGTTTTCGTTATAGCCGAGGAGTCCTTAAGTGAGTAGATCACAAAAGGATCAATCATCATTTGATGCATTGTGGAGCAGCGCTCCAAGATCACTGTCTCAGTTCCGAGGTATCGGAGTTGCTCAAGTCCAGCTAGCGTCTTGAGCGGATTGTTATCCCCAAGTCAATCCATAATTTTTGCATGTCATCGAATACACAATAAAGCAATTTTAAATTCACTTGCCCTTGCCACACATCCAGCTCGGAATGTCAGAACAATGTAATGTTGAAGAAAGACCGCATCGGGCCGGAACAAAGTCTTCCAGGTTCATCGAGAATGGCACCTCCGAATTTTTTCATTTCATGTAGAAGAATAGAACACCTATTTACAATGTATGGAATTCCAATCACGTAAGTCTGGCATGGGACACGAAGCTATTCCACAAGCGCGAATGGGGTCGAGTACAAGCTTACATACTATGTAGTTCTCTGAAGTTTGAACAGTCAATGGAGCCGCAGGAGACACTGGTTCATGAATCATAACACTACACTGCCTTGCTCTACAGTGCCTTTCACCAAGACGCGGCTACTGTTGATATACGTAGCGGAACGGACAAAAATAAATCTCAGTTACGTTAAAAGCACAATGTTGGATTAGTAGGCGGCGGCTGATTTGTTACACAGGTTCAGGGTTGAATGTACATCCGACAGAAAATTTAGAGGATTTCATTATGAGCTGTAAGAAGAGCTAAGAAGAGTATGACTGACCAGCGTTGACCCTGTTTTTTTAATTAAGTTGCGGGTTTATGCGAATTCTCTATGAAGTTACACCACCCGCCCCCGCCGAATACCCTAATACTGTCTGAATACTGTCTAACGAAAAGGATCCAGAGTCAGTTCGCAGCTTGCGATCACCGAGAAGATGACTTTGCACCAATCCAAACAGCTCTGGAAGCTAATCAGCATGCCCTAGAACTCCATCCTCCGAATTCGATGTGCAGCTTTTCGCAATTCCCGAAACTTAGAGATAGACGGTATCGACACAGCTTTTCGGGTCTTTTGGAGAGTTGCGGTATAAAAGGCAACGTGGGCAAAGCCCTTTGACGGGACATATGGGGACACCTTAATTGGGAAACGCTCCGGCGGGTTCTCCGCGAGCGTTTAGAGCTTCAGGCCACGAGTTACGTGAAAAAAAAGCAGTGCTGTGCAATCCATGAATGCTACTCATTCTTCTCATTCTTCTCTGCACATGCAAGTGAAGCTTCTTAACTTAATTCACTGACGTCTCGTATAATTGAAGACTAGCAATTTCAATTAACCGTTCACGCCTCAATACCGAAATTGAATCCCGAATTTGGTGGCGGGATTCAAAGAATTACATTGTTATGAATTGCTACAAAGAAGGCATTACGGATTAACAGTGATACATAGAGTAGAGTGAATCAAACGATGATCATCTATCGGATTGGAAATCATCTTAAGATAGCTAGCTGGATAAAACTTTGCCAACCTCCGGACGTGGATACGATTGATTCTTCGGAATTAGGCGTAGTGTGCAACGCGTCGGATAGAGGTTCGGCGTGGCGGTGTAGAGCGTGGTTGCCGGGTATGTGCCTGAGAAAGAAAAAACGAGGCAATTGTAATAAAGATACAAGCGCTAGGGTCAAATGGATCTACTCACCAAGCGTGCACTTGCAGGGTAGTTTATCAGAGCTTTCAGGTGTATATGAGAGTGGATTCGGAGAGTGGAGAATCAAAAGGACTGTTTGGGAGAACACCACGCGTGGGCCTATGTGTTGAAAATTGTATAGAACTCAAACATTTAGTCAACTTGTCTTGAGCCATTGAGAAAAAATCAAAATCGCTGGAAACCCTTCACCGGTGCTCGAAGCTGATTCGCTCGTTTCCATCGCAAGCGCGGATGACATAAGCGGCTGTGTCAGTTTTTGCGTCACACACCTCACAACTCAAGTACCGCCACAACCAACCATCTCGTTTTCGGGAATTGTCATTGACCTAGGTTGGAATTTATTCGTATCCGGAATTCACGTCCTCCGTTCGAATCCAGTGTCTCTCGCTTTCCAAAATGGGAAGAATCGTGTTTCGGAATATGCGTATTTATTGCACCAAAGGACTCGGATAGCAATGAAAACAACATCGTACCTTTTCTCATCAAAACGACGCAGTTTCATTGCCCTTTTCTCTCCCAATCTCATTCTCCGTCAAGTCGATCATGAGCAGGTTCAATGATGAATGGCTTCAACAAGTCTATGAAGAAGCCAAGATTGAGAGCTTAGAAGGGTCTTCTTACTCTGCGAACTGTGTGTGCTCTTCACCTCTCCTTCGCGACCCTACTCTAATCTAGCGATGTCTTCTTAGCTACGCCCATCTCACTTTATGAAACCCCATTGGGTATGTTGATCATGCCCACATGACATAATCTCTTCTTAAACTTCCTTTTCAGCACGAAGATCTCCCTCTTACCCAGAAGGGTTTGAAGCAACAGCCGCTGTGTACTCTGTTTCGGGCTGGGATCAAACCCAGTCTCATCCACAGTCACATTCTCCTTCGCTTGTACATCCAACACAACAACCTCAACTACAGGGCTTCTCTCTTACATCAACACAGCTGTCTAATCAAACCCAGGATGATTGGAGCCAACACTACCACCTTCATGGTCATCATCCCTACAGCCCTACTGCAGTTCCTTCGCTTCATGATGCAATGTCAACTATCAGTCACGATTCCTTCCAGTCTACCCCTGAGGTCAGAATAACATCCGTCGTTTTTCTTCTTCTCGCTCACCCTCTTGATAAACTACAGACTGAAAGCTTGACACAGACAGACCTTCAAATACCCGCAACAGAAGCATATGAAAGTAGCCCCGAAAATACACGAGTCTTACATCACTGGGTCCAAGTAGGGACTGTAACGACCAGCAGATCGATCAAGCAATTCATAGTGGACGATTCAACGCCTGAACGAAAACTATTCTATTGCGCATGGGAAGGATGTAACCATCCTCTTGGTTTTCAGAACAAGTCGCAGCTGATGACTCATGTGCGATCACTACATCTCCAAGAGAGGCCGTTTATGTGTACGACTTGGTATGTTCTCAGTCTTAAAGCTAAGTCAAGTTACAGATAGAACTAAAGTACAAACCACTCTTGTAGTGGGACGCTTTTTGCACGAAAACAAGATGCTATTAGACATGTCAATACGGCCAATAGTGGGAAAAGATACGAATGTGGGATCTGGTAGGTGTTTCCGACTGTGCTGGCTTCGTCGCCTTCAATGTCTAAGCTCTTTTAGCGGAAAATCTTTCGCACGCAAAAGTTACCGTGACAGTCACCAAAACCTGTGCGTCGAACGACGTGCGCTTGATTCGGCACGCAAAAACTACCGAGACGGTTACCAAAATCGACATGTGCTTGTAGCCTCTACCTCATCAAGTCCGGCTTCCAGAACCTAGAGTCCTGTAGACGTGAAGACCTAAAAGCTCTTGCAATAATGCATGATGCCCAATACCTCAGTAGGACGCTATTCCCCTTAATTCAAGCTAGTCTCATCCTTACCCTATGCTCATTCGTTAGACGGTTCTCGTTCGTTTCTTCTCAGTCTTTTTTTTTTGTAACATCACCGCGTAGAGATACAGCCTTTGCGATGCATTATGGCAACGGCAATGTGCTTTTACTGTAAATTACAAGGCGTTTGCTAGGATATAATACAAGTCGAGTTCGGAGTCTATTCAAATCTCATGGTCTGACGGCAAATTTAGGGCACAAGAACGAGGAACAGTAGATATCGAAAAAAGAAGAAAAACAAAGACAAAACACGATGCAAGTGGACGAGTTTCACATAACTCTGATTCCTCTCTCTGAAGGCCCTTTAGACAACATATGCCCCAAAATCCGATGAACGATATATGTCCATGCGTTCTGATAAGTTGTATTCGAAGGCGGGTGAATGTTCCATGTGTTTACGACGGATACACCGATCCCTTTAGAGCGGTATTCAGATACTAAGAGTTGGGTCGTTCCTGTCGTTGAGCACAAAATGAGCGACTTGCTGTGCGATTGTCTTATATTTGAAAGAATGTCAACGTACCTTCTAGGGTGTTGTATAGTCCTTTTTTTTTTTTTGAATGCATTAAGATTAGTAGTCGTCGTGTGATAAAAGCGATTACTAACGATCATTCTATTTGGTACGTAATCAATAAACCAGTGAATGGAATTTGGAGAGCTGGAATGAGTACATACTAAGGCTGTTTCCTTAGATAAGGCCTCCGGGAAAATCACACTGGTCCACCGGAGGCCTATTTCTTCCACCACTGCCTTGGTAACCTGAATCACCGTATACGAGAATGAGTTCGTGCGATAAACAAGTTCTGATTCTGCATTCAAACTTTCAAGAAACACGACAATCAGCTTTCTAACATCGGCACTTTTTCCGCAACTCCCGCAAACATACCTCCCCCGCGACGAACCAGCAAAATTCGGACAATGTATTAAATAGTCAACTCTTCCTCCCGCTAATTCTAAACGTTCAATTCCGTTCCGAATTTTGCTACGAATATGACTGTAGGGCGTATCGCTCGTGATCTTGACGCATACGAGTCTTTTGTCTTCCGAGTACGCGTTCTCGAGGTAGTTTGCTGTTTCGTCTGTGGGGACTGTTGCTATAACTTTGTCACCACGATCGAGGGCGGCACGGCAGAGATGTGTGCCTAGTGGGGAAGATGCACCTGTTCGTGTTATCGTGGGTGAATTAAGTGGGTGAGGAGAGTGAGTAGAGATGGAGGTGGAGATGGGGGAAATGGGAAACACGTGCGTACCTGTTATGAACCAAACTTTCATTTCAAATATACGTCGGTGTTTATAGCTATGTACGAGTGATAAATTGTGGTGGGGACGACAAGGGTATTCGCGCACTACGAAGGAAGGAACCGATACAAGAGTCGATGATGGACGCTAGCAAAATGGAGAGATATGAAAGAGCAATGCGAAAGCAAGTGAAGAAATGAGAACTGAGACGAGAAGGGAACACTTGAGGTCACCCAAACATCAAATGCCACTCGACACATTTTATACGGGAACCGGCGCGTATACCATCTTACGGACCTAATTAGCACCAATCAGGGGTGGCAGAGTTCGGATGAGTTTACGCGCCGGAGGTAGTAACCAGAAAATGTGTCGAATATATTGAAAGAAAAATAAAAGACACGAAAATAGGTATCAACAAGGAACCGAGCAGCTAAACCAAATACGAAGCCAAAGCCAGATGAGCTAATATGTAAATAGTTTTGGTTCAGCGGAATGGTTACTGACTTGGAGCGGCCCCCATCAGCCTGGAATCTCGGCTTAAATTGAGCTTCAAGTTGGATTCGTTTGTCTTCTTTTGACTCGTATGTATACATGTGAATAACATTTTACCACCGGAAGTCTTCGACAGATGGCCACAGCAACGTTAATCGTACTTTCTTTCAGGGTCCTTTTCGAGCTCGATCATGATGGATTTGGTGACTGGAGTAACCAATCTTTCTCTAGAGGTGAGATGTACTATATTTTGACCCGTAGCGTTGTCCTGCATCGCAGTCATGACACCGAAACTGAACCAGGAACCTTATCAGGGTAAAGAATTCGGATAGAAAAGCAAGGGTTCAAAATGTGGATATAGGACTTATCATTCAAATTATCTGCTTCGAATTCTTCGTCTTTCGATGAAAAACCTTGACGCTACTATGTCACTACCATTTCACCTACCTAATCCGATTGTTTGGCACTGATGGGATATAACTGGCCCCCTAATTCCAAGCATGCATGGCATTTCGCAGCGACCTGTGCTCTGATTATTAGATATGCGACGTGTAATCCGGTGAAATATCAGTACCGGATGCGCCATTGGCGCTCGCGGACTGAGCCAGCGTAGACTGATGACACTGTCACACTAACTCACACACCTCCCAGACCCCAGCTTGGCCCCAGCTGAGATGACGTTTCTTTTTCTTTTGGATCAGATCTGTGATAGGGCCAATCACGCATTCGGCGAAGTTGTGCGTATGTGTATTTCATATCTTTGTGTCAGATGGATGCAAAGAATTTGAACTTTAGTCGAAGTTTGGAGCCCCGGCCGGCCAGCCGCCACTGGCCAGAGTTGGTCGGCACAAGTTTGCCATCATTTCGATATGTAATTGATAACTGGACGGACCGTTTGGACCTCCGTGTGTCTTCTCGGGTTTTCTCTTTTTCGCGAGGTACATAGGTATTAAGGATTGGTATTGGAAATATTTGTTATTGGCCTGGTTCGTCTCCAACGATCGAAATCGTAACTGAGATATTCTCTCACTCACCAATTATTGGGACATGATCATAACATTAAATGTATCCATATGGATCATATCACCTACATAGCCTGAGAGTGCATGTGATTAAGCCACTAGGCGATATGTTTTTAATACGACTTTGCCTCTCTGCAGCCGCAATAACCTTATCCTACCAATTATGGTTCATGAGCGAATGGGGCTAGCTTGAAAGACGTGTTCATTTTTCCGAGAATGGGCAAGCCCCGAAAATCAGGACTCGTCTTCTTTTCGAAAGTTAAACTTTGGGAATACAAACATGAGAAAAATCCTATAGATTGAGGTCGTTCGTTATGTAAAGATCACTTATGTACATATATGACAAGAAGACTACTCACCATTGACCAAAGCTGGACACACCACCCTTGAACTTCCGTATGCGGCTCTGTACTTGAATGACTTAAAGTCTAAAGTTGGTAAGAGCCATTGAAGAAAGATTCAGGGTCTCTGAGCCCTTAGCGAAGGGATCACTCGCGTGTAACAGGTCGTTTATGATCAGATCTGAATTGATCTGGCTCTAGCAATTGTTGTATTTCGGAAGTAAGCGGGTGAGTAATGGGAAATATCCCGTCGTGGAGGCTCGCTGATTGGGTTCGGATTGTACTCTCGCCGCCACCATTCAGTTTCTACCCCATATATATCTCCTTCCTAAAAAGGATCTCGATCTGCACCTCCCCATGACACCAATCCGCAATACTATCCCCCATGTTTCGGGAGTTGGCTCAATGCGCTGGTAAATAAGCCATGGTCAAGATAGGCACAGATGTATGTAAGTAAATTTAGGTGGCAAAGTCTTGCACACGGGCGATACTTAGTCACCTTGATTGTATAATTAGGTTTTGGCTGTGATCTATTGAAAGAAAGAGCCAATCTGGACGAGCTATTGAGCATACATGTACATACACCGGGGTGTGCATCGCTCCGGTTGTGGGTTCTAGCTCAGGTGAAAAAATTAATATAGAATTGGAATAGTCATAGAAGATTTTACATCGTGAGCGGAGTGTGTAATTGTAAGAACCAAAGCCCTTAGTGGCAATATGGACCGAAAAAGGACAGCTCCGTTTTTCACTTGAAGCTGATTTGGGGTTGACACTGGTTTCACAGCCTGTCTAAAGGACCCCGAGTCCTCCTTGTCAATGATCTATCTATTCAGAAAAATACGTATTAAGATTCAATTTTCAATCATAATATTTGGGCTTCTTTAGAAAATCCACAGTGGCTACCTTTCATATTAGAATCACCGCTGGTCGGGACGATGTGCATCAAGGAAAAAGCTCGACTTCCTGAAGCGTTGCTAACAGGGGCACTAATTTTTTCTCCTTACTAAAGATAGAGATAATTTAGGGACCAAATCATAGCCGTGTTTGCTCAAATTCCCTATGGTAATTGTTACCTTATAATAATATCGCACGCTGGGATGCACATGTGATTTAAAAGTACTCACACTTTTGTATACCATCTCTTGGTATCCTGTTTTCTCTATATTTCCTGCGGTCTTTCTCCCTTTCTAGAACTCAAAGTCGGCGCCAGTTGGGCAATATTTTAGTGCTCCAAAGACTGAAAAGGTGACTCATGTTCTCATGCCAATGCATCCGGAAAGAAAATTCGCGGTTCTGTTTTTTAATCACTGCAAGCTCTTCTTCAATACCGAACCGATTATCAAGGGGGAGAGCGGAGATAAGGGTAAAGTTCAAATTGAAATCCGAATTTGAATTTTGGTTCAAGATGCGAGGCAATGGTGTAGCATATGCGCAGCATCATGATCAGAAGTGCTGCCTCGCTTCCTTCTTTCCGAGCCGACTAAAATGGATTCAGATCTGCATATCTAATGCTTTGAGCTTTGGCTAGATATGGCCTAGGTTGAAGGAGATTTTCAGCCCCGGATGGGATCTTCTCGTGTTAAGCTTCGGAGTGTATTATACCGTCGAGAATCCGAAGGGTGTGCCGTGCGTTATACATATTACCTTCACGTGAGTAAATTGTCATGTGTAATGTGTTGTTGAAAGACGAACGCGGAGTTATATTAAAACAAGCATGAGTCCGGTGGCGGGTTAGTACAACAGAGCACATAACCCTCTTTGGTGAATATGTATGCATACATATAGGGGCAGTAGCGAAAGAAAAGAGATCGGATCCTGATCGGAGTCGAAGTACAAAGTTATACCAATCTGGGGGGAAAAAGTCCAAATGTCTGAGATGAAACGAAGAAGGGACAAAGATTCAACAAGAATTTCCAAAGACTCTCCTTTTCTTAACGGAATGTTCTTCCGATGCCATTGCATACTTCGCACGTGGACGTATCTAAGAAAAAGTAGGAGACGTTGCCTCTTCCCTCGCATTTCCAGCATAGACGCCCTCCGATCCTTGGATCTCCTGCTTGATAGACAACTGATCCTGTTGGAGGGACTGGAACTGAAGATGTTGAGATATAAGAGGGCCGTCGTGGTCTGGATGACGACGGAGTTGGAGTGGGTTGTAGTTGCGTTTGTCGAGGGGAGGGTCTGGGCACAGTGCTGGTGCTAATACGGGGTGACGTTGGGCCTGGGGAAGATACAGTACGAAGATGATCGTTTCGGGGAGTGTTTGGCTTTGATTCGCTTCTCCGACGTAACAAACGCGCTTGGTCTGGAGGTTCCCGTGTTGCGGTTGCCGTTCGGGGATAAGAAGTATTGTGAATGTTGGTTTGGGGTGCGCGTAATCTTGGGAGAGGTCTTTGGAAGTTCGAATTCCCCGAACCGGAACCTCTAGAACCGGATTCTGAAGGAAACGGTGCATACGCTAAAGCGCCACAATATGGTCTGGCGTATTTGTTCCAACATTTGGTGCATGGATGCGAGGGATCGTTATTTCTGAATCCGACATTTTTACCTAACAAATATAAACAAGTTAGCCCATTGGTCACCAAGAGACTTTTGTTTTCTTTTAGAATGTTCGGGTGAAAGTAAGGTCCGATATAAGCATTAGTTTCCATTTGAGGTTTTGTTTGGATTGTTTGGCTTTTCTAGCCGTGCGCGCGCGGTAATAATTGTGAAATTGTAACTCACACTGAGAACATTCATAGCCGGGTGGATAGACTAGTAACTTGTTCTTTAGTAAGAGTGGGTGTCCTGGAACGGGGCTTGTCGTAGGCCGTCCATCCTCTATTGGTCTTGCATCCATTGGTTGATTAGATGCCGAGACAGGGCGACGCGGAGGTGCACCAGTGGGTGCGTCATAGTACGTACGTCCCTCAGTTCGTATTAGGCTGGTCGGAGGAGGACCAGCTGGAGGAGCATATGCATTCGGAGATCGTTCCGATAAAGGACTAATAGGGGAACGAGGTAAAGTTTCTGTGAGAATTGGTCTGACTGGCGAGCTACGAGGAGGAAGAGGAGGGGCTCTTGAATCGGGTGGACTCTCATTCACTCTAACAATCGGTTGAAGACTTGAACGAGACGTTTGTTCTTGTCCTTGAGGGTCTTGGAAAGGTCGTAATGGCCCAAATTCACCAGAAATTTCTCCATGTAATACGTCCGCTGAGAGAGAATAGGGCGGGGGTGCCTCATCAGGAATCGAATCAAACAAGGAATCATTGTTGATGTTAACAGCCTGAGAATATAAAAAATTATGAGAATTAGTCGGTTGAGCTGAGAAAGTATACTTTACTCCTCCATTTCGGGATGCATCAGTGTCATCGGGTGGTCTCGAAGTTGTACTATTACTTGTATTCTGGGGCGTTAATAGCGGCGTTCTGAAGGGATTATGATTCAGAATATACGACATTCTGAACAACTTCGTCGAGGAACGTTGTTTAAATTTTCACACTGGCTGCGTGGGCCCACTGGCTGGGAGTGACACTGTGACATTGTGACACCATCGCCTTGACTTTCAACGTCCAATTAGCAATGACCACCTCAATAACTACCAACACCCAGATTCCCAACTATCCAAACATCCTCCGCAATTCTTTCTGAAAATATTTTCTCAGTAAATCCAATCTGCGAAGATTGAACCTTTGTGCGGTGGAGATGTCTCACTTGCGTTATCCTCGAAGCTTGAAGCTTGAAAGTACCGTGGCCCCATTTGACGATATTGCGCAGTTTTTTTTATCAAGTGTATTTATATTTACCTTTCCTTCCATTCTTATTGGCAATGGTTCAATATTTCTTCCGGTTTATTTTTGATTTGGTCTCGATCGGAGCCACAACTTAGGCTCATTACAGACGCCAATTACGAAGCACCCTTTTTCAATCCAGTGTCGCTGCGAACTTAGTGCCATTTACACAGCACGCTTCGGTCTTCGTCAACGCGTAATCAGCTTCAAATCTTAAAACCCATAGAAAGCGATCAATATGTGACTTTCCCTTTGTGCATATCCGCTGTCTGTTTGGCAATCCTTCTCAGAATTAGCCCTTTGTCTCGAAACGATTCTTCTCGTGACAATAGACGCGAATGGTATTCTACAGAGCGCCTTAAAGCATCCTTTACTCTACGTTACGCACCAAACCTTCCTCGTATATCGGACAAAGGAAGCGATTAAGGCTCCCTTCTCGTGATTTTACTGCTTGATGTGTGCTGTCAGTCTAACACAATTTTTCAGCATTGGATTTTTAAATCTTGCTGTTTATCTTGTCCTTGGCCTTCTCGGACTATCTTTTATTCGTCAAGTTTGACAGTTACCCGTCTCAAACTCTGTTCTTTCAATTCAATACCAACAACTCGTACTGGGCACAGGCACACATACCTCCATGACCCTTTTGAAATTCTTCTCGGCGTTTTCATGATGGGATTTATCCGTTCATTCTGGGAGAGACATGATAAATGGTTTTGTTCCATTCAAGTCAAACGAATTCTTTTTTAAAACTTGAATTCCGCCGAGAGATCGGAATCTTAGTATCATCCACAAAAGTTGAAACAACGGACAAATGCCTATCTGGATCAACCGATATGTCTTTCTTCAATCTGTTTATACTTAAACAACTGAATATCTTGACACTCACGAGAAAACACGACTCTTTCGGCCTATTCCTTCCTTTATGGCTACAAGCTTCATATGGACGATTCCCCCAACTATCTTGGGTGGTGTATCATCATTTTAGGCTTGTGCCGTCTGGTTCGGATTTCAAACTGAAGGCTGTCTAAAGAATTGCCCGAAGTGCTGCGCTGTAGTCTCTGTGGCTTCGAGAAGAACTATCAAGTTCTTATTCTTGAACCCATCATGTTCGTTCTTGTTGTTGATACACGTTTTATCATGCCAACAACCATGTAGCGTCAAGTCGCCGCATCTACAGCTTTCTACAAATTAAACTTGACACGCTGAATCCTAAAGGGCATGTGACACTGAGCAGAAGCTTCACTGCGGAAGTCGGAAATTATGACATCGTTCTGATGCTGACAAGATTTTTCTTCGAATTTGGGTACATGATGTAAATAATTGAATTATGTAATGACCCTGTATGGTTACGTTGACTGTTGATGGTCCTCCGGAGTTCCCACCTATCAATAGAAAAAGAGAGATGACAAGTTTCTCAGCGTAGACTGAAATGATTTACGTACGCGTCAGTCCCTTAAATTTCCATGTTAAGGTATGATCTTGACATCCATTGGCGTTGGACCACTGATCCACTAGTATATTATGTTCGCATTTGTATTTCTCTATCGAAGATACTCGTGCAAGCATTGATTGTTAAGCGTCTATAAGTGATGCATGATGCGATGCGAAACGGTATAACTGGCAATACTGTATATCTGTTATAGCGATAATTAAGGCACTTCGGTATTTTCCCATCAGCGGCAGTCTCCTGGCATCGGAGCCGCTTCATGTTTTTTGACTGTAAATTTGATTTCCCAATGAACACTATGGTTTACTGGTATGATAAATGAAAGGGAACTTTTGCTAGAAGGCATTGTGATCGAGAAGGTTAGCTATTTATATACCTTAATTTGTCAATTTTCTCAGCAGCCATTTATGTAGTTACTTTGTATTTTCTTGAGAAGTGCATTGCAAAAAGGTCCCAGATTGACGTATATTCATATATCTAACTTTGATTTCATTGTCGCGGAGCGAAAGAGGCAGCGAGAGAGCCCTGGAAATCTATACATATTCATACTCGGTACCTCATTTCTTCCTAAGCGAGCTAGCTGCTACTGGCGAGAAACTGAGGTCTTGGATCCAACACGTGGCTTAGTATAGCTGTTGTATGTCAAAACCCATTGACAGGGATGAATTCCAACAATGATGTCCACCCGATGGATGTTGAACCGTCAGAGAGTGAAAGCAGCCTTTTCCCAAAATATATATTCCTTACTTTTTTCTCGAATGATTGATCGAAATAAAAGGTTCACTCAGTGGATGGCCTGGCAGCCTATGTCAGATATTTGATGATTAGGGTTATCCTTGAAAATTTAGTGAAAAAAAAGGAATCGGCGAACTTCCGTCGTTGAACATGCTGTTTTTGGTGGCCATGGAAGGCTGTGCAGGTGAAGCCGGCGAAACCGTGATGCGGTGGACAAAGTTGTGCACCCTTCCTCTTTTTGATTTTATTGGCGGGCGGCCCATACGGCCACCTCATACGGTGATGTAGGCGATCAATCGAATATGTTAGATATTCTCGTTAAAAAAAACCAAAAATGTTTTCTTCAAGTAATTTTCCGATACCTAACGGTGAGCGGACCATGCATGCTGGCTAGGGACAATTTATCAAGTAAAGTATGTCTCCCAAAGCTTACGTCTAAAATTATGTTTTGGCACTATCCGTCATTTTTAAGTGCTTATCTGTTGATGGCCCTGCTAATGCTTCGACTTAGCAATCGCACCGATGCGCACGCGCGGGGAGGCGCGTTTTAATGTATATTTTCATTTCTATTCATTTAAAAACAATGATATCTCCTTTTAAGATGAAAATTTCCGCGGTCAAATTATCAGGTCTTTGAACTTTGACATTATTAGGCCACGTATGAACGTGATAAAGTTAGCTTTGACGTTGTTGCGCGATGTTGCATAGATATTGTTCCGAATGGCACGATATGTATATATATCAAATAAAAACTCAATCTCCTTTGAAAGCGGATCTGGAAATTTTCCTGTGCATACAATTCTCATATACCACTCACTGATAGTATGACACTCAGGCTGGATGAATGCGCGTATACTCAGCTTTGGCCGATCATATGTCTCCCAGTCTTATCTAATATCGAACAGTGGTCTTATTTCCATTATTTCGCATCATTGACTCTGAAAAATAGGGTCTTTGAGCTCTTGTTTATAGTTAAAGTTCGTGCTTTTGGATTATGATGTAGCTTCGAGGTGCTGAGTTGACACTTACAGCTGATACCAGCCGGTGATTCATGATAAAAACCACGTTGAAGGAACATGGGAGTGTTTTCGGTGCCCATTGTCTAATTCTTTTTATATTACCCATGTAACTCTATCTGAGAGAACAAGAACTGTAAGGCTTGAATTTACTCGCTACTAGTATTTCTGCATGCTTTAAGCAATCGTTCCTAAAGGAAAGCAGATCATTGGTCGTTGATCACGGTCAGCTGATTTCGCCTTAACGAAAACGTTATTTCTCCATTATCTAACTAATGGATCGTGGATAATCACACCCCCATCATTCATCAACTTTGAAATGGCAAACTGGCTGACCCAGTTGGTTCTTGACTTGTTTTATAAATTTTTATAAATTATATTTTGACGCCCATTTCCGAGCTTCAAATCCAACGTAATGGTCCTATTCGCTTCGATAAACCCGGATTCAGCAATTCAATACAGATGATATTCCCTCGAGACCCTGAAAGCTCTGTCTTTGAGGACAGGACGCGTTTTGAATGGGGTTCCCTGGGATCAGTCAGTCAAGCTAAAGTTAAACGCTCTTTAGGCTCCTTTTCTCCTGGATGGATGATCGATGGCTCTCAATGTGTGGCGAAGCTATCAGTTGTTATCATCGCGAAAGAGATCAGATGCGTGCCTGAAGACATGAAGGTTTAGGGAGTACAGCTGGCATTAGGAGGGCTTAGCAGCCGGCTGGGCGGATGATCTTCTGGTATAAAACGCCTCATTTTCTTCACATCCCTTCAACAATCTAAATACTCCATATTTTTCAGTTTCTTCAATCCTAGCTACTAGTACCTCTTCAACTTCACCAAATCATTCGCAACATGTCCTCGAATTCGAATTCAAAACGTAATCGTACATCTTCCCCTACTGAGCATCAACGCTGAAACTTCTTTTTCAGAGCACATGCACTGGGCCATGCTTTTGCACAATGAACTGCAGAGACAAGGTCGTCTCAAGGCTTTGAGTTGGGATGACCAAGTCATAGGTCCTACGCATAATGCTGTATGGACATCGTATGCACTTCGTAAGCCATTAGTCCTCGTCAAGATCGTGTGTTGATGTATAACAACTTTGCAGTGAATGAGATTGAATATGGAAAAGGAACGTCCACCACTAGGCAAGGCGCGAGAGATGAGGCTGCTATGAACGCTTTGAGAGCTCTCCAGGAAGAACTTAATGGTCGTGTAAGAGCTGTCTTTTGATGACAGTTAGAAAAAGAGCCGTTTCTCACCAGTTTACTACTTCCCATTTTAGCGCTATTGAACTACTACTATATATGCTGCACTTAAAGTAGATCCGTCTGTCAAGTGTTCCTTTCGTTTCCCTGGGATATAATTTTTGGGTTTAATAAGGGTTTCAAGGCTGCGCTGATATTTCTTTTTACATAATAATTCGTTCATATTATATATTTGTTGGGTCGCCTGAATTTTTAGTGATTAGGAGCAGATTTTTGTTATGTATACAATGGAAGTGGATATTTTTGCTTTAAATATATTGATGCGGTGTTCGTAGAAGTCTAATAGTGTGCGAGCACGTGATGGTGCCTCCGCGTTATCACGTCAATCCCTTACGGGCGTCTGTAACGCGTAACGAGCGTCAACTGCCTGGCGATTCTGTTCCGCTTCCCTAACTGTCAAACCTTCTGCTTGGGAGCAATCTACTTGCACAGCTCAGAGTTGGTTTTTTTTGGGATATATGAAACCATATGTGGATTGTAAGTTCTCTTTTTATTCATGTTTTCACTATTTCACACGTATATAGACCCCGTCAGCATTGACAGTGCGTGACTTCGCTTGCTTATTGTACTCCTTCCACGCACAATTGTGGGCCATCTTTTTTTAATCAATCGAACCCCCTATTCAATGATTTTACATGGTTGTTTATAACCCGTTTTTAGTTCCGCCTAATGAACACCCGCCATCCCGCGCTTTTTTTTCTTTATTGTATAACGAGATATGGATGCAGGGAGCAACGGGCAACTTGAAGCTTACGACGAACGAGTATTTAAAGTCTTCATGATCAAATACTTCCGGCACCGGTTTTGGTCCCGTATCCCTTCCCCTTGCTGGTCAACAAAAAACGAGGTCTGTCCTATTCCATCACCTATTCCTCTTCCAATGCGTCCCCTTCGGTATCCTGTTTTCTGATCCATGTCGGCCACAGCTGGAATCGTCGTCCATTATTTTATGTGCACAAGATTTTGGAATGGAAAAAACTCAACGTTTGGAGATAGTCAAGATATTTATGATAATTCGTCCATAAACAAGTCCCATGACGATGAATATGGTCGCTGGGAGAACTTTTTTGATGGTGCACACAGTTACGAGCCTACTATGCCCTCTATTAAACGTAATGGATACGAAAGGTATACGCTTCTCCTGTCGTTATCTTTGTTTCCAACTCTGATTCGTGTCTGAAACAAAAGAAAGATTCTGGGTCCGCTCCATAACCAAGATTGCTTTCATCACCCTGTGATGAACGTTCCTCTCCATGGCGATGGTGTAGACAGAGAGTATGTCCACACGCAGAATTGATATTACTTGCGTATTAAGAAATTTCGCCCAGGTATATACCTCTGTCAAAGAGGCAACCCTCAAATATCTACAGGTTGAATATCATGTCTATTAAACCTGTTGATATTGATATTCGGTCCGAAGCAATTCAAGTGGCAACTCCACCCAGTGGGACCTTAGATGGCATAAAGGCGTTTCTATTTGATGTTACTTCCTATACCAGAGTTTCTGTGCGTTATCTGTGACTTCATTTGGTCATTATTCTCCTAATAATGAATGTCACGCAGTTTCTTATGAGCTCACAACACATGCTGGGCCTACTGCTATCACTCTGGGCTTTACTCAATATCATGTTTCGATGTGTCCGCTATCTCTGCGTTCGATACTGCACGTTACCTGAACAAAGCTCTGTAATCCAAGGTTCTTTTTCCCCGTTGTTCTCAGACCCAGCTCTATTTCCAGTCCCGATCATCAATTCACCCGACACATCACAGCCACCTACTCCTGAAATGACGCCGGAAATTTTATCTAGTCCCTCGTTATCTCAATCGGACCTGGAGGACGAGATCGCTGTTGAAATCTCATTATTTGGCTATGCCTCAAACTATAATCCTTATCCCGTCTACTATACATCACAATCCTCCAATGGTAACAATGCTATTGAATCCGGATTTTCTACTAATCGCCTGGATGCGGACCATTCATATCTTCTCCCCGCTATCCCTCCTAACGATCCGTCAAACCCAAATCCTGTAGATGCGCAAGGAAATCTACCGCTATTACCTTTTGACCCTAACAAAGACGGTCGTTGTCTCACTCGTCCCAAATCTAGATGGACCTGGATACCAGCACGTACAAAAGTACGTCCATGGTCGCGGTCAGTGGTGCAGGTGCACACACCAGCATCGGCATCGGCATCGGCATCAACATCCGCACTGGCATTGACATCGGCATCGGCACCGATGCCGTCAGAGCCACCCTCAGGCTCATCGGTGCAGCTTGTCTCTCCTTTGCCAAAACCAAGTCGGGCAGAGGAAATTAAACAAGAGAGACCTCCCGTCCTTCGATTTCCATTCATTAATATTGAGCATCTTGGTAGCACTTCGACTCCTAATGGAAGATCGAGTGACTTCTCACGTAGTGCAAATCCCTGGTGGCGCGTGGGCCACGATACTTCCAACGATAATGACGAATTTGTCATGGGAAGTTTTGGAGGTCAACTAGGTTTAACGTTGAATGCTGAATCCGAATCTGAATATTGAATATTATCTTTTTACACCCATATCCCCTTTATTCTTGCAATTTATGTTCGGTTTTCGTCGTTTTAACATTGCTTTTCATATTAACTTATTGCATTATTCATCTTTGCATCGTCTCTCTACCTATGTCTGTTATTTGTTTTGTTATATGGGGCTACGTTTTTTTACATGCATATGTATTTTATGGCATTGAATGAAGCATTACGACTCTACGATCGTTTGTTATTGTTGTCGTTTACACGCCACCACCGCTACCATTGTTGTAGGCAACGTGTACGCGTATATACATAGTAGGAGAATCGAGTTTTGCTCGTTATTCCGACTGGCTAAATACTGTATTATCTATACCCCTTCAGAATTTCAGATTAGTAGTGGACTACAGGCAGTTCGAACTCCGAATTACAATCGTTCCTCATCCGAATTTGATCCCAGTCCACAATCTTAACGCCTCAGAATTCAGAAAATCACTTGCAAAGTACTCTCATGTTTGCTTTAATAACAAAGATCATCTTTTTTTGACCTATGTCTGTTATTTGTCCGTATGTTCTACGTACTTTGACAGTCTCGCATGCTTGGTGATTGTTTATTTGTGTTTGTTGTTTTTAGCAAAAACCTTTGTCACGCTTCAATTTAATCGTTGGTTTGCGTCTTCATAATTATCCTGACAAGAACAATGGATATCTGAAAAAACGATACGAAAGTTTCTCGAACTAGTTCTTCATAAAAGTCCCGCTTTAAGCTGGAAAGCTGCTCTTCAAAGCCTAACATCAACCAAAACATCTCTCCACTCAACATCATCCAAAAGCTGCACAACACTTTTACATTTCCTTCTTATATCCTTCATCGCATCCTCACCCAAAATAATCGTATCGGGACATTTCCGCCCAATCGCACTTCCTTCACCTTTTACAATATCAACAATGACGCGTCCAGCTTTTCTAGGATCTCCGGATTGGTTTCCATGAACACCTGAAAGAAATTTACATCCGACCGTGTGAAGTTGTGTGTAGTCTGGATTTTGAAGTGCGGTTGGGGCTTTGAGTTTCGTGTTGAGGATCATGCCGGTTCGGAAGGCGCCTGGTTGGATGAGGAAGACTTTTATGTTGAAAGGTTTAAGTTCTTCTATGAGAGATTCGGCTATGGCTGCGTGTGTAGGTGTGTATCAGATTTAGTCTCCTTTTTTTTCCTTTTTTGCTGAACATACCATGGACTGCAGCTTTTGAACTACTATATGGGCCTATTATTAATTCACGGCACTTAAAGTAAGTGGATATCCTGGCTTTTCTCTAAAGAATAATTTCTCACCAACAAGCTGAATAAAAGATCAAAGAGTTATCATCTTCCATATTGCAACCTGAAGTTGAAGCTTACAGCTGCTTTCGCCGTCCAGGCTGATCTACTCCCAACAATTAAAACAGAACCAGACCGTCTCTGACGCATATGCGGTAAAAATGCATGCGTAACGTTTATTACCCCAAACACATTGGTCTTATATTGAGCCATGTATCCTTCTGCGCTGAATATGTAATAAAGTAAGTTTTCATTTCAAAGCTTGCATTTAATTTTGACATCAGACACTTACCCGACCTCTTCCAAGGCACCAAACATACCATACCCTGCGTTATTGACTTTGATTCGTTTGGTTTGTAATTAGTTCTCGAGAAGGAAGAGCGTTTCTTACCTAGAACGTCCACACGTCCATAAACCTCAATAGCCTCCTTAGCCTTTCGTCTAATGACTGCAAAATCATCGGTCACGTCCAGTTGCATAATATGTGCTCCATTTCTCTTTAGAAAGTCGAGCTTTGCCACGTCGCGTGCTGTTGCTATGACTGCATCGCCTCTTGAGAGGATTTCTAGGGTAAGCGAGTAACCTAGACCTGATGATGCACCTGTATATAATATGGATTTCAGCTGCATATTCGTATGACCGGGAGGTTGCGAGAAGGAGGGTACGACAAATGTCTCATTTCCTCTTTTTACCTGTTACAAACCAAACTTTTCGTGTAGAAGAGGTCGCGGTTAGAGCTTCAGTCATACTGGTTTTCAGCTGGGTAGCTTGGGGATTTGGAGAAGAATGGGATCCCGATGAGGCAAAGCTTGAATTTATCGATCCACGTACTAAGGTTTCACGACTCAGAAGTTGCCCTTCAGTGTTAATTCCGCCGAACCGTGTTATGATTTTTTCCATTCCCGATAGTAGCATTATTCAAGCGACTACGACGACGTGCCCAAATATTCCCGAAAGGTTTTTTCCCCTTGGATTCGGATCTAGATTTGGACTAAACCGGACCACAGGATTGAAAGGAATAGAAATGATATCTGTTTCACGAGAATAGGAGATAGGAGCGAGGATAAATGTCAACTTCTTCACAAGCGGGAATAGTTCAATCAACGGAGAAGGATGTACTTTCGCCTTTTGCCGAATGGATTCGACTTTCAGACTGGCGGCCTCGAGTTTAGTTGGATGAAGATGGTTAGCGTACTTGCGTTCTTGCCTTCGTGCTCGGGGAAGATCTTGATCGAAAAGAGAAATGTGAGAAGGAAGATCTAATGGGCTAGGATCTAATGAGATTGCGATTCGCGACTGGTGAGTACCTGACAACACTCTCATTCAATGTAAGTCAAGTAGAACTTACTATTGATACGAGTTTAACGTGGTCTTCGATCTATTCAGATTCATGCGAATCATATAAACCGCTGGAATTTATCCCCGTTCGTTTCCTAATTTCGATTTCCCAGATTTTAGCCTTGTGGCTCTCGTTTAGGAAAAAAACAAAATTCGGATTCACACCCTTAGTATCAATTGAGGCGCCGAAAATCAAGACGGTAGAACTAAGGGGGTTATTTCTTTTTCACTCTCGGGAGTCGGTATCGGTGGTAGTGTTACCGAAATTCGGCTGGTCAAAGTCCGGTGCCAATGAGACTTACGGAGATCGAAATATTAGATATTATTCATGAACGTGAGATGACCTTACTTTTGTTTTTTTACACAACTTCTTTTGAATGATACTTTGTTAAAAGCCATGTTTTATCAAATCATTTTTAGTATATCCACCACGGCGAGGTCACTCCTGCCGAGACGGTTCACCTATGTCGCAAAAATCGATTTCAGTATTTTTTAATTAACCGGTCAAGACATTATTATGGCTTATAAACCATAAAAAAGCCATAATAATGTCTTGACCGGTTAATTAATCAAAAAATACTGAAATCGATTTTTGCGACATATGACACAGACGAACATCTGACTTGACCCTTGTTGACGAAGGTATGTGCCGTTAGAACGCAGCTTTATTCCTTGACATTCTTGAATTAATAACGTGCTCAAAATATGCTGCAATTGTTATCGGAACCTTCGAATCAGGCGGTACGTTGATCCTCCGTTTCTTCTTCTCAGAGCCACTGGACCCTAGTACATACATGTATGACCAACTGATTTATTTTAGAATCCTCTTTCTGCACAGTCAATGAGAATAGACACAGTACGACATCACAGGTAATTCAAAGATAAAGCAATTCATATCAACAGGCATGTCATAATGAGCTTCATACTGAAATCCGGTCCCCGATGCAACTTTCAGGCTTCAAATTTCAGGCCCTTACTAGGAATGTGACTCTAAAAATATGCTCATCGCGATATAAATATAGTACATGGCACATTACACACTTCTCTTGCGCTTCTGCTGCTCCGAGCTCCATGCCATACTAGCATTTCAAAGATATATAAGACCGGTCACTACACCTTGACACATTTTTCTTGCCCATTCATACTTTATGGGAATTTGTGCCCCACCACCAACAGGAATCGAGCTGACATCCTTATCCGCGGGGGCCACGGGGCTACTCCGACCCAACCGCGCTGCAACATGGATGGAGTAGAAAGGGGCCAAGGCTGCCGCTGGATGCTGCGAGTGCGAGTGAACATCTCGATACCGAATATGCTTGATTCACTAGATATATTTTTTGTAGGAATAAACCAATGGCAGTCACATAGTTTGAGGTCGAAACTGTTTTTTCAGTTCAGTCCGGTGATGCCAATGACTATTGACTGATCATGCCGGTCATGGAGCTGCCAGAGCGATAAAATTCATGTGATGGTTTTGCTTTGAGCCGCCGAGTGCCGTAGGCAGCAGCTGAGACTCAGTACTCAGGCCTCAGACCTTTGGAGGCGCTAAGTTCATGTATCGGAAGAAACAAAGAAAGAACAAACGAGCAAGGGATTCGTACATGTTTTTCCATGGGTGACAGTGACACTTCTATTCGTTTCTTTTATACATTTGGCACAGAATTAGCCGAAGATTACTCTGATGTTCTTCGAATTTGGGGCCTAGATATGTGTAACGTAATGAACCGGTGACCTAGATTTGACAAATGTTGGCGCTGGTATATTGAAAATACGACAGTGAAATTGGCAATAGGTCGTATAAAAAATGGAAGTCTATCAAGCCCTTGCACTGAGGTAGAAACTATTCATCATCTTTAAAACAATCTTAGGCCATAAAGCATAGTCCAGAAGTAAAAGAATTTACACACATGGGTGAGGCTCAAGTGAAGCTCTGAAATGGTGCACTCGGACGCGCATCACACTTGGACGGAGTTGTGCCGTCATGCGGGACCAATTTAGGTAAGCCGTGGCGGCGTGGCGCGGAACCAAACATTACGGCTTTTGAGCTCACTCTCTCAGGCTCGCGCGTATAATTCGCCTTGCAGCTTTTCTTCTCTCCTTTTTTTACTTTTATTTTTACCTCTTCGATATTTATATATCCCTGATTTCTTCATACTTCTTGCTGAGGAGGGGCACTTTTTTTATATATATATTCGGGGAGTTTGTAAATGGACTCGGCGGAGAACACAGGGGGTGGTAAACGACCTCGTGGTAGGCTTTTTTGTTTTGTTTTGTTTCGTTCATAAATTAAAAATTGAGTATGTCTAGGCCGGCCACCTAAACATAAGACTCGCAGTTTGGTGGAAGCTTTTGCTCCAAAGAAGGCGACGCAAACTGCTGCTGGTGAAACCCCTGAGCCCAGCACCAATGGAACTAGTACCAACGCGGCATCCAGAAGACATACATCCACTGATACGACCAATAACGCCACCAAACCTACTGAATCTGATAAACCGACAACAACACGAAAACGGACTCATACAGAGTTCAAAGAGGCCGATGACCCCACCGTGATCAACACCACCAACAAACTCGTCAACAAAAACTTGATACTACCTCAACGGCGAAGTTCGCGTCAGACGACAGTCATGGCCACACAAGTTTCAGAAGGCACGCTACGTCCACCGGGACCACCTCACTTGGAAGCAGCTCTCAACATCGCGCTAAGAAATCTGGAATCGGCGACGTGGGGTTTTCTGTGGTCGTACAACGAGAAACATCAGGGCAAAAAACCTCTTCCTACACCTTCTGAGATCAAGGCTATTAGTAAATCCGTGAAGAGGGCTTCAGAGTTGGCCGATAAGGCTGATCGGGAGTTGGAAGAGGCTATTGATGAGATTATGCTGTCTAATGCGCGGAAGAAGCGGCGTGGGCCTATTTTGTCAAAGTATGTTGTTGATCGGTTGTTTGATACGGATTCAAGTGCTTCGTCGACACCTGTTATCCGACGGACGCCTTGTCAGGACTAGTATTGGGAGGGGAGGAACGCTGGCTCATATGCACTGTACGCATCCCTAAAAAAAAGATGTTCCGACCCTCCAAATATTCCATTCAATCATGCTCAAACCTTGCTTGCTTGCTGTAATTCAAACGGATATTTTTGAAGCTTGAATGCCATCATCATTCATCGACTACGTCTAAAACATAGACTCAATACTTTGCACGTATCTGTATTATCATATCAACAAAGCTGTTTCTAATTCAACTCGTAACCTAATGATGCACCGCTAAAGAGGCATGAAACTGGTAACTGTGAACTTTTAGTTTAGTTTGTGTGAACGTCTGCCAACACAATCGCCACGCCGGTCTTTCCGCTAACCCGACCATCCGACTTCCGAGTCACCGACTGCTTCGATTTCGTCGTCAATAATGTATATGATAACGACATTTCCTTATCGCCTACAAATATAATCGCCCAAGTATCAAGACTGTCTCGGCGCTATGCGGGGGCGATCAGATTGCAGACTCTTTTCATGATATGCATGGCGGGAGTTTCTGAGGATGGCTTTTCATTCGCTGCGGTAAATTTAGTCTTGCAGAAAAACAGGTGGCCAGATTTCCCAAAAGAGCAAAAGCGACTGGGCCACGTTCCCTTTTGTATTAATATGGGGTGAGAGGCGTTGCACCAGGATCATATTATTAATGGCATGCGAATCGGTCTGCTTTGCTACTAGTACGATTTTAATGCAGGCTTTATCAAAAACATACGTCGGCTTGGTGGAACACCGATGCTCGAACTGTGTGTAATACTTGAAACCGGTTCGTATTTTGCAATTTGAATTCGGTTTGAGCCTAGTTCGGTCTCAAACTGGTTTGTTTGTGGTTTAAAAAAAAAGACTATATATGGCAGTAATTGTTGGGCGCTAATTCTTAGTAATCACGATTCCCTGCACCCTTAGGTTCGGCACAAGCTCCATAAAGCTCCGCTTAAGGTCCTGCGGAGCTCAAGTCGGAGTGTGAAGGGGGTCGGCCGAACCTAGGCTCCTCTACTAACCGGATGGGGCGGTAGATGAATGTCCAGAGACTAGAAAGCTCAAAGAAGGTAATATGAGAAAGTGGGAATGATACGCTTCCCAAATGTATAGTTCTGAGCCTATTCTCATAATAATTTGACTTTAGTCAAACCGGTTCGAAATTCTGGATGATCCCAGTTTGAGTTCGGCTCCCAAACCGGCTTCAAATCGGCTGTAAACCGGACTGAACCTGAACCGAACTGGTTCCCGCGGTTTCAAACCTAATCGTACTCATCACTACTAGTAGTACTACCAGGTTGAAACCAATAGGATGAAACGGCTTGGGACCGGCATTTCCTGCTGAGAATTCATATGTCAACTACGCCAACTTAAATAGACACATTTTTATATATAAAGAGGTGTTCTCGAGGAAGTGAGAAGTACGTCCTTCTTCAAATGGCTCTTCCGTCTCAGCAATCAAGCTCATGTGCTCGACCAGACTCTCAAGATTACTCGGAGACGCTTGAAAGATATGTCAAGGGTTATACTGCGAGTTGGCCTACTCGCAATAGAACCACTACTACAAGAAATAGCAGCGAAGCCGAGGTTTTCTTCATAACGGGAACCACGGGCACACTAGGCTCTCAAATCCTAGCTAGTCTCATCGCGCGACCGGACAGTCAAGTCGGGCGTATTTACGCGTTCAACAGAAAACATCCCAAACTCTCTTTTCGCGAACGGCATGAAGCTATTTTCGCGGAAAAAGGGAATGGTGTCGAGTTGTTGAGGTCTCCCAAGGTGGTGTTTGTTGAGGGTGATTCGTCTGTTAAGGGATTTGGTATTGCCAAGGGACTCTATGAGGAGGTTAGTTTTTTGGATGGTCCGGTTTTAGCGTTTTGGGTGTTGACGTTCTCTTGGTAGATGAAAAATTCCGTTACGACTATCATTCATAACGGTGCGTGTGGAGGTCTCTAGAGCTTTAAAACTTTCACAGGTTACGTATGTGAAAAAAAATAGCTTGGCCAGTCAAATTCACAAAACCATTGGTCGAATTCGAACCGAACCTTCAAGGACTCAGAAACCTGATAGACTTTGCCTTACATAGTCCACACAAGCGTCCACCTCGTTTAATTTTCATAAGCAGTATAGGAATGGTCAAAGGTACGTCGTATTGCTGAAGAACCTAAAACGCTAGTTCTAACGTAAAATAGCATGGGCAGAAACACCACCAATAACAGAAGCACCCATGATCAACGCCGCTTTAGTCTCAAAGGATGGATACCCTCAATCTAAATGGGTTGCTGAGCGGATGTTGACCATTGCGAAGCAGGAAACGGACCTTGAACCGCTGATTGTGAGAGTTGGACAGTTGTCTGGAGGTGTTAATGGAAGTTGGAGTGAGAATGAGTGGTTCCCGGCTGTGGTAAGCGCTAGTAGGGTTATTGGCTGTCTTCCGGATTGCGGAGACTCTGTAAGAAAAATCTTTATGGATGATTTTTTTTAGGGCTGAATGTTCTTAGGTCGTAGGTTTCGTACCTTTGCGTATAGGTGCCAATGCCATTATCAACTTACGAAACACCTCATTGGATTTCGCACACGTAGTCCACCCACGGCCAATCACGTCTACGAAACTAATGCAACTCGTTTCTGAATCATTAGGTGCTGGTGTCAAAGTCGTCCCTACGGACGAGTGGTTAACCAAATTACGCTCTTGGAAAAAAAGCGCGACTGCCGGAGCAACAACTGCCACTAGAAAAAAACAATACCATCATCCAGCTTTCAAGCTTGTAGACTTTTTCGAAGCTCATCTGAACCCGAAAACGCAGCGCGAGAGAAATCGAAGGCCCGGGCAGATGTATCAGATTACGGGAATGGCGATGCTCGAAACTGAGAAAACTTGTGAGAGTATCCCGAGTGACTTTGACGTGAAGATGTTACCACCACTGGATAGAAGTGAAATTGAGCGGTGGATTGGGTACTGGAGGAGGTGTTGTTGGGGCAGTGAAGGGTATAAACCTAGCATTGCTCGTTTGTGAATTATGGGATCAAGGGCTCTATGGTATTGCGTTACTCTATTGGATGTAGTAACAATAACAATCATATGTCGAAGTAAAATATATATGTACACTGAAAACGTGGTTTAATCATACAAACCATTGCCGTTGCCACCTGTGCCGACAAGGGGGACGGCGGACGCCCAATTCCGACAAGCTTCTTCGGATTCGAAAGCTCAACCGGAGTCCGACGCCTGTGTTCTATTTAGTCCAATGTGAGACGAGAGTTAGATATGACTTGCCACTTTGTCGAGCTTTGCTAGAGCCTAGTAGTATGATGCCGGGGCCCTAATGATTTTCTGGCTTTGGCCTCTCCGAATCTCAAGCCGGGCCGGGGTACGTCGGCTTTGGATCAGATCGGGGCTTCGAAGTGACAACGTCAAGTATGAATTTCTTTCGAATACAGTCACTTTCACTTATATCACCTAATAGTCTTTTTCTCATGCGTCTTTAAAAAAATACCTCCTGCTCCCCATTACAGTTGTCTTTCACCAAATCGTCGGCGCTTATCGGATTCCCTTCAAAAGGAGTAGGTAGGATTTAATTTCTTAGGCATTGCAGATGATTGAACAGAGCTAGAAGAGGTTTGAGCCTCTCTAAGAAACCGTCCCTTGGTGCTGTCGATCATGCCGTTTGGACAACTTGGCTTTGGCCTGACCAAACTCAGGCCGGGCCAATAGACTCTGACCATTGGATCTTTCTGGCGTATCATTACCTAACCGAAATCAGTCTCATTGTAGAATTATCTTAGAGAATCATTGAGTGAAATCAAATATATAAAACTTTTACCATGAAGTTGATCAAATCGGAGTGTGTGCCTAATGCCGTTGTAATGCCGATAATCCTTACATTTCGGCTTCATTTCGGCCGGGCCAGACTCTTGCGAACATCGTTTCTCAACTTCTCCCAGTCCCTCGTGGTTCTACTCCACCTGTTTGCGACGTCTTCAGAAGCTACACCGGGACGGTATCGGACTGCGTAAAGTCTTATCGCCCGAGTGATGTTCAGCATCTTGCCCAGTGTACTACGCCCGTAGATCTGACTTGACTCCGTTTACATAAAGCAATCAGGTAGTATTGATCCAAAAAAACAAGAAGCTGAGCTTAAGCCTTTTTCAATTAAGATCACATGTACGAACGGCACGTTTCTCAATGTACGTATCCGCGACGCGCTAGCCTATCCTGTACCATTAAATTGAAATTGTGATCAAAAATTGAAAATTTGAAATGCGTCGGCGCGTCGGTTATGACATGTATGGCACCTCAGCCTTTTCGGATGCAAAATCGGATGCGAAAGAGGCTGGTACAGATAATATAAATAAGAGAACCCTCAAGTCTTTACCTATAATCTCCTGCATCTGCACAATTATGTCCGAATCTCCCGTCGACTATTCAACTCTGTTTACTCTCCCTCCTAAAGATCATAAACTTACCCTTGACCAGCTTTATCAGTGGCATAGTGTTCATTCGCCTAAGGCTCCGACGTTTATTTATCCCGATGAGAATAGGGATAACAAGAATGTACGTTCTTGATTTTGTGCTAACCGATCCACAGTTGAACTGACTTTGCGCTTATGGACGATAAAGGTCGAGGTTACTTGGGAGAAGCTTGAAAAAGCTGTTTTATCTGGGATAGAGATTATTCGTAATCGTATACCCGAATGTCTAGATTATTCTGAGGAGCCAAATCCAAATCCAAATCCTCTTACCGTTGGGATCTTAGCTTCTTCAAGTGATTCACCTACATCGCATCTTGAGCATGAACTGAACCTGACATATTACCAGATGTCATGATCTATACAGCAATGTTATACGCCCATCTCAGATTATCACATCCCACTACCAGATCTGGCTCAGGACGCCCCTTAATCCCATTCCTAATTTCACCCCGTAACTCTCCTACAGTCGTTCAACACATCCTTCAACAAGCTGGATCTCGCTATGTTTGGGTATCCGATGGTCCTATGCAGGCTATTGCTGAAGAAGCCATTAACACCATGCAGCCGGAAGATGATGATGCTGGTCGTCCGACTATTTTGACGATGCCGTCCTTTGAGGACTTATATTCTGAACAAGTGTCATCGTCCATCGCGTTACCACAGTCAGTCACCTTTGATGAAGTGGATGTCGATATCCCAGCTGTAATTCTTCATTCCTCCGGATCAACTGCTTTTCCTAAATTGCGTACGCTAACACATCGGATGTTAAAAGAGTGGTGTATGACTTTCGGTATGGCTTTTATAAATCCGTGATGAGATATAATTGACATGCCTTTTTTTAACGTAGAATGGAGCGATTTTGATATCCATGGGCAAATTCTTGGCGCACAAGCGCCTCCAGTTTTTCGTAAGTATTTAGACCTCTTTTATTCCCATTGCAGAAGCTCGAACTAACGGATCCCACATGATGTTCTAGACGCGATGGGTGTTTTTGTCTCTTCTTGGGCTGCGGTAGGCATTATATCATTTTCTAGTTAAAAGCTGAGTTGTTATTGCGGTAGGCATCTGGTGTGATACGAGCTGTACAGTACCCTAGAGCGACATTTGTACCTCTCACCCCTGAACTGTATCTCAAACAAGCCCTGTTAACAGGATGTACTGTACTTTATTGTGTTCCTAGCTATCTTGAGGTGAGAATACCGCTCCGCGTGGTCCAGAAATATAGTTGGCTGACATGATTTCGTTGTGTGTTAATAGGAATGGGCTAAAACACCTGAGAGTATTCCGATTTTAAAACAATTCAAGGGTATTGTAGGTCCATTCGTTTTTGATAATACCGCCTTTGTTCATTGTCAAAAATCTGTCAGTATTGGGGTGGTGCCCCTCTAAGCTCCGAAGCTGAAAGAACTTTGACCAACGCTGGAGTCGCTGTATTTATGGTATATGGCTTGACGGAGTTTGGTATTCCAGTGAACTTTCCAGGTACGTGAGCGCACAGCGGACTGCTTCCGAGAGACTGAGTGCGTGTTTAGCCAAGCCGCACAAGGAAGGCGGAGACTGGTTGAAATTTTCCTTCCAAGTTGAGCCGACTCTTGTTCCTCAGGATGAGGACCCGAATGTTTATGAAGTTGTTATGAAAGTGCGCGTGCTTTTCTATCACTACTGTTCTCTTGGTTTTATTTTATAACCCCGAATCTCCAGGATACAGAATTATTCCATATCACCAATTTCACTTCTGAGATTGACGGAGTTCCGGTTTATGAAACTAATGATTTGGTTGTAAAGCATCCCGACAATCCCGAGCTTTTCAAAATCATAGGACGGAAGGATGATCAGATCATGTTGAGCACTGGTGAAAAGGTGAGAAGACAAACGGAAATAAAATACCGATAACCACTTATAATAATCGGATTAAGACCAACCCGGGACCATTAGGTATGTCACTCGTGGCGGTAATATTAAATCCAAACTTTTATCTCATTAAAACTAGAAACTATCATACAAAGAGACACTCACATCCAAGCAGCTTTATATTTCGGACGCGGCCGGCTTTTTAACGGTATCCTTATCCAACCCGAGTCTCATGAAGAGGTTGAGAAGCTTGGTATCGAGGGGTTTAGAAACCTTGTTTGGTAAAGTTCTAGTTTCGAAAAGGTTGTATTACGATAGCTTATACGTATGTGTCGCGTCAATTCTATAGGCCCGCCGTGGAAAAGGCTAACGGATATGCACCTGCACATTCCAGGGTATTCAAAGAGGTACGTTGTCGTTATATACGGGGGCGGCTCTTTTTCTTATTACTCGCGATCTTAGATGATTCTTATCTCATCTCCGTCAAAACCTTTCGCATATACGGCCAAGAACACCCCAAGACGAGGCATCGTCTTGAAGGCATACACCAAGGAAATAGATGACTTGTACGACCTTGTGGAACAATCATCGAATGTAGATCTTCAAGTACCGCCAGGAACATATCCAGGGGGTGGGTGGACAGAAGAGGAAGGTTACGGGTTTGTTCGGAAAGCGGTATACAAAGTCTTGGGCGAAAATTCGGCCGGTATGACAGATGAAGATGATATTTTCGCGTTTGGATGTGACAGGTTAGTTGATTCACTATTATAAATAAAGAGAGTTATGTATTGACTGATTTCATCATTGACAGTTTACAAGCAACAATGTTGAAAAACACCGTCCTTCACGCGCTTCGACAAGTGGCGCCTGCATCAAAAGTTCGAACTCTGCCCGGCAATTTCGTATATCAGTTCTCAACAATTCGTTCCTTAACGAACTTTGCTACGGCAATATCTCAGCCTTCCTCCCACGGGATCGTCGATCTATCATCGGATAGTACCAGTAGAAATGACGATAGGCAACAGCGTATCAATGATCTGATCAAGAAGTACACTCAACGACAACCTTGGCCCGTGCACACTCCTAGAAATATCAATGGCACTGACGTCATCCGCAACAATAGTGAAGCCGGAGAAGTTGGTAGCGGCAACGAAGTTGTTTTTCTAACTGGAAGTACTGGTGGTCTCGGCTCGCAATTGCTTGCCCGACTTTTGGTTTCTCGTTCTGTTTCGAGGGTTTATGCTTTTAACCGACCCAGTACCAGTGCTAACGGAAAGACATCTTCCTATCAGCGGCATTTTGATGTGTTTCGTGATAGAGGGAATGATGTTGAACTGTTGAAGTCCAGAAAACTGGTGTTTGTTGAGGGTGATACGAGTGTAGATGGATTCGGAATCGCTCCGGAACTCTTTGTTGAGGTATGTTTTACATATTCATTTACTCCGGTAAATAAATTTATAAATAGATCAAAAATTCGATTACTACTATAATTCATAGTGGTCAGTTTTTCCTTTTATTTTCGTTGCTGTATCAATTAATTAATTGGGCATACAGCCTGGCGAGTCGATTTTAATATTCCCTTGTCGTCTCTTGAACCAGCAGTTCATGGAGTTCGAAACCTTATTGACCTCGCTTTGGGTTCTCCACGTGCCGAACCACCTCGCATTTTATTCACAAGCAGTATTGGAATTGTGAAGAGTACGTTGTTCCTTTTTCCGTGTTTCCAGAATAGCTAACTTTGCTAAAAATAGCATGGCTAAATATTCCGCCTATCAAAGAGGACCCTATTGAAGATTTCAGTCTCATTAACACGAATGGTTACTCTGAATCTAAATGGGTGTGCGAACAGATTCTTACAATTGCCGCGCAAGAGACTCCGCTACGTCCTGCGATAATACGTGTCGGCCAATTGTCGGGTGGTGTGAATGGTCACTGGAATGTCAAAGAATGGTTTTCGGGTTTAGTTCGTGCCAGTCAAATTATCGGAACGGCTCCGGATAGCGACGGTGTAAGTGTCAATTGGCAATTTTCGTGTTGCATCAAAATTTACATTTTATGGCAAAAAGTTGGTATCGTTCGTGCCTGTCCATATAGCTGCGACAGCTATTCTTGAACTACGACACGCCCCTATCCAGATCGCCCATCTGGTTCACCCCCGGCCATCAACATGGAAGCGTCTCATTGGTTATGTTGCTGACATACTCCATGTTCCAACGATTCCTTATCCAGAGTGGGTGCAGCGACTGGAGGCGCTGCCAAGGACCGAAGATACGGTGAAAATTAATCCCGCGCTTCATCTCATCGATTTTTATAAAGGATGCGTTGCTCCGAATGACGTTCCTGATAGACAGTCCCGTGAGGCCATTGGATTGGCTACGTATGAGACTGCCCGTACCGCCGCGGCCTGCGCCTCTTTTGGTCCTGAGTATTTACCGACGCTCACGAAGGATGAAGTTAATTCATGGATTAGTTATTGGAGAGCTAAAGGTGCATTAGACCTTTAATCGCGGAACCTGGTCAGCTGATGGGACAGGGTGTTTGTACATAACATTTTTTTGGCTCAGAACTAATGTTCACTCGGCTTTAATAACTTTGGTCATTTGTATAAAATGAACAAGAAAACGTAGTATAGGGCAATAAATCATTATGGCTCAACTATAAAGTAACATAATGACTGAAGACTCAGGTTCATCTTCTCAGGGTGCTCAGTGATCGACACGATGGACATCTCCCTTCCTTGCCGTTTCTCCCAACGGGCCGTAGCTGGCTGTTTATAATGCTGTCAATTTTTTCTCCCCTTGATGAGCCAAATTGGTTGAACATACCATATATCACAAATGGCTTGCTCTCGTAGATGACGTTTCTTGTCTTGTGATCGCGCAAAAGTATGACCGCTGCAACATGGAGTCAAAACCTCGACAGTCTCTCCCTGTTCTTTGTTAGAAAAATAATTAATGCTGACCAACTGCAAGTAAACCGCTTTTTTCCGCAGTGTTCCAAAGCATGGGCCATCCTGTCTTGACTGCGGACAAGATCATGACAGTTCTCCCACTGGCATGACCACTTGCTGTTCTGAATTGAACCCGACGTCGAAGGCACGTTTATCCTGGAAGAAGGTGGGAAAAAAGTTGTATGTAGTTCATCTTGACTGATAGATTTGTCTTCTGCCATTGTATGTGGAAGAGAAGAGGACTGATCTTGTGCGAAAGAGACTACTACGGAAGGAGAAGGGTCCGGCGTTGAAGGTGAGGTAAGAGATATTGAAGGAGAGCTGGGTGTCATTAGTTGAGAGTCTATAAAATAGAAATTATGAAGTATTAATCTAGATTAAAAGGAATTCATAGCACTGACTATTCATACTTGAAACGTTGGGCGTCGAACTCGGTCGTCTCAACGCCAAAGGCGCCTCGTGGGGGACAAACGTAAGTTCTCTCCGTTCCTCCCCCTCAGGCGTCGTTGGATTTCGCGGAAATCGTCTTTGAAATGAGCTTTGAGATACAGTAGTATCCCCCATGCTCCTTGGAAGAGGCGTTCCCTGGTCCGCGGCCGAGGGAATGTCGGTTAACGATGCCGTGTGAGTAGCAGCCATAGTTGACCTATAGCCCTTTGAGGTAGTCGGTATTGGCGTATAAGGGTAATAAGGCATATTGATAGAGTAATGAGGATTAAATTGCAAATTGGAGCCAGGCGGGTTTTGGTAGTGACTACTGTGGTGGCCAACTTGATCTCCTGACCGATACACGACGGGATGCGATTGCGGATGCGAATAGAAAGCGGAGGGAGCTGAGTGAGGAAATAAACACTAAGCTAATAGAACCGTAGGGAGAGAATTGCGCGCTTTTTTACATACGTTGTTGACTAGGATGTTGCGAAAATTCTAAGGGAGGCGCATAGGCCACTGGAGTGGGCAGATAACCTGCCACTAGCGGAGAAGGACCGCCTCCCTCGAGAAAGTGCTGTGTTGCATTTTGGAAAGACTGCTGAATATGCATTTGGTGAGGATTATGGTGGGTGGGCGGTGAAATGGGCGAATACAATAGAGCATGCGAGGTAGACTGAGGATTTCTTGGAGGATAGTCAGGTTGCTGGGGAAGTCCAAAAGAAAGCGACTCAGTAAGACTTTTCGGTACCTAAACCCTAGGACATACAATATTTGATGACCCAGGTTCGCTGAAGTCTGGGTCGTCTATATAACCTGAATTCCCTGATTCTGAAGAATAAGAAAAATAATGACCACTATTAGGTAAAGTCATCTGGCAAAAAAATCGTGCAAAGCGAGAAAGAAATTTGAAAAGATGAAGCGTGCAAAGGGACTATCCGTTCAGCGTGATTTGGTCAGAAAACCAGCTAGAGAAAGCTATACATTTCCGTTGGAGATGGAGGAGGAAAGAAGGGGACTATATCAGTGACAGTCTTTCAGTTTAACGCAAAAGGAGTCCGGGTCCTGCCATGTGCCAAAAAAAAAAAACATGGTCCCCAATAACATAGATCCAAGGCGCCTGATAGGCAAGCGCTTGACTGCTGATGGACTGAAGAGAAGAGGAAAAAATAAGTTTTGAGCTACGGTAGATGAAAAAAGTAAAAGGAAATTTGTTAGGACTAAAAAGAATAATCCTTGTCAAAACACGGGCCAATAGACTGGCCGCGTCTAGGAACTAATACAGATGATAGAATTTTAAGAAGAGAACGAGCTGCCCTTGCGGAAACGATACCCCTGGTCCTGTGTGACAAGAATCGTTTATCATGACACTGAATAACCAATGGAGAGGCTAAATTGAGCCTTTCGGTATATCTCAATTGCGCTCTCACGGGAGTAGAGGCGCGCTGAAGGGGTAACAAAATATTTAGGAACGCCGTGAACTTGGTGAGCTCAGTTGAAACAATGGTGAAAAAAAAACCTGCAGGAAGGATCAAGGAAACAGAAAGTACCCTAGTAACGAGGGAAAAAATAGATTTCACTTATGGCAATTCACGTTGAATCAGAATTTATGGTAAATATTGTCAGACAAGACTGGTTGGCAATATGAATGAGGTCAGTTTGCTGGCGCCGTATTAGCTGAGAAAAAAAAACGTCAGACGTGTCTCCAAAACAATACATCGTGTGTCACCTTAACTTCGACTAGACCGAGCAGCTAGTGAATTTCGGGAGAGCATGTGCCCAACAGTCAAATTTGGAAGGTTCCGAATATATACTTTAAGTCTCGAACCATCACATCCATGGCTTCCCGAACTCCGCTACGTATAAAATTTTTTTTGAGCATATCCACTGGTTCCGTCCACGAGTTCTTTCATTTAGAAGACCAGTGACATGCTTTCCAGTGTATGAGATAATATCTGCATCTCATACTTACTGAGGAAACATAATTATTCCTCATTTGGGAAAAAAGTGCCACGTGTTATTTGGGACCCATAGCAAATCTTCGTAAAAAGGATCTAAATGATGGGGTGCAAATATGATACGAGATGGCAAAGTTGAATTGATCCGGGTTCTAGACGTGAGATTGAAATCTTCCATCATAGAACGTATACGTGGGGCCTTATAATCACATCCCTAAATATAGACAGTACGAAATACTACATAAAAACATAAATACTTATTTGAGGAGAGTCTTCCCTGCTCGAAAACGACCATGACAGGTATGAGTAAAAGTTGACTAAAAAGAAGGGGCCGTGAACGTTCTTCGCCTATGAGAAACACGAAGTTACTTGCCTGCAAGTCATATATCACTAATTCTAATACACGAAGGAAGAAAAAGTTTCAAATCTTAGTCTCATCCCATTGTTAATACAAAGCCTTGCCGGTGTTCTACGCGTAGCCATTAATCGTGTTGCCCGTCAAACGACCTTGAGGCGAAAAGGATCTGATGACAACCAATTTAAATTGAAGTTTATGGTTGTTTTCTAACCCTCATTTTTTTAAAAAAAAATCACACATAAGGGATCGGGATCAAACCCCATTGGATTGGAGGTGTGTGAGGTGGGCCAATTTGACACGAGCGTCGTTCTAGTTTGTGGATGTAGATTAAAAAAGTCACTATGTCACTGGGGTCACACGCCAAGCTCCGTGAACTCGAAGATGCCGCCACTGCTGTCCTTAGACGAAGAAGCCCGTTTATACACTACTAATTCCGAAAGAGAAAAATATGAATCTCAAGCAACATTATTTGGTGTTATAGTGGCTCTGGATTACCTTGAAAGAGCTTATGTCAGAGACTCCATTCCTGCCAGCGAGTAAGTTTTTCCTTCCGCTGTGGATCTCCTATCTCTAAGCTATCGTTGTTCAAAGAGATATTCGCCGGCTTGCACAAGACTTATATCACAATATAAAGTCATGCTGAAACTCGTGGGTGACGCCGTTCCATCTGTGGAACATTTCATGACGCAATATAAGGTGAGTCAAAACGGGCGGGAAATGTCTATCATCCCTTTACGTTTTCATCATGATTTAGATGGATCATCCAGCTGCATTGCATAGATTGAAGGTCGGAGTACCGGCTACTGTTGAACATTCCACCGAGGCCGGTGTCGAAACTGGCAAATGGGTGGCGGAAACAACTCAGGTGAGTTGTTGATCTTGACCTCCGTTTTTGACCACTCATAGACACCCTTTTCAGAACTTTATTACGTTTATGGATGCTTTGAAATTGCGATTGCGTGCTAAAGATCAGCTGCATCCCCTTCTTCAAGATCTTGTAACAGGTTATGCCCGTTTCAAAGCCAGCAAAGATTGGGAAGGAAGAAGTAAGCTGGTGGCATGGTAAGGGGAAATGGTCACTGAGAACTCTTCTTCTTCTGGCTAGTTTCAAATTTATTCTCCTTTATTCTCATAGGCTTATCACATTGAACGGGATGAAAGCTTCTGAGGAAATATCTGAGGAACAATCACGACAGGTTCGCGGTAATCTATCCATCAATCTCGTTCTTATTTTAAAGTCTAGCTTCTTTTTGACGTCGATCATGCGTATGCCGAGTTTTTCCGCAGCTTAAGTAGTGGCAAAGATGAATCAACTTGACATTGTTAGAACTAGCAATCAACTTTTGAAACATTCCTGTCCCAGTTTGTATTATTAGCAAATTATTAGCGAGTTATTTATGGCGGAAATAGCCGATGTGACACACGGCACGTGCGACGTGGCAATCCTGTGACTCAATCCGTACCCCTTATACTGTGCGGTCTCCAAAATAATGCTACGAAATCAATATCAATTGGCTCAAACACGGGGCTGTGTAAATACCATAGAATCATTATGTCGGCGAAGGAACACCTGCTTTGGCGGTCCTTTACGTTGTGCTAGCTCAAGCTCCGAAGTCAGGTTCTATACCCATCTCTCGTTGCTTGGTCAATGCTGAAACAGATTCTACTGATAATGATTAGTTGAGGAAGACAGGTCTTTACGATTTTCATACCAAACATGGAGCAAAAATGACCCCGTTTGGGGGGTATCTGATGCCGTTATCGTATGGAAGCGTTGGACAAGGTAAGGTATCCTAAAGCGAAAATATAGTTTTATAATTGACTAAAACGTCCCTTTTCCCCTTATGATAGTTGCCAGTCATCACCACGTACGAAATCATGCCGGTTTATTTGATGTTGGACACATGGTCCAGTCAATGTGCGTCCATTTTGTTACCGCAAGTGAGATATAACTTCACGACTCTGCAGCTTTCGCGGTCCCTCGGTGCTCCAATTCCTCGAATACCTTACCCCATCAGGGCTCTCAGCCCTTGCACCATTTGCATCAACTCTTTCGGTGCTTTTGAATGAGGAGGGCGGAATAATTGATGATCTGGTCATAACCAAGCATTCGAATCAAGAATTTTATGTGGTTACAAATGCAGGAAGGCGAGAACGCGACATAAGTTGGTTCTCTGAGCAGATCACAAGATGGAACGAATCCCGAAATGATAGGGTGGAAATGGAGGTCTTGGAAGACTGGGGTCTCGTTGCTTTACAAGGTACGCCCACGACTCTCAGGATTGAATAATTTGTTTTTTTCTATTTGGTTTTCCCGGATTTGTTTTTGTGATTAATCAAAAAAAAGGTCCAGAAGCTTCTCAAAATCTTCAAAAACTCACTCGAGAGGATCTGGCTCCTCTTACATTCGGTCGAGCCGCTAATTTGCTTGTTGATGGTGTAAGAGTCCACGTGGCTCGTGGTGGTTACACAGGAGAAGATGGATTCGAGGCGCGTATCCTTTCAGTTCCTTGATTCTTTTGGTGAGCGGTACGAATCAAAGACAATCTTATAGATCTCTATTCCGCCGGAACATACTGTTCGTATAGCTGAGTTATTATTACAAAATTCAGTTCAGCTGGCTGGTCTGGCCGCACGAGATAGTCTCCGTTTAGAAGCCGGTCTTTGTTTGTATGGAAACGATCTAGATGAAGAAACGAGTCCCATAGAAGCTGGCTTAGCATGGGTAATTGGTTGGTCTTTTTTTACTATCAGCTCCTAGGCGCTGTTCAGTAATCAATATCTTGTTTAAAAAAATTAGCCAAAAATCGTCGGCAGCCTGGGGCGTTCATTGGTGCGGATGCGGTAACCAAACATCTTAAAGATGGCCCTCCGAGGCGTAGAATTGGATTGGTTGTCGAAGGTGCCCCAGCTCGAGGTGAATTGTGACTATCTCGATTGTTTTATCTCTAATAGCTCTCTGATCATGTCGGCATGGCTACAGGAGATGCGAAGATCTATAGTCCTGATAGCGAATTACTCGGTTGAGGATTCTCTTCAGTTACCTACTGTGCTCTGTAACTGATTTCTTTTTCTTTAGGTAAAGTTACATCTGGTATACCCTCACCCACTTTAAGTAAGAACATTGCGATGGGTTACGTGAAATTCGGGTGGCATAAGAAAGGAACTGAAGTTCAGGTCAAAGTGCGCAATGAAATGAGGAGAGCGGTTATCTCGTCAATGCCTTTCATTGAAACCAGATACTGGAGGGGATAGTCCGTTTGCTTATAGTTTTTCCGATCGACCCCATGCACCGCCGACTCGGATAGCCATGGGCTTCAACGCCTATTCACGGTTTATAGCAAAAGTCAAGATATATATTTGCCCATTGAATAGCCACATTCAATATAAAATAATAATAAGATGAAACCCTCTCTTTTCTTCTTGTTGAAACGCTAGATCATCGCCGACAGGTATATACGATATCACCGGCTTATACATACAAAGTATGGGTGTGCAGTATTGCCGTGCAACCAACACCCGGACGCATCTTTAAACCCCGGTTTCAAAGCAAGTTCATCAGAAAATTTTAATTTTGAAGCTGATTGCCGCTTCACCCATAATATTAAAAGTCTTGATTGGGAATGTAGAGCTAAAATGTCAACTGAACAGTTTCAACGCCGGAATTCGATCATAAACTTTTTTTTTTTCGGAAACCGAGATCAAGTTGCTTGTAACGTGAAAATGACGTATAAAATACTTTTGGGAGCCTGGGGCGGCATCAATGACAGGAACAAAGGAAAGATAGGCAGGTAGTTACGGACTTTGTGTTTTCCGGTATGGCTCATTTCGAAAAACTTGTAAACTTGAACGGCAAGCAGTCAAATTGAATTTGATTTTTTTTACGCTGCGCGCGGTTTCATCGCAGTAAGCAACACTCAAAGCGTGTGATGTAGATAACCAGTGTGACCCGAAGATGGGAGTAAGTGAAGTAAAATTAAGTTTCTAAGTTAACATTTTCACTCTGTGGGGTTTCCGCGCAATGGGCACAACCCTAAAACCTTTGCCGGTGGCACCGTTGGTGATAGTACATTACTAGTAATTCTTGTTGCGCCGCAAGCACTTATTTAGATGTTCCGGAAACCAACGCAGTTGAGCTCGCTTGAAATCTTTGCGAGTTTAGCTTTACTCATGCAGTCACAAATTACAATAAGCCTTGTAGCCCGTGGGCACCTCGGGGGCACCTCGAGAGCCAGACATCTAACCGGGACGCGCCACAAACACAAATAGTATATGCTGTTTATTCTTATTGTTTGCTCCAATTGAATTGTACTCATGAGTAGAATTTTCAGCGCTCATGCGACAGATGGTCATAAAAAAACGAGGTAATTTATACCGTATTGTCTCAAAGTTTAATTCCGACATAGTGTATAAAAATAATGGTCCAAGCATGGGAGCCAATGCGTTAGTGTAGAGCTCAATCAAGTAAGTGCTATTTAAATCCTCTATTAATGATGAAATTGGAAGCGTTTGTCCATCGAAGTCCCGTCTACCGAGATATGCCATTGCCCGCCAGTATTGAATTTAGAACCAGGCCAAGGTCACAGGTGAGATGCCGTAAGTCGCGTTGGTGTTTGACGGTTGGGAAATGGATCCGTTGACGCGTTGGCATTTGACACTGACATACTTCCACGATATAAATGTCAATGTCAATGAGGACACAACGTTAACATTATTAGATCTCGATTAAGTCACCGACAAGGATAACTGGGTAATCATTTTTAGAGTCCAAGATGATTTTTGTCTTTGGCCTCCTCCTTGTCTCCAGTAACGGTGAACACAAAGAGAGAATTCGGCATCTCTGCAGTCTTAAACGACATCACCGATTTACAAGCAGATGTTGTATGTGCTTGAATTTTTCCACTTATCTTTCTCGTATAACTCCCCCTCACACATACATTTAAGGCGGATTTAGGCACTGCACTCAACGCCACACCAACAACGGGCACCAACATTCCTAGTGTCGCAGTACGTTTGATAACTTTTCAGTTGTCAGACCGGTCGTTCTTGCTTGTTGATAGTTATGCATAGGCAGCAGTGATAAATGCGGCAAATACATTAGTGACATTAACCCAATTAACAGCTAATGTTAAAGTGAGACGTCCTGACAAATATCTGGGTACTGAATCCTAACAGTCATTGAACACATGTACAGAGTCTTGTAACCACAATCGATACGACGGATGCTGAAACTATCTTGGCAGAATTGACCACAATTCAACAAGGTATACTTGACGGTACAACAACGTTCGTATCGAGAGAAAACGTGCTTGAAGGAGCATTTACCGGAATTGGATTCTTTGCAGTGACAAATGCCAAGGATTTTCTTGATGTGCATTATTACTTAACAGGATTTTCACAACACTGACATGACTTAACTTGAATGGACAGGCAATGATCAATGCAGTGTTACAGGCTGTTCCGGTAAGCCGTAACAAGAGATAAAATTGACAAACACACTGATCGACGCCGCTTATAGCAACAAAATCAAGCAGCCGTACTAGCACTGAAGGATGGACTCGATAGTGCGCTGACGTCCGCCTCAGCAGCTTTTCCGTCTTGTAACACCCTAATCAGTATATCCATCTAAATTCTTCGTGTTATAAATTCCTCCAAAGGGTAGGAGTATATAGGAGATCCTGCGAGCCCTAAATAAAGATAAACCAATTGTTAATTGGGTTCTCACTATATCAAATGATCAACTGTAACATCAAATCACGTTCGTGAGTTTGTATTGATAATATCAATAATTACCTTCACTAGTGTTCAATCAATCTTCAACGGGTGCAATATTTCTAATTTCCCGCGACCTGTTGCATCAATTCCAAAAAATACATATCGGTGAGAGATTGAGTAACTTTCTCCAGAACCAAAGAAACGAAGTGTTGAGGATATGAAGTAAAATTAATCTTCAGATTGTCTTCAGAGTCACTGAAGGGCTATGAACAAACACAAACAAACATTAGCGGAAGCAACTTACGTAAATCCTACGGCACGGCCGCCGAGAGTCTCGCATGCAACAAGTGAACGCATCCAGGCCATAATGTGGGTAATGCTCACCGACAACAAAGAGTCTTTGTTCCTCTACTAGTTTTGATTCATTCAAGTCTTCAACAAAATGCCTAATTCACCTGTATCTACTCGTCTTCCTTTCGAAATTCTTCGGGAAATAGTTCTTTTCGCCTACGTGTACATACCGGAGCCGTATGAACCTAAAGACGAACACGAATTGGATTTACAAGTGGTATCGCCTCCCATAACTGCGTCGCATGTATGCCGCTCGTGGAGATATCATCTTTTGTCGGATTCGACGTTGTGGACATGCATTTTGATACCACAAATCAAACCGAATGGAATAATGGAGTTACTTCGTCGTTCGGAACGTTCCCCTTCATTGAACATTTTTATCTTATTGAGGGATAATCGCGCGCTGAATTCGGATGACACTCCAAATATTTTTCACCCCCTTTTCGAGAATATCCGTCGATTTGAAACATTGCACGTAGTGGTTAACGCTACAGACGACGACTATCTTTCTCGCCCTAATTCCCCCGATTATTTGCAATCATACACCACTCAAATACTATCACTTATTCAGCAACCCGCACCCAAACTAAAAACATTCCGTTTTTGGTATGAAAATCCCCGCCACCCTCTCCAAGAAACATATCTAGACACTTTATTTTCCGGAGAAGCACTCAATCTCGAACGCTTACAGCATCGATTTTCCGACGATTTTCGAGAATTGAGTTGTCCTTTATTCCACAACCTGTCTGAGCTTTACATCACTATAGTCCAAACTGTCCTCCAAACTGTCGTTGACTTTGGTCGTTTTCTCGATCTTATCGAATTGTCACCCAACCTCGAGTTGCTCTGGTTTTATGGAGATTGGGCCTCGCAGGTTGACATATCCTCGGAATTTCCTCCTTCCCGCGAAGTTCAGTTGCCATTCCTTAAAAGGCTGATGCTCGACGTGAGCCATGTGATCGAATTCAGGGATTTGCTCTTGAGTCATGTAGTTGTTCCCGGAGATATCAAATGGTGGATTTCCACCCGGCAGTCTATCTATCTCTACTACCAAGACGAGCACTTCTCTCAGGCTTTTCTCGACCTTTTGCCTACCACACGTTTTACATCCCTCCAGATACAGTTTCGCGTTCGCGATGAGTCATTAGTGAGCGTGGCCTTTGAAGAAGAGCATCGTGGCCCAGTTTATCTCAATCAATTCGAGCACAAGAAACTTGTGTATCTGTACGACAACATATATGACTTAATGGAATTATGGGATCCATTAATGCTGCATCTCGAACCATCATGCCATGTGACTCACCTGTATCTTGAATTCGAGGCTTCGTTGGAGTATTGGAAAATATTTCCAAAGATTTTCGGGTCAATGTGGAATCTCGAATACCTGACAATCAAACAAAATCCCACGCTATATCCCCCCCCTAGTCCTCACACGGATGACGTTGACCCGTATTTAGGATGTTTGTCTGCATTGATACCCAGTCCAGAAAAATTGGCGGCTTGGGAATATAAGGGGTACAATACGAATACCAAAAACGTCACCGACGAAATTTCAATATTGGATTCTGATTTGGACTCGATTGATTCCGACTCGGATGATTCTGATTCGACCAATCAATCCGACTATGTACCATCATTGACCCTTACAATCGCGTTCCCGTGTCTCTTTTTAAAAGAGCTGGCCATAGAACTGAAGTTCCTCACCAAAGCTCATGCGTCCGTGCTTCTTGTCTGCTACAAAAGACGACGAGAGGAAGGATATCCTTTGCGGATAATCGTTCGTTGCGAAGAAATGGAAGAAGGCGTCGAACACATTCTGCCACAGACCGGAGATGCAGATGACACCATTCACGTCTCAATTGTTTCGTTTACTTGGAATTAATTCTTTCACAAAACCAAAACAAGTTAGAAGTCATGACGGTGCTTCTACGCTTCGTGGTGAGCAAATCCAGCTAACAAAATTGAATGTCGTCTCATCGATCTTTAACTTGTTCAATTCATTACAGGCTCCATCCCTTATGTTATCATTTAATACACCGCCAGTGCTCAGTTACTGGGGATGATACTGTACATATTATGTATGAAGAGAGTCAAATTCATCACTTGATTTAATAAGAGAGACGGCCTTGTATATCATCATACTTCAGTCGAGCTAGCCTGTTTCAAGTCATATTCCTGCTAATTCTAATAATAGCTATAAGCGAAGAATATTTCTACTGAGAATCACCTACACGTCATACTGGCAAAAAAAGTCTAGTGCACGTGGAGTGCAGACAGTAGATGAAGAAGAGAAGGGGAAAAGTGGCATTTTGAATACGTAAAAAAAGGGCTCATAACATCACTACTTGATTACTATGATTCAACAATCCCTTTTTGGTTCGGATACGTTCGTTTCAGTATATACTATTATTATTGATTCTGTAGGTAGCGTCAGCATTATTGAGTAGAAACATCGATGCATCCGTACTGCAGTCTGACTATGTGAAACTTCAAATGTAGAATCACGCCAACCGTGTAGTGAGAGATAAGAACCCAGGTTTGGGTGGCGAATTGTGAATCTATTAATAGAGCAGACTAAAGTGCTCTTTGTGAAAACTTTTAGTCTTTTAAATGCCGAAATAAAGTGTCATGCCAGAAGACGTGAGTGAGGTCAGCAATCGGAAAAAGCGAAGAGCTCGGAAAAGAACATCAGGAAAAAAGTCTCACGCTCATAGGGCTGTCCCCCTTTATACAGGCCTACATAAAGCTACATGACTCGGGGTGGCCCCGGGTAGTCACTAGTAGTCACCATAGGCCGATAGGATTGTCCATTTTTTTTTCTGATGAAGCTGCAGATTCTTCCGAGAAGCTGATGTATTCTATTGATTAGACAATTCTGCAGTCTGCAAGGTCCGAGTCCGAGTATCATCGCTCTGAAATTCGTCATTCAAATTTAAAGCCTTTTCGCGCCAAGATGAATGCCTGTGTTGTGTTGAATCAATTGATGATAATTAAGCGAAGTCGACTGAGTCAGCCAAGAGATCACTAATGCAACACCTAGTCACCTAGTGTACATCCGCCGAAATTTTATACCTTGCCTTTGAGCTCGAATTAGGAATATTAAGGATTTGCTTCGGAGTTCCTAGTTAACTGGTCCGATGCGACGATGAAATCTGAGATTTGATCTCGGCAATTGGAGAGGACACCGGTCACCATCGCCTGAGAAAATAGTACAAAAATAGTATTAAATAACATCAAATTACAAAGGGCTCTGCCCAATCATAAAGCGTGATGACTGATGAAGCTCCACTGAAACTTCGTACTTAGGAATGAGTAATATACTGGGCAATAAAAAAGGCTTCCTGACATGAGGAAACAATTGTGAATATAAGAGTAAAAAAAGCAGGAAGGATAGGATAGACAGAGGAGCATTAGCTGGAGAAGGAAGAAAAGACTGAAAAAAATGTAAGGCAGAGAGGGAGTTGAACCAACAACACAATATCCAGGTGGGATACACTGTACCGCTCAGACACAACATACTTTACATGCTTGCTCCTATCAACTGTATGATAATGCACTCACACTGTTGGAACATTGAAGACCCCATGTGATATATTCATTCGTATTTTCCTGTTCTCAACCTCAGAAAACAAATCAATATATCAGTTACTTTTTTCGAAATGATGTCTAGCCAGCGCTTTCACAATCTGTGGCAGCACGAAATGTTTACACAGTCTTATGGCTTTCTCATAGGGCGCAGACCTGTTCAGTGGACAATCTTAATCATGACTCATCGACGTCGTAGGGCTTTGCATCGCGGGTTCGTCTCCCTGTTATGTCACTTTTCTGTGACTTTTCAGTCACATTACTTTTTTTTTTCGGCTAAAAAACCATCGTTATCGAGTGGATCCTATTGGTTTGTGATGCTCTAGTTCTCCCGCTTAATTATTTGTTACCTTTTCTAAGTTCAGATTTGTATATTTAGAACGTCGCCTATTTATAACAATTTTTTAGGTTACTGGGGTCCTCCATCCCAAACAGGCAATCGATCTCATTTCACTAAGCGGGATCGGACCAATCGACTGAACACTGATTTGGTTCTGATAAGTTACTATTTCGAGCCATGTATTGCCGATATGTACATATTGTATCATTCAAAAACGCTGCCGTAAGTGGCGATTATGTTGTTGTTTAGCGAATAGGAAGGTTAGGCGTTGACTTTGGACCTCTGACATACCGATTTGACAGGTGAACGCCGTAAAATTTAGTAGTCCTAACCGGACGTTTTAGTGTATTTCATATGAAATTGGACATTACGCACATAAAAGCAGTAAAAAAGTAAACTCACCGAGAAGATTACCTGACTCGTAGTTAAAAATGATTCTTGCCTTTGCCGTTCTCCTTATCACATCTCTGACCATTTTCGTATCTCCAGCAACGGTGAATACGAAGAGGGCGTCCAGTACTACAGCGGTTCTGTCTGATGTTAACGAGTTGGTAGCGGACGTGGTACGCTTTTTCACGTTTATCGTCTTCTGGGAATCCTTCATGAAAGTTTTAGTCGGATTTAAACACTGCGATCAATAACATACCTCTAACTGGATCCAGTCTCAGTAGTGTAGTGGTGGGTCATTGTATAACCCTCCTTTACACGAACTCTGAGTCGATTGTTCCTTCGTAACACTAGACAGCAGGAATAAACGGGTTGAGCGTAATAGTGACATTGTCCCAATTGACTACAGACGTCAAGGTGACAATGGTTCAGACTTTCGAAAGCGACAAATAATAATTGGAATATAGAATCTTGCAACACCAATTGACCTTGCGGACGCCGAAACAGTCCTGGGACAGATGACGACGCTTCAACCACAAGTAATCAGTATCATAGAGGCATTTGCAGCTAGGAAGAACACAGTAGAGGGTGCGCTTAGTGGAGCTGGATTCTTTACATTGACAAATTTTCAAAATTTTATTAACGTGAGTAAGCATTTCTTCTGGATATTGACAGTAACATGATGTACCGTGGTTTAGGCTATGGTTCAAGCGATGCAAAATGCTGTGCCCGTACGTCTTGTTATGAAGTTTATGAAACGGAAGAGCATGCTAATAAACGTTTTCAGCCTGAAATAAGCCGAGCAACTATAACAACTTTGAAAGGTGGAATTGATAGTGCACTGACAGCTGCTTTAGCGGCTTTTCCGTCTTGTGGTTCTTTAATTAGTATAAGTCTGTAGACAAGGTCGGAATGATTAGTTCAACAAATAGTGCTGTATTAGTTTGCGAACTCACCAAAGTTCTGGTTTTGCAATTGGCTTGAATATTTCAACTTCGGGTCACTTCTCAGTGTCATGGCATCCTAGTACGGAAGAGATATTCACGTTGGAAGACAGCGCTGCGACATGTTTATCAGTCCGGAAAAAGGCCCCTTCGGAATGGGCCGCAAAGTTAAGACTCCGCTTTAAAAAGCCGAACGGCATTCGACCTTGCCTATTGACTGTGCTATGTTCTTCCTAAACAGCCTTCCGTCCTCCTTGAGTGTTATTCAGTACTTTCTCTCGCTCCTATCGTCGGATAACAAAACAGTTGCATTGGAAGAGCAGGAGCGTCCTTTTCTACATGTACCGCAAGCAAAGGTCTCGTTGCCAGTCGACAACCCTACTCAGTCATTCTGGACGCATGGTGATAGGAATGCTAATCCTTTAGCAACAGAGGGTAGCGACGGACAATTATCAGAAAACGTCGATATTGCCATTATTGGTTCAGGAATTACTGGTATCGGTGTGGCATACCATCTGAGTCAGTCACTACATTTGCTGGACTTTCCGTTAACAATTGCGGTCATCGAAGCTCGAAATTTCTGTCAGTTGTCGGTTTGTTTTTTTCCTTCGAAAAAAACTCCTTATTGAAATCTCTGAAAAGGTTCTGGTGCAACTGGTTCGTCAGTAGCTTCGAGCCCTTGACCCTAGTTGCCTGGTTCGTGAAACTGACAATATACGACCAGGGCGAAACGGCGGACATCTCACTCCTGTTATCTTTGGAGGCTTTCATCAGGATGAACTAGTATATGGGACAAATGAGGCTCTTCGATTTTTTGACCTCGAAAATCATACCACAGGTGCTCTGCTTCGGTTTATAAGCCAACAGAGGATTGGTGGCGACATCGACTTGGTTCATGGGCCTCACGTTAAATTTCTCCTTAGCGATGAAGAAACAGATAGGCTTGTTGTCGATTATCAAGCCGCGAATGCATCTCATCGCATTAACCTGGCCTCCGTGCGCTTTCTTTCTAATGCAAACACAAGTCTTGTTCGTTTGGATCTGTTAATTAATCTCGTCTTTCGAGTGTCTAATTACGTTTAAGGCATATGGCCCAGACTATCCTTCTATTGAGTTTTCCGGTAACAATGTATGGCCGCTTAAGCTTGTAACCGAGTTGTTTAGAGCAGCACGTAGTGAGTATTTAAGCCATCTACCCCCTTGGTTCTCCCACTGACGAACAAAAATAGAAACTATCCAGAATGCATTTAGCGGCTCTGAGCTTGTCTTGCACACTCACACCCCAGTTCTAGATATCACTCGTCTCAACTCGCAGCAGCATGATAGTGATACCCCTCTTACGAAACAATGGAGACTAAAAACGCCTAGAGGTGATATCAACACACACATGATCATTCATGCTACAAACGCCTATGCTGGACACTTACTACCCTTCCTTGCACCCGGTGAGGGTAACCGGAGTATAACCCCTACTCGTGGCCAGGTGATTGCTACCAGAGCTTCAATTCCTGCATATCATTTCAGGAAAGGCAATTTCGATGCCAATGATGGATTTGAGTATTGGTTCTCTCGTCCTGTTGCAGATCCTTTGGTGGATAAACCTCTCGTGATTCTAGGTGGTGCACGAGATGCAGCAGCGCCGGGGTACGAAACGGGAATTACCAATGATTCAACTATAAACGCCAATATATCCAAAAGACTTCGGGGCTTCTTGCCTCATCTATACCCTAAAGGATGGTTTGTTGAGGACGGTGAACCTGAGATGGAATGGGTAAATTTGATTGGCGTAATTGCATTTCAGTTTCGACTCATCTTAGATAGACAGGCATAATGGGCTACACGCAGTCATCATTACCTGTGGTTAGTAATCTCCTCATTTCAATTCTTTGCCCGTTTTAATGCCAAACTACACAGGTAGGATCGGTATTGAACTACACTGACGGCACCTTTCTCGCTGGTCAGTACATTTCTGCTGGATATACAGGTCATGGCATGCCTAGAGCATATGGGTGGTACGTCCCCCGTTGTTCAATGTTTTGTTCACATCACTCATCAACTATACTTTAGTGCGGAAGCTTTAGTGCAAATGATTATATCTGACATCCGACGTCAGCAATGGAATCCTCCCAGTTGGTTTCCGAGAAGCTATCTTACGGATTTCACTACATGAAGTTTTGAGTGGCGGGTTGTTCTTTCTCATAGCGTATTTTACCTTGTTGATAATTTCTATTGAGGATAATGATAACTGTTTTATTCAATCCGGGTTGACTCCGGGACAAACTTACAATTGTGACATACTGTGACCACTAGAGGCCGACAGCCCTTCGTTTTTACTGCGAGCACGGTTTTGCGGTCGACTCATTGTAGTTTTCTAAACCTCTGATTCTGTGAGAAATAAAAACCGGGTTCCAAATTTACTTCAGGCTGTGTCCACGCCATGCACAGGTGCCTGTAAGCTATTGTTCTTTCGGTGCCCAATCGGAACCTCCGAGTAGCTGAGAAGCTAATCTTGCAACAAACATTGCGATGAATTATTTTCTCCCCAGATATCGAAAGGTCGTCGCTGTCCTTGTACATGTAGAGTTCTCGGCACCGCAATTCCCAGATTTCTGTTTCCCACTTCCGTTGGCTCCAATTTTTCAAAACGATTCCACAGTTGGCTGGAACAACTGTGTTTGTCTTACGTATCCTGTTGACGGGTACATTATCAAACGTTTACTTGGATGATGTCAAAGATCCTCGTCTTTGAACGTCAAAGGGTGTTTAGCTTCGCCGATCAAGCATGGTCTCATCAAATACTACCCTCCTTGTTTCACCTAATTTCGGAAAACAAAGACAATGTTTCCAAGCGGAACCATTACTGTCTTACCATATCTATATTTGAAGCCCTTAGTCTTCCGTAAAACGGTGTGTCATCAGATGGTGCGGGGCACTGAATGTTTGCAAGAACTTCTGTTCCGCAATGTGGCAGAACGGAGAGGTAAGAGCGCCTTCAACCGCTTTGCTTTTTCAGAACTTAGAACCTCTTTACCGTTATTGTCTCTCTTCTAGTTCTTCTCGGTCACCCTCGGCCCAAATGATCAAATACACGAGACACTGTTATGTCATTGGAATCGAAATTTTCCATTCTGTGACAGTTTACAACGATAATGCTGCTCCTTTACATGCTTTACATGCATGTTGCAGAAGTGCCGGTAAGTCAAACACTACGCAGATCTCCGATCGTAGCCCAAGGTTCATAACACGACTTTGCAGACAGTTAATTTACCTTTATCCCAAAGAATAAAACGTATGGAAAAGCGTAGTTACGACATACAATGTATGTCCGAGTCTTGTGTTTATAATACGTTTTTGCCTCTCGCAAGCTATCATCATCGGTGCGTGCCACCGGAAACAAGGTTTGATCTTCTTTTGGGCTTTAAGCTTTGGCATCGATGATCATCGACCAAAGTCCACATTTTCTCCATGTTCTTGAATAGAACCTTGAGATTCCATTTGGCCTTCATGGTACTATTTTGATGGCTATGAACCTTACAAGTTACGTATACAGGGTCACCGGGTCGGCGACGATCTTGATTATTTCTAGGCCACTCACTTAACCCTTTGCCCAGTGTCTTGAGCAATCATTTATAAACGGTACTCATCCCTCTGTCTCGACACATTCCAGTGCTGAGCTTGCTTCCATCCAAGTATGACACTGATCCAAGATCCTCCCTGTTCTGGAGTCGTGTATAACGACGGAAAGACTTGGTTGCCGCTCGCTGACTTAGATGTTTACGTCTCTATTGTTGATACGTCTAGCAAAGTTCTTCTGACCCAGACTTATTTTTATGAAGGATCGCATATGCTACAAGACGCGTATTACATGTTCCCGTTACCCCCCGATGCTGCTGTCTGTGGCTTTCAAATGAGAACAAACGACGGGACATCTATTCAGGGAATCGTTAAAGAGGTTAATGAAGCCAGGAAAGATTACGAGGAAGCCGTACGAACAAATCGCTTGGCTAGCCTATTAGAGCAATTCCGACAAGACAGTGCGTCTACGTGGCTTGTTTTTTTTCAATGAACTCGGCTTACGTTTTAACATAATAAACTCTCGTTCAAGTTTTTGTCTTATCATTAGGGTCTTTTTTACCACGTACCGAGATTGTTATATCCATTTCAGTTAGTCCTTCTCCTTGTTTGAAAAATTTCGAAGCTGAGCAAAGTTTTCTTCCAGTTCGTGATGGGTCTATCCTCTCATAACAATCAAGATGACGCCGTGCGCTTCTTATTGCCCACATACGTTGGCCATCGTTATGGCGTCCCACCATCCAGCAGATTATACACGTCGAAAGGTACAGGTCATACCGCTGGCCTTTCAATCATCTTGGACGTGCAAATGTCCGGAAGAATTTTGGACGTTTGTTCAAATTACTGTCTGGAGGATGTTTCAGTACCTGTCAACACTGGCCACGGACTGTCGCATCAGTGTCGGAAACGGTTTAAAAGTGATCAAACATACCTCCATGAAGCCTTCATGGTTATTATTCAAGCGATGGGACTGGATGGACCTCGCTGTTTTGCAGAAACTTGGGAAAAAGCGGGAACGGCGGCTCTTTCCCTTAGTCTTGTTCCAAGATTTGATTCTCCGGAGGTTTCAACTCAAGGAGAGTTTATTTTTCTGATTGACCGCTCTGGAAGTATGTCATGGGGCGGCAAGATGGAGAACGCTAAAGAAGCGCTGAAGATTCTTATTCATACCGTTCCTCAAGGGAATTCCTGGTTCAACGTGTATGCATTTGATTCCAGTTTTTCATCATTATGGAGCAGAAGTCAGAAATACAACAACACAATGCTTGATAGAGCGGTGAGTTATGTCCACATCACTCGTGTTAAGTTGGATTGGCTGAACGGAAAATGTTTGTCAAAGTTGGAATTCTCCAAAAACCTTAGACCGGGAGGAGGCACTGAGCTTTTATCAGCTCTTTCCACTGTTTTGAATAATCGAATGGGCAATGTCCCAACAAATATTTTTGTATTAACTGACGGACAAGTACGTTATCCACCATATTTCTGAACTCGACTATACGCTGTATATGTGTTTAGGTCTGCAGCCCTGATTCGTGCATCAATGTTGTTAGGTATGCCGTCACCACCGCAGCAGCCTGCTCCCCTATAAGGGTTTTTACTTTGGCGTTTGGACACGACGCCTCAATGGCATTATGCGAAGGCTTAGCCATAGCCGGAAATGGATTTTGTTCGCTTGCTTCGGAGGGAAAACAGCTGATGCAAAAGTGCGTCAATGCAATGAACAAGATGATGTCCAATCAACTTCGAAGCTTGGAAGTCGATTGGTGTGTTCCTAGGAGCGTTCATGGTGTGTTATTATTTACCATAGTGATCGCTCCATTACGACTTGATGTTTTCAGTTCGACAAACACCTTCAAACATCAATGTCTTTTCCGGAAAACGAGCAACGGTTTTGGCACTTGTTCCCAAAGATCAAGTGCCGAGTAGTATTTCAATTTTGGCTACTCTACCAGACGGGTCTTCTTTTAATTATCAGGTTCCCGTTCGAACTGTTCAAAATATCCCCTGGATCCTCCCAGGCAACTCAACGCTGAACCTGGAAACTCGACCGTTTTTACACGTTCTTACCGCTCATAGTCTGATTCTTGACTTAGAGCGAAACATATCTCCCCAAAATATCATTCATAACTGGACGGGGCTTAGTCTCGTTGCTCAAAGCGACGCAATACAGCAAGAAATAGTCACTTTGGGCCTTCGTTACCAATTAGCTAGCTCTCATACTGCGTTCATCGCAGTTGAGACACCCCCTACGAAGTCTGCTCCCCCAAATGGCAAAAACGGAAACGCATCAAGTCCGGACCCTTCAAATCCTAATGGGACCACAACAGTAAGCTTGAGCTCCACTGAATGATTCAAAACTTAAGCTCACTCCCTTTGCAGAAATCACCCCCCTTAGGTCCGAATGCTAAGCCTCCCTCGCATCCTTCCTCTGCGTCGTCATCACCCCCACAAAGTAAAAATTCTTCACCATCACCGGTATCCACTAGCAACTCCGATCAAAGCGCTCCGTCCAATCCTGACAGTCCATCGAGTTCCCCTCCAGTAATGCCTGGTTCATTCTCTTTTTCACCTCCCCCTCCCGTTTGTGTATTCCAAAAGCCTTCCGGCTCGGCTCCTCCTGAGGACGAAGTAATATACTTTCTTGGCAAAAACGTACCTCCCGCAATATTTATAGCACCCCCATCTCCTTTGGAAAGCATTTTCTTTATACCTTTGAAGAAAATCTCCTCGTTTATCTCTCGAAAATTATCCGATAAACTTGGAAAGATGACTGGACTCGGAGGAGTAGCTGAAAGTGAGTGGGAGAAGCTGAATCGGGACTCCAGTGCTTTTACCGCCAAATTCGGTGAAATCGCGCAATTTCAAGGGTATGACGGGCAGTTTTCCAATCTTCGCCAGCTATGCCACTGTTTAGGCTGCACTAGCCCTGACATACCGCCTGAAGTGGATATTCCGGATTCGGTAAGCCGAGAGGCTGTCTGGGCAACTGCTTTGGCTTTGGCGTTTTTACGAAGCAAATTTCCTGGAAAATGGCTCGTGTGGAAAGACTTTGCAAGGAAGTCATTGATCTGGGGTGAAAAAGTATACGGCAGTTCGGAGAAGTTTGATCTGATCATTGAACGCGCTCGCTCATTCTTGTAATGGATGATCAGTGTTAGGTCTTTTATATTTTTCTTCAATATCGGCGTTATACCCAGCCCTTAGATGAATGGACTGGGTATGATTCTGATATTTTCCATTGTATTTCTTGATATAATCCATGATGCTTTTTGCAGAACCCCTGAATTATATATGCTTGTTAGGATCAGCATCTTCTTATTCATCGAGTTACAAAGTTTCAAACAAGTCAAACCGACAATCACCTTCTAATCGATAGGCTTCACAATATCTATCTGACATCATCCGCAGTGCTGGAAGGTTCTACACTCACTCTCCGTTCTCATGAAATCATCGAACAACAATATCTTACTTCTGACCCTGGCCGCTCTCCATTTGGCAGTCTAACGACCTCGAACTTACGCATCCTTTTATCATCACAATTTAAGCTATACCTAAGTGCCAAATGTAAGTCATCATCATTCAAGTATATTCCTTCGTTTACCTGTGCTGATAATATCAATCCTTCAATTGTATCGCCCTACTATAATCTATTACATTTGTAACATCTTCTAGTAACGCTGGTAAACGAGGCTGTAGTGGTTCTTGAATACTAAGAATTACTGGATGAGGTTTGAGAGCTCGTCCGTGAGCACGTCAACTGACCAATGTCAAGACTTAAATTTAAGTTAATCCGCCATCTGAGAACGAGGGCACGGGCAGAAAAAAGAGTATAACGATACAATAAAAGATAAGGACATTATGCATCATGATTGTTGGAGGTACGACACGATCACACTAGACGATAGATAGTAGATTAGAGTATATTACATACACATCACGCGTTACGCATAATAGCCTGAGGCGCCGGTCAAAAGACTGACGTCTTTTGACCGTAGCACCTCAGTGCTCTTTCAACAATGATTGCGATCTGGACATACCCAGATATAAATAGTTCAATAATTGTAAAAATAAATATATATCCGACGCAGGAAATCACCGTCCAAACAAGTACGAGCAGGATGTAGTGGAAACAAGAGAGAATGAATTAATCTTTGGGGTATGCTCCATTATCATGCTGAGAGAGACCCGATTCTGAATACTTGGACAACGTGGGTTGGGTAAACAACATGGAATGCATAATTCGCGGACTGAGGTAGTTTTCGAGAGAATGTCGTCCAACACCTTCAAAACATTGAGCAATCCAGCGGATGCTTGATTGAAATGCGTCTTGATTTGAAATCTCTTGGTTAGAGAAGAGCTCGAGATGTGGAATTCTTGGTCCCATAGATAATCGCAGGGTAAATCGTCTTGATCTGTTGACCCCACGAGGTAAAACGTGAAAAATCCTGACGTAGGGAACGCGCCGATGGAAATGTATCGGATGGAAGTGTAGTCGAACTCGAGATTTGAACGGACGGTGTGGTTTATTGCGTCACATATCGTAAGACGGCGTAAATTGGGTGTGTGAAGGAAATCGACAAGCGAGATCAAAGAGCTGTTCTCAATGAGGAGGCCTGTCAGCCCGGGCACTGTTATGGGAGGTAGTCGAGGAAGATTGCTGATAAAGCAGCAATGCACCGAGAGAACTCTGAGCTGGTTGAACTCATGTATGTGAGCGAAAAATCTGAGATAAGAGTCTTGATCTTCAAAGTAAATTCTCAATTTCTTGACGTTGTGAAGGATATCTTGAAGAGTGGCCCAGGGGATTTGTACGCAGTTGAAAAGGTCAACTACTTCCAAGTTGTTCGTACCGACAGTAAAGGGTATGCGAGAAAGTTGTTGAACTTGTTTATAATAATTCCCTCGAAGGGTAAGGTATCGGAGCGATGGAAAGGGCTGAAACAACGCATCTCCTATGACATTGGCGTTCGAAGCCCGCAGCGTTGCTGTAATCTTTTCGATGCGGTGCGCTTGGGAGTTCAGAATAGACTTGGCCTGGGCAAGCCTTTCAGGACATATGAAAAGCGGATCCTTGATCTCGATGCGGAGCTTGGCTTGCTTAGAACGCTGAAGGATTGTTTTGACGAGCTCCACGTTACCCGTGAAGTCAAGTGTGGTCCAAAATGTGCCATTGTCTATGATAATACCGCGCCACCGTCGACAGACCCGGGACAGAGATATTAGGTATCTATATTGCGAGGATGAGATTCCGACAAGCCAAAGTGCAAAGATGTAGCAGAGTATCTCGGTCGGGAGACGATTAATAGGAGACAAGACGTTTCTTCTAAATTTAACTTCAGATATGCTGTTCTCCAGCGACAGTGAAAGCCTGCTTAGAACCATTTCAAAAAACTCTTGTCTCTCGATTTGGTTGACACTTTCACTAGAAAATACAAAAGAAAATGTTGAGCTTTTGAGCGGCGTGTTATTTTTGAAAGGTAATCACCAGAGGTAAGTCTCGGTTACCAACGTCTCCAGGTTGTCTAGGGCCGCTTCAATCCTTTGAAGTACTTTGATGCTATTATAATGAACACCAGTATTCATTGTTGCTGATGGGGAGGTACATGAGGACTGTACGACCCATATGTATATAACAGTCGGTCCCACCGGTTTGCTGTGCTGAATCCGTCAGATGCCACCGCTTGGTGACCCCCTTTGCTGTTGACTGGGCGTATTCTCCCCAGCACGTCCGAGGAGTTCAAGAGGACTCAACTACCTTGTAAATTTGAAATCTGATTGGAGTGAGAAAATTGTTTCCAAGAACAACAAAACGATGACGCGGAGGACGCTGTTGAAAGTAAATGCCCCTAAAACGCAAACTCTTGAAATACCGTGGCGGGTTTGACATGGAGTAATCTAACAGACTCCCCTGGCGCATTTCATAAAAAAGACGCCAACGGCCTTGATCGCCGCGATTCGTTCAGGCAAACAACTGAGATAATTTAGACAAAGAGATACTTGTACTGGCCGAATAGCTCAGTTGGTTAGAGCGTCGAGCTAATAACTCGAAGGTCTTGGGTTCGACCCCCACTTTGGCCATTCATCTTCTTTTCTTCAAGACTCTCTCTGTCCACTTTTGAGAAAAATTGTGACGAAAACTTTTGCCCGGTTTTATCTTGCTCTTCGCTCAGTGTTTGGCGATACAGGATTTCGGTCCATTTACGGTGGTGAACAGAATCTTCGACTTGCTTTCGGCCTCAAACGACGAAAAGACACATCGCGACGACACCCATGGTGTTTTGTATTGTACATCAGAAAATACTGCGCTTCACAGTAGTTATTATCGTGCAGAAAACGTGATTGTGTGGATTAGGTTTAGTACATGTGGAAAATCTGACTAGTTACAACGGAGACGAATCTGCAGTTGGTCTGCAGTTTATCGTTGCGTAATTTTGGCGTAACTTGCGTAGTCCAAGCGTTGTCACGCGTCACATCTCTGAAAAAGACAAATTCGTCTTGTCTTGGTGAGTCGTAACTTTTATTCAGAATTAATTACCAACATTATCTGAAAGCGTATATTTTATCCAAAAAGTACCCCGCCATTTACAGAGAGCGTTTGGCCTGCAGATTCCCACACAGTCATCAGCGATTGTTAATAAATGACATCGTAGCTGTTCAACCTACCTGTCATGAACCTCGACTCTTCGGATGCAAGGTAAGATACCACGCTTGCTATATCTTCTGGAACACCCATGGGTGGACTTATGCCCATATCCTAATCAAATAAGTGCGTTATTTCAAGGCAGGTAGCAAAGAAAAATACAAATCCCGAGCGTACGTTAGAGATGGTTTCTCTTAACTTACGAGCTATCTCCTCCTCGCTCATATTTGTGCTTGGTGTTCCAAGTAATACACGTGCTAGGTGCCTGTGAGTCTTCCCTAAAACTAGTCATAGTTTGTTTTTTCTCTACCCATTGGTGTATGGATTAATCCCGGCGCATAAGCGTTCACTGTTATACCGGTACCACGCTCGGCCATTTCAGCCGCTAAATACGTTTCAGAGAATACCACGGTGTGGGTTAAGAAATGCCACATACCTAAACATTGAGTTATTCCAATGACTCCGAACTTACTAGCTGCGTAACCAGTTATACGGAGCCCGCCTAGCAATGTATTATTTTATTCATTCTATTCTCTTCTGCAGTGTCCGTATGTCCTAACCTTTCATTCCAGCAATTGAGGACGCTCCTTTTAAGCAAAAAAATGATTAGTCATAAGAGAAAAGAAAAACAGGTTCTATCCCTACCAATAATACGTCCCCAAGAGCCTTGCTTGACCATCTGCCGAGCTGCTTCCCGATAGCAAAGGAAAACGCCTACCAAGTTGATTTTCAACACTCTTTCAAAATCCTCTAAGGATACTAGAAAAGAATGAGCCGAGTAACTTGAGGAAGACGCGTTGTATCAGCAAGAAACGACAACCCTACGGTTCACGCATTCAATTCCACAAGTCAAGGAAATTCCAGCATTAGCAACCATCTGCATACCGTGGACAATGTTCGTGTCAACGTTTTCTCATGTAACATCGATGCTGACGTACGACTCGCAAACTACCTAATTCATCCACAGTCCTCTTGACCATTTCGATCACGCTTTCTTCGTTTGTTACATCTGCCACAATGCTTATAGACTTCCGACCTATCAACTCTATCTCTTTCACTGCCATCTGAAGCGCTCCCTCTTTCGTTTGCACATCGTTTAACGCCACATTATAACCATCCTTCGCCAATCGGATAGCTATCGCTTTTCCTAATCCTTGGGCAGCACCCGTTACAATAGCCGCGCCTTTGTCGCAAGCTTCTGGGGAGGACATTGGCTTGACTGATAAGGTGTGTGTGTGACGAGAAATACTTGCAGTTATGTTCTTAAGAGAATCGAGTAATGACACGTTTATATAAAGGATGGCAGGAACCCCCGCAAAGTATGATCTTCCGACTCGTGACCGCAGGGGCTCCGAGTTTGACGTCCCAATGCAGCCTGATATTATTATTTTCAATTGAACTCATCTGGTGGGTTCATTTTAAGCCAATGATTTTGAATTTAGCTTAAGTCACATTACGTATCTTAAGTCTAGTAATAGAAAATCTAGTAAATGAAATCGAATGGGAATTTTCGGCGCCTCAACCATGGCCAATCAGTTCAAGAGTCGCGATAACGGTTTTTTTACCCTCTTTTTTGATTATCCTCCAATGACTCAGTGAGTTCCCATTACGACAGTCAATTAAAATTATTTGTATGTTCCTTCTAGAAATTCCTCCATACATGGCTTGAGGTTGCATGAAGGTGCATGTGGTCTACTCCTTCACGACTATTACGCTCGTTCAGGCTGTGCAGCTCAAACACATAGAAAGTTGTTCTGAGTAACGTTCGTGTTCGTGTTTAGAATTCTCGAGGACGTCGGTGGGATGTACCCTTCGCGAATGCGCATGCGCAAAAGCTCAGAACCCTGCAGTGATTTTCTGGACCATAATGGACGGAATCCGTACATTTACATTGTTCAGTGTCTCATTTAAAATTACAAAACGGCATTGAAAGAAATGTTTGATACTATTGAAATAGCCCCCTAGGGACTCGATGGATTCACACACACTGCTATTGAAACAAGGGACACGTTCCACACTGTCTTCCTACGCACCGCTGCGAATTAAATCTGCAGCTGAAAATTGAATTAGAGCGGAACTGGTAGAAAGAAAATTCGGAGATATTTTACCATATTCAGCCACGGCATAAACCGTTGCTAAGGCAAGCTGTTAAGTTTCAATGTTTCAAAGTTCAATATCTGACTATACCTTGAGTATGCCCTGAAACTATAAGCGGATGGATCGACATGTCAACTACGCGGATGTTCGACGTTCCCCACACCTAGCATTATGTGTCAGAAATGCTAGGAGGAGGAATGTAGCATCTTTTTAAATCCGCAACGTACCTTGAGGTCCGGATTAACAACGCCACCTTTTTCACGCGGCATCATGGAAAGGCTGCCACAAGCATCTTAAAAGTACAGAATCAATAATTGAAATAGAAACGCAAGATTCCAAATCTTACGCCATCCCGGCATCAAAGAATTCAAAATGAAGTCTGATTGATGTATGTTTGATTCAGTTGCATCAGACGTAAAAAATCCAAAACTATACCTTCAATGTCGGCTTCGGTTTGGACCTCCGGACCAGGGATGGCCTCTTTCACGATAATGGAAGAGAGAGGAGAAACATCTTTGAAGGATCTTAAAAATTTGAAGACGCTGATTAGTATTTTCACGTCAATGTCTTCTTTCAAATGGTTGGGTGCCAGCGTCGGAGGCTGCAATGGATCTTTGGTATTAATGTGCTATTTTTTTCAAGCTCCCATTAGTATCAAGCATTGCAGTATCACTTATGCTTTCAGAACGCACAATCTGACCACGAGACCAAGGGTGGTGATTGAAGAACCCTAGTGAAATATACTGTGTGTCTGGAAGTGGAACAACTAAGGGGAAAAAATCAGATACACCGGTTTTTTCGAGAATAAAAAGTTGTACAATTTGGGGAAGGGATGTTATACCAAACGACAGTTTCGCAGTCTGGTATCCGTGGATTGGACAAACGCTCGTTAAGAATGGCATACTGTTCCTTGAGAACATCGTTGCCTGTGTTATAATGCTTCCGCAAATTCATATGCTCTTCAATTACTTGGTTGAAGTCTTTGGAACACATCTGAACAGAGAGATTGATGAGCACAGGAGGATGAAAAAATGCTGCATATTCTTCGGCCGTCTTGTTATGTCTCATGGCTTCTTCCTTATTTATCTCTAATTTTTTATCAATTAACTGAGCTTGTGGACCTCTTGTCATGACCCACCGAACGTAACAGTACCGCCAATTACATGCTCTTGAAGGTTCCCCCCTACGCCAGGAAGATCCAGAACAACATCGACGCCGACTTTTGATAGGATTCTTTTATCCCCAATTCCGCTGAGTTCAAGTATTTGGGGGGACTTGATGGCACTGGACAATAGAGTTCCGTTACCATCTTAGGGCAAAAAAAAGGGAATAGACGGAACAAACCCTGCCGCCAAAATGACTTCTTTGTTCACCGGAATCGTGTATGTTTCTCCCTTGTAAATAATTTCTACTCCTTTGCTTGATATCAAACCATTAGGATCGTCACTCAATATGAGTCTGGCTACCGTGGCTTCCGTCAGAATACGAAGGTTGGATCTGCTGGAGAGGTGGGGTTGCAAATAAGCCTGGACAATAGTTGCTTAGCCAACTGTATAGGAATAAAATCAGCACGCACCTTAAAGGAAGAAATTCTTTTTCCGGTGGTCGGATCGATAGAATAAACACCAGGTGAGAGTCCCAATGTCTTGAAACGATGGGGTTGGACAAACGTTCTAAATACGAGTGCGATATGTGGACTACTTACATCACCATCAAACTTTGAGAAGACTCAGTAACAGATATGAATGGCCATGTCAGAGATAAAACCTACAACGTTGTTATTCCGGGGAATGCCAAGGTTCTCGAATGCCTGCGAAGTGTTTAGGTTGTCGAAGAAACATAGATAAATATACATGTATGTACCTGGATTACGGCCGATTGACCAGCCGGATTTGTACGGGGGTAGGAGAGTGGTATGTAACCTAGTAGGGAAATCAATAAACCATATCAAGAGTTTTTAAATTGCAGTAATTGGACCTTCTCCTCCCGCCAAAGCAGAACGGTCAAACGGAGCATTCCCAGGAGTCAAGTTTGATTCAGTCTCTGGATAAAACCTGAACAGTCGCTTAGGAAATGCTTTCCAATTCAACGGAAGGTTACACACGTATGGGATTTCTTGAGATAGGGTAGCAGTTTCTTGAAGTTCCAACCAGGATTTCCGAGTTTTTCCCAAGCTGTGGTTATATGATGGATACTTAAAGGTCTTGTGGATAGAAAGAAACATGAATGCGGCTCACAATCTATATCCTCGCTGGATGGATATGTCCAGTGGAGTAGATTTAAATTAGAACTTCCGCCCAACCCTTTTCCGCTTGAATAAGAATGTTAGAACACGATTTTCGGAACAGTCACGTCATATAAAATCACCGATTCCAGACGATAACCCGATTATGGGCAGCTGATTGGGGCGTCTGAATTAAAAAGAAGATGATCAAGCTGTGCAGACTCTCAATTTCTGTTACTCACTGATTGTAGGGACCAGTCATACTCTGGGTTAAAGAATTGGTGAAAAGCGAGTGCGGGTGTAGCTTTTGAAATGATAGCAGGTCAGGTTACGAAAGAGAACGCTGCAGTCAGCTGCTAACCAATCAAATGATCTGCGTCATCATGATGCTTTCCAGCTTCCAAGAGAAGGACACTGATATTTGGATCTTCGCTCAAACGACTTGCTATAACGCATCCAGCCGTCTGAGATATCATGAGGGTGGAATACGGATTCAGATCATTGAAATACATACGCCGCCTCCTGCGAGAAAGTTGGGTGTATATTAGTGAAATCAACCATTTTCAACGGTGTAGTCATACCGACAACGACGTAATCGTGCTTCAAATGCAAGATATCTTGAATACTGATATTAAGAGCCATCAAGTGTGCTGATACTGAAGAAGACTGCGTTCAATGACTGTTCAGTCAATGAGAACTAACGGCCTTGCCACGCCGTGGACCTGTGTCGGATCGCCGTGGACGTCACCGTACTAAGAAAGCCAAAATGACGTCTATAAACCCCTGTTAAGGAATTAGCTTCAAATTTCTCAGCATTGGCATTTCCGGAATGCCGCCCATAAGAGATGCGAGATGGTGGACAAGGGAAAATGCAAAGAAAATACGGTTTTCTGTGAATTTGCTGTGAATGGTTTTGGACATAGTGTGACTATGTCACGATGTCACATGGACCGGGATCTGATTCTCCGTACTCATATCCTGTATACTACAACGGCAAAGGTCATTCTATATTGTTGACTTTCGATTCGGTTCAACCCATATAATCGAAACTTGCATTTCCAGGTATTTCTTACGAGTCGTTTCCATGGAATTTACGCGGTTTAAACCTGATGCTGATATTTTTGCCAGCCTCACTGAGTATCGTTTGGGTTCATTCGGCGTGTTATTGCCTGACAAGTTCTCCATCGTTCGAATATCCCGTTGTTCCAGCATATGTAAGACCCATAATAACTCTTTCCGGGTCGTCTTCCGGTTCTCCTCACATCTGTTTTGTCAACCAAGTGATTCAAGTCACCCATTTCTCTGAAACGCTTTTTTGTTTCCCAGTTTCTTCTCGTTTAGGTGAAACGTCAAAAACGCAAGTGATGCGAGCATTTTGTTTTACGTCTGATCTTACTCTTTGCCCCGGTGATCCGTGGCCTGATGAAAATGAGTCCTTACATCAACGACTGCATCATTGAAGACGACTTTTACGGTACGCGAACGCATTATATTTACGTGGGATATAACGTAAAGATAAAATTCAGCTCGGGTATCTCATCACACGCCGTCTTATCATGCTTCCAAACCAATTATAATCATCCGGAGCGACGTTTTCTGCTTCCAAACTCTTCAAACAAATCCATTCCCAGGTTCAAAGCATATCCTTGTTTCTTTAATTTTCGAAACCAACAATCGACTAGTCTACTCCGCGCTCCATGCGGTGGTTTGACTTTCAAAAATAAGGACATTTGAACATGTAAGTAGGACTTCATTCAAATTTGGAAGCTTGAAAACTTTAAACAACGTGGTTAGTTCCATTAATCGGCATGTCAAGGCTTTCGGATTTGCGGTATATTCTACCGATGGTACTGTGTAGTAGTCCGCGTGTCATCGCGCCTTCTACTAAGGTAATCAACACGAAACTCGGAGGCTCGGAATGGAAGCCATAAAAGAAAGGTAAAAGGATATTTACGTAAAATGATAAGATTATCTTAAATGTACAATCGAAACTGTAGTACACGTGCGTGGATTCAAGGTATAGATGACTGTACGTGATTAAAATTCCCTTCTCTCAACGGAAATAACTTTCACACCCCATAACCTTGTCCCCAGGCCTAGCTGATAGGTTATGCTATGAGAGGCATCGGAAAGATAAGGCAACTCCGTAGTCCCATAACGCATCATGCAAAGAATCAGCTCCGCAGCAGGCGGTGTGTTTTCCTTATGCGGAACAAAATATCCTTCGCTGAATGGTCTACATCTTTTTGGTTGATGTCCCTTCGAATTAACAATCAGTTATTACGTGTAATCAAATATCGAAGAAAAGAAGTTATTATGAATGTGATGGACAAAAAGGTTTAATGGGCCATTTTATCAATTCTCACTTGATGGACGAAGGTGCGACCGTGAAGAAAATACGCAAAATATAAGAAAAACCCGATGATTCTTGACTTCCGAATAGATCCTCTGTTTTTTCCCCCCTTTTTGCGGACTTTTGGCCACGAGCGGTTCATCCAGTTGGTACAGGGATGAAAATTGAAAGCTCTCAATTTTCATTACACAATTCTGACGAGTCCAATAGTACTTGGATGCACAACTTTACCAGTTCATGAATTTATGTAAATTTCTCCTTTTCAAGCGGTATCAGTAATATTAATGCAGTTGGACAGTACACTCCCTCGAGGATTACGTCGTTATTAAACGAGTTAGCCATCATGAACCAGAAACTCACGTGAACTGAATTTCCAGAGAATTCACAGCTCGTCCCCTTATGGTAACCTCGCAATTGTGATAAACCAAACTGTCAGGTAATTTACTTCACAATGTGAAATATGCCATACTAACTGTCTTACTGTGTCCACGAACAGTACCACTTTACCAGCATTTAGGACGACTTAAACGAGTTAACCGTGGTTGATGGAAAAGGGTTTTCTGCAAGATATTAACAAGATCTTAATGTGTATGCAAGTGTTTATCCATTTGAACGCTTAGCCTGAGTGCAACTGAAAATTGTAGCGAGCGCGTGTCTTAAGTTTTCTAGTACTTTTCGCACCTTGATTTTCCGATCTTGATCCATAAGGTTAAGGTTCACCGCACCGGTCCATCTAAGTCACTAGTGACATGGACAGTCGAGACGAGGGCTCGACATTTTATTTGGTTATGAAACGGAATATGTTGATCCTTTGACCAATAAATTATATCGGCTCAGGACTCTCACGTATTTTATTACTGATGGCCATAAGTATCTGGGTTCAAATAAGTTGTTGACCATTGAATGCTCTACAGTACAATTCAATCAATAAGAGTAAGAGCGGAACTCCTAATCACCAGCGCACCAACCGCAATAGCCCAACAGATACCTCCGAAAATGACCTTATCCGGCCTCGAAGCTGCCTCCTCTCTTTGGAACCTTCCTGGCTCGGTTGTCAAGTAGAAGAACACGATTCTGACTTCTTCACCATGCCGAGTTTAAAGTTTCAATTTGTTTAAAAATATCTTTATCATCGATCTTCCCGAGGATGGCGTTTTTCTTCAAAAAAAAAGAAGTAGCAGGTTTAGGAATTCAAGACCAGATTCAACCCAACCCCCATGGAATAGTACTTCGATACTTGCCTGCAACGATACATCAACCCCCGTAGAACATTTCGCCTCAGTTGTATATCACCAACGTGTAGGGAAAAGCGCGGGCTTGCTATTGGGTAAGTTTCCGAACCAACAGAAATCAGTATCAGTTGGAAGCATCAAGTGCTAGTATCGTAGCGAGTCATTTGACGTGATGCGTAAAAGTCGGATGTCAGCGGTAAAACATTCAAGAGAAAATGTGGCGAAGGTGAGGGTTGAGGGAGCCAGAGCCTTTGGCTTGCTGCATATGTCGTATCATTATTGATGATGTAACAAAACACAGATATTTCAACATTGATTGTTGCTAAGGCTCAGAATCTAGGGAAAGGGATAAAACGTAATATGTGTGGGTTCGATTTTTTGCTTCTTAGCTTGTTTTGAGAAAATGATTAGTGTCGATTTCTGACGGATGGTCTAACGACGGAATATGAAAAATGTGGCACTTATGAAACTCAAGGTGTAATTTGGATGACTTTTATGATGCTATCCCATTGTGCGTCATGTGTATGTTTTCAAGAACAAGCGAAGTTGAAAGCAAATCTCAGGTGCAGATACTTACCAACTTGAAGCTTCAGGTGGAATGTCATCTCAAAACATTCTGGGCAAGTTCTCTACATGGTTTGGACCAGCTAAATCCTTTAATCGAATTTGTAAGTCATCCATGGCACCCTCGCTTTACCTCTACCAATTCACTTTTCTCTCATGTCATGGGCATTCAATGGTCTCTTCCAAGCAGAAAAAAATGAGCCAAAAATAGCTTTCCAGAATATCCCCGAGCTAAATGAATTAAAAGGATATACTTACTGAGATGGGCGATAAAAATCCTGCAAACGCTAGAAAAAAGTCAAATTGAAGCCTCATTGGAAATAGCGTGGTTGAGCCTTTTTGCTCTAAACATTCTTTCAAGTTCTCCCGACGGACTTTTCCCTATTCGTTCCTTCATTTCGTCTAGATAGTAGCAGTAGCGCGCGCTTCTGTTTAAGGAGAACACGACTTCTTCACGGAAGGTAAGAATTTAGAGAGAGAAAAAGGAGACAGCCGACCACGTGTTTTTTTTTCAGGTCCGAAATGAGGACATTACGCCGGACTTGTATATAAGTCCATCAAACTCATATGCATGGGATCAACGCTCGACTTATCCCATATGCATCGCGAGCTAGGTAAGTACTTATTGTGATTTTGCATAATCGGCCAAAATGAGGAATAGGTGACTGTGCTGCCTTTACGATAAACTTCTAACAATTCAACGCCACACACGTGTTTTTAATAGGAGTGATACTGGGGTTTTTTTGATCAGTCTGTCGTGTACTGTCTTGTGACTTGTTGCGAAATGACGGTGAGGAGTCTGGACTCTCAAATAAATGAGATCTATCTGAATCAATTATGCTGGGCAAGGGGTACGACTACCGGATATTACGCCGCAGTGGTATGCCGTTTTAAGGATCTACTGTATCCTTTCTGAGAAGTACTTTTTTGTGCAAAATTTGAGTACTAGTATTCGCCCGCCCGCGCGACCATAACTCCGGCAGTGGGAAAAACCGCCGATAGAAAACTAGCATAGTAAGTATGTGCATACCCTGTTTTATTCAAAAAATTTTCCTAATTATATGCCGCACCGTGCCCGAAGCTTTACACCGTCCGTAGGTTCTACAAAAGCTGATGAGATAAGATAAAGATTAATCAATGAACGCGTTGTTGAGAGGCAAAGGGTTACCTTTCAATCCGACTGTCGGTGAAACCATATTAAATACTGCAATCACTTTATTAACCATCATCCTAAAGGAAAAATGGAAGAAGACTTAACAGTAAATGTCCTAATGAGGAACGCGCTCGGTATGTTCCGATGTCGACAGCAGCTAGAACGATTAAAATGTTAGGCCTTGAAACCACTTGTAGATATTCATGGGCGAATCCGGAAAATAGATACCTCGTGTCTTTAGTATGGATAGGATGTACATTTGGCTCTAAAGTCGGATGTTTTCTTTGCATTCCTTTTCTTTGGGTACGGTTGAGGTTGTGATTTATGACCTCATGTATGGAGTAATGCTGTCTGCACGCATTTTTGAGACCAAGCGGGAAATATTTTGCGACGACCGCAGATTTAGAGGGCGTTCAAAACGCGTTTAGTTCGCAGAAATCTACATAACACCTTGTGTTTGTTGGTGAAGCTGAGACTTGAGGCCTTGAGGCCTGAGGTTCTACTGGGGTTGTACGTAATTCCCAATTGATCATGGCAAATAATGCTAGATATCCTCTATTTGAGGTAAATATTGTTTACATAACATCTCTTCGATGATGAGGCATGAGAACACCATTTCCACTAGTCTAAAACCTGTAAAATTCTGCCAAAGAAGCTCGATATAATCAGTTGTTACCTTGCCGCGGCACGGGAGTCCACGAAGCTTATAGACCAAACAAAACGCTGTCTGAACATACAAACAGTGCCTTGTGTCTAACCGACCTGCGGACGGGTCATTTATGACATTATGCAGAATAATTCAAAGTTGCAGAGTACATGAGAACATTATAAACGCAAACTGAATTGCACCTTTGATATACACCTGAGACAAAGGAATTAAGGCTCATGAGAAAATGCAAAGGCTGGTACATTTAATCAATATTTGATTATGCCATACAATGATATGTATGTTTTCCGGTTCATGTGATGCCGAAATGTATTTTTGATTTTCAAGTCTGAGGCGTCATCGGACTCGGAGCCTGGAGGTAGGACATCCTGCGTTAAATGGTTGGTATACTCAATGCTTTAAACTAATTTATCACCGATTCAGAAACCTAAAAGCACTCACAGGTTCATGTCTGATTCAATTAAAAATCCTAGACACACCGCAGTACAACCTGATCTGCTTGCCTAGACCGAGTGTTTCAGGCTGAGAAGAACATATTGAAACCAAAATCCGACGTTGCCAAGTTTCGCCAAGAAAAATAAAGTTTTAAAATATGTGATAATGTATTTATTTATATGCAGCATCGCATTAATTTGTTGATCCCGAATATATGCATACATGGAAGCCGGGTGATATGATATTGCGTGTCGGTAGCAAGGTCGTTTATTTTTAGATACAAAGCCTTGTGGGTATATAAATAGGTTATAAGTAAAATAGTGAATAATATGCGAATATATGGGCTGACGTATGGTTGTAAAATTAGACAGGAACGGGGACGGGGGGGAAGTCAGTAAGAGTATGTATGTACATATAACATTTTGATACTGTCGCATAACATCACTCAGGGGCTAAGGAGGTTAGAGAAAAAAGCTTAAGAGTATTCGTTTCGCAGGGATTGTTAATGGCACTAGAAGTTCCTGATACCCAGTTAGTAGCTTATCGGGTTCGTACGATTGAATTCAGCAACTTCTAGATTCAATCATTCAAACGTCCAATCTCAAAAAAGAATGGGCATACGTAATGTACTATCTACACCTGTCCGGGATATTAAAAAGAATTCTCTTTCCATAGAATTTCGGCATTCATGTTGAGAGACCTCTTGCAATGATGGATCCAATTATCCCGGGAAGAAAGTGTAACCTGCATCCTATAGGGTGAAACCTCGAGAACCACGCGCGGGTGTTGGGGATTCCATGTCAATGTTAATGTCAAAGTGGGAATCAGTAAATGGACCCTTGAAGTTTGAGTTTAATAGAGATAGTGAATAGAAAGAGGAAGAACTTTTTTTTTTGTCTCGTGGCTAAAGTGAATCAAGAGGGGTTCGGAAGGTTATCTTCGTCCGAGTCGGTTCACTGCGCCGGAGGTGACCATCAACTACACTTCTTAGTATGTTGCGCGCGCATTGTCGGTTCTATACAGAGTAGTAGGCTATAGTTCATGATTGGAAAAAAAAAGAGAGTAGGAATGAGTGTACATGTACATACATAATGTATTTACTATTTAGCCGCCCTTTCTGCAAATGGTATTGACCCATTTTGAGACTCACCACCCTTTTGATCGAGATTCGAGATTTCTCGTTCCCGTGGTAAAGGTATGTACCGAAGTTAGGTACCCTAGGGTATAGACACGGGTTCGGCAGGCCTCTCTGTAAAAGATAAAGACTACGGCACGGCAAAGTTTCGGATCCGAGTAGAAAAAAAGGGCGACGCGGTCGTACTTGAGATGAAGAGTTATTTTATTTTTATTTTTGTTTCTTATTCTGGATTTGACACTTTTGAATACAGAGCCTAATTTGGTTTAGCTTTCAAGAAACGCGGAATGTGGTTTGAGGTTTGAAATTTGAGGGCCCGACAGTGTCTAAAAAGTCAAACCTTCAACCTTCAGGTTTACTATAACTCAGGTCAGGTTCAGTATTGCGAATGTGGAAGGGGCGGGTATATATAAAAGAAAGTTTTCTGCTACATATGTATGTGTGTGTACATGTACGTACATAGGAAGGGCTGCACTTAAGGATATACATATGTATGTCACAAGTACAATTGTATGGACATCATTATCATAATATTGCTCCTGTGATGCAATGTTTTTGTTTGGAGTTTTTGGGGCAACGTCGTGCCTGAGTGATGTCAGTTTAAGGAACCGGACGGGATTGCGTCCGTGCACACTGCATACAGCGTCGGATTAACGTTGAACCTGAACATGGAAGAGGCGTTTTTTTCTTTCTTTTCAATTGTAGTTTATTTGGCACGTAGTACGGGTTGCCATAAGCTACATACATCATATTACTTTTTTTCTTTCTCCCTCCTTACATTACAAAACAAGACGCGTTTATTATACGGCGCGACGGGCCGAATGGGTGTAAGTTGACTTTCCTGTCATATCTTGCGAGATTTTTTTAACAGGCCGTTTTGTTGGTTGATAAGTTGATAAGCTGAGCTGCCAGTGGAGAAAAAGAAGCCCTCCCCTTGGGCTTTCAATGGCCAGTAGTAGGGGTGCATGGGATACGTGGGTACGCATCATTGCCAATTATCACCATTCACCATCATTTAACCTGTTATCATCATCATCATTCGACGGCTGAACACTGGTCGTTCCTTGAAGATAAAACGGCAACTGGAAACTGGAAACCCAATTATCAGCCTGAAAAAAAAGCGAGAAACGAGATAAGTCCAGTTTCTAAAAGTTCTTTTTCACACACGCGCCCTGTTTTTTTTTCTTGCTTTTAGCGGGCTTAAGTAAAGAAACGTTTTATTACCATAAATGTCCTGTGTGTTTGTGTACAGCAACGGCCAGCTTGAACTCCGATGTCATTGGAAGAAAGAAGGGGTTGCCGAAAATCGAACCATGATCAACAACAACTTTGCCGGTCGGTTTTGGTTTTCTAAAATCCAGGGTGTGTATGTTATGTTTTTTTCCTTCTCTTCTTTCGGGCTTTAAAACAAAACGTCATGATTCACTGGAATTGAGCGAAAAAGGGAGGATCATTGGTTATGATATGACGAACGAAATTTCCATATCTCATTAAAAGTACTAATAAGCCACAAGCTGATTCTTCCTACGTTCTTCCCTTCCATGTTGAGTGTTTGCCCATTGAATCGGCGAATCGAATAAAGCATGACATGGTCCACGACGCATGTTCTTTTCTTGTGATGTCCCCGGTGTCATTATTTGACCACCATTAGCTACGAACCACGGGGAAAAAAATCATATAAGTTATTACATCGAGGATAAGGGAAGAGAAAATCAAAGAAGAAAGAAGAACTTTTTCGTAGTGTCAACGTCAGAGATAGCGATATTTCGGATACGCCAGCATTGGCACAAGTCTTGTCGAGAACATTCCACAATGCACTTCTTGTAATCTAACCCAATCGAATGTGATGAACTTTAAACTTTGTATACACAACGTTTGTGCGTGCGTGCTTGTTTTCCAGTTTTCCAGTTTGCTACGTAGTGTGTGTGTGTGTGTGCGTGCGTGCGTGCGCCTTTTTTTTTTTTTTGAACGAGTCGAGAAGAACTTGACGTTTCGGAAGTTTAGCCTTTTAGTTAGCGTTTCTTAAAAATCCGAACTACAGGCGGTAAACATGCTTTGACTTCTTCTCGCTTAGACGAAAACAGAAATGTGTGGAATTGACGAATTGGCAAATGAATTGGGAGTTTTTTTTGTAAGTGTTAGCCGGTCGGAACGGTGATCATAGTGGCGTTGGTAGTGGTGAACGGCGAACGTTGAGCTTAATGGCTTCACTGGGCGCAATGATAGTAAGGGGGGGGGGGGGGGATTCTTTTTCTGTTCTGGTATGGGCAATTATGCAAGGTTTACCTTTGATTATTGTTATTTGGGTATTACATACGCACATAACGTGCTAGTAGTAAACGTGCCATCGGAGGAGCCGAGTCCGAGTCCGTGTGTCGGAAGAAGCAAGCAGGCAAAGAAGGGGGGGTAGGGAGTGAATCTAGGACTGGGGGAATGAAGGAATGAAATCTGCAAACGGGTGTCGGCATTTTTGAAGTTTTGTATTCAAATGGAATGGTGTCATTGATGGGCAATTAAGGAGTAGTAGACGGCTGGATAGATAGTAGATGGATAGATAGATGGCCGACGAGAAAAGGGTAATTGTGTTATGGCCGAGTTGCGCGACTGATAGTTTGATGGTCGCTGCTGTCGTGTTGTCTGGTTGGTCGGTTTGTTGGTTGGCTGGCTGAATTATTGGCTTATTGGCTGGCAATTCGGATGCTCCATTTTGCCATTCTTTTTGCCTTATATGTAGACCGGAGGGGAGATAGGGATTTTACGGTTAAGCTGAAGGGGGAGCTTTGAAAGAAAAGAAGGTAGCAGTCAAGAGAGGAAGACGACCGGGCATGAGTTGGTGGATAACGTGCAACAATGCGCATGCTCCGTTCAAAAATTTCTTTTAATTTGGATCAAACTTGGTCAAACTTTCTTCTCTCTCCTTTCTTTCCTTCTCTGGAGATTTCTGGGGAAGAATCGTACGCCGCCGCGAATCCCCAAATCTAATCAAGACAGCCGGTTCTTATGGAAAGGGTGAAGGGAAGGGAAGGGAAGAGACCGGCTGGAGGGGGAAACTCGGTTTCATACTAGCGAGAATGAATTGTTCCAGAGGTTTTGTGCTCAGTTGTACCGAAGAACCAAGATGTTAGATGAGATGTAAACTTACATAAACTTGTAACTGCGCATTCCGATTGCATCCTTCGTTCTCACGCGGCGCTTTTGAGCAAGTTTTGTTGTTGTTGTGTCGTGTTAAGGTCATTAGTTTGGATTATGATATGCTTCTCCATTGCTTCTGCAGTGGCATTGCTAGATAAGAAAACGGAGTGAGGACGCGTAGAGAATGTATGTATGTATGTATGTACCACCACGACATAGATATATTAAGCGGCCAGGTGAGAGCAGCTTCTCAGTTTTTGCCTCCATCGACCATGACTGAGATGCATCTCACGGGATCTCACGATCTTGGAAAATATTTGAATAGCGAGAACCGTGCACAGCCCAGGACAAGCCGAAAAAAAGATGGGTTTGGGATGAACTGGATGGATTTCAAAGACGACGAGTGCGATGAACATTTTTGTTTGGCTTTTTTTGCCAACTTTGAAGAAGGCTTCATAGTCAATGGCGGAATCGCCGAATTGTCGGACAATAAATAAAATAAAAAAACGAGTCACGAGTAATCAAAAAATTAATAAAAAAATATTATTTAATTTTTTTCATGTATTATATTACATAATACGCCCTCGTGCCGTGCCGATATCGGCGTCTCCGCAGCGGCGAGAAAAAAATAACTCGCGGTTTGAGTTGTGTGCTTGTACTCGCTCAGTCACTCAGTCTCTTACTCATACTCTCTCTCTCTCTCTCTCTCTCTCTCTCTTACTCTCCTGCTACTTACTCTCCTACTACTCTTACACTATTTCACCATCGTGTGCTCATTTTACGCTCAATTCTCTCGCCGTGATACACAGGAACACAATCCAGGTCATAATAACACATAATCTTAAATTAAGTAAGGTGCTTTTTTCGGATTCCTCCCTTCAGTCAGGGCCCTCCTGCCATATTTTCTCTTCTGTTCCATGGGCTTTTTTTAAGGCAGTTTATTATTACCCAGTCTCACTTCTTTTTTTTCCCTTTCGCCCCCTTGCTCTATTCCTGTTTTGCTCCATCTGCAGTCTTGTAATTGCTCGTTGTCTCAGGACCTCGCTAAACGACTCCGCGTCGTTCATCTACACTGCCATCACTAGCCGTGGCTGTCCATTTCTCACTCTTTGCGCTTTTGTGCTCTGTACCCTGTTGCTTTCCTTTCCTTTTGGCCTTCTTCTCACCCGAGGGCCCTATTCTTGCCTTTTGCTCATACTTTCACCCTTTTAGACCTGCCCGCGGGGGTCAACTGGCGATTGTTTATACATACAAACAACACGACCTACAGTTTAAGATCACTCTTCAGCCTCGATTTTTATCACTTTTAATCCCGAACGAACGAACGTACGAAACTCACAGCTGGACCCAAGACGGCGTGCTCAACTCATCCTTTACCCGCTACCTAGGATAGCCATACCCGATCTAAACTTATCACCCCAATTCCTCACTTCAACTACAACAAATTGATTCACCATGGGTCGTCGGAAAATCGAGATTCAGCCCATCACCGTACGTCACTCATTCACTTTCTGTGAGCTAGTCCCAAATCTGACCTACCATTCCAGCACGAACGAAATCGCAGCGTCACATTCCTCAAGGTCAGTATTCCGAAATTCCACCCTGAATCGTCCTTTTTTTTTTTCCCTTCCCATCTTTCCTTCTTTCTTGCCATCGCCATTCCAAGTCCCGCCGTCCGACCAAAAGGCAATCTCGAGCACAAAAAAACACGAAATACCTCGAAAATACAAACACATTCACGCCATTCCTCTTAAAATATCTCTATTCCTTCGTCCTATTCTTATCACAACCGACCCATCATCATCATCATCATCAGCTATTAATTATATCCAATATGAAATACTCCAAGACCTCCATCCCCACATCTAATTTTACCTCATTTCTTAATAGCCCGTTCTATTTTATTATTCTATTCTAAAAACGGGAGACAGCAATTTTTAAACCTTATGACATTCAGACATACATATTCCACTTCTCCCCGCTTTATTCTTATCTTCTTACGTCCTTCGTGCCCGCGTCTACGTTACGGGATCTCGCTATACATATCCAGGGATGCGCGCGACAAATTGTCGTCAGCCCAGCCTAACCAGCCGCGGTATAAAAATAAACCTGACGTTGTTGTTCTTGGCAACTTTTCTTTTTTGGTTTTATTTTTGTTCTGGTCTTTTTTTTTCCCTGTTGCGCCCATTGCGTATTGCGTATCCAGTATTTGGGTATATTGTATTCGGCTCGCCTACGGATGTTCGGACGCGCGCGCGTGGGCTATGGAATATGGAATCGCTTATTCTTTTCATTATCTTTGATCGATCATCTTTCTTCCTTTGTTTCCATATCCTCGTTATCTTTATCTTTATCTCCATCTTTATCTCATCTGTCATCGAAACTAACCTTATCATTTTTAGCGCAAAAACGGTTTATTCAAAAAAGCATACGAATTAGGCGTGCTATGCTCTGTTGATGTAACTGTCATAATCTTTGGTGAGTCGTATTCCCTTTTCTCATAACAGCAATTTATTTAAAATATCCTTTAGAGAAAGCAGGCACACACAGTGAAAAATTATACGAATATTGCTCGACAAACGACGCAGATACTCAAATCGCCAAAAGAATTGACGTAAGTTGTTCTCCTTTTCCTTTTGTCCATTCTCCCTTTTTCATTCACACAAAAAATACTGGTTTATTTTTTTCGTTCATCCACTTTATTAAATTTTATCTTCTATTACCGTGACACGTTTTTACCTTTGCTACTTGTGTCATTTCATTAATTTCCCTCCAAACACTCTTTCTGCCAAAAAAAAATAATCTTAATCTACAATCCTTTTCTTTTCATTTCCCTCGGCCCGGCACTCGTTCCTTAATAATAATCTCATTTATTATCCTTACAGTGGGACGGCGAACGCGACACGCGCGGTCCAATCGACTTTGGTGGTGAGAAATCGCATAACCAAGGTTTACTAGTCCCATCGACGGGACAAGATTACGACGACGATGAAGATGGCGATGGTGACGGTGACAGCGGGGAAGACACCAAAGACCTTTTAGGTGTTGGCGTTGGCGTAGGTGTTGGTGTCGGTGGAGGACTCGGTGGAGGACTCGGTAGTGGTGGTGGTGGAGGAGGAATGATGCTAGGCAAAAGGTCCGCGAGTGGAGGGCTGAAGAAAGCGGCGGGAGGGAATAATGGGAATAGTGGCCCGCAGGGAGGGTTGGGTGCCGGTCCTGGTGGGTTGATGGGCGGTGCTGGGACGGGTGGTCTTGCGGGTGCGGGAGGTGGTGGTGGAGGTGGTGGTGGTAATGGTGGTGGTGCGGGGTTGGGTGTGTTAGGAGGTCCCGGTCCGGGGACGATGGGGATGGGCCTTGGAATTGGGCCTGCTATGTCGTTGGGGATTGGTGGAGGCGGGATGATGCATTCCGGAATGGGGATGATGGGTGGTGTTATGGGTATGGGACTTGTTAGTGGGTTGGCGAGTCCTAAAGAACCGAGGAGGGGGAGTGAAAGCGACGTATGTGTGCATACATCGCTATTATTTTAATTTTTAACTTTTTCTTTATAATTATTTTTTCTTTTATAGTTCAATCGTCATCACCACTCACATGGTTTTCATCCCCAACTTCAACCACAGCCGAGCGGAACACCACCCACAGCAACAATGTCAGCACTCCAAACGCCGGGTTTAAACTCGAACAGTGCCCACTCTTCTCCTTCACATCTGTATGGAAATCACCATAATCATGATTATGCGCTATATGGACACTCACATGGAATCCACAGTGGTGGTGGTGGTGGCGGTGGCGGCGGCGGCGGCGGGCACCCCAGTCATAGTCATAGTCATCACGGAGGTCACTCGTTGCATTCTCATTCTCTGCCGTATAACCTTGGACCGACGAGTCTTCCCGTATCGGACCAACGGAGCGCGAGTGGTGCGAGCAATAATAACAGTAAATGATAATAATTTTATTCTAATATTTCATTCGAATATTAATGAACGCTGACTTTTTTTTGATGATATTATATTAGGAAGTACAACCGGAAGCGCAGGTGGTAATACCCCCGGCGGTGGTGGTGGTGGTGGTGGGAATGGCGGGAATGGCGAACATCCGGCGAAGAGACAGAGGAGGGAGTCGTATGTCCCTGGAGGAGGAAACACACCTATTCTTCCGGCGCAGACTCCGACGCCTGGACCCGGAGGCGGCGGCGGTGGTAATGGTGGCGGAGGAGGGAATGGCGGAGGCGGGGCGTATGGTCAAATGAACGCGTACGGACATGGCTCTTCGTCTTCCAGTGCTGCTGTTCCTCCTCCTCATCCGTCGTTACTGCCTTTATTGCCCCATTCGCCTAGTCCGCATCATGGTCATGGCGGTGGACATGGTGCTTCACCTTTTTATCCACCCCCGCCGCATTCGGGGTATGAAGAAAGTTATCGATATAGTAATTCGTCGTCTGCTGCTGGTGGAGGTGCGGGTGCTGGTTCTTCGTCTGGCGGTTCGCCGCTTTCTCACTCACACCCGCATTCGTATCCTCCTCCTCCTCCTCCTCCTCCTCACTCACATCCACATCATCATCATCATCCACAACAACATGCGTCGATGCAGATACGCAGGAATTCGGGAGGTGGGACGCCGAATAGTATGAGAACGGGGTCACCCGGCGGTCAGTCTCAGTCCGGAAATAGTGGTAATGGCGGTCCTTCTAATTCATCGAGCGGACAGGGGCAGGGAAACGGGCGAGGGGGGAGTAGTGCCCCCCATAACATTAACAATAACAATAACAATAACAACAACAACAACGCTTCGTCGTCGTCGCCATCACATCACACTACATCAACGCAATCCCAGGCTTTCGCAAATTTATTAGCTGCTAGTGGTGCAGCATCTCCGTCATCGTCGGCCAAGTCGGCAAATGGGAACGGAAATGGGTCGAATAATTCTGGTTCCGGTTCTGGTTCTGGCAATAATGCATCTAATACTACTACTACTACTACGGCTTCTTCTTCTTCTGCTACGGATTTTGGAGGACTCGAGTGGCCTGTTCATTCTCAAACTCAATCGCATACGCAACAACAACCTTCCATACACGGCGGACATGCAATGCCGACTATGAGTCTTCTCTCGTCTAATTTGAGCATGGGAAGTGTCGGGTTGCCACTCGGGCTTGGTGGGGTAGGGATGAATATGAACCTTGGGGGAGGTCACCCTCATCATCATCACCATCATCATCCTCATGGTGTATTGCCCGTGTCGTCCATGCCCCTTGCCGTGCCGGGGTATAACCTGAATATGGGAGTTGTACCCGGCATGTCGAACGTTCTTCCGGTAGGGATGGTTAATAATATGGGTACGATTGTTCCTGGACTTGTTGGAGTTGGGGTGGGGATGATGGACCCTGCTGCGTTTCAAGCTCAGGCGAGTGCGAGTGCGAGTGCGAAGACGAAGGCGGGCCCGTCAGCGAGCCCGACGCCTAGTCATAAGACTGCTGAAAATAACAACAACAGCAACAGTAACAGTAACACGACTGTTAAGCCTTTGTCCCCGGTTTCTGCGTCTTCGGCGAGTACTAATGGGACGATTACGAAAAATGGAGCAGGAGGAGCAGGAGCAGGAGCAGGCGGTAGTGTAAAGCTTATTAATGGAGGTGAATCCTCATTATTACCCACTCGTCCTGATTCCGCTTCAAGTTCGAAATCGACAGGATCGGCGTCAGGAACAGGAACAGGAATAGGAATAGGAGCGGGAACAGGGTCGACATTGAAGTCTAAAGCCGGTGTTAATTCGTGGTTGGAGTATCTTGCGTCGGGGTCGTCCGGTCCTCCCTCGCTTCCACCACCTCCACCCGAGAGTGCCGCGCATACTCATACCCTGTCTCAGCCTTCGGATTTGGCGAATGTGAATTCTTCTACTTCGAATACGAATGCTGATGGATCGGATCCGACTGATGAGGATCTTTCATCTGTTGCGCCGCTGGTGACATCTGCGTCTGCCCAGGATAATGGAAGTGGTAATGGTGCGTTGACTAAATCATCGTCGTCGAATGGGAATGAGCGGGAGATTGGAGAAGACGCCGTTGATGATGATGTTGATGGGGAAGGTAAAGCCGGCAGAGATGAAGATGAAGAACTTGGAGAGGGAAATGATAGTGCGGTTGACGACAATGGAGGGGGGGTCGCTGAAGAACCCGATTCTGTTGTTTCTGGTAATACTGATACTGCCCCTGCCGCCGCCGCCGCCCCCACCACCACCACCACCGACGATGATCCCGAGGAGGAGAATCGGAAAAGAAAAAGAGATGATGATAGTTGAATTTTCGAGGAACTGGAAAGTTAGTTGTGTTATTGACGTTCACTTCTTACATCCCTTTCCTTCCTTTCTTTCGACACCTTTTCCCCGCAATAATCACGCGCCGCGCATAACGACTCCGCCGACAAGCTCAGAATATTATATCTTCGTTTCCGGTTACCGGTTCGTCTCTCTCTCACACACACACACAGTTAGTTCATTCCCCGGTTGTTTCGACACTCGATCCACGCTCATCCTCATCTTGCAACGTTCTTGCCCTGAATTCTTTCAGACAATTAAAACCCGCTCGAGGCTTCGTTACCGTCCACAAAAATGAGGCACAGAAACACTCTTCTTTTTTGCCCCTTGACCCTTGTACCTCGTCCCAACATTCCCGATACCGTTTATTTTTCACTCGTCTAACCTCATCTCACGAAAACGGAATCGTCTTTCATCATCACAGTCTATTTTGCCGGTGCAATAACACGAGTTCCAAACGAGACACCCCCATTCAGATTCAGATTTTTATATCAAAAAATACAACCCGAATTCCCATTTTACTGGCACCCATTCCGCCTTTCCAGCATTCCTTGAAGGAATATCCGAAAAAAAAATTGGATTGCGGCGTTCTAGAAGTTACTCCCAGACGGGAGCACCGTGGACTATTTTTTTTATAATTAATTCGTTCGATTGTTCATGTATATGCCCCCCCCTTTGTGCTTTCAGGCTTTCATCGTTCGTGTACATATCTCTTTCTTGGATGATAGTTTTCTCTGTTGTTTCGCCCTTTTTATGCCCTTTTTATGCCCTTTTTCTTATTTTTGACATGATGTATGGTTTATTGGTATTTCTCTGTTTGTGTTTTTCTGAATTTGTCTGTTATAATTACCCGATTGATATATATACTCCAGCTGTTTTATTCCATCTAATAGTGTAGCCTTCCCTTTTTTCTTTTATATAAACGAATATTGATCATTGTAGGTTCGCGTAATACATAGAAGTTATAGTAATTGTCATGAGCTTTACATCGGTCTGCTGGTCGGCTTCAACGGAACTTGGCATCGCTGGCAATCCAATCGTTTGAGGTAAGTATTCTAATGACTGCGGCGGAACGCTCAGTCCCAAAGGGCATACATGCAACCGAGTATTAGTTCTTTCTTTCTATCATCCTTTGTTCCCCTCTTTTCTTTGTCATGCATCTGGCAACGACTAGGAATTATTGCATTGCATCAGAATGTGATGTGGAGAGGAAAGTGGGTCAGGTTATCAGACGCGTGAAAAAATTCCGTTGTTCGGACGAGACGAGACGGTACCGCGACTCGCGAAAGAAAAAGTTTGGCTAAAACTTACACTTGTAATTCACCACGAAGGTATTGGCTGGACTGGGGTTAGGAACCTTTTTTGTTATATCCGCCGGATTGAGAGCTTGAAAGACCGAGTGTGTCGCGTATGCCTTAAAGTACTCTATGTACATATTCACATCATTTCATATGTCTAAATATATATCGCGAAGACGGGAAATATTTTTAGCATGTTGACAACGATGTTGGACGCTGTTGGCTGTTGTTGTTGGACGCTCCATCTGCTGACCTTGACAGCGCCTGTCAGCCACAGATAAGAATATGTACATTATATTCACGCGATGTCTATAAGTACCCGTGACAATATTTTTAGATTGTCATATATATATAACTAATTATATTTATTTTTGACAGGCTTGAACCCCAAAATTAGCGACATAAAATTGGAATTCTATAAATTCCAGCGCGCGCATGATATCGAACAAGTACATACATAACTAGAAACTACTATACAACGCCCTGAAGCTAGAGGATTCTGGCTCTAAATATGAAAGCTCCATAACTAGTATGTAAATTCCTTCACAACAGATCGCCGATGTCCCACCCCATTGCACCCGGACCGGTACAAGGGTATACCGGAGTTATCGAGGAAGACTCGTGTCCGCGGCATCCGGATTCCGAAGACATTCTGGGCGCCTGCATTCTGACTCCGCTAATCATGGTTCCGACTGTTGCCGACATCATGTTCAACGCGTTGACGGTTTCAAATAAAAACCTCTTACCCTACGACTGCTTTTTTACATGGTTTACCTTGTGAAAGTATTCTCGGTGCTGGGTTCAGATAGAGCAATTTAATCACATTCAGTCGCTTTAGCTCAAATTTACCTAGTGAGTCAGAGCCGTATCTTTTTCTTTTTCCTATTGCATGCGCCATTCAAAACTGGTCTATTTTTTCGTGCGTTTTATTGACGGCGCTTCAGTCGCTTGATCTTGACTATTACGACATTTTGCGCTATGGTTGAGCTGCTCTCAAACCTCCCAAGCAAGTTATATACGGCTTGATTGATCAGTTCTCTCGATATTTCTGAAAGGATCGCGGTGGCAGTCACATTATCAATACCATCCAGCGTCCATCGGATCGAAGTAAGTGAGGGGCACTATCGTCGCTAAACATCTAGCTGTAGCTTGCCATCGGAAATGTAATACGCCAGTCCTTTTCATATTAAGGATTTTTTCGGAAATGTTATCATAGGCGTCTCTGAGATCTTCACCTGCTACCTTTATGATCGACATTTAATATGTACTTGATCACACTCAAGGCTGCCTGCAGCGATCGTCGTAGCTTAACTCGGAGATCGTCTTCAGTCTATCACTTCAAACACATAAGCAACACATACATTGTTCCGCCGTTTCACGAATCCCAAACGGAAAGTTGAACATAAATTTGGAATGAACCTATATCACTTGCTTTTCAAGGTACTTTCATGTCGACCTCAATTCTCAAAATTATCTTTGTCAGAACGGTTCATTCTTCGTTCTTGCTATCCGTGGAAAATCTCTTGGCGATTTTGCTTTCATAACCTAGATTGCATATGGGCGTTGTAATACGTATGCAGAATACACGTTTGGATTGGTCCAAAGTTGACGCCGTTCTCAATGAGATTCATAAGCTGCGGATCTTAATTCACAATAGACCATATAACCTTGTGCACCAACTTGAAAGTCCACCGCCCTCCCCCCCCCCCGATAGCAGACCATGGATCCTGGAGTTTCAGAACAATGTGCAAACGTCGTGGCGACTATTGATACTGTTTTAGCTCGAAAAGCGTATGACTATATCATCATCGGTACGTGGCAAATCAATCATTTTCAGTAGTAGGATCACTAACGTTATCGAAAAGGTGGCGGTGTATGTTGGTTCAACAATGCGTGTGCCTTACCTCGATTTATTCACACTGTTCAATAGACTGCAGGCCTGTTGCTTGCTAATCGGTTAAGCGAGGATAAGGAGGTCACAGTACTAGTGTTGGAAGCAGGCCGACTCCATGAGAGAGATGACCTTGTTGGTCAGCACGAAAGTTTAATCAATGGTTATTGTCAAATAATACTGATTTTTTTTTCAGATAACCCGAATAGATATTTAGAACAGATGGGCGGAATATGGCATGACTGGAACTTTGAAACAGTAAAACACTCCTTGTTTGTCAGTTTGACCCCCGTCGTTTTTAACACCACCGCCTCGTGACACAAAGGTTCCCCAACCTAAAGCCAATAATAGAAAAATATTGTGGAATAGGCAAGTTGCTTCAATAGCTCTGCTTCTCGCCGGCTGCTTCCTGACGCCTCGTGAATTCAGAGGCAAAGGCTTGGGAGGCAGCTCCAATTTGAACTTTATGCAATGGACACGGCCCACCAAAGTCGATATCAATAGTAATCATGAATTCTACGCTTCGCGTACTTTACAAATGACCAATTGACTGAACACAGATTGGGAACGGCTGGGTAACCCCGGTTGGACATGGGATAATCTTCTTCCGTATTTCAAAAAGTCTGAAAAGTGGGTTGTTTTTTCGAAATTATATCTGATGCATATGTGTGAACTATGCGCGTTGAATGCTTATATAGATTTTATGAAGAAAGTGAATCTGAGCTTTCGTCAGCATATCAACCTCTTGATCCTTCATGGTTTGGGAACGATGGTTCGTAAATACTACATATATTTGGAATTGAATTGTAACATCATTATCAGGGGAAATATCCATATCGTACACGGAACACGACTCAGCAGGAATCCCAGAACTAAGGAAGGTAAGCTTTCTATGCATGTCTTCCCAGGTCATTCCCAGCGTGGCTAAACAGAATCTTAGGCTTTCGAGAGTCTCGGTATACCTTCAATAAGACATTCCGTATGTATCTTTTTTTTTCAAATTGTATACCTCAATCTCTCGCGTAATGTATCCCGTGCAGTTCAGTGGAAATGTAAGCGTGAGAAGTTCAAACTGAATTCTGAATAAAGATTTTCTGATTATCACGGTCCCTAGAATCTAGGCCTGATCACCACGATATCCTCAATAGATCCCAAAACAAACACTCGCGCCTCTTCCTATACGGTGAGACATATATGCTACCAGTCGAAATATATCACCTTCACTGGACCTCTTTATTAATATGCAGAGTTTCCTGCGGCCAGTGTTTTCTCGACCTAATTTAGATGTTCTTACCGGTGCAACAGTCACTCGACTAATATTCCAAGAGAAGTCCGATCAAGATCCTCAACCACTCACCGCTGACGCTGTGGAATTTATTTATGCCGAGCAGACTTATCGTATTGATGCACGACGCGAAGTTATACTGTGCGCTGGGTACGGTAGCGTTGCTTTTGATTTCGACAATTTCGGCGATCTAGTGGTAAGCTAATTCAAGGAACTAGCACTATCAAATCTCCTCAGATTTTGGAACTGAGTGGGATCGGAAATCGGGATGTGTTGTCCAAAGCAGGGATTGATGTAAAATTACATCTTCCTGGTGTGGGTGAAAATCTCCAGGACCACACATATGTCCGTTGTGCAAGTTTCGGTGCGTTTGTATATGTAATCTATTTCGTGAAATATTGCTTACATCCTTCTAGAACTTAAAGACGACCCAGAGAGGATCCCGCAAGCCGGTTTTCACGCTTCCGCAATTGTAGCTTGGGTTCCTCTCAAAACGATTACCCAAAATACTCTGGGTATTCTTCCAATTACTCAACACATCCCACAAATTGAATCAACCGAGACATCTGACGTTTTGAAAAATGGCACACAATTCGAGCAGCATCGTATTTTGGCGGAGTCCTTTTCTGATCCCGGTATCCCCGTCTGTGAAATACTCGTCAGCCATAAAAAGTCTCATAGTAAGCTCAGAATAGATTTCAATTGGTGTTGGTGATAATACCGTTTAGATGCTTCGAATCCTGATAAGGAGTATTTAAGTTTCGCGGCTGGGGGGATATATCCGTGGTCAAGGGGTTCGATTGTAAGTGAAAAGCGAGAATAACACATATCCTTTGGTAGTCATTGACACCGAAACAGCACATCAAATCTAAGGACCCCTTTGAACATCCGGAAATAGATCCATGTTATTTTGATCAAAGGGTCGATTTGGAAATTATCCTTGAAGCCGGGAAATTTTTAAGAGAGCTTGGGAATAATTCTGACATGGAGAGTGTTGTTGCCGAAGAAATCGATCCGGGTCCGAATGTGTCCACTGATGAGGAGTATAGAGGTAACCTTTTGGCTTTTTTTTTTTTCAAAATAGGGCTTAATGTTACCTCTTAATTTGTATCCCAGATTATATCAGACAAGGCTTGACAGCGTTCTATCGTATTATTACACTTTATGTCTCTCAGTCTCGGTGATGCTGATTCAAACTTGTAGATGCCACCGGAACATTGGCGATGCTACCACGCGAAAGGGGGGGAGTCGTAGACCCAACTTTGAAGGTAAATACATTGTGAAACAATGGCATCCTTCACTAAAGATGCTCATACCTGCAATAGGTCTGGGGAACTAACAACATTCGTGTCGCTGATTTATCAGTCGTTCCTATGATCGTCTCAGTACATACCCAAAGTAAGTCTGCATTACTTTGTTTTACAAGACAGCTGCATCTTTTCCCTTTTTTTTTTCTTACCATGAAAGGCACGGCTTATGTCATTGCCGAAGTTGGTCAGTCCGGTTTGTCTCCTGTCCTGTTTACGTCTTTGTCTGACTCGAAATTGGGTAGCTGCTGATCTTATTCGCGGCAAAAAACCGAAGTTGTGAGTGATGTTACAAGACCAAATGAGTCCCCAGAAGGGACAATAGTTAAATGAAGCTGGAAATGTTTGAATAAGCAGCGCATTGGTAAAGTTTATAAGCACTGCGGCCTTGTGTTTTTGCAAATTTTGTAAAGCAGAATAGCGGAAGAATACATAAAGAGAATATAGCGATACGTAGCAGTGAGAGTTAAGGGTATTAAATGGACTGTCATTAGAGAACTGAACAAATGTTCGACGGCCGCATTCGCCTTTTTTTTTGGTAAACACCGAGGATAAGCTTCGGCAATGAGTGGGCTGAGTTGGGTTTGATTGTTAGAAAAGTGGCGAACGGAATAGAAAGGCTAGTAATTCCAGCCCCCTTTTCAAAAGTTTTGTTTGATATGTGCGGAACCGCATCTGAGTAGTCACAAGAGCACACAGGGAAGAAGATTACGCAAAATCGTAAGACTTGGTAATTACGGGATCAGTATCGATTTGGTCAATAGTTTGCCCAACTTCTTCTAGCACAAAATTACTGATATTGCATTTTCCAACGTCAACGGGAGTGAACCGGGCCAAAGCCTCGTCGCCGGTGGGCAGTGGCACAGTTCGGAATTGATCAAATCCTGGAATGGTGTAAAGTGTTTTGAGATTGAAGGGTTTTGACTTCTGCACTACCCCCTCTACATGCGTAGGCCTCCATTTTGTGTTAATTAGTGTTAAATGTACACTTGGACTTTCTCGGATTTTTACGTTGGTAATACCGGCAGTCTCGAGTTCTTCGAAAACGATGGCTGAAAAAAAAAGCATCATAGAAAACGAGTATGTCAAAAATTTGGACAGAGTTTTTAGTCAATAAAGCTGTCCTACTTACCCCGAATTTTTTTCATGTTGTCCCATGCAGGATTGAGTTGGGTGCGAAGAGCGAGGATCTTTACCAAACCGGGATTGAACGGTCTTCGCTCCCTGTCCTGGAAAAATGGAATTACAGGAGAAACACTACCCCATACTAGCTCCAATTCCTCCTTGTTTATCTCAGTGTCAATCCGCACCTTTTAAGAGGCAAGCAAGACATGTTTGAAAACGCGCTATATAACCAATAAATTGAGAACGAACCTTTGCCTTTTCCAGAGCTTCATTTACTTGACTCAACTTATAACTCGGTTGATTCGGTAAAGGTTGTCTATTTGTTTTGTGTCCCTAAACGAGTGTTAGTATCAAAGTTGATAGAAAAGGATGTATATTACCTCAATATTGACATGACCAAAGCGGAACAAGCACGTCCTCTTGATATTTGGTATAATCATATCAGGTTCTAGACCAGCCATTGAAGCATTCTTTCTCATCAAAAGCCTTAGTTGTACAAGACGGTCGAGAAATGTTCCGTTATCCTTTTGAAAGAACTTTTGAACAAACCAGCTAGCTTTCGAAAAAAAGGACACACCATTGGAATAGCTATGACTGAATAGACACATAAAAGTTTGATATGTTTAACAATATGATGTCAAACAAGACTCACAATGAGTATGAGCGGGTCTCTCAACTGGAGTCCTCCGAAACGGAGGGGTCGCTGTACGCGTAGTTCCTGCATTTGCAAACGGCGGAGCAGGCTGAACAGTGGAATCCGTTGACTGACAACGTCGAAGTGCGTTAGCCTGGCGCTGTACTCCCCCATAAAATCTGCGTAATGCAAGTGCGGACATTCCTGTATCGCCTTTTTGTTCAGGTCGCTGTCGAAGTTTGAAAGAGGAAAAAAAGTCTTGCGTACGTAAACTCATGCGCGTCTCTAATCACCCACAAGTTGAAAACTTCCGGCACCTCGGCCCGCCGCAAAAGTCCGTTGGAAGTTCAAGCTTTTCTTCGACTTCAATTCAGATCAAGTGTATTGGTTATTCGACGAGGAGGAGCCTTGTACAAAAACGAATGATGTAGCCTGTGGTTATGAATTCTTGTAAGGACAAGTAGTATGTATATTCCAAAGAACCGTCCATAGTGTATCTCTTGCACTATTCAACATTTTCTAGAGATTCAAACCGATACTAATCAGAGAGTTGCAAGATGGGAAGGCCGCCAAAGCAGCCGTTAACGCGTCATCAACACCAGTTCTTAACGTCAATATGGTTATTGGACTAATTTCTGGCTGGAAACATATTGATTAGCATGTAGCCAATTCAGTCTAATTGAAGTAGAGCCTACTGGGGTAACCCCCTGAAAAGCCGTTGCCATTGTCTAAGCCGACACACGTTGTTAGTATTAAGGAAAGTTCAAAGAAGAATCCAAGTCATGCACCAACATTGATGAGATTTTGAAAATTTGTCAATATGAAGAATCCGGCCCCGGTAAGTGCCCCTTCGACGGTATTCATTCTGGCTACGAATGTTGATATAAGTTCAATTACTTCTTCTTGAAGGGTAGTGAACTCTGTCAAGATTGTTGCTGCGTCGGTGGGATCGATTGTGGTTCCAAGACTCTATATATCTAATTGTTGTCTGCCATTTGAAAATTCTTCAAGTTTTTCTCACCTGAACATCCGAGGTTAATTGGGATAATGTCACGATTGCATTCAACGCATTCATTCCTGCAGTCTACACAAGCAGTGTCATCAGTGAACATCGTCCACTTTAAATCTGCTACCGTCGGAAGGAAAGCTTGTGAATCGACCTACTGTTACGCTGACAAGGCTAGATCCCGTTATAGGTATGCCATTAACTGCCGTCCTCAAATCTGCCTAAAACTCTTTTTGCAAAGGTCTCAAGAGAAGAAACACAACGAACGTACGACGTCTTCCGTTAACTCAGTGACATCGTTAAGGATTGCAGATACACTGGATGCCCGCTTTGTATTTAGCGTTGTAGGAGATACAAAGATTGTCAGTGATGTAATGAGAAGAATGGCGAAGGTAAAGATCATCTCGAACTCAGCCTTTTGTCAGCTAATCTCGGTTGTTTCTTTACTTATGATTACCTTCTTTTATGTTTGCATGATGACCGGTCTTATGTAAAGACGAAAGTTTCGGCTAAGGACATTGAATTGTGTGGCATTTATCTGTCAATTTGTTCATGTCATGTCAGAAGTGTGCCAGACGTCAATACGCCAACTCCTTGACTGCGTTATGACTACTTACGGCATATCCTCGGCTTCTAAAACGAAAATGGGTGGGTTGTTTCGGCAAGCTTTATCTTTCATCGCTTAAATGTAAGATAAAATTTGTTTTGAGTAATGGAGATATTGATGGTTCTTGAACGCGCTTCAACAAGCGATCAGTACAGGCTCACAGCAATATCGAGAATAGCATCACTATCTGACCCAGGCACGGACCGGTCATGATATTCGTCAAAATTTCTCACAAAGACCTTGTTTTAGTTCAGGCTGTTCGATTAAAGAGGAAAAGTCACATCGTGCAAGCGGAATAAAGAGGTATTTATTGGGCCCCTCGGAAACCACGCAGAATACTCAAGCTTCCATCTTTTTTCTCTTATAAAGATGTCAAACAAAGTCAGATGACATCGCGTTCTCTAATCTTCTCCTGATTTCTCAGCCCTGTCATAAGTCCTGGTCTTCGCTTCTTTCTCAACATAATGATGTCGGCATTTAAAAAAAACGGCAAGATGGTGATTCCATTTTTTGCCAAAAAATAGTGTGCCTCTAAAGTTATATGTCACTTCTGTAATCAATTGGAGAACGCTTGAAAGAGATTGTCATGATAGGCAAAATAAATATCTCCAAATCATATCCAAACAATCATAAACATGAGATCGACATCATACTATAAGAAAAAGTTATTGCTTGGCTTGGTCTTTAAACTCACTAAGTTATCGGGAACCAATTCCTTAAGCTCAAGCAAGGTTTGATGAGAGAAGTTACCCTGGACAAGTCGAGAAACAATTAGACCGGTGACGTAACAATGTATTGTCAATTAGTTACTTTCAAGCTAAAGTCATGAATTCCCTTCGGTTGAACGGGAGTTTCATAATAAGATCTTCACTTGGATTTCTAAACAGTAAAGACTAATATCATTCAAGCACACCTTAGTTGGCGACCGTCGCTGTCTGAGATATTGGTGTAGAATTATTTCTGTTGATTGGTTTATTTCTTGTCTCACAGCTTCATGATCCAGTGTATTGATCATAAAGATGTAAATCGAAAGAATTAACGAGCATTTGTCCAGGAACATCTAATATAGCAATACAGGTGTCCGCATATATTTGGCATATATGGTTTGCTTCTTTAATTCATGACCCTATACTTTACTAATAATTTCCGTAGTGATCCAACCGTATAAGTAACAAGTACTTTTGTTCTAAGCTTTGTCAGGTTTATTGAGATAAGATAGAGATCTCACCCCGAGTCCCCGACGATGAAAAGGGTAAAAAAAATCTAGCATTAAAATTCTATGAGAGGTCCGGCATTACATAAAGTTATTGTATGTAGCGTCTAGGGTAAATAATTTTTTTGAAAAAGTTTGGAAGATTAGTGCATGTTCCTTTTGTGCAAAAGTAAAGAATCTTTTCTCGCAGTTTTATATGAACTAAACGTATCGTTAACCAACCGTAGAATTGTTCGTTTATATGCTTATGCTCACCAGCCTAAGCTATCGCAGACATGAACGGCACCCTCTGTAGCTGTCTTAGCGTGGCGCTTCGCGTCTTGCTTTTGAATATATTGTAGATCACTGCCGAGTGAGGGGAAAAAATCAGTTTTTAATAACATACGGAACGAAGCGACTTGCCAAAGTATACAATAATAGTCTTTATCTATACTCTCGAGATGTTCCTGGAAAATGTGGACGATAACATCCAGATAGTTTTTATAAAAAGCGACGTGTCTGCATCCTGGAAAAATAGATGCATATTCCGTCCCAAACAAAGCGACGAATGGAGATAAAGATCCTATCGTCTGATAAGATGCCCGGTGAAGGCAGCTGTGGATTTGAAATTCGTCCTTGTTATAGAAAAATAAGTTTGTTTTCATACACCAGATTCAGAGTTTATACAGACCCCAGATTGTTCACCGTAATCGAGGACCGGGGTTGGTTTGGGTACCCGGCTGCTACTGAGTGAATTCAAGGAAACGAGTGCGTTTTGTGAGATGTTCGTCGGCAAGGATGGTATTGGGATATGGCTTCCGGAGTGCCTAGCTAGATAAAAACATCGGTGAAAAGTCTAATGGAAGCCAAGGGGATTATTGGTTCACCTGTGCCGTCTTCGTCAACAGCATAACCGTAGCTCTGAGCCCAGATTAACTGTTGACTGTTCAGAGAAGACATAGTTAAGTGAGAATAAGGAAGAATTATATGTTTGTATGCGAAGGGAAAAAACAGTCTTGGAAACAAGTCTGCAGGTGCTGAGGACACTTGATAAAATTTACAGTTTTTATATAGTGAGCCATGGGTGAATTCGCTGCCATGGAAAAAAATTTCGTGATAAAAAAAAACCAGCGATTCAACACAGAAAAAAAAAAAAGAAAAAAAGTTGATGGATATGGGTTAAGATGTGGCTGAATTTTTTTTTTGGGTCAGCGGGTTAATCATCGGCTGGCACATTACAATTATGCATATGAGATAAATTTGCTGGTGGTGTTGTATCGTGCAATTGTTTTTTGAAATGGATTGCGAAGATTTTTGTTCAGTCTTTCAGCCCCGAGCCAAGCTCTGCCATCGCAAAAACCAACAGTGCCTGCTCTGATCAAATCTGATCGAGGCTGAAGGTCTCGTTCACAACTGACAGAGACGGATGGAGGCCAACGGATCAACCGAGAACCCAGGGCAGTGACACTGGTGGAGACTGATGGAAACTGCCAGACGGACCCGGGGCGAAAATCCAGGTATTAGTGAGTGACAGAGACTGACGGATTCTGATCGAACCAGGCCAAACTATAAGGAAAACTAAGAGCTGTATAATTCCACTGAGGAATACTCACGAATCACTGGCAACTAAATCAATAACGTGAGTGGTTGAGTATGTCTTATTGTTATATCAGCAGCCCAAGTTACATGAGTCCTCAGTCGATTGTCGCTCCACTTGGCACTCAGTATTACTTGCCTTCAAGCGGTTCAAGTAGGAACAGCCTTTACAAGCAAAGCTGCGTCAGAAAAAAAAAAAAAGTTTTGTTGCAACACGGCTGCGGGCGTTTATATCAGACGCACTTGTGCCAATATATGTAGTGTATTACAGTATTGTCACCGTGACAATGCTATGTACACTTCATGCTCGTGTGTAGCTACGTTCGTTATATCCATGTCTAAGTCAGTTTTCAGTAAAACTGTGTGATGCTTCGTGGCGACAAGAGCTACTGGACTAAAAAAATTTTGGGTTACGTCTTAGCCTCCTGATTACTACCTCGATTGACTGTTTTTCATAGCCTATCCATTATAGTACAGCTGGCCTGCAGTGCCTAATCTGGGCTAATGATGAGAACTCAGTGTTCCCCCCATTGTTAATCACCTTCAGATTTTGCAGCACTGGAATCCCATCAAATCTATTTCAGTTTGACTGTTCTTCCATGCTCTTATCCCAGAGACGTATAGGATAATATTTCAATGAAAATCTGGCTGTCTTTCGGACATTGCTCGATCGGTGGATGTTACGGGTTGATTGGTTTCAGAATCACCATGGTAGGCATGGTATTTGGGTGCAATGATATAGGTAACCTGGGCCAAAGGAGTTACGGCTACCCATTTTCTTTATCTGAAATATGGGAAATTCACCTTTATTAGAAGTGACCATGGCGCGCAAATTCGCCAAGAGCCAAGAGAGTGCTTGCCTATAGCTGTTGGTTTGAGAAAAAACATTTTGTCCAGGATCCTCCGTCCAGTAATTCTAGTAAACTTTCTTGCATGCAATCACGGGGTTCAGAACACAAATCAGCGGTCGAGGTAGAGCGAGCAACGGTGTGCGTAATTCTTACTATGAAATAAAACGTCTCTGAAAGTCGAATAAAAGAACACCAGGTCGTTTATATCGAAAGGACATTTATAGACTGAGGTGTCCCAATTCAACAATACCCTGACTCGTTATATATCGACCAACATTACGTGATCGGAGATCCAAATTGTATTATTTTTTCCTGCCACCGACACCGGTGGGATGGACTTGTGTTCTGGGACAAACAAAAAATGGGATTATTACCCAAATGCCGTTCACTTCAACCGTGACTACAATGCAAGCCAAGCCCACCATTGTATCCATTTACCATCGAATCCGTGAGGAACAAGGGGATCCGGAGCTAGTACAAATATGTACAAGATACGATAACCGGGTCAAAATGTATCTTAATATTGCGCATGGCACTAAATTCATTGTATGATCCTTGCAAACCGCCTCTGAGAAATAAAACATGCAGAAGTCACGTACCGAACAAATAACTGCCGAGTAATGACCACTCGTCGACCTTTCTTCTCAAACAGAGCCGGAAAAAATGGCATACCATCTCTATTTTTGATATGCCTGTACTTGTGTTGAGAGTCTGCGTCCAGCTGGTGGTTTCACATCAAGCCTTGACTCAGAACTGAGAGGTAAGATCGTTAGAGGTTGTGGTGGCGTGAGTTTTTTTTTAAAGACGTTTGGCCACTGTTGAAAGAGGTGAGACGTCGGATTCTGCATCTGCATCTGCCTCAGTTTCGGCTCCGGCTCCTTCAGTTTCAAACTCTCCATTCCCTTCACCGACGGTCTCCGTGTATGTTGATTATCACGGTTGGGTGGCTCGGACGTTGGGAGTAGAATGGGAAGAGCATTAAGGGAATACTTGTATAAAAATACAAAGGTTCCTTCGGAATGAGAACGGTCATATATAATATATAGTCGATGTTCGCACCTATTTAGTAGCATAGCTCCAAATCTGAAAGAATCCTAACACGGCCCGACGAAGGAGGATTTTGAACTTCCTTTGGCGAAATAAAATAATGTCATTTTTTTCAGGTGCAATTTTAGCATACCGAGGTGATTGTACTATGACGCGATACAAATATAAAAACAGGTTGAAAACAGATCTGATGGTAAACGCCAGTGTTCCGGTTCCTGTTCATAACGAAAAGAGAAAAAAGTCCTAGGTTCATTATATAAGAAGTTAACTAACGCATTCCACCATGTAACGTATGTCGAAAACGCTCCGTTAAATTCGAAAGTTCAGCCGCCGGTTCTCCCTTATCCCGCCATACCAGTCATCTCTCTGGATAATTGGGTAGGGCAACGAGATTTCGAAGGATCGAATAGCCTGTCGTCGCACTACATCTCAACATGGTTTCTTGTTCTCCATTGAAGGAACGAAATGAGCGCCGTACTTCCTACCTTTGATAATATACCACGGTCAATACGTCCATACTAATGCAGTTAAAAACAGGGCACATACTGTTAAACTACTTCAGGGAGAGCGGAGACGCCCTTGTGTCAGGCGTGCGGATTGGAGAGAGAAGATGTGTCGGATTACCTAATGAAATGGACGCGCACCGCCTCAAAATGCAACAATATTACCGCCAACATGTTATCCCGAAAAAAACGCTCCTAGCAAGCCCGAAAGCGATGAAATATCCGTTCCGAGTTCATCAATAAAACGAAACGATTTGACAAGCAGTACGGCACCTTCGACGAGCCTAAGCCAAACGATCGACGCGAGTCCTCGAAGCTGAGGAGGAGACGTCGACCGGAGTGCAACCGGACGGAAACATAAGTGGAAGACGCGAGAACGACATCCGAGTCAATGCAAGAGACGAAACAGACTCAATTCCCCACGTTGTCGAGAAGAGAAAGAAAGCGAGGAAGGCGGCGAAGAAAGAACAAAGGAATGCATAGGGCTAGGCCCTCCGAGACTTGCAGGACTTATACACGCCATTTCTCCAAAGATCCGGACCGTATCCTGCTTTTTTAGGTTGTGTTTTTTTATGGCCCTATATACATATCATCGTCCAGTGTACAACGCTCTAGTCAAACACAACAATACGATCATAATAATATATTCCACTCAACCAATCCTCGTATACACGCCTTTTTTACATATCTTTTCTTGCTGTGCAAATCTCTCAGGCTTGAGCCCTTTAGCATCTTGACCAGCAACCGTCCCACCCGACCCCGACCCCGACCCCGGCACGCGAACAGTAACGCTCCACCCGTCCTCCTCTTCATCATACACCAAAGGCACAGCATCCTCTAACGCTTCTGAAAACAATCCCCATACGCCGTAGAAAAGTGTTTGCGGCTCCTCGAAACCACGAACGTGTAAAACTGCCCACCGTCCAGATTCGCTTCGTGGGGGTTGTAAAGTCCCCGGATGCAAGCCCTGTTCGTAGAGTTCTCCACCTATACTCGGTCCCGCGGCGTTTCCCATGATGAAGGTCCGCCGTCGTCTTCTGAGACAAGCTGGTAATTCGGGTCCTCAGGAAAATGCGTCTGATGGAATTTCGGTGTAGACGTAAACCACCTCGAAAGACACGGTGGCAGTAATGCGAGTTGATATTCCCAACCCGGCCTTTGAACTCTTTTCCTCCAAGGCTGCGACTTGCTAGACGCTTGATTTCAACCAAAAGCTTGATCCTGCAACCAGTCGTGACTTTGACATGTTCAGATCTTGTAGAGTTGAGTTTCGCTAAACTTTGGAGTTCTTGGAGTTTGAGGATAGCAAAATCCGCAATTCGTACTGACGATCCTGTGGATAATGGGATGGTGGTTACAGACCCAGCGATTGAAGTGGAAGAATTGGACGACCCAACCTTAGGCCTCAGGTGCATGGTCTATCATGGGTGAGGGGTTTTCGATGGATTATGGGGTAGTCAACTGGCGCAGTTTGTGGGTTTTTTTTGGTGACTTGTCACCTTTCTGCCAACTCATGTTGTTTTTTAGTTTGTGACCTCGTTTGTGGTCGACGGCGGTCGACCCCGGAGCTCAGGCTCGATTTCCTTCGGTTCTGGTTCCTCTTCCGCGAAAAAAAAGCAGAAGATAAAATCTGCTTCAATCATCAATGAAGTTGATAAAAGACCCTAATGGATCCCTGTTTATGAAATCCATTGCTGGTGGGGCAATGGTGGGGGTCAATATATGGGAGACCTATTATAGGGAACAGTAACGCCGTGACCGCATGATTATTACTTGAGCGCGTGGACCCTCGTGGACCGTCCTCAGTCGCTGAAATAACAACTACGAGGCACGTTGTTGCACCTCAACATCTTTTGCACTTCGACATCCTAGTAAGTCACAAAACATTCATGTAGCGGTATAATCTGAATGAAATGAGGTCAGGGTTATATCATGGCGTCATCCCAAACCAAAGACGAAGGCAAAGCCAAAGACAAAGCCAAAACTAAAACCAAAACCAAGACCAAGACCAAGACCAAAACCAGATGGCGGTATCTGTACTTCGGGTACTTATCAATGATAAGTGGCTTCTGGAATACGGCATACGCCACAACCTGCGTCCAGACATGACCGGAATGACCCCCGATATGTGTGACGAAGCTGGTTCAATCATATCTGCAGCGACTTTAGATATCATGGCAAAAGGGCGAATATATTTCTCCTCTACGCTTAGGACGGTTTTGAGCTACGACAAAAAGCCTTTATGTTGCCTCGTGCTTGTGACAAACGATCCTCTCGATAATCTTCCTCTTCCTCCACCGGAGAAGTGGGCCAGATTGAAAGAAATTTTGGAGACTGAGGAGGAACCCCACTGGTATCTCGCATTGACATAGATTTATGGCTATGTGTATATGTATGTGTGTGTGTCTCTCGAACTATTATTGTCGTGTAATCTCTGCCGAGTCTAACTGCCAAACGCGATTTCTTAGAGTTGTAATTGTGATTTTAACTTAAAAATTGAACCATCTTGTCGTGTAGAAGTATTAATTTGAACGCCATTTCAAAGGAATTAAAAAGTAAAAAGTTTCATGCTCGGTTTTGTAGTCTATGGCCGCCCGGCACCCGTTGAAAGGCTGGCTGCGATGCACATGTGAATGTGACGGTCTCCGGGCTGTCGACGCTGAGTCTTTGTTCCAGCGGCATCCGCAGATGCTCGTAAAGTTATGCAACAAGCAACAAGACAAGCCGAACTCGTTCGTCTCGGCAGCACATTGACGGTCCATCTCAATTCGTGTTATGTCAAACGCTCTTAGCCACCCCCTTTGTCTTCTTTTACCACGGCGTCGCGCAAGGACAATCCAGCCGTTCTCAAGCATTCGTTCACGCAACACACATAAACGTGATAATCTGATCGAGGTCCATGAAAGTTGGTTGCATTCCATCTCGTACGTACTCCGTGATCCGCATTCCTGCTCTTCGATAAGAGACCTTTCATCGCGCCAGAAGTACTCATTTGATGTCCTACACGCGACGAAGATGTGGGACCTAGCAAGGGCATCTACCTTTTTGAGATTTGGAATGGAAACGACCACCGGCACGGAACGTCATTAGGAATGTGGTTGTGGGAGTCTGCTATGCAAGGATACTTGGTGTGGGCCTAGTTCTGCAGCTGCTGGAAGAGAATTCAAGTAGACAGGTGGACACAAACCAACATAGCGAGCTTCGAGTTATCGCGGAAAAAAGCCATTTGTATGGACTTCGTTTAGCACCGAGGGAGAACGCATACGCGCGCGAATCCATTGATATTATTCTACATTTTCGGTGATTTTAAACGAATGGCGACTCGGAAAGTGGTGTCATGAATCATGAAACATACTAAGAGGGAAGATCCACCTGTGATTGATTGAAAGGAAGATGCTGGAAAACAACAAAATGGGATAATAAGCACCTTATATCACATCCATCTATACATATCATACTGACGTGGCATTTTGAAGCCTTATAGATTTTACTGGAGTCCTCAAGTGATTGGAGCACGTGGCAGCTTGACGTGCACGAGACCGAAAGAAAAGAAATGGGATGAAAAGTCCCGCCTTAAGAATCCACTTAATTTATCAACTGCACAAGTGTTATATATAATATGGAGAATGTTACTTACTCTGACAACCCACCTAGCAACGGGTCAAAAAAGTCAGCAACGATCCGATCCGATCCGGTCGAGGTTGGAGCGTGTCGAACCTATTTCACATTTTATGAGTGAGCTTTATATATGATTGTTGCAGGAAGAACATTAAAAGAAGGTTATGTACATACATCTGGCATAGTGTAATGTATCACGATTCACGAAGCCCTCCGATGCCTTTCATTCTTCTCGGGTCAAACTGGATGCAGAATCAGTCCGAAATGGGTACATGGTTGCAAGAAAATTCGGAGAATATCGATATCTAGGAAAGTTGGAAGGGTGCAGTGCTTTCTTTCGCGGAGACCGTGGGCGCTAAGCGGCGTACAGCAAGGCTTCAAAATGCTATTCGCATATGCAGAAAAAAAAAAAAGGCGCGCGTGTCCGAAGATTGCCAAGCATTTGAGCTCGAGGGTCGCCGTTTGGTCACCGTCCCCTTCCCTACCTCCGCTCTCCGTTGTATACGTCCAGTACTTAACACTGGATGAAATCTGAAACCCGCGTCGGCGTCGGGATATTTTTTTCCCTTGTAAGCTTTTTTTTTCTTACTCGACGGGAGCTGTGCGATCCGGATAGGCTAGTTTTGATGATGAGCTTTTCTTTTACATGTTTGATAAACACGCTGGGTTGCGTACTGCCAGGACCACGTGTGGTATGCGTTGGTAGTATGAAGGTTACTTTGCGACTTGCTTTATCAGCGCGCGTCAAGTAACCGCATGGAGAGTCGTTCAATGTACATATTACACTGACAAAGACGAATTTGGCTTGACTCATCATCGCAAGAGCCGGTTCTGAATCAAATCAAGCTCAGGCTATGATAGATCGGACCCATCGCCATATATGTAATAAACGCTCGTCTCGCAATTCGAACTAAAATTCTATTAGTATGGCAGAATAAGGCTAAAATAGGTGTCGGACGAGTCAAACCGCCTTGCGACGCAGCCTCTTGTCCGACGTGTGTCCCGATCTCTGCTGATTCTGACTTAAGATGCACCTACAGCAGCGTAGTAATCAAGACTCGAGGGTATCTTTTTTTCTTTTTTTTGGCGCCTTTTGAAACACAGGTTTATATATTGTACAGTTCCGTAAGAGTTTAGTAAGGCTCATGGACTGATTAATGAGTTGCGGCCGCAGATCCGAGCAGAGGTTATTCTGGACTCTGAACAGGTCTGGCACGCCCAGGAGTATGTACTGCCTTTGACCCGTTTCTTAGCATCAACTCGTTACATGTTACATACGTCAATTCCAGTCAAACTAGTAATTCACGTGTCTGTTGTTAAGGGAGCGAAATCCATGAAATGTGGTATGTGATTAGGTATTGAATTATCGTCTAGAGACAGACACACAGACAGTTTACATAGATTAAAAAAAACGCCCGGGTCCGTTCCGTCGCGACCCTTGGCAGAGTTACGTTCACCCGTATACATAGCAGTGCAGGGTTTTAATTTTAATAATGTCAAGCTGCGCTAGGCGCCCGGATGGTTGATGGTTCCTAAGACTACGCGATGTCTCATACAATGGCGTGGAATGCGGCCAAAACGGACATCGGATATGGAGGGCTATATAATATAAAATATATAATACGATGTATGATCCCATTCATCTTTGTTCGACATTTGTTTCAAACATTTTTTTTCCTATAAAGCGACGGGAAGCCCGACACCGTTCTAATATCTCTTTCTTTCTCTCTCTCTTTCACCATATGTCGTACTCTACATTCTTCAGACTTGGTCTCTCTCTCGCTTGTGAACCCAAAGACTACACCTACTCCTATAGCTATCCTTCCCCTCTTTCACCTGTAACACCAACGACGCCCCAATTGCAAATATCCATACAAACGCCCGTTCCGACGCAACAACGCCCAATCACCCGCCGTCGTCGTTCCTCGCTCACCATTCTCACATCCCCCATGAGCTCCGTCAAATCAACAAACGCAATTCGCGCAGCAAGTGAGGCCGTACGCGTCGCCAAGTCGTCGGAACTTGAAGTGAATGTTATAGCTCATGTTCCGGGTGAAACTGAGAACGCCCCACCCGCGCCTGGTACTGTCAGAAAAATCAGGTATGAACATAACAAAAATTATAAAAATTATCTCTCTCTCTGCACACTTTTGCTAATTTCCCATTAGACGCAAAACGATCACGGCACCACCCCCGATCCTGCTCTCCCTCCATCACCGCATTCCCGCCCCGCCCCGCTTCCCGCCTCCAACGTCCCCTCTTCCTCCGACGCCTCTTTCACCGAGTTTCGCCACCTGGTCTCAAAAGAACTCGAAAGACACGACGGATCCTGTATTGCCGCAGACACCTACTCAGCCGTTGTCACCTTCTCCTGTTCGTACTCGTAATCACGATCAAGCATCAGACGGGTCGCATGACGAGGAGATGAAAGATGTTATATAGCCCCTTCCTCCCCAGCCCTACACGTTTTCATTTTATTCTATTCTACTCTATCTATCTATCACACGTGCAGGTCACTTTCCAACCACGTCCCACGTAATATTCGCGTACTTTACTATTGTATAGCTAATACCCCTCCCCCTCCCCCACAGTGGGCCGGGCAACGCTTTTTACTCGAGATTCTCCTCATTCATGGACTCCTTATTATATTGTACGCTACATTATCTAAACCATCTTGGGTATAGTATTGTAAATTGCTAGTCTAGGTCATAATATCATCTTGCTTGATGTTCGTCTGTTTAAATAGTGGGTCCGAGCTCGACGAAAACAATTTTTTGCCGCGTTCAAAAATTCAAAAATAAGATGCGGCCCCCGGTGCACCGGTACACCTGCAGCGGATAAGTAAGGTTATAAAACCGCAGCCGGTGCTGTGCAAATTGTTCATCATCATTGTTCCAAACTTTCAACATTTTTCTTTGTAACCTGTGGTCGGGCTCAACAACACACTGTCCGCTCGTTGCTTTATTAAAGGTAGTTTCGCTTCTGCCGTCGCGCGCATGGTCAAACGCTTGTCAGACTTTGGGAATGAAGAGAGAAGTATAGTTATAGCGCTACAAATAGCTACTCACCAACGGAATATGCACCTATTTCCTATTTTTCCCCACGTCGTCTTCCATAAAAACTATCATGATGTCATATTTATAGTTTATCCACATTTAGTAAAACTTTTAGCGCTAGCGATTGCAATCGTCAGTATTCTCAAAAACAAGACGCGCCAAATTCCCCCCAAATTTGGTATCATTTTTCCTTTTTTTTTTTTTTGGAGATCTTTCTGAGGAGAATTATCCCCTTTGTCGTCAACCATTTCGGAAAAATGGACATCTTCGCCTGTATTAGCGCCTTTTTTGACAAGCTATGCATGCACGGATTAGACGCGGCTGATTTGTATTCTTATAACCTTTGATCAATTGGCTGCTCTGCCGAATTGATATGATTCGGTTTTTGTGGAGCTACTAGTCGAAAGTTCTAACCAGTCAATTTATCCTAACTAAGGTTGCGAAGAGATATTCTTGCGAGTACGTATTAGATAGCTTCAAAGTCAGCCGATACATATATACTACTCTCGACGGTCACAGATCCGTTCTCTTATCGTACAGATCGTACGCAGCTACAACGCCTTCTTTTTGCATCCTTTTTGAGATATGTTCAACGCCTTCCCAAACGCGCAAAAAGTTTCCACCTGCCAGTCCTGCTAATTCTCGTCTTGACCAGCCTCGTTTTCGGAGTTCCGCAAACTGTTGGGAGAAGAAATAAGACGTTAAAAAGAGAAAGGGGAAATGGGAAATGGGAAATGGAAAAATATACTTACAAGTTCGGGGTATTTAGAGACGTCTTCTAGTCCAACCGGAACGGTGTCTATGCCATCAAAATCACTTCCTATGCCAACGCTGTGGGAAAACTTGATTCAGGAAAAAAAGCGGATGGTGAGAGAGAGCTCTGCCGACGTACTACTCTCTCCCAGCCACGTTTCCTATATGGTCCACATGATCTGCAACTGCAGAAACAGTCGCATTTCCATCCGCCGCGACGAATAACGGAGCAAAATTAATCTGTTATGGCGGTTGTCTAGTATGAGCCGCCGAAAATCAACAATCACAAACAGTGTGTTCCGAAAACAAACCATAACAACGCCGTCTTTTTTTCCATTCCCGGTGCCAATCATCGTTAAAATCTCATCTGGCACGTTTCTTGAGACGTTCCAGACTGCTCTGGCGGAGGAGTGGCTCCACATCACGGGCGCCTCGCTCAGTTGAAGTGCCTGAATGGCTGTTTTGTCTGATGTGTGAGAGAGATCTACTAACATTCCCAGACGGTTCATTTCTTTAACCAGAGTACGACCGAAAGGACTTGTAATAGAAATGAGTTCAAGAAAGTCTTTTTTTTTTCAGGATTCTTACCTCAGCCCTCCATGTGTCGCTTCGGGAGGTGTCAATATACCACCCGAGTCCGCAAACACGTTGGTGCAAAAATGCGTAAGGGTTATATACCTTACACCCAATTCATAAAACATCCGCAGAGACGAAAGTGAGTTTCCTAACTGGTGGCCTCTAGAAGAAAAATGAGATATGCGTGACTGTGGTTTTGAGAAAAGTTATTTACCCTTCGGCACCTAACATGCTTGCTACTTTGCCTCGCGAGATAGCACTTCGCAATGTTCGGGTATCGGTCGTGAGTTGAAAGACCTACATACGTAAGTTCAGCAGGGTATATAGGTAAGGGTTGGTTAGTCCAAGTTCACGTCACTATGCTGCTGTATCAGTCCTCTCGCGACATCGATTTGTTCCAGCGTATCCCTACGACCGGGGTCAGAAAAAAAAAGAATTAGTCCTTGGATATATTCATTCACCTGACGCGGTTGGTCGGAATCATATGATCTGGACCGTCATCCTCACACGAAGTGTAGACTGACCTTTTTGAAGCCACGAGTCAACGTCAACAAATTAAATTTACAAAAAGAGAGACACGCAAACGCGTAAATTGAGCTCTCACCAAAAAAATCCGCCTAGTTTTCCGGTACGTATCCGTGGGATGTCAAGGTGCCCCGGAATAGTCTTTCGTAAATCTACTGCTGTAACGTTGTTTCTGAAGCGACCTCGGACGAGATTGGGTAAATCTGAAAGAAAGAAAGAAGTAAAACAGTCATGGACTGTCCGATCATGGTTTACGGAGTGAAACGGACCAATATGACCATCCTACGAGAGAGACAAAACTTTGTCAAAGACCCAAATCGAAGCAATAACAACACAAAAACAAACATACGATAACAGGAGCTTTAGATAATATAGCCAGCGCAGCTTTGTGTGGGTCTTTGGACAGCGATCCATTCCATACTGTGAGGAACAAAACCAAACCTGCGATAAACAAGAAAGTCAACGATACATTCACTCGGACTTTTATGTCTCGTTGGGTTTTATTATTTGTGTCGTCGTCCAGCAATGCTGTACGTTCGTTGCTGCTGCTGCCAACTGCAGTGTTGGAGGAAGACATAGATTGTTTAGAGCTTTGAGCTATGTAATATTCCCACGCACGCGATCACATGAGAACATGGCGAGTCCGGGCAGCCCGAAGCTTGCGGCTGACATCTATCTGCTCGTTTAATTATATTCACTAATACTAGTATCGGAATATTGAACTGACGAAGAGATATGAAACGCATTCTCGCCCAGGGTGGCTTCTTGGCGCGTCTCGCAAAAAAAAAATGCTTTCGGGTGCCTGATCTGGCGGGCATACATACTCCTTTTTTTTTGTTCTGACTTCAAGAGAAGACTCTTTATTAGGTTACACGAAACCGGAGCCTACTTTTCCGAATTAAGTATGTAACGACTGATAGAGCGTCTCTGACGCAATCCGCCAAACGAGCGATTAACCAAGCGAAGGCTATACCAGCTTCATCAACATCGCTCGCGCATCCTGCATACCTGTTACGCGTTACAGTTGCCCATGGGGAACAAGTTCTCACCAATCCATGACGAACTCGATATGTACTTGCAACGCCACCGGATAACTCGATGAGATGTTCATACATACCACTTAATTTCAAAGTACCTAGGGTATCGGAAAAACCGAAGCACAAATGTAAGCATAAAGATGATGAAGTCTTACGAGCTTAAATAAATATATTGACATCTAAGACAACAGGGTCGTCAGATCGCTTGCGGCGGCTTGATATCTTGGGATGCCAGGCACAGGGACGAACACCTCGGAGATATGGAGCCACAGCGAACAGACGGTGAACTCTGCTCTACACCGAGGCTTTTAATAGCATGATACTGAGTATGAATGCTGAAAACCTGCTGATTAGACCGAGGTTCATGTCGCAACTAGCTGTTATGACTTAGATAGAACTTGTATTTTAAGCTCGAAAAATACAACGGTTTATATACAAAATACAAAGTATTAAAAGGTGTGAACTACATAGTTACTGGGATTTCTAAGAGATAAGTTATAAATATTTTACGTGCCGGCGCAATATTAATTTGCTAGTCCGTTATTTACTCCGAAACCAAAGGTTCAAACACGAATCAAACCTCGAGCTTAGGTTCAAGGACCTGTTCACTCGTGCGTGCTTCTCAATCGAATCCTCGTCTCTGCTGTTGGGAGACGTTACCATGTCTTATCAACTCCTTTCACAAGACGAAGATAAGTATAGTGATGATTATGCGATCGGTCATCCACCAACATATCACAGCAACAACTCCTTTTCTTCTTCCGGAGATGGTGATGAGGAAAGGCTCCTCGATAAGGATCTGACATCAAACTCTGTTATCGAACATAGCCTCTTTAAACATATGAGCTCGACGTCGAGCAAACGTGACAAGGTTACATATTCGATAATTCGTTTTGATTCTTTTTTTGGCTCATTCTTAGTCTTAAGAGATATTTGCGCTATTTTATATTGTGCATCTCTGGGTTAATCTCCCTCGTTGTGATCATTGCGCTCCTCCCACTGTCCTTTGTCACGAATAACTCCGTTCAACGGTCAGAGTTACGGCATGTTACACTGGATAATATTTATGATGGCACATTTGAAGTGGAAAAACAATCTTTAAATTGGGTTGGTGCAGGTATGTTCTATGTACCCGCCATTATCCACACGTATTTGAATGAATTAGCCGAGGATGGTGTGTATTCCGCAAGCGACAATGGCGCCATAAAGTTGGTGAACATCAAGCAAAATACCACCACAGAAATACTCAAATATGGCGATGTCCGATACGTGGGTCCACTAATTCTATGGTCTATCATCCAGACCAATATCTCACTACATCTCCAGAATAATACGATTCTATCTTGGTCACAATGGATGCTTTCTCCTGACATGCAGTACGTGTTGCTCAAAACTGACCAACGAAAGGTAATCTCAACATTTCGCGGAATGTTCCTGTTGCTTTATTTATTGCTCTCGCATTCAGCAATGGCGCTTGTCTAGTTATGGAAATTATTATATCCATAGGCTTCACGACCACGTCACCTACCCCATAGCGCCTCCATCCATTCCCACTCGTATCTCTTATGCAACTTGGTCCCCTACTGGGAATGCATTGGCGTATGTTCTTGATAACGACCTTTATGTCTTGCCCTCCGCAGAGTACGTTCATCCCTTTCTTAGTCCGGCTTGATAATTAATTCTCGTTCTACAAAAGGATGGATGTTGCTTCCATACGCGTGACTTCTGAAGGCAATTCATCGCTGTTCTTTGGCGTTCCTGATTGGGTCTACGAAGAGGAAGTTTTTTCTAGCGATAATGCTTTGTGGTGGAGTCTGGATTCACGCCAGATTGCATTCCTTCGTTCCGATGACGCTCAAGTAAACGATTATACCTTCCCTATCTACAATCCCAGTGACGACGCAAATGCTGTATACCCTTACACGAATTTCGTGACGATGAAATATCCAAAACCCGGATATTCTAACCCTCTTGTTACCCTTCATATATTCAATTTGGGCAGTTATCAAAATCAGCGTTCTGTCCTCCCGATGTCTCCTCCTAACGAATTTATCAAAGAAGTTAAATGGGTTGATCGGCAAGACTTGACCGACAGTATAATTCAAGAAGTAGTTTGGGTGGCAAATACTACACTGCTCGTCAAAGAAGTTAACCGGGCAGCTGATCGAGGCAGTGTTATAATATGCGATCTAGGTGCTCAACAGACAGGGGTGGAAATTCATGGCACCACAGTACGCAAACTTGGTAAAGCCGGAGAACAAAATGATGATGGCTGGATTGACTACGTAAGGAAGTAGCCAGAATGGATTTCGAGATTTCTTACTGACCAAGTACCGTTTAGCCTCAGAAAGTTCGTCGGCTTCCAGAAGCATTTGGTCTAGACGAGGGTGCATACCTTGACATTATCCCCTCGAAAGAGGGGTATGATCAACTTGCACTATTTACCTCTGCTAGCCAAACTGACCCTGTTTGGCTTACCTCGGGTCAAGATGAAATTGTTGAAATCCTTGGTACAGATGCGATTAAAAGGAGAGTGTAAGTTTGTTTCTAACAAACACCCGTCAGCCCCTCAATTATCCCAAATTAGATATTACCTATCTGCCACTCAGCCCGGAACAGGCCGAGATCCGTACTATGTCATTGTTCCACAAGCAAATCAGCTCACAACTACTGCCTTTACACCGGTTTCTATCGCCCCGAGTTCTGAAAAAGGTGCTTATTACGGTGCTTCATTCTCCCCCCTTGGCGGGTATTTAGTCCTGAGCTACGAGGGTCCGGATATTCCTTGGCAAAAATTAATCAATGTCGATGATGCTGGTATGTGTAACCCAAAGGCATTTGTCGTAGAAAGTGTTTAACGAGGTTTAGAACATCCTGTTACTCTAACAAATAATTCGAAACTGGCCGATACGGTGAAAGAGTTTTACCAGACGACGTTCGTTTATTCCACTATCGAAAATGAAGGATACGGTAATGTCAAGGGCTTCACAATGAAACTAAATTATCTCACATTGTTTCTTTCAATCAGAAATGAACGCTGTTGAAATTCGTCCTCCGAATATGGATGAATCTGGTAACACTAAGTATCCTGTCTTGTTCCGAGTGTGAAGAGGTGATCCTCAATTATGTCTGTGCTTCATACTAACACCATTTTTAGATATGGCGGACCTAACTCACAGACTGTAGAAAAGAAGTTCGGGAGGGACTGGCATTATTATCTCGCTTGCACTTTACAGTACATCGTCGTAGTCGTAGATGGAAGGGGAACCGGATTCAAAGGGAGGAAATTTCGCAACCCAGTGAGAAAGAACTTGGGTTATTTTGAGACAAAAGATCAAATACACGCAGCCAGGTGATTCATTATTGCTCAACTTGAGAGCGTCCTGTTCTAATCGTCATTTAGATTATGGGCGTCAAAGCCTTACGTCGACGCCTCCAAGATTGGTATTTGGGGATGGGTAAGGGAAAATTTTACTCTATGCCGATTTTGAAAACACCTTGTTCAATAGTCCTACGGGGGATTCATGGCTGCGAAGGTTGCTGAAGCAGGTGCTGAAGTCCATAGCTTGGCCATGTCAGTTGCCGTGAGTGGTCATAACTTACGCAGCTTTCTCAATGTATCACTATATCTGCACTCTCCAGCCCGTGACAAGTTGGCGTTTATACGGTTGGTAAAATAATCATATCTATAGCCCGTTTGTATTTATGTTTAATTTTAGATTCCATCTATACCGAAAGATATATGGGTTTGCCCCAGGAAAACTCAGGAGGATATGTGAATGCATCTATTTCGGATGTCAGGCCTTTTGCACAAATAAACTATTTATTGGCGCATGGGACCGGAGACGATAATGGTGACTAACAAAGTGCTTCATAATATTATGAATTCTGATCGCAACATAGTTCATTTTGCTAATACTGCCCACTTGATTGATATGCTCACGGCTTCACAAATACGCAACTACAGTCTCAGGGTTTATACGGATAGGTATGTGTGACTTTTTAATTGTGTTTACATAATAAAGTATCTAATGATTTCGCACCTAGCGATCACTGGATTGACAAACGCGGGGCTAACCGCGAAGTATACCAGTTCTTGACAGACTTTCTTGTTGAGTATTGGGGTAAGAGCTGAAATCTGAAACTAATTGTACGCGGAACATAATAAACGTTAATTCAAACCCTAAACACCAAATACCATCTTTGCTAATACTGTAACGGTTAGCCTTTCATGTCTTTCTCATAGGTCTTGTTGGGTGGAGCACTCGAATATCACAAGCTGAGAATTTTGGCTTACCACCACACATTTTTTAAACCCGGATATATTACTGGACTTGGTATACACATAATCGGGTCTTGACCCGGCTATTGTTTCTCCACTAATAGCGAAAAGTTCATCCAACAACTATGAGAACATCAGCCACTATAGAACAGAACCGGAGTTCCGATTGTCGCAATCAGTGACTCGAGGGTCGTATACAATGCACGTACTTTCTAAGGGTTGATGATACATCAATGACGCAAGACGGAGACATCTCATTCAGAAAGCTCTTTCGTGCACTGTAGGTGTGTATGTCTAGAGCGAGTAATGATGATTTCTTCTTCCGTGGAATACCCCGGCTGAGTATTTGGTTGTTGTTTGAAAAAGCACGCTGATGTTAAAAATAATCCAGTGGAGTGCAAGGTTTATGCAAGGCGTTTGGTAGGATTAAACGATTTAGTTTTGGTATAAGCTGACACCACGTCGAGCCGAATAATACATACATGCCTGTGGTCCGCCGAAGACGAGCTGATCGCTTATGTAGAGTCTAGCCCAGTCCAAACCAACAAGCGAGCCACGTGGATATTATACGCACAGGCATTTTAAAGGTCCCGAACTTCAAATCTATCACTCGACAAATGCAATCAAGATTTTATCAGAGATCATCTGAGATGCCTTTTCGAATATGGACGATGAATTTATTGACTATTTTGTGGGGGTTTTTAGGCAGCCTGTGAGTGAATGTTTTGTTTCATGCTTTTGAAACACATTGAAACACGAAGTTTACATTAGTAGGGAAAAAATTTTGAGGAGAATCCGAGACGGAGCTTGTTTGAAGCGGAATGGTTGGCGGGACCAGATTGCAATCTGATTCTAGTGTATTTGTGGACGTCCCTGGCACTGGTCGTGATGGTTGAGCCTACAGGCTACAAGGCGCAATTATGCATGCAAACTAAATGTTCATAGCATAAATGCCACGGAAGAGAATAGGAATCGTCTATAATCTCCTCTTGATTTATTTCAACGTGAATTCAATATTCTATCGTCTTTATAGGTGGTGCGTCCTGTGGTGTCAGTTCGCAAACCCTTCCATATCGATCGGGTCATGATGACGCTTACTTGGAAAACTTGAGCTCATCCAGCAGATCTAGGTTCTCAAAGCCTGTGATGTGCCTATTGAGGGAAACAAGGGGTTTTGTTGATTTTGTTCGTCGATATGCTTATCAATTTGAATCATTCGCAGTTTAGCCACTCGTCTTTCGTGCAGCGACCCTTTTGATGGAACGTACAGATTTATGCAGAACATGTTCTTGAATGCCGAAAAGTAACTTTTTTAAGGGCAAGAGTTCTTAACTTAAACCGATCGTTAAATCGGTTAGGCCACGTTTTGGGTTGACACGGTAGTTTTTTCATTTTGAACGTGAAGACTAATGTTCCATTGAGTAACTGTCGGAAAAGCTCTATGGATTACATAGATTAATACTTTTCTCTCAATGGTCTGTCATACAACCAGAACTCAAAACTAAAAAACAATAACCATAGCGCTGCCATCATCCATCAACACGAATTCAAGAAGACAATAATCCAATAATCGTTTATTGCGTTGCACTGTTTAATTGATGACCCTGATCTGCCACCACAGCATCCGCATCAATCTTGATGATGTGCAAAGGGTCTTGAGTCACAGGACCTTTGAGTTTATCTTTCCGTTATACTCCGACACTCTCTGCTTGTGATGAGATGTGACGAACAAAATATATACCGAGGAGATAAACAGCTCCTCTAAAGATAGACTTTGGACCCTTTTATCGCACCAGACAATAGAGAAACTTAGGGTGGACGCGAGGGTGGACTTGGGGTGGACACTTGACACGAAAAAATCATGACGCCAAGGTCTTCTATTGTATAAGTTGTACATGGAGAATTATGGCCTATGCGTCCAACAGAATCCAACATGCATTGCTGCATATTTTTATTGGTGTGAAAGCCCGCGGTGATAGCAAAAGTGACTGTGAAAGCTCATTGAGGCGCCGCTTGAAGCTTTGCAGAGTTTGTAACAAAGTTCCCCGACGGATCACGGAACGGAATAAAGCGTGATTCTTCCGTTCCTCCGTAACGTTTCTAAGTTTAGCACAATGCCTAGCCCAGTAATTTGGCGGGAGCACCGTACAGCGGGGTTTCTTATTTTGATTCGACGCTTACAGAGTGAATCTTCTTTCAATTCGGGAAACCATCTCAGGGTAAAAGATGTTGTCAGTAGTAGAACCGGAGAACTCGAGTCAAGTTGCCCTAGGATGATGAAGTAATACATAGAACAAATTCATCGTGACTCCGCCATGTGTCACGATTGCAGATCAATATCAATCGCGGATCCGGATCTCGTGAAATGATTATCAGACCAACCCCATAAATCCTTTTTTTTTCTATTATCCTCAAAAATATTTGCTAAAAAAAGACGTTTTGCTTTTCATTGTCTATACGATATACCAGCGAGCAGTCGAAACCTGGCACCTTGTTAATCAGGAAGCACAGCTGCAGCTCGTCACTGTACCGCCAGGATCCCCAAAACAAAGTACTCTCAGGGTGGAAGTGAAAGCAGTAGGGATAGGGAAGGAATGAAGGTAAGGTAGCGTAACATGTAACAACAACCTCATCGAGATCTGGAGAAGCATGGAGCGGCATCCAATAATAAACTAAATTGTTTCCCTCCTCCCCCTGTCTAAAATCAGACACACATCTACAAACGTGCGGGTCCGGCTTTTTTCCCTTTTTATATATTAAATAGGGCACATGCACAATGTGAGTACATAAAACTCCTCGTCAGTACCGCATTTCTCTCCAAAGCATCTGAATCTGATATTCACCCCCCACCCCTTCCTCGCCACAATTCTTAATAAGCCCTGTTCGCTGACGGGTCCGAAACTCCTTTTAATATTCAGGTAGGCAGACTCTTTTGAAAAATTAAGGGAGCAATCTATTTACCTTCTCCTCCACCGCACACAGCTCTTATACCAAAACGTCTTCTGCCACACTAAGTATGCAAACGGACATGAATGTCTGCTATCCGTTAGCAGTCCCTACGTGTTTCAAACCTGCCTCGCCGCATACTAGGTCGCGTGTACCGCGATCGCGACGAAAAGATCACAAGCTAAACCGTGAGTTGAAGTTAGAGATTCCTTCATTCGTTTCTTAGAAACTGAGAAAAGGTGTCTTTAGCGCTACAAAAACCATACGGTAATACCGTACGATGTCGATGTTTCTCAACAAACGTCACTCCTCGTCACCGTCACCGACAGCTTTCGACGCTTCCGTCGCCCTGTTTAATCGATACCCATGATCGAGATCACCCGAGCAAGTCTGCCAACTGGTTTCCCTCCACCCCTTCAGAGTACGAGGCGTACAGGGCCAACTTGAACGCCTCATCGAACAACACACCCTCGTCCATCCCGCGTATACCCTCGACTCAGTATAACGACGCAGTATCGTCGTCGCCAGTCATCAACTTTGTCATTCCCTCACTCCCTTTGAATCTGGGACTCGGTCGTATAACTGTAACCCCAACTTCGTCCTCATCTCCATCCTCATCTGCTCCTCATCGAAGGCAGTCACTTTGTCCTTCCTTATCAACCACCAACAAATCCCGCCGACGCGTATCCAAGTCAGACATATCCGAGGCGAATTGGTGGATCAAAATGTACGAAAGTCTTGTATGGCACATGCAAGATTGCGGTGAACCTTCGTCTCACGAGCTGGCCTTTCTCGAACGACTGGAAAACAAGGTCCAGTGCCGGTGGTATCCCATTGCCGAAAAAGCACGGGAGCAGTCGCAGTGTTTCCGTGATGATGAACGCCTGGGTCGCTCACGTTCGTTATCAAGGGATGGTTGTTCTTTCGCTGCTGCTTCTGCTTCGGTATCGCAATCTGCAGGGCCGGCTCCTCAGGCTCCGCATCATTACCACCAACCTATGCTCGACCCTGCTCAGCTTGCTGCTCAAGCTATTTTACGTCGTAGTCAAGCCAGTCAAAAACCCCTTCGTCGGAAAAGATTCGCATCGCCTGGATGCAGTGCGTTAAGACGCGAAATAGCACTCGCTGCGTGATGGTCGAGTTCTTTTTTTTTCCCCTTTCAATCTAAACTGTTCGACAAACCAAAAATGGGACTCCATGAACAACGGCAGCGCCCCTTTCCAAATTTTTTCAAAGAAAAAAAACCAATAACGACGTACGAGTCCCATTTTTGGTTTGCCGAAATATATATCCATTTCTCTTTCTCCTACTATAGCATGTATTAGTTAGTTTTCGCTATTTATCGTGTATTTTCTTATATCATTTTTTTCGGAAGTGTTCGCGAAGAATCAAAAAAACATTTTAGTCGTGGTTATATTTACTTTTGAACATGTTACATGGAAATATCTCTACTCCTTTCTCAGCGCCTTAATACGCTTAGTCGAGCGATCCAGAGCAGATAAATCCTGCTTAGGAACATGTATACGCCCACGCAAATCTCCCATATCATCCACCTCCTGATTGCGCTTCCGTTTCCCAAGCCCAGATTCAATATCTTTCTTCTTCAGCTTGGGCTTCTTCATCGCAAGTGAGAGAAGCGTTGGATCCGGATCCGCGTTACGTCGCAGCACAAGGTCAAGTGACGGGCCGTGCGGAGAGAGTGCCACGTATGGCGTGCGCTGCCCTGACTTTTGAAATGAGATGGTGTAGGTTCGTAGGTGAACCTTTGGTAGGGAGTTTGGTGAGGATGTGGATGATGAGTCGGTGGTGGCAGGGTTGTCGTTGTTGACTGTACCTGTACCTGTACCTGACGCCGCTGCCGTATCTGAGGTGGAGGGAGTTGGAGCGATTGTTACGCTGATGACATGTTCGATGCCTTTGAGATATATTCCATCGCTGACTTCGCCTGCGCTGAAAAGATCTAGAAGTAGAGATTTAAGTTGTATGTAACGCGGGTGTGCATCGAATAACTCCGAGGCGAAGTGCATTAGGGGTGTGTGGCCTGGAGGTGCTTTGGAACCCTGAGTAGTCATGATCATCAGCATTATTATTGTACATACTTTGAAATCGACGGAAAGAAAACATACCGGAAAAGAGCTGATGGGAACATAATCCTCCACGCCAAGCTCACACATGTCTAGCACCCTCCCATCAAACATACGAGCAAGTACAAGACCATCGGGTCTTTTTTTGTTGCTATGTCCAACGACGAAAAAAGATGCGTCATTTTTCTGCGACCAGAATTCCAACGAAGAAGGATCTTCAAACGGCCGGATGTCGTTCTTCTTTGAGAATGAAAGGGCGTTGGGTCGCTTGAGAGACATCTATAAAAAGTAGTATGAAAACAGTCAGTGGTTATATTTTTTTTTACTTAATTCTTTATCCTCACCAAATCCTTCATAACGCTCATCACTTTTTCACCAGGATGGGACCCGCGGACGAAAATCGCGGTGCGAGGGTCTTCCACTTCTTTCGGTTCGCGAGCCTCCATGGCCCGTTTGGAGCGAGCATTTTTAGGCTTTCTAGAAAAAGGAATAAAATAGAAAGCGTTAGATTCTTTGAGTATTTCTTCAGACAGTGAAATGTGTACTTACACTGTGCGGAGCATCTTGATAAAACTTTTGGAACTCCGCCGGTCGCTCCCCACACTTTGGCTCCAGGCTTTGCTATTAGAAGCTAAGTCGCATTATCAATTTCTGTCTCTTATGTGGTCTACAATCACATATTTTCGCAAAGGCGTGTAATATGTGGTTTCTTCAGAGTATATTGCCTCGTCTCTTTACCTATTTGTTCGTCGACTGTACAGCGCCTCATACTTGGTTCTGTCTCGACGTTAATGAGTCGATATCCTGACACGCATTACCCCAGAGTATTGCCGTCGGCAATCTTTTCCTGACAACTTTTGTGGAAATTTTCTAGTGTTACGTTACGCTAGCTGGAGTCGCGAGAAGGATTGACTATTGAAGGAATTGCGGCCCCTGCTAAGTGCTCCCAAGTAAATAACAAAGCAAGTGGATCCTTTGACTTGTGAGGCGTATTCCAAAGTATTCAACTAATTGCTACTAATCATGTGCTCATACTTCGAAAAAGTGTAGTGGATCCTTTGCAAGGACATCCCACAGTTCGCGCTTTGTTCCAAACCAAAAAAAAGTCGCTGTGAGCATATATATATAAAAGACGACGTGAAGTTTGAAGATCTATTTTTATACGAGCGGTCTGAAATTCTATCATCACCGGGCGGCGGGGCTCACCAACAACCTTGACATGGCCTTCGGATGTAAACCGCGCGTACACTGGCAGTACGGATCTGGATCATCGTCAATGGACTCTCATTTCTTTTAAATAATGTTTCTTTCCGTCTGGCATAATGCTAGGAGCATGATCTAAATTTTGACTAGGAGAACCATTCGTCCTATGGATGCAGTATTTCAAATCATGAAATTCCGCAATCTATGCGCAGCAACTGCGTTTAAAGCCCCATTGACATCTTTGGCACAAACGCATCCATATCAATGTTCTCTGGTGGACATATGGTGTTTCTTTTCAAGTCATTTTTCTCACGATTAAGGGGTTTCGTTATGTACATACCACGGTACCAGCTGGGATCCTAATTTATAGTTGGACCTGAGGGGTTTTTGAAAAGGGGGGGGGGGGGGGATCCAACCTATTTTAAGTAGCCTTTTTCCGAGCTTTTAAGCCCCTTGGGTAACATAAGTGGATAGAATTAGCCCTGACTGTAGTCCGCTCTTCGGGTTCGTGCATCGCTGTCAGACACGGCATTGTCAGATTCTGTCAGGACTCCGGGGCCCAGACGAGGTCGGACCGTTTGTGGCTTCTTTGTAAGATAAATTCACAGATACACATGTAATTGTTGCGCCCAAATTTCTTCTGTTTTCTAATTTTTTTTCTTTCGTCTGGAAAAGAAAACGAGGCCCAAATTTAGACGAGTCGACCAGAGAAGGGCGACGGTCAATCGACCAATATTATCCAATGGTTTGCCCGCCCGCATTACGTAACTCTATCTAATAAGCACGTTCCTAGCGAGGCTAGCATCCTTTTTGATGATCACCTTTGCCTTTGAATGGGATTTCTATTTCACTAGCCTGCTTTTCTCAGATTCACGCAAGATAACCAACTCAAATGTTCCTTTATGGTTTCATTGTTTGCTTCTTTAATTAAAAAATGAGATCCGACGTCATCTTTGCCATTTCCCAGGAAGTTGCATCTTTTTTTTTTATATCGGCATACGGGACCGCTATGCAAAAGGAAAGAAAGAAAAAAAAAAGGAACTGTAATTGGACATGGCAAGCTGGTTCTTGTCTGTCAGCTGAGTGATATTCGATGCGTTTGGTATGAAATTACAGGTGTTTTCTTCCCGAACAAGTACAAGGGATAAAACCCTGAAATGTGAATGATAGTGAATTCCCAAAGAAACGGCAGAAGATAGTATAAAAAAGGGAACGGCGTAGGAGAGACGAGGACGAGGTATGATGTATGAATGAAAATACAAGACAAGCATCTACTTTTTGTTTTTTCCCGGCACGCAAAAGAGAGAAGAGAAAGGCGGAACGAAGCGAGCCAATGTTTCGATAACGGATGGAAAATAAAACACATCACAACAAAAGGTTATAATTCAAAATGTCTTTGCGACACCAACAAAAAAAAGGGTATAAATGCTCAGTCTTATTAAGGAAGGTATCTTCGTCTTTTTCGAATGTGGGTGCACGATGTGGCAACTGCCAAGGATAGGCTAAGGATGATGAATGAATGAAGTCTGGTATTCTGGTATTGGTATGACACAAGCGGGTCGCTGCACCAGGCTTTTAATGACAGAAGGTATCTTGGTGTGAGTGTGACCGGGATGATGATGATGATAACGACTCGACACGTGTCTCAGTAGCGGGAAGTGAAGGCATTTGCTAAACAGAAAATAATGCGATGAGCACCAACGGGCCTAATATCTTGGAACCAAACGTGTACATACCTCAACTTTTGTCGTCACTGACTTGGTCACCAGAATCATTATTGGCTCTGCTCCCGGTTTTGTCGAGAGAGGATGAAAGAGAGGTAAAGTGAGATCGTACTCCGCATACGTTTTTAGCCGACGAATGAGCCACGTAATGAGACAGAGAAAGAGTAGTGTATTTTGATAGACGAGGATTTGAATGAAGGTTTCCCGGCTAAGCGAGCTTTGGGCGAAAAGAGTAACGATCCAGCTGAGTACAGGAATGTCCATGAATAAAGAAGAAGAGAGTGCCTATAATTTTTGGTATGTGAAAACTGCGGTGGGAGCTGAGTGTGCGTACGCGTACCATTATTATTTATAGCGTTCTCCTGTTCCTTTTCCTTTGTAAACTCTACTTAAAATGGTCCAATCCGAGATAATGAAGGATAAAGCAACGAAGCAATGTTCTGAAGAAAAGAATGAAAGAAAAAGCAATGAGAGAATGTAATTGGAAAGGGGAGGAGTGAGGGGAAAGAGAAAGCTTAGATATGAGATGTCTCGGATGGGTTTATATGTCCGGCGCTGCTGATCTGGTCGGAATCAAAAAAGCAGTTCTCCAAGACTTCACCGTGGAATGTAGACGCTCAGATCTCTAATCGCAAATCTTAACTTCCTTGCCAAACTTCTCTATTCAGTTTTCGAAAAAATGATAAAAAAAGAAAACATTCAGGTCGCCGCAGATGCGAAATTCTTCTGCTTCTGTCCATGGAACAGCGTATTATTTCAGACTCCAGGTTTGGACGTCGTGTGGGGATGAACTAACTCTAATCTAATAATAAAATAAATACGGTATGTTAATACATTTGTCCCATGGGCTGCGGGCACAGGCCTTTTTACAATTTTACCCCGCTAGTACTATACAGCCTCACAACGCGATGAATAATAACGTCACAGTGAAAATCCATGCAAAAGTTCAGTTACCACAACAACCACTGGAGATTTTAAAAAAAGATTCGAAGACGTTATTGAACGAAAGCCGCTTTCAGCCTAAATGCATGTGTAGCGGTAGCGGCATATGGATCATGGCAATGTTTCTGATGCTTACGTATAGCCTCAATTTCAATTTCGGTCTTGTCGACAAAGGGGTTTTAATATCTTGCTTCAATTGGAAGAAGGTACGCCTGCTTTCTAGTGTCTTACGAAAATGCACATTGCATATGAGATAGAGATAGAGATAGAGATAGAGATACTGACACCTGACGCTGTCGATTTTTCCATGATGCCCAACCACTCCGGTCCATGCGGCGTGCCAATTTGAAGTTGAAAACCCTTTCATCCCAAAAACATTTGTCTGCCAGTCGCATTTTTATTATTACACTACACTACACCCCAGGTTCTCAGTCTAATGTATGATAAGATGTTCAAGTCCATCCCCGTCGGAGATTTCTGGAGAAGATTGATGATACGCGAGATCATTCCGCTCGCTATGGTGGCATACGATACGGAAAATCTCTGGGTTTTTGGCGTCACCTCTCCACTGGTTCAGAACGCCTTCCCCAAAACATACACAAGGAGATTTCTCAAAAAGCAGCAACTATTCCCCACACTTTTCGTATATTCATTGTTTAAATCAGAAATACTTGACATATTCTGTGAAAAAAGAAGCCAAAGAAGCCGTCATTATTATCCATGCGCGCGCGCGCGCTGTAATACGCATCGGCACCATTCAAAAATGATTTTCCCGGCATTTCACACTTGTTGAGCCAAAAAGAAGTTTGCAGCTCATGTTATGTATTTTTCAGATTTCGAAACGCGCCAGGATCGACTAGAAGCATGTGTCAATAGATAGTACTCAATATCAACACTGACCACTATAACAGCAAGATTCTCTTCGCAGTCACCAGCTTATATGTAGATTGCCAAAGGCAATGACAAGTTCGTTCTTTTTCGAAGATGGAATAAACCTCATCTTTTAATTAATTTGGCTTGCATCGGTCTATCCGTAATATACTAATTTTAGAGCCAGCTATTTACGTGGAGCCGCTCCTTGTTTATCGCGAGGTTCGACAGAATTAGGACTTGTTTATAAATCAGAGACTAATATGCAATCTACCGCTTAAGGGCTGTTCCCCTTGTTTTTCATAAACCTACGGTTTTCGGCGATTTGAACCCCTTGCCCATTTGAGTTCGTGCCTTTGAGATTTCTTTACATTGATAGGCTAATATTATACATATATAATTGACACGTATTCGATTTTCTTCTCGATGAACCGGGGGCTAAGCTGTCATATACATATGTATATACAAATACGTTGTCATTAAAGCATGAAGAAAAGAAAATCAATTGGCAGATCGATGATTAGTTTCATTAAGTTAGATAGAGCCTCTTCAGTATTCTTGGCATTCTAGCACGTAGGAGCCTTCCTGCTGTTGAGCAATATTATGCAACATCAACTGTTCGTACTGCGCCCGTGTTTCTTCTGAGCCAGCAGCAACTTGAGCATACTCGGCCATTAATGACCTGTTTATATAAAAGGGGGGATGGTCACTATAAGTAATCGTGGTAACTCGAATCATTACAATAAAAAGCTCACCATTCGAATTGACCGAATTCGTTTTGGACCAAATACCAACCTCGTTCAAATTCTTTCTCAATTAACTGATGAAAATCATGAGGGGACAAGGTGCTTAAATCATCAGACACATCCTTAAAAACCGATAAGATTTCGAAACGCGAAGAGGAAGAAAGGGAGAACTAGCTATCTACCTGACTGCCAAATACGTATCCATTGAAGTTGTAGGTACACTCAACACTTTCGGAAATTGTCGAAGTTGATTCGGGTGTTGATATGGGAGAATCATGGTACGCGAGCGACTCCTGTTTAGGCTGCCACTCATTCCAACCTAAATCATTATCAACAACAGTCAATTGCTTACATTCGGAAACCAAAAAAAAAGGTACATACCGATACCCGATTCAGAATTCCACTGAGCTGCAAGTTCCCAATCCCAATTGAGAGGAGTTGGGTTTTCACTCTCACTCTTGAGCGTAACAGTGTTAGCCTGATCTGGAATAGCAGTAGTAGTCATTAGAAAAATAAACCCAGTAGTGAGTAGTAGAAGTGCAAAACCAACCATGTTCTTCAGACAGACCCAACGTCGGTAGCTGATACTGATACGGGTAGTGATGGGAATAATAATGCGAATAATACTGCTCGTAATTATCGTAATTATCGTTCGTTGGTGGTGTCAAAATCGGAGGCGTCGGTGAGCCGGAGCTGTTGAACTCGGGCGGTACTTGTATGGGATAGTACGGTGTCACATCCGCGTCGGGTTTGGCAGACTCTACGTATTGTTCCATTCGTGCGGGGATAATGAACTTGTGGAAATGTAGTTTTTTTTTGTGCTTTGAAGAAAAAGACCACCATACGCTTTCTGTTTTCTGTATTTATGTCATTTGTTTTCGTAGTGGCGAGGTTATTCCAAGGCTGAGGATGATGTGATGCGAATTAAAACCCGAAAGCCTACTCTATCAGATCGCGGTAGCTATCAACAATGAATCCTCTTCGTTCTTCGGAACTTAGCGACCTTCGCATTTGAAATGCCATGGCTTTGTTAGCCAATGATTTGATCATTCGGTGAGCCTGACATAGATTTGGCGATGCAATGTAAGCCTGCTGGCAGTGAGATGATCATGGCAGATTCCAACAACATTAAGCGCCAGGGGCCACATCGCCGGCCCGAGTCTGCAAGGTTCTAACCTTATTGAAACTAGCAAAAAAATACACATCTATTCTGTCTTTCGATAACAATAAGATCTATTCAATACACAAGACATGATCCAAAGAAGAATACCTAACAGAAGAAAAGCAAGCACGAAAGCCACAAAAAAAACATATGAAAAATCTCAAAATCGAGGCTACATCATAATTCATAATGGAAAAAAAGACTCAGAAATGTCAAACTTCGCCAAGCTGTACACCCCCTTCCTGCGTGAAAATCAACATCTGCCGTCTCCCCAACTCGGCAACACAATCCCTCACTTCCTCGAATGTAAAATGACTATTTCTCCCATCACGATATCCAAAGCCTTCATTCATGAACGTCATAAGCGTCATTAAAGGTATATCAATAGCACCTTTGAGAGAAGTTCGAAAAAGGTACGCAATACAGTCATGAGTATAAAATAACCTGAATGAAACAAAACAAAACGGAGGGTTACAAAAAGGGGGAAAGAAAAACGTTTTCCACACACACTTACCGTGCTTCTGGAGAAACTCGAGCCATGGACGTGGGAATAGGACGAGGAGCGTGTCCCACGGTTTTCGGGCTCCTGCTCCTGCTCCTGCTCCCACTTCTACTTCTACTTCGGCTCCGGCTATGACGCAAGCGTTTAAGTTTCGAAAAGGAAGAAGATCGACGATCATCCCTGCCCCATTCTCGGTCGCGGTCGCGCTCATCATTAATCTCTCGAAAAATATGAGGGGATCGATAACCCATCCCTGGCGTCGAATGATGTACACTGCTTCCAGGCGTATGCGCGTGCGCGTCATATTGAGGCGGTGACCGAGGAAGAGGAAGAGGTAAGTCGTCTCGGTCCCGGTCTCGGTAGCGTGGAGGAGTTGAGCGAAAGGAGGGTGGAGGAGTGCTGCCAATGGTGACCATTGGTGCGTGTGTAGGAGAATGTTGCTCCCTTTTTCGCAAGGGTGCTGGTATAAAAGAGTGATATTGAGATGATTCAGGCACAGCAGTATATGGTATCGAAGGAAGAGGTGGAGGAGGTGGTGGTGGTGGTGGCGGTGGCGGAGGAGGGAGATGATGAGGCGGGGTAGAATATATATCAGGAGCTACCAATGATGAAAATTGAGGATGAACCGGAGGTGGTGGAGGAGGCGGACTAATATACGGTTTTGTTACTTTATGAAACAGAGCTACTGGCTCATCCTCGCTTCCAGAATAATAATTTCGACGAGACGGTCGAGATACTGACGACTGCTGTAGTACTGGAGGCGAAACTGTCTGAGGTTTCGGGATTGGACACACAAGGTCCATGTGAGGCGAACGGTACGCTTCGCGGGGTAACCTCGGTGATTCATAAATCGGAACGGCAGGCTTATGAGAAGGAAGGTTGTTGTTGGTGCTGGTGCTGGTGCTTATTACCTCTTCTTGCTGATTGCCACCGCCACCGCCATGACGAGGAGTATGTGATGACGATAATGGTGGCGATTGACGAACAATCTGCTGTTGCTGTCCCTGATGAGAATGATAGTTGAGGCTGCCTTCTTCTTCAGCTGCAGGGTGAGGGGACCAATTATCGCTTCGCGGTGATGGAACGTCCCTTTGTAGATTCACACGGTCGCCAGCGTTAACAGTATCTAGGCCATGCTGCTGCTGAGGAGACCCAGGGTTCGGGTTGGCGTTCCTTCCTCCAACCTCACCATCACCATCCTCTGGCGCTTTAACAGCAACCGTACCTTCCTCAGGAATGCTCGATGTGGGGTCAATAGGACAACCGTTCTTCTCGTAATTCTGTAGCTGATAAACAATCCATCGTTTGCCGTCGCCCAGTGGGAATGGTGGCAGGTTTAGCTGTGATAAAACAGCGGGTGGGATAGAATCCGCATCGAAGTACATGGCGTAGGAATCGCCAGTAGAGCTGTATTGGGAGTTTGTATAGAAGTTCAAAAGAGGGGTGGTAGGAGGAGCAGCTACAAATAATGAGAGAATGGTATTAGTTTCTGTGGACAAGTGAAAAAAAAAGGAAATAGGCTGTACAGAGGTAGACATAGCGATGACCAGTATAAGGGTGGCTGGGTGGTGGTGACGGTATTGGGATAGGAGAGAACGAATGACGACTAAGAGCGGTTGTTTGACCCTGTTGGGATGATGGATTTGACTGTCCTCCGCGCCGCTTGCGTGGTCGTCCACGCGGCCGTCGACTTGACGACCGTGGCAGGTCCTCCACCTCAGCATCCGGGTCAGACTCCAGCTCGTCGTCGCGATCTACTGATCGTTTTTGTTCAGCGGAGACTCGTGAGCTCGATGGAGTCGCTTGTCTAAGGTTATGACTCGTCGCCGTGGTCGTTGAGTTACGGTGTGCACTCCTAGAAGCACCACCACTACACCATGAGAAAAGCTAAGATCGGAAGGTCACTTTATTAACAAGAGAATTTTTTTTACCTATTCGGTCCGTTCCTTTTTACACACTTGCTAACGTGTTGTATCCAGGGCGCAGTGCAATAGGTTGAGTTCTTTCTCAGTTGTATCCACCTTCCACATACAGCACAAAGGACTCGGTGTGGTTCCACAGTTGTCGCGTTAGGATCTGAGATAAGAAGTTTCACACGCTCGGATTCTGTGCGACGGATCTGTGGAGGACTTGTGATGATGTTGTAAGTGTCTGACGCGCTCGGCTTAGTTCGAGCAAGGTCGGGGTCACTACGTCGAGGATGGTTCGACGAAGGACTTGCGCTAGGGAGAGTAGTAGGAGGAAAAGCGGGAGGCGGAACAGAGCCTTGGTGGGGAGTACAGGAAGGGGACCCTCGACTAGTAACAAGTGAAGCCGAGGACGGCGTCATGTCTGATGGCGGCATAGGCACGATTGCGCTGGATGTATGTTCACGCTTTGATCGCCTTGTTGAGTTAGGTGGTTTAGGAGATAGTTTGGTGCTAATAGGCTGTCTCCTTCGGCTGAACAAAAATAATCACAAAGACACAGCTGTCAGCGTCTAAAGGAAACATAGGTGATGAACGCACCATGTCAATTTGTGTTCTGTCCATGCAATAGAACAAAACGGTCTATCCTTTCTCAACTGTACCCATGTGTCACAGAAGGCACAAAGAGCTTCGTATTCCTTGATGTCCTTGACTTGCTTATCTTTCCCAAAAGACGCCAAACGTTCTTCTTCATTTACTCGAACTTTATAACGACGGAACGGCGTAGTATCTTCAATTAAGGAAGCCGATGACGTATCCGAAGGAGCTGGACTGTGTTCATTCCTGACTTTTAGTACAACACAAACTGGAAAAAAACATTATATATCATCATACCTCGCTTTACCGCATTTCCTATTATGTATCTCCCATAAACCAGTTCCGTTGCCATCACCGTCGGTAATGTTTATTGACTCTCCACAATTCGGGCATAACTCTGATTGAAAAGGAGCCTTAACGGGCTTAAATTCTTGTATCTGTTGTAGCAGCTGACTTTGTGATTTAGCGATTGAGGGTTCTCGGGATACAAGGGAATTGATAGAAATGCGACTTTGCCTGTCGTGACATGCCAGGGTCCATAAGCGCCCATTTAAAACAGGGAGTAACGTACCGAGCTGGAGACGGATCCACTTGCATGCGATCCGGAGCCTCACTGGACGACATGCTATAGTAAAAAATAATCACGTATCCGAATTAGAATAAAATAACAAGTCGGATGAGCATGTCGGGTTTGTTAGAGTTCGGGCTGTCTGAGACTTTAGACGCCGTAACGTACCTCGATGGCTGGTGTGGCTCTTGTATCTTGGAAATTTCTATATTATCAATGAAGATAATAAGAGGAATAGGCTGTTGAGTATTCTGTTGAATAATAAAATTTATCGATTTGAGAGATTATTTTGTGGGAGAGTGGTACTGTTTTGAGGAGTGTGGAAAATGGCATGTGAGGGGGTTGTCCGATAGGTCGGTTATGAAATATGGAAAAACTCACCACAAATCGAAAGAAATTTACGAGTGCTTTAAAAGATCGATATTTCAGGAGGAAAAAATTAATTTGTGATGAAGAGTTGGAATACGGGTAGTGTTGTGGTAAAAAAGGGAAGTGGTGGGGCAGGGAAAGAGGGGGAAAGAGTCTGGAAAAGAGAGTAACGCTGATGGAAGAAGCTGGACCGTGTCGATCAGTAAGTAGCCCAGAAAGTGATGTTGATAGATAAATTTATATGTGTACCTACATCAAAATATTCCAAAGAATAAGAATGTCCGGATGATTTCGAACGACTTGAAAAAGCGTTAGGAGGGGATGGTGATTGCAAAAACCAGAGAATGGCATACGGTGAACAAACTCCGACCAGCTCGAATGGTAGTCTGCCGTCGTTGCCGAACGGCTTATTATACGTTGTGATGCACTCTTCCTAAACGAGTCTACAACCTGCCTAGAAATATCTGACATAAATATTACTTGAATTTATTGATTTTCGAAACGAAATCATTAGTCCAAAAATTGCATCCTGTAGACAAAAGGAGAATCTTTGCCAGAAAGTTCAATACTGAGACTCTGAGCTTGGTTCATGGTCGCAGTTCCCACGCTTACTCATGTCGGCAATCAGTGAGACCTTACTAAAGGGGGGAAGTTCTTTCTTGCGAGCATACGAGTCTAAACTTGTACTACATATACTACCAAGACAAGACCTGAGATACAATCATCATCAAAACGTGAAAAAGCCCCGTGGTTTAGTACTGCCATTTATTATAAGACAAAAATAAATAATGCGGAGAGCCGAAGGCCTTTTTTCCATACAGTATATGATGTGTCCTTGTTTTGCCCTTAAAGCTATATTTAGCAAGTCACCCCCACAATCAGATCGGCTTGTACACATTAATTAAGCTGTCTGATTGGCACAGTGAAACGCTCTACGTTCACCCGCCGTGTCGCTACGAACACAGACGCAAAGGTACGATCTCAGAGGAGGAAGCATCTCACCCGAGCTAATCTATGTAAATATGTCCTCTCCGTGCGCATCTGCATTAAATGTCAAAATCGATGGAACTGTCTCCTTATAAATTTGATCTATTTACATACACATGGCCAAACTCAATTAGGATAAATCGTGAGCAGGATTTAAATAAGCGACATCACGGAAGTCGCCGTGATTGAGGGCGACCACTTGACCAGCCCATTCTCTCACTTTCCTTCATCGCTCAAACTCAAATTGCTTCTGTTGTATAGCTGACAACCAGCGGTTATTGATAATAAACTCTCGTCTCCGCTAGTAACGTTCTTAATAAAGTTTAATACAACCGGATGCAATAGTCAAAGATTTCAAATATAGAACTGATATTCACCAATCTCCATTCAAATAAGGAATCGCCCTCATATCTCAGAATCGACAAATTTGAATTCCCAATATACAGCATATTCACAAAACCTTTTTTTTGCCGCTGCATGGGACGGAAAAGTTTGGCGCCTAACTCAAATTTGAAATTACTATCCTATGATTCGTAGGCACCATATTTAAGAAGGCTGTCTCAATTGCCGTCAGATACACTCTGAGCCTACTTTGAAAATTAGGTTTGCATAAAGGTAACAACTCAAGGTAATGCTTCAATTCTCGAGCCTTCAACTCGGCGACCACTCCCGGTGTCCGACTCTGAGTCGGACAGGTATAGGAAGGAAAACAATATGATGCATCTAGGTCCAGAATGACAGCGTGTAATAAGGTGTCAAATACGGGTCCGGAAACACTAACAGGATATTTAGTCAGCCGGCTGAATACTTCGATCACTACTTATAACAACAGCCTGAGCTTGTGTCAGATCTGTTGACTTTGTATATCTGTGTGATTACTGATATTAGTGGGGTTCCAATGCAATAACGTGCACGTGTATCTGAACTGTATTGTAGATTCTTTCTGCCGTACTCACGTCACGCTGACATTCAATGCTCTAGACAGTGGCAGAACGCTTCATGATGTCAAGAAGCCCGCCGTCGAAACTTTGCTTCCGATTCCAACCGCTGTGTATATGTCACCACTTACGGTCTATGGCCGTAAGTCTATCAGGGTAACTCTGAGAATCCGAGGGGGGATCAACCGACGCCGATTCGCCAGGGACCACCCTCACCGGGCAGGGAAATAACAAATGAACTCCCTTGAGGCTTGACCCACAGGGCTTACCTCATTTAACAGGGATAAATCTCTGAGGAGTCCCATAATGCTGAGTGGCGTAGTTGTATTAACTCCAATCATTAGAAACACTGGAGAGTTTCTTCATTTCTTTCTTTTATTCAAGAGCAGCTAGATAATTTACTAGCTTTAATTAATAATGTAGGATTCAATGGCTTGATTGAGGTTATATCACAACACAGCTGCCAAGGACAGTCAGGAACCCCATTCGCTCGTTGATGCATTCTCGTCTGAACTTCCTGCTTCCCCTGCAGGTGAGTGTTATGACCGGTGTCCTTTCTAAAGTCATAGCCGCACCCTCGCAGGACTCCTTGCTGGCCGATTTAAGTGATTTTGGAGTTCAAGTTTGACGACCTCGCGACCTTGTTGTAGATGAACGAAACTATATAATTAGGATAGATTCCTGACCGAAGATCATTCAGCATTGGCAGCGCTACGGCTACAATTAAATTTGTGCTGATTTCATGTAGTTTCCGTTAAATTGATTGGTTAGTTTAATGTAGAGCGCGTTCAAGTGGCATGTTGGTACGAGATTCTGGAATAACTGGGCTTTTCTATTTATGGCCGGAAACCGCACTTCCATGCCTAAAAAGCTGAATAGGACTATAGTTCGTCATTCAAGAGCAGCCCTATGTATTAGATCGAAAATGTCATCGATTCTCATCCTTTGGCGGCCCGTAGAAGAGTTGACAAACGTCGAATTCGGAATGTAATTTTATTCTGAAATGTTTGAATTTGCCATTTTACACATCTTCCGCGGAGATATTTGCATGACATCCGACGCTCCCGAATGATCTCTCTTCAACCAGCGGGAGTTTTATTTCTCTAGGAAATGCAACTAGTTACAATCGCCATAGGCGACTGTTGGTTCCAGACCAAAAAACTACCAAAATGAATGATGAAATATAAAGGAACGTGTAGTCAGAAATCTGTCATCACGCTACATACGGGGACACAATCTCCTCCTAGCGAATGACTGTATCCGCGTTCGCAAGCTGGCGACCAACTGCAGTCATGATAGACTGAAGTTCAGACATTCAGTCGGGTGAATGGACGGTGCGATAAACGATTGTTGATATCCCCATTCCCTCTCGTTCAGTGCCGATGTGTTTTTCCGCTGACAGGTTATCTCATGAGCTGCGAGCGCATCTTTTCTATCGAACGACCTCTCACTACGAAGGAGTGAACAACGATGCGCCCAGTCAGGTGTCACACAACTCACCACGTAGGTATATTACAATGAAAAATGTTACCATTTTCTTTGCATTTTTGGTGACGAAGTGCACTGGCTCTGTGCCCGAACCATTTACAACTACGAAAAATAGTAAGTATATGATGATCAACTATTCTTCATCGAATAATCCTACCAGCAAGGATGAACGCAAACAAATGGCTTGTCCTTACCCATGGTGTGCTGGTACACGTGTTGCTTGATCTCCTCCTTGCTTACGAATATATGTCTTCTCTGTGGGCATCCTGGAAAAAGACACACAGCAAGAAAAGGTGCTCCGCTATTCATGTTGGCGGCGGAGCCCTCAGATGACCATATCCACGTATGGGCAAAGGTTTGCCAGTCCATGCAGAGGTGCTGGTGAATAGCACCAAGCATCAGTAAACGATCAAACTAGGTTCCGTTTCGATACTGCGCATGAACACATACCTTGTAACGGAGATATGGGAGATTCTGCATCTGATCAAGAATCTTTTTATGACCGGCAAAGAAAAGAACGTGTAGCAAGCTTGGTTAGGAGCTACCAGGTACCTACACTAAAGCAGAGGGTAAAAGGGACAGGGACGGTATGGGGCGAACTGACAATAGCTTGACCAAGAAGCTTTTATAAGTAAACAATCTCAAAGGATAAATATGTATAAAATGAATGAAGAGATCTATTGTATCAGATTTCTCCTAATAGCGCCCATGGTCATGTATGGGACTGAATGCAGTGCACAGGTTTGACACCGCACTCAGCCAATTTCCGAAGCTTCGACCCTTATTATTAGTTTCATCGTTGCGTTGTTTTCGCCGATGAGTGTTTAAAAAGACGTTCGGACGCAATTGGGGGGATGTTATTTTCAGCTCGTCCACCCGCATGCAACCCATGATGGTGCTTTCCCTTGCGGCGCTGACTAGTCTCCAGAATATACTTCTTATCATGTTGTGTGCGAAAATGACGTAAAGGAAATCGGGCATATGTACTCGGTCATAATAGTATCCCCGCTGATGAATTTGTTTGGAGTATTCACTTGGCAATTGGGGTCTGGCAATTCATACCAGCTTACCGTCCGTTTGGATTCATTTGTGTGCCCGGAGTCAAAAGTTCAGTAGGGTTTGGGGCGTCGAGAAGGACCTTGAAGAATCGTTGGAAACCGCATACCACATGAAATTCTCTTACAAAGGAAATGCCATAGCGTTGTATACGTTGTTACCATTTAGGAATCGAGATTCACTGTCAATGACAGGAGAAGAAAGCCAAGTATTCAGCTCACGACAGATTTTCTCGACGGACAACCTTCCTTACTTTCTATGTATATGAGGAATGAATGTCTGTACTTCCGAGGTAAATTTTCAAAACACGAATAGCAATATCATATATCATGATGTGGCCCGGATGCGATCAATTGATTTTGTCATAAATTGTGACTGAATCAGAATAGAATGTTTCGACAAAATAACTTACATGCAGCTTCGTTCCGAACTCGGGTGTGGAAGAGGGAAAATGGCCGTACACTGCGCCGCGGAATCAACAAGCAGATTGAATACAATACCGTGACAAGTCCTATCGGACTTTATCTTCACACGCCGTTCGAGTTTTTTTCCCCAACTGCGTCGAACGACAATGCTCGTACGCAACGTTTTGTCTGCTGTTCTAATTGGCATTGGTACTTCAGTAATTGCCTCGCAACTACCTTTGAATTCCAAATTTCAGAACTATGATACCGGCCTGCTGAATCAAGTGGACGACATCAGAGCGTTATCTACCAATGGATTCACTACGCTCAGACATCCCATGTTTCCGAGACACAGCGTAAGGATCAAGCAAAACGGTGCTGAATCGTGCGATAACAGTGTCAAGTTGGTGCTTTCGTTGGGTGTATTTACTGAATCCAACTGAGCGAAGTCTTGTTATAGATCATACACGGGTTATATTGACATTGAAGCCCGGCACTTGGTAAGACATTACATACCTGCACTATCTACCCTAGTTCACCCATTTTTAGTTTTTCACATTCTTTGAAAGTCGGAATGACCCTAGTAAAGATGACGTGATGCTGTGGACGAATGGAGGTCGGTCATGTCCATGGTCACGTAGAAGTATGACTCTAAGCTCCGAGCATTAGGTCCCGGCTGTTCGTCATCTCTTGGATTGTATATGGAGCTTGGTAAGATGATGTTTCACTCAAACGGATTATACCTACCAATCTATCGGAATTAGGACCATGCAGGATACAAACTGATAACTCGACTACTTATAACCCGTACTCTTGGAACGAAAAGGCAAATATCTTTTTCATCGACCAACCTGTCGGCGTTGGCTTCAGCTATGCCGATTACGGCGAATCCGTTGTATGTAACTTTTTTAAGGAGATATTGAATACCCTTTGAGCTCATTGCCCGCATTACGTATGGCGTTTCAGTCAACTAGCGAGGAAGCCGCTAAGGATATTTCGGCCTTTGTCCGGATCTTTTTCGACTCATTCACACAATTTAAAGGGAGGAGATTCCATTTGGCTGGTGAATCATATGGCGTAAGTCGTATATCTCGAGTTCTGTGACATCAATTAGCTTAACCATGGTTTTAGGGCAGATACATCCCTACTTTCGGGGCGCAAATTGTGGATGACAACAAGAAGGCCATCACGGGCGGATCGGATCCAATAAATCTCGTCTCTTTGATGATCGGTATGTAAATTTACATAAAATCACTACTACCATCATCTTAAAGCGATGTCTCAAAAAAAGGTAACGGTGTCACCGATGCCACCCGGTAAGCTCAAAAACGATAATGAAAACCAGAACATATTTTTGAGTTTTCTTGAGAATGCCTACTTCTTTCTATGACATTCAATGTACGGCCATAAGCGTTAGTCCCTTTCAGGATATAGCGGATTGCGTTAGAATGAAAAGAGCGGTAAGATGGGCGGTAGTTTTACAAACCCCCTCCATACAATGATTAATATTCATTTAAAGATTCCACGTTGTGAAGCTTTACTCAAAACATCATGCGTCGACTTGTATGACGAGATGAATTGTCGCGCCGCAGTTGACTTTTGTGGCTCTGAATTTAGCGGACCGTTCTTCAAAACTGGTAAGCATCACTCCACCCAAAGATGGCATGATACTGATGAACTGCGCGTCATAGGAAGAAATATCTATGACGTTTCTAAGGATTGCGAGGGCGAAATAAGTGATACCTTATGTTACCCTATTACAAAGTATGTTTTACATCCAACCGCTGAGTTAGAAATCGGAATAAGCCTGCTTGATAGGACAATCACAAACTATCTTAATCAGCCCGAAGTCAGAGCTCAACTCGGCGTAGATCCGTCTGTTCGTAACTACAGCTCGTGCTCGAACAAAGTTGGGCGCGATTTTAACATTGCATTTGACGAATACGCTGTACATGCCGAATACTACGTCGCCGAGTTGTTGGAACGTGGTATCAATGTGCTTATATATGTAGGGACCTATGATATGATTTGCAATTGGGTAAGCGTGGATGACTCATTAATTATGTGCGCTGTTTACCGACAAGATATATTAGGTCGGCAACGAACGATTTACCCTGAATCTCAAATGGACTGGGCAGGAGAAATTTACGAGCCAGAATTTGCGAGATTGGGTCGTTGATGGTCAATCGGCAGGCAAGACCCGCGCCCATGGCGGTCTGACGTTTGCAACGATTGAAGGGGCAGGACATATGGTTCCTTATGACAAACCTGTCCAAGCGTTGGCCCTAATCTCGAGATGGCTAGAAAACAAAGAGCTGTAAATATAGTTGATGCCGCTGGAGGTTAAATTCGGTATTTGTTGTGTCTCGTTTAGGAATAGTGACCTCCACGGCCATTCCATTATTTTGGTTTCATTTTTATCCTTGATCCCCTTAAAAGATTCCAGAGTTCAAATTGAAATTCCCCTTTTTTGCAAAAAAAACAAACAAGACGATTGTTTTATTCCCGGAGGCTTTGTATGTCCGTTTTGTTCAACAGGAGGGGAAAAAAACCAGAGCCTTGATTCTATGTCTTTCACTGAAACCGTGGTCTACCCCATTGGGAATGGTCGCTCTTGCTCTCCACAAGACAGAAGATCAAATGATTGCAGATCCGCCAGCTTCAAAAAAAAAACATTATCCATGAAGGGGCTACTCTCGAAGGCTGTTCTCATTCCCATATGTATGGCTGCTCTGAATTTGATGGCCGTTTTGGCCGTAAGGCAAGAGTTTTTCTCATATCAAAGATTACTGATTTCTCTTACCGCCGATTCTTTTTTTTTACATACCTAGACCTGCCGCCGAACAGGCAATCAGCTGCTCATGTACGCGGTCTGGCCAATATGCTACTTCTGTGGTCATCATCGTTTATCCAAAGGTAGTTCTCATTAGAAATTAATTCAATTAATATCTACACATTTGCATGATTTGCGATAAATTTTCAGCCGCTTCGACTAAAGTAAACCCGCTTCAAACTATTAGAACGTGTAATGGCAAACTTGTTTTCTCAGTCAATGATGTATGTATCGAATGCGATCAACCGTTGGTATCTAAGTCACTCAAATCTACTTTCCTTTGCTAATAAGTATCGAAAAATACCCCAACGTTTTCCCCTCAAGCTAGTCAAGTTTTGGGTTTGATTCGGCTTATATATCACATGCGAACGTTGATCAACCGATTGTCCATTGCACATGCTCTGCCGGCTACGCAGTTGCCCCTAACAACTCATTCCTAAATCTGAAGGCTTAAATCGGCGGCTGTCCGACCCGTCCGATACTGGAGATATGTATGCATACAGTTTCATTCCCCGCATCGAAATGAAACGCGACGTCGCGTCTTGTCGATTAGCTCATGATTTATTGTGACATCGCGTTACATGACGTGTTTTTGGTCAAGCTATTTATAACATCGAGGTTATCAACTTGCGAAATATAACAAGATCACTGGCTTGGTAGTATTGCTATATCCCTATCTCGACTTATATGTTGAAACTCTGGGCATTGTGAGTATTGACCTTCATGATTGAAAATTTTAATCGCTGAAGAGATTTAGGGTTATGTATATGATTGCCAGTTACATAATTGGAAAATAAACCGATCAATCAGGACAAGGAATTTCATTCGTGCTAACAAGCCCGAGGAGGACAATCTTTATTGTCGGTTAAGGGTAGACGGCTGAGTAAAAAATTCAAATCGACCATTCGTTATCAATTATACAGATTCGGATGCAATTCACGCCTGTTCATGCGTAAACCTAACCTTCATACTGATGCATGGACTCGCTAACAGACTTGTATTAGAGCGTTTTGACAAGTCGCTCAATTGCCCTCCGTCGTAAGCCGGCCAGTTTTCTAAAGGCAAAAATGGAGTTGAACATTCTCGAAAGAAATATATCAATCCTGACTTGTTAGCTGCTATCACAGCATTTGAATCATACTTGAAACTTAACCAGACACAGCGCACAAGTGATATTATTTCCGATTTCCAGCTTCGGAGCCGCTTCAGCACGGCGGCAATAGAGATGACATCTCTAAATTAACAAATCCATCCGCAGTTTAAAACTCCATTACATTTTAAGCATATCTATCAGGACTCCGAGAACCGTATTCCTATTGATATAAACAAGTCGCTAAATGTCAAAGGCGGCAGCCGGAGAATCCTTGCCGCCCTGCATTACTTACTTAGCACTCATATGATATTATTCACGAAAAGTTGGAGCTGAACCCTGGGTGATTTGCAGCGTCATGTGCTCATGAGAACGCGCAAGCCACGTTCGCCGATCCTACTCCTAACGGCAAGAAGCATAACACCTGTAAAAAAAGAGACCAACCAGAGCAGATTTAATACAATGGGCTCAACGGGTCCAAAGGCACTTTAGATGGATGTTTATTAGATGAATCAGATGAATCTTTTTCAAAGAAGTCTTACAAAACAAGATTACAAACCTGGACAGCATTGATGAAAGATCTTGTATACACTACTACCTGCAACAAAAATCTTTCAGATGACGTTTGAATTTTTTGACATCAAATGACTACTACCTTAGGAAACATTATATTGAATGATTGCACGCCATAATACTCCAGCAGATGCTAATGCGATGGTGAATTTAGAGTTACTAGTAAGCTGAATAATCGAACAGATGCGAAGTCGACTAGTGCTGCAAAAATCTCCGGAACTAGCCCCTGTTACCCCGATTATCTGCTTTCTCCGAAAGAATGACTCGAGTATAGACCAATAAGACGTGGATGGCGGAATTCCAGAGAACCGACAATGAAGAATACCAAGTCGGTGTTGATGCATGATGCACGATCCAAGCTGCAGTGTCATTGGTTCATTGGTCGACTAAACAGGGCTGACTAATGTCCTTGTCCGACTCGGAGGTTCCACTATCGGGGCACTTCGTCCATGTCGGAAGGAATGGGAAATCTTACGAGCTGGAAGATGCGACAGCAAAATGCAGTGATCTGCCTAGCTTTGCCTTTTTCAGTAATTGTTCACCGCAAACGGTCGGACTCCAATTCGGACTCACTATGGCACAGTCGCAGGCTTAAAACACAGCCTAACGTTCGCAGTTGTTTCCAGTTCGTGTCAGAGAATATTCAGAAGCACATAGTTCGCGAGACCACAAGCACCGGTCCTCCCTCGAATGTTCTTGTTCCGATCGGAAAATAAAAGTGACTGCGTATGAACTGAGGGCACGGAACACATTGCCTTCCATCTACACGTATAACGTCGGCAAAGATGGTTTTTTTCTGCGTGCCATATGAGTCAATGATAAAGAAACGTGTTGAATCTATAACTAGAGACATTAATAATCATTTTAATAATAGTGAAACGATAAAGTATGGGCTTTAACGTGCTGTGTAACATGTTCCGGAACGTTCGTTGGTCGAGCCAGCCTGTCTGGCCCTGCCATATGGTATCTTTAGTGACTCAGAGTGGTGTGATATGAAACAATTTCGAATATCGGACGAAATATAAAAAGTGGATCTGAAAAGACCTGAGTGTCATTGCGCTCCGGAGACAGGCAAGCGAGTCCTACCTTCCACTCTCAGTTTTCTCCATCCTTTTTAAAGTCCTCTACATGATTTATTCATCAACTGGATTTTTCCAAAACCCTAGATATGGTTTTCCGCACCGGAACAATATCAATTCTCAGCTAAACTCTTTGAATTCACCTACCCCACACCGTATCTCGCCCCAGACTTGCCTCACTAGTAAAAAGACCTTTTGATCGCTTTCTCGACGTTACCCTCGGGCGGATGGTTAGTCACTAGACGACTGAACATCTCGTCTTCCATATTGACGAGAATTAAGTGTAGCTTCGCTTTGAAAAAAGACTGCTGCGGTCACCTATTGCTAGGCGAGTAACCTTGGAAAATGAAAGGAGAAGATGGCACGTTTTCCTTTCTATTTCGCCTTCTATATCGAGGCCTTGTGGAGTTAATGAGATATCAATACGTCTTCGTTCCCATGCATTTCATAAACGGCATGAAAATTCCGAGGCGGACCTACTATGGCTGTTCTACTAAGTCCCCTTCGGGGAAAAAACATGTAGCGTGGTAAGGTCAAAAGTAAGGTCAAAACTTTCTCGCGACCCGTCATATGACCGACATTGCAAATACCAGAAGATATGGAAGATAAAGAATCAAAAACGAGGCAGGAGGTCCTGAAGACGGCGGAAAACACACACTTTACCGGTGGAATATGACACATTGTACCGAACGCCGTTTCAGGTCTTTCTCCAGCAGATAAGGTGGTGATCGGTGGGCAGGTAATTCTAAGACTTCTTCTTTCATAGGTTATCAAGTTCCATAAGCCTGACATTTCGTTTTTTGGGGTTCTTGCCACTGACGAAGCGGGCCGTACGAAGGCGGGGGGGGAGAAATGATTCAACTTCAGCCATGTTTTTTTTCACAAACACAATGCGTTATCTCGGTAAGTAAGACACTTCTTTCATAATAATAGAAAACTCTATGGTCAGGGCTATTGAAATTGTACCGTGAGAGTGGCCTCTTGCTTTTATTTTCATCTGTGTCAAGTTCTTCTAACCACAAAAGGTCACGAAGTAGGTGGAGCGGTGAACAGCGCGGGACTAAAAGAAAAACTGTTCCTGAAGAATCTATTTATTTTTTATGGTACAGATAAGTTCGGTGTATCAAAAAATCCCGTGCTGGCTTAAAACTTAAAAAAAACCTGAACAGAATGTATTAGAATAGATCAGGGGAAAGAAAGAACAACAAAGCTTGCTCAGGATATTTGTTATTTATGTAAAAAAAAAACATAGAACATAATCTGGTGATGAAATCATAAGCGTAGAGCCTTTTTTTTCCTTAGAGGTACAAACGTTAGCTATACAATGGACACGCGCCCGAAGAGATTCAGCCGGGTGAAACCGAGATATTACTACATGATATAACTGATGATTGAGTTTCAAAATTTATTTATTACATTAGGATAAAGAGAATCAAATATGTCAATCATGCGAATCAAACCAGATCATTGGTGCTGGTTGCTTATATTCCTAATAATCTCTCATCGAAAGAAGACATAACAACCATCTCTTTTCAATCTCAAGATGCAATCAGTACCTAAAATGATTTTCCTATTTCAAAAAATCCCCTCGTTTCTACACAACAGTAAACTCACAGCAGACGGAGTTAGGCCTAGCTCGCTTAAAGTCCTCGAAAAGTCATCCCGGCTGAAATTTTTTCTGGGAAAGGGTTAGGTTAGGACAATGAGATAAAGATGTTACGTTAAAGAGAAGAAGAAGTAAAGTCACAGGGTAGAGGGACTCGTTCATACCTTGGGAAATGTAGAGCAAAGGACACTGTTTCCACATCTACGGCCAGCGTCTGTGCAGCCAGGAACTCTGCCACCTGGCGTAACGCTAGGGGGAACGTACACGTTTAAATTGATACTACATGTATACTCTAAAAAAAAGGATTCTTACTTGAGTCGCTAGGCAGTGTTGTCGTGTATGGCTGACCACCAGACACGAGCCGGATCTAAAAATTGACAGCTTAGTCCGCGAAGTTACAGTAGCCCAATAGAAGTTCATTAACACAAATTTAATTTACCTGAAGTCTCGTTTCCTTGTATTCCTTACTGGGAACTCCCGCTGAACCCGTGACTGGTTTGGAAGGACCTTGTGATGTCAGAGATACAGAAGGTTCCGGCTGCAAACCCTGTCTCAGAGCCTTCTCGCGTGCCGCCTTTTCTGCTCTTGCACGTTTATCGGCTTCGATTTGGGCTTTTACAGCTGCTTTAGCCTGAGCATCGGCAATTTTATCTTTGTGAATAAATGATGTGTTAAGTGAGGAGAACAAAACAAAGAATCATGATGATGGTGATGATAAGGAGAGCCAGATATGAGCGTGAATGCTCCAGCCCGCAAAGTTTACTATCTAAACATACCTTTCTTTCTCTGCTCTGCTTCCTTAATTGCTTCTTTAGTTTTCAGATCGTCTCGAATAGCACCCATATCCTAATTTGGATTATTATTTCAAAAGAAATGAAAAAAAAAAACGTAAAAAGGAAAACTTTCCGAACCTTGGCCGCTTTACGACGAATCATCTCATTTGCTTTATTATCTATAGCGTCTTGTTCGGCTTTCTTAGCACGTTTTTCTGCCATCTTCTGCCTCAGTTCGGCCAATTTTTGGGTCTTTTCTTCTTCAGTTAAGGGTTTGATCTTTAATCAACAAACCAGAATTAAAAAAGCGGTCGCGACATGACTTTGGCCAAAAGGAAAGAAAAAGGAATGAACGGCGACAACGAACCTCCTCAACAGACTCCTCAAATTGATCATGTCCCGATTTCTCCGCGTGAAAGTTTGCTAAAGCTGTATTTCGAAATGTTTTCCCACACTGCGAACATTTTATGCTCTGCCATGCGAAGTCAGACCTTTTTGACAGGAAAGTGATTTACCGAAGGATCCGCTTACTTTTGCCTCGACGTCCTGTTTCCCATTTTCGCCGGCTGCGGGCCCATAGACAGCCTTCAGCGCTTCGGTTTCGTTCTCATCATCGCCATCCACTGCGGCTGATGCGCCACTGGCGCTGGCAGCGGCGGAAACATCCGCCATGTCAGGGATAGGTTTATCTTGATTTTCCAAAAGATGATCCATGGCAGGTTGAAGACCACGATTGGATGTTGCTTTGAGGGCCCCTGTTTGTATGTATAATGTATAATGTAGCACCAGCGACGTGATAGAAACAAGGCATGCGCGCGAGTCGGGCGGGTGGACGACGTATATAACCCATGACAACATCATGATCATAATACGACAGTGCAGCGATTGGAAGAAGAAACAGACATTGATGATTATTCAAATAAAATGAGCAAATCAGGATTGTTATTTGACAAGACGTTGGTGCGCACGTACATTCGACCCGGTTTACGTCAAATCCCATTGACAATAATGTATCTCTATCGGAGGGCATTTCCTTAAACTAAAAGACTGAACAAATGGCTGATCAAAAGGAGATGGAGTAATGTTGCTTCGGCATGCACGGGTACCCCGCTGCGAGTCGGACGGTCGGAATCTCAAAACGTGGTCGGGGTCCTGTTGTCACACGGTCACTGTCCAAAACCATAACTAATCCCCATCCATCACTCGCGCCTGTGTGGAAGGGTGTAATAAGCCTGATCTCTGTAATGCTCTACTTGTGTGCGTTCTGCAGCAAATCTGAGCAGGGATGAAATGCTGGATTTTCCTAGGGTTTACTAGAAGACATCACAAGAAACAGCCAAATAATCCTGTTTCGAGACCAGGGTGGCCCGCCTCACCATGGGTCAGGTTAATTATTTTTATTTTTATTCTGGGGTAAATTTTAAAAAAACTAAATTCGGCAATATTACTAATATTCATATCCTTTTATCAGTTTAGAAAACAAAACAGTAAAATATCTGTATTGGTCAGGAACAAATTCAGTTAGACCACGTTTCGCGCTCCGTTTGACTCATCCCGGTAACAGGTTCACAAAACAAATCCACTTGCATGACTACACATATCCCGTCCCCCGAATTTGATTCAGTCTGATGTCCTCATGAATACGCAGAGAACCTCTAAGCGCTGTTGGATCCTTTTTCGTGCAGGCTGAATAATGGGTGGGATATATAAATCGACTAGGCCAGACTTGGGATACCCGTCATTCCTACATACCCCCGACTTGATTCTGCATTCTCCCTCCCCGATTCTTTCGTTCAAGATTGTCATTTCCACCAACATTCTACCATGACATATTCCGGAGCGTACTACCAGTCCTCAGACATTTTTGCATCGACATCGACTGCCGGTATGTCTCTGGTCAACTATGTTACGTTTGAACCACCTTTTGCTAACGACATTTCTCCTATAATAGGGGCGGATTACTACACATCCCAACCTCTCGCTGCTCACCATGGCGCAAGCTACACGGATATATATGGTACTGTCTCTCTCGCCCAGCTGTACGCCGCTCTGCTGTGCTGACGACCTTGTTCTTTGAAAACAGAATCCAAACCAATCATTCGTCGGACGCCCCCCGATGCTCTATATTCATCAATGGACTACCGCAGTGCACAACCGCCGACATTATACGCTTCCTACCAACAGCCACCGCAACCGCAACAACCATCCGCCATGCCAGATTCCTTCGAAGACGTGTATAATAATAATGGCACTGGTGCTCTAGTACGTGCAACTATTCGCACAAAAGGCTGTTATTGCTCGTTATGATTGACAAAAATTTATTTCCACGCAGACTTACTCACCGCCACAGTCACAGTCGCCAGACTTGCCACTTGGCGCAGAACACAATTATATTACCGTAATGGAACTCACACATCGACAAATACTCAATCTCTACGTTCGACATTTACCTTCGGGCAATCGCCGCAGTCTTGCATGTAAATATAGCCGCTGTTCGTATCCATCGGCCTTCCGGACAGAGGAGGAGGCAGTACAACACGTCACTTCGGCGCACTTGAACCAATCATGGGAAGGCTTTGTATGTCTTACTTGGTAAGTCACAAATTCACCGAGCCTTTCCCCCCTAAATTCCATTTTGGACTCACGGCCCTTTTTATTTCTGTTTCTACCCTAGCGGTGTACTAATGGCGCGCAAGCAAGATGCTGTTCGTCATGTGAAAACAATGAATGCCGGAAAGAAGTACGAATGTGCAGTATGGTATGTCATCGTTTATTATCAAACTAGATACTCTTTGTTCCGTACTGAACCGATAATAATTGCTTGCAGTCATAAAACTTATGCGCGGAAAGATTACCGAAATATTCATCAAACACGGTGTTCGTCTAATTTTAAATATCCAGCGGATGGTACTACCCACGAAGCATTCTATTAAAATGAAGGACACCTTTTGTTAGCTTCCGATTAATTCACACCATTTTATTTTTTTTTGCATTTTCAACAAGAGTTTTAATTAATAGTCTTCAACAGCCAGGAGCCATTTTTTTCCTTTTCCTCTTGACTTATCGATATTATTCCCTAGAACAATTTAAAATTATCATTAATCAGACTGTAGACATAGTCAACTGTTTATATCATAGTAGTGTCTTAATGCCCCATCCTCGCTCTGTATTTACACACGTAGTTTCCTCAACTCCAATATAAATATATATGAATGCACATAATTTTCAAGACCGTAGTAGTCGATTTAATGGACACATCGGAGATCTTTTTTGTCCGTGGAACATTGCGGTGGTCTTAGCTATGGCGATTTAATGACGGACAAGAGTATCATTTTACTTCATGAGATAGATTGTGCCAGTCGACGATCGCCTCCTTGAAAGTTTGATTTTGCGGACATATTATTCTTTCAGCAATGGCTCTATGAACCGAATAAGATCTCAGGTTCGCTAGCTATGCGCTGTTATGCGCGTGTTTTTGTGGTATCTTTCGCCCTGACCGAGGCATGTGCCCATATTTAAGACCAGGCTGCAACTTTAAATTTAAGCTGGGTCAAGCTATGCAATAGGCCTGGTGATCAGGGTAGGAAGAACTACGCGAGTCTCAATCCTTTACGCGGCGTTACTGGTTATACAGTTCAATCAAACTCCTGCTTTCCGAGAAGATTACAGATAAAGTAGACTTATCTCGCATCCTCAGGCTGTCAAAAAGATCACACATCTTTCATTTCTCCATCCAACGTGCTTAATATTTCCCGCTGAGCTCCGAACTCACATTCTCGTTTACCTCTGATCATATATGTATTTATTTATCCTGGACCGTCAATCATATATGAAGAGTTACATATGTTCGTTTCAAAAGCGCATCGGCCCAATTGGATAAGTTTTTTGAGTCGCCTTGGCGGTGGATTTTAGATTTCGGACGGGGAGCCAATGGTCGATATCATTGTATAGATATTATTGCAGGTACTCAGATATCGCCGGAGAAAAGTCCTCTTCCCTTTTTCACTCCTGAGGAAGTACATGAACCTCGGACTGGACAGGAAAGAACATTCTGTCCTCAGACGCTTCTCGATATACCTTTTCACCCCTTACATAAATAACAATTCAACCTCAATCTGACCCTAGCTCGAGTGCTACATAAATCACTACATGATATCAGGATTTATTTACATGAACGCTATTTCGATGGACAGCAAAACATTTCTATTACGTAACGTCCGGAAATATGTTAGGTTTAGCATTATCATTATTGGGCAACGCCTTTAGGAGTCTGAAGCCGCTAACAGACCGCTCCCCAGTTAGGCATGGCGAAATTCTCAGGCTCCACCTTCAGAATCTTGCCGTGCACCGACAAGTACCATCGGAATAGCCAGGAGAGAGAATTGTGGCCAGGATACGTTATCAGCTCAAAAGATCCCGGATTGAAGTCTCAAGCGGAAAACACGATGAACCCCCATGGTAATACTTAACACCACCCGCTTTACCGCCTCCCTTCCTGCTCTCCCGACCTTCATTCAATGGGTAGTCGCAATTACTAAGCTCGCTAACTTCCAGTCCGTTCGTCAGATTGTTTGTCCCATTTCTCAATAAGTGCATATATCCATTGGGGATGAATGGAGAGACATGATATGACGTAAACCCAGTTGTTGAACGGATTTCAAAAACAAGGGTTTCATCATCTTTGTAAAGTCTACGCGATCATTGCATATATAGTCCGAATGATGGACCGGAACAATTATCCGGTGCAACGGCAAAGCTATGCATACATGTACCAGGTAAAACCCAAACTTAATATATATTCAAAGTTGGTTGGTAATCGTTCTATACTTAGCATTTGAAATACTAGTTAGCTCCAAAAGGAATCCAAGATGGACGGCTAATGAGTAAAGTGATGGGAGCTCGTAAATAAATAAATGTTCATGTTGCGATAATGGATCTGTGGATCATGCTATAGCTCCCGGCTCAATTCAATCATTAAAGTTGTGCCGGGTATGCGCATACCAGGGCATAAAACCCATTGGCTGATGCCCATCTCCACGTTAATCATCAAACCACTAACATTCAAATCCGCAGTAAAGGAAAAAAAGGCGATACCACCAACTGAGAGGCTCTTTTCATATATCAAACTACTCTTGCAAAACAACAAAAACATAAGCCTGTTATACCTATCAGATCGGTGATGGCGACCCCTGGATTTATTTGTGGAATGGGGCTGGATTTTTCAACAACTTCTTGCCTTCTTGATCTTTCTTTATGAACCCCTCCTCCTCTTATGTTTCGCTTAAACCACATTACCGGTACTTTGTACTTTGTACAGAAACCTTCATATAATCAGCTGCTAGAGGTTGTTTTCGGGGAAAGAACCTATTCGCTCGGTTAAATTTCAAAGATCTAATTAATGGTATGCGGCGCAACGTAGCTTTTTGAATGAAAAGTGAACAAAACAATATGGTGAACTGCTTATTTGCATCAAAACAAGATGGCCATATCATGATTTCGCGAATTGCTTTATTGCAGGGTCTTTAGGAAGAACAAGGGAGAAAGCCCAATTCAGTCGTTAGTTAGTGCTAATACATACATAGTGACCCGCCTTTGCCGAATCTCGGAACGCAACGATCAATACAGGAACTGCAGCTTCCTAAATCTAGAATTTATTTAGAAAATTTGGAATTCGTGTAAACAAAGATTCAGCGGCTCGCCCAAGCAGAATTCAATGTATATTGAGATCAACATAGATAGCAATGTGTCCGTGGGCAATTGATAGGCATATGGAAGTCCGCGCCGAGGCAGTCCTGATATAAACTTCGTTTAAACTTGACGCAGAAGGGTATGCCCTCCTTCGGAAGAAGCGTACATATCTTATCTGAGAACTAGCAGGGCTTTCGAAGCCACGTGCAAATGAAAGTGTGAATTTGAGAATAGATCTAAATTCTTTGGTAAATCTCTGGTTTTAAACCCGGGACCCGTGCCCGAGCACGGCAAAAAACCAATTAATCAACCTCTTCAACTTCTTCTTGGAGAGAGAGAATGGAACCCGCCGACGGTTATTGTCGTTTATTTCCGATTGATGAGGTTGGAAGATTTTGGGCACGGCAATTTCACGTCTTGTCTAGGCTTAATGAATACCATGAGAAATGTACTGAACGGCCGATTTTACCGTCACCAGGCTCTCGAATCTCAGGCTTCAAACCCGGGCCGAAAACCTGAGTAGTCTCCGGAAATGAACGTTACAGTGTATATGCGAATCATTTGGAAAGGATGCGCAAGGGCCGTAGTTCATTAACGCGGACAATCAAAATAATCAGAAAGAAGCACAATACTCTTCGTGCCGCAAGGAACGATAGATTTCTTCCTTAAGCGTAACCAACCGGCATCGGTGTGGGAAACAATTTTGAGGCTCTTGTGCGAAAGAACAATGAAAAAGAACGCATAAACCGAGAATCCCCCGAATTTTGAGTGCCACCTGTATCTTTTTCTTCCCCTTTGTCAAAACGTTCAACAGTTCCGACTATGGAGCTATGGCAAGCATGAGAGTTTTCCTGAGCAGACGCTTTGTCGGGGAAAGTATTCTCCGATTCCATGAAATCCCATATAATAACACATATACCACGTGTTAGGTAAGGAGGGTACCAAGACGCGGGGGCAAGCTAGGGCAAAAGTGCCTCAAGGCAAAGGAAACTGATGTCTAGATCAAGTTTCTTAGAAAACTTCTCAAGCCTTAGAACTGCTTTGCCGCCCTTTCAGTGGATGTCTACGTCTGAACTTCTCCCGAGTGATATGGCCTCTCGCTCATTGAGTTAACATATTAGCCGTCGGCATCGGCGTATTGATCGGTCGTCTTTTTAATTCGTGGTCCTTTATGACATCTAATAGATAATGAGGAATCTAATATGTGTGTGAAATGTTTCATTGTTAATTTGACTTACACAGAACTGAATTGCATATGGACTTGGAGCTGTGACCCCACACATTTAGAAGCCCAAAGTCGCAATATCAAGATATGATATCCATACTTCAACGTTTTGTTTTCTCCATATAGTTTACATTAGGAAAACCCAACCACATGAGAAGGAACGAAAAGTCACCGGTTACCCTTTCTATACCAATCGGCTATCGACAATCAGCCGGGGGCACTCGGAATGCTGTGCAGGAGTCTGGAAAAATTCGAATGTATACTGATAAACCATTTTGCATGATCCCTTTTCAAACGCAAACTACATATGTATATTAAGGCTTTTCGAAAAGACCGACCTTCGGATAGATTGATCAGATATCCATGTTCTTTTTTTTGAATTTGAAAAACGAAGATTAGGAACCACCTATAACACGCAATGTAAATTATTGATAATAGTAACAGTGATATCAGAAGGCATGGTTATTATAACAACAATAAACAACATACCCAGAATGAGAGGATCTCGCTTCCCGGAGATAATTGACAATCACTCGCTGGTAATAATCGTGTGCAAAGAAGCAGTCATCATCTCCGAAAGTGTGCCTGGGCAGTAACATGATGGGTATGCATGATTTTCGGGGCTTACAATAAACGTGTCAGGCAGGTCATGATATCAACCACTACATTCAGCCCCGGAGGCATCATATGGTTGCCCAACTCGCAAAATGTTTCAGCAACCAAACGGCCAAAGAAAGAATAGCGCCTTTTTTTGGGGAAAAAATTGGAAAAAATGTCAAGTAAAAAATACATTTTAGATTCCAAGAAGTAGACCGCAGCATCTTGGGTTTCTCAACATCAGCGAAATGCCACTGCGACGAACCGTTGGCTTGGAAGCTCCACCAGGCTGTGATTATGGGTCGAAGTCCGATGTTGTGCTGGCTTCAAGATATTAAAAAATTGATGTGAATGCTGCGAAGACTTCAATTAAGTGACAAATTTGTATCTGTTGCTATCTTCAAAGGAGACAGCAAAAAAATAAGAGCTAAGAAGTTGTTAAGGACGGACATATCTTGCGGACATCTCGGACGAAGTCTTACATAACCGTCACGGGCACTTGACACGTCACAACGCCTTGTTGAATTCTAAACTAAAAACTTTCACTACACGCTGGTTCATTTTTCGCGATTAAGTACATTTTGTCAGATCTCCCAACATTTTCTGACATTATACTGTGCACACAGTGCACCGCCGACTTGGACATAGGCTGATACTCCGGCCAACACCTCCGCGCGGTGGCGTCGTACATGATTGTTCAAACCCGAAGGTTTAACATTATTTAAAATGTCACAGGATCCCGGGGGTTATGCTACTAGTCTAGATTCAGAAATACGAGGATGAAGTATTGTGATTTACTCCCGAGGATATTTTAAGTCTGGATGCTTATGGCGGGAACGGCATGGAAATGCTTTGACCGGACGGAACCTCCCATAATCGACTTTTATGGCAAAGCAGGATCAAGTAATAAGGTTACTATATATCGCTCTAGCCACCCCGAAACGCTGTTCCTTCTTCTCAAAAACTAATATAATACCTACCCGGAGGTATCAAATTCGCGATGCCCTGCATTCGGTCTGCAGCTTGAATCTACGCCACTGCTTCGCTGTACAATGGCTTAACGGTCAAGGTCAACGGGGTAGCATGACAAATTGACTGGTGATAAGTGGTCTTAACTTAATTACCCCCTCACGCAGGCTGTGTACATGTCAAGTATATATTAAGTATTTAAGTTACGGGATCAGGAGGTTAGGACAAAGATCCGAATTTCATCAAGTACAGATATGTACATTAAATAAAGCCGAGAACGGATCCCATGAGGAGAATAGGTGTAATATGAGATGACGACACAGAGGGACAATGACACAACAACCTGCGCGCCAAGGTAGGTAAGGGCGATACATTTTTTTTTGAAATCCAGGTGGCCAGGTATCTAGGATCTTAGATTTAATATACTGAAATTTGTTCACTGAGGTAAAAGCTCCCGTCGCTGTCAAAGCACCTCGGTGTGTCGACTGATGGTAACAACGAGTTGAGCAGATTGTTGTTATTATTATTATTATTATTATTCCGGGGAAATATATCCCGATCTGCTGAACTTTTTGTCCCGCGTTCCCTATTGTGGTCTAGAAATAAATGGCCTTAAATTTCTGCAACTTACATAACGATGTACTTCTCGAGCCTTTTGGACCGAAGTTTCTTCCATAACAGGATACAACCTGGCAGTCTAATAGCGGATGTCGATTGTGAAAGCCGAGCAACGTTGTTATATTACTTTGCCGAAGAAATGGAAGAAGAGCCCTGCTGGTTTTTATTATATTTTCCGTGAACAAAAGAAGCATCAAAGTTAGACCCTGGCAGCTTAGGGTCCATCTCGGGCGGAAATACCACCGCAATAGTCAGTATTATCCAGTTAGAGATGCACATAATCAAACCAGAACTGGTGCAGCTTACCAGTTATGGCAGTACTAATTCCATATATGCCCCAATCCCAATCTTTGAATCCTTCACTTGTGTTGTTCGTATATCTGTGTTGATCATCAATTCAAATCGCAAAATAATTGAGGCAAACAAAGGCTGCTGGTGCACTTCACTACAACCTAGAACTCAGATCACAGGACTTTTCTGTCTGTCAAAGTTTGCAAGTCTTCTACGTGTCATTATCAATCGGATTGCAGAACTGACTTTTTGATCAAACAAATAAAAAAACGATGAGTACAACGGTTGAATGTTACCTCACAACGCCCTCCGCTCTGACTTGAGCCTTGAAAGGATGCATGGTATTTTAGTCCATATTCTTAGACATCTCTTTCCTTTCGGCACTGGTGGTCTTGGGCTTGGGATCTGAGCCTCACGCCTAAACCAAGTCCATGGCGTACGCCGAATCTTCTCCTCTTCGTCCGTCTGTCTATGTACACTCCGCTAAAAGAAAAAAGGATCGGGAGATATAATTGTGAGAATCTAAATTGGCAGTTTGGTCGTTTAATTTAAAGAACCAAGCGCAAGAACCAAACTATTATCCTCGGCCTTTGACCACCAACCCATAACCCCAAGAATACCCAATAGTTTAATACTGAAAAAAAGTGGTTACAAGCAGTTCCCGAAACAATACCTGAGTTCTAAACCCCGCTGCTTTTCCCAACGCACAATAACACTCCTTCCCTGCCTTATGATGCCGCAGGTGAATTTTTTGAGAACATATACTTATCGTTCTTACAACGTTCATCGTCGCGCGGACGAGCAAGTAATATACTCTGCATAAATAAGTTCTTCTTGACTGTTTTCCATATGCTGAACAATCAATATCCTACTGAATGTGCGGAAACTTGGCGGAAACGACAAAGATGAGCAACGTACCTTTATCCTTTTGAAAGGCAGGCGAATGACAAGTATCTCACATCAAGTTATACTTGCATGTCTCTTGGAATGAGAGTTTTACGAACAATATTCATGGGTCCAAAGAAATGAAATTTTTTCTCAGAGACTCGCCAATGAATCTGCCGTTGTCAGCAACAAGCCGCTTTACCCTTTTTGGGAATGTCTACGGCAGTCTCCGAGGATCACGTGGTGGAGCACAACTCTCCAGATTGTCTCGAGTCGGATCGACATGAGTCTTTGACTGGGATCGCCCACCTGTTCTATACATTCTTGCAGTAACCAATGGGAAAAAAGAAGAGTGCAGCAGCGGCGGCGGCATCCAAAGCGGCAGCGAAGGCTGCAAAGAAAGTCAAAGCCGCAAAGAAAGTCGAAAAAAAGGAAAAGAAAAAGCGTGTGCAGGAAGATTCGGATGCAGACTCGGACGATGATCTTGAGGCAATTCTTGATAAGGTTCTGTCGTGTATACTACTGTCGTTATCTTCCATTGTTCGTTTATGTATTACTTTAGTAGATGAGAAGAGAATGGGAAGAAGCACATGCTGTTACGGAAGAAACCGTCGAAGGACCTCCACGTCGTCGGGCGAATGCTACACTGACACCTTGTCCGAGCGGGAACTATTTGTGGTGCATCGGCGGAGAGTTTTTTAGTGAAGATGGGAAAGCCGTACGTGAGATAGTTTCTTTGAAAGGAATTATTATCTGTATTTTGCGGTTTATTTTAGCACTTTTATAACGACGTGTATCGCTATTCTCCAGAGAAGGTTGCGGCCTTTTTATCTCTACCAATGGTTACTACCCATATTTACGGGAGTTTTTTCAGGATGAATGGCGACGATACACATCTCCGACATGTCCAGGGCCTCGATCCGCCCATGCAGCGGTAACCACGCCAGCTAGTGGAGGCAGACTATTTTTGTTTGGTGAGTGGGGCCTTCTTTGGATATTTTTGGGCTGATTCATTTCCAAGGCGGTGAATTTTCATCTCTTCATCAAACTACATTCCATCACTACCGTGATTTTTGGTGTTTCGATATTACATCCCACACTTGGGAGCGTATTGAGACCAAGATCAAACCCAGTGCCAGATCCGGTCATCGGTATGTCAATCAACATGTTTTTTTTTTTTTTGGGGGGGGGGGGGGGACCAAGCTCAAAGTTTGATTTCTAGAATGGCTCTTTGGAAGCATTACATTGTGTTGTTCGGAGGTTTTTACGATCCGGGAGTTCGAAGTTCGTTCCTAATTCTACTAGTTGCTACATATGTAGTCACCGACAATGGTTCTTGTCCATTCTTTTCTAGCAAACTATCTAAATGATTTATGGCTTTTTGACACACAAGAGTATACGTGGAAACAAGTGGAGTTCCGAGAAACTGATAGGAAACCTTCGTAAGCCGCATGCTGCACTTGCTCTGTAATATTGTCACCCCACAAACCTGCCTCATGCAGGCCAAGAAGCGGATTCTCTTTTTTACCAGTGGTGGACGGAGTCATTCTGCATGGTGATTTACGCATCAAATTTATTCATATCACAAAGTGGATTCTGAAATTTCACTTATTAGGTGGGTACTGCAAAGAATACGTTAAAGGAAAGCGACCCGTCGGTGTCGCTCTTCAGGACACTTGGTTATTAAAGTATCGTGGTTTTTCAGCAGCACAACTCCACTCACCTCTCTGATCAATATGATTAGGATGGACGTGGATCCCAAACAAATAAAATGGGAGAGGCTGAAAAAGCCAGGCTACGCACCCTCATTACGATCAGGTTGTACGATGGCTCTTTGGCAAGCACGTAACATGGGTATCATGTTCGGTGGTGTATATGACGAGGATAAAGGCGAAGAAGGAATGGAGAGTGTATTTTATAATGATTTGTTTGTTTTGTGTTCTCTCCTCTTACTGATCCTCTCTCTGATTGAGAAATTTCGATAGATATGGATTCCAAGCAACTGGAAACGGCAGATGGCTTAGTTTGACATTACGAAAGCCCAAAAAGCCGAAGGCTCCAAAGAAGAATTTGAAAGTGATCAAGCCAGCTGCCGTTATTCGGCGGGATAATGAGGAGTCCGATTGGGATGAAGACGAGGAGGAGCGCGAAAAGGTAGAGCGTAGTTTTGAGGTATGATTTTCCCCTCCGAGTCAGTAAGTTAGTTGTCGGCCTCACATGCAAAAAAGGATGCTCAGCCAGAACCAAATTTGGAAGATGAGGTTGATCCCGACGATCCAATACTTACAACACCCCTTATTCGGTACAATGCTATGCTTTCAGTTTTGAGGAACACGCTGTATATGTATGTAAGAGTTTCCTCATGTTCTCTGTTTTTTCTGTCTCGTCTAACGTAAGAGAAAAAGCTACGGCGGGATTTTTGAGTCTCAGTCTAAAGAATACACTTTAGATGACTTTTATGCGATACATCTTGACAAGATGGACAAGTATATCTGCTTAAAGAAGAGTGAAATTGTCATTGGGGTGGATGACGAGAGTAGTAGTGATGGAGATGACGACGAGGATGAAGACGGGGATGAAGACGAGGATGACGACGGAGATGACGATGGAATTGACGAGGGTGATTCTCCCCGCCGAATGACTAGGCGAAGTGACTCAGAAGAGGAAGAGGAAGGAGCGCGTGAAGAACAAGTCGAGGAGGAGCGGGCTGCCGCTTCAGCCGTTCCAGACAAGGTAGATACATACATACCAACTTTTATTCGCGTCATCTCCTGATCCTGATTTCCTTTTAGGATGAATTACGCAAATTAGCTACGGCCTTCATGGGTGTCTCCAAAGAAGGCTCTGAACGATCTGAGGAAGATGCCATTAGCACGCCTCTACCCGGTGAAACCTTAGCCATGTTCTATGGCAGATCTCGTATGTTTCCAGCCAGCGATGTCCGTCCCATATACAGATAAAAAAACTTTCCTTTTTTCTTGCCACCAGGTGAATACTGGGCTCAAAAAGCTCTGGAGAAGAGTGATAATCGTGGCAAAATGTTGCGCCGTGATGGTTTCTCTTTGGCTGAGGAACGATATGGTATGTCAGATATTATTTATATAGTAATGCTTCTCTGAGCGTCTTTTTTATTCTTTTTTTTTTTTTTGCATAACTGTTTAGCAAGTTATAAACCGATTCTGGAAGAAGTTCAGAAGATTTTGGCGGAAGCCGGGTTGGACGAGGATGAAATGAAACGAGTTGGAGGGAAGGCTCAGGGAGGTGATGTTGGAAGTCGAAATCGTAGATAACGCGACAGAGTTGTTCCACAACCCATTTGGGAATTTCTACTGAACTCAGCTTTCATATGCGCTATCCTGGGATCTATCATATATCAATCATGTGGGTTATACATATATGCATTGATTGTGACACACAAAATTGCAAATTCCAAGCATATGTGCCAGCGCCGGTGCAAGTAAAAAAGAATCACGCACATATTACTTATCCTTATCACGCAGTTCAACCTAGTACATATACTGATACATTAAATAGTGCCACTATTGAACACGCGCAGCCACTGAATCACTCGTATCATCGGGCCTGGATTCAAGCCCTCCTAATGCGACTCAAAGAATCATGATAAATGTCATGGAAACCCGAATGGATACCATGCACTGCTTCACTGTGTTCGATCGACTAGGGAAAATCAGCCTACCGCATACATGAAACAATACTACATACTGAAGAAAGAGCAACCAAAACTTGTGTAAGATTCTACATATATCCATAAAATCACAGTTACATAGCTCTCTACTGCCACGCGAGCCACGCACGGCACAACTCACCTCAGTCAACTCCTTCAACTTTGCATATCCATACTCACACTACCCAGGTGAGCCATTCTCGATAGATGGGATCTTGTCATGGGAAAGTTTGAGAAGGGCGACCATTTTGACCTGTGCGGTTTTGTATGTGTCGAGAAGGGTTTGGGATGCTTCTGGGTCGGAAACGTGGTCAACATCTGGGAGGCTCTGCATAAATAGAATTGGGAATTAGAATGGAATTAGTTGTCGTTCATTTCTTTCTGATGACACTAACCTTTACGCATACAGTCGCTCGGGCCAAGGCGGTGTATATGCCCAAGCCGACCGGGACGAGATGGCCCTGAAGAAAAAAGTTTGAAAAGGGGTGAGAAAACCATTTTTTCTGATTGAAGATAAGATGACTCAACAGAAACGTGATCCTCGCTCGCTTCCTGGTCCGGAAAATCCGTCAGCCCAGCATTGGCACGATCCTGGTCACCAATAAAGAAAACAGACACGTAGAACTAGGAGTTGGGACTACGTATCGATAATTAGATGAAACGCACAATGGTGTCAGAGAGCTGATTAAGCTCTTTGATGAGATCGTGAAATGTGGCACTACCAGGTGTGTAGACTCCTTGTCCAGCTATCGCAATTGCTTCGTCAACTGCGACCTTGTATGTTTCGAGAACTGGTTGAGCAGACATTTCTAAGGGATACTGGGGAGATGAAAAAGGAGAGCTCGGGGAGGTGGGTAATATGTATATATATTTATCCAGGCTAGTAAATTCATCACATGTATTTGAAGTTCGTTAGCCACTTGAATGATGAGGTGGAGACCATTAGTATTATATCCGATGTGCGCCGGGGTGAAATTAAGCTCTCTATGCTATGTGGGATCCTCGAATGAAATTACGTACAGCCTTCCTCAATGTCGATCTCCTTCCGAGTCTCCTTCGTTGAATCCGGATAGGCATGTCAAAAAAAGGTTTTTTTCTCAGACTTCAAGCCCGCGTTTTTTGAGGATACAAGTGTATTTATATATGAGCGGAACATGTGAGTAGAAAATATTCCCACGAGACGTGTTTTGAACTTTAACAACTTACTATTGTAGGGTGTATGCTTCGAATTCTCGTGATTTCTTATCACCTCACAAGATAGGATTTTTTTAAAATTCTTCTTGGATTTAAGGTTTTGAAAATGAGTTGAGCCTGAGTGGGGTTTACTATAGCCAGTAGTGCACCGTGGCGGGGGTGAGATGAAAAAACAAGAATGGAAATACAGACTATCACTAATTGCATGGACTCTGATACTATGATATGGACGCGATGCCAGGTTTACCGTACGAATAATGAAATTTAATACGAGATATCGGATTGTGTGAGACGCTGTACAGTCTGCAAATGATTTCGTCATTTCTATCACTGTTCAAGTTGAGAATTCTGAAAGGCTGGATCTAGTAGAGCTTCTACAATGGATTGTTCCATGTTCTGCCAGTGCTAGTGGGTATAATAGGAGACATTAGACTCTGGTTAGATTATAACTTTAATACTGTATACTATATAGATCGTATCTCGGTCACTTGTCATTGAATATAAGTTAGATACATAAAATACGCCTTACTAAGTCAAAGGTTGTGGGAACGATTTTGACGTATGTAAAGCTGCAGGCCGCAGGCGTCGTTAGTTCGTTTCAATGACAGTCTTCCTGGAGAAGTACGTAGGCTGAAAACTGCATATATTATACAGAAAAGCTGTACAGAACAGTACAGTTGCTCGGACGAACAGTTACATGATTTATCAAAGAAAATATTTTATCTTTAATACTTCTCTGGCCACGAATGATCTGTGAGTTCAACGGACAGTGAAACTGCTCCGTTCATTCGCAAGGAACATTGCAACCCAGTTGGTATATAAACTCGTTTACATGTATGTGGTCGTAGTCGTGGTGCACTGCCAGAGACTCGTGATTTACGCGCGTTTGCGGCGCTTCAACTTCGCTTCGCATGTGTATATCAACATCCGGCGTGCACGCGTCAACACGATCTGATCATCGTCACCCACAATACTCTTCGTCCCATATTTTGACATTGTAAGGATAACTTGGATTTAATCCGATCTAAATTTACTACTACAGTTTCTGTTATTCCAGATGGCTTCAACTGACAACGAGTACCAATGGGAATGACAATAGCAATAATGATGTTTCTGAGCCTTCCGCGTTACGCTCTTGAATTGGACGTTAAGAAAAATATTTGTCGGAACATGAAAATTAAAATGAACATTGGAGTAACAAACTAATAAGTCTACAATACTATACGCAGGGGCAAGAAGGAAGGTTGGTTTTAGATAGAAAGTAGTATACAAGTCCATGATACGGGAAGAAATAGGTGTACAATAGTAGGGTAAAGGTGGATATTAAATGTGGATATGTGGTAGTTGTGGTAGTGGCCCGCACGTGTAATTAGATAGAATAGAATAGAATAGAGTAGGACTGGAGCTTATATCACATCTTTCATCTCCTCGTCTGACGCTTGATCATGACCACGAGTACTAAGGACACGAGGATACGACGGCCGAGTAGGTGTCTGGGGTAATACTGGATCTGTCGCGTCTTTCAAGTTCTTTTGGGACCAGGTGGCGAAGCTGGGCGAAAGAGGCGTTGGAGGAAGAGGAGACGTTGGAGGTGGAAAGCGAGACGGTGGAGCCGGGATGCGGTAGTGGAGGGAGAGCAAGATGGGGGGTGGGGTCGTGACTGTTTTGCGTCTAATGAAAAGCGGCGGGAATTAGCAAGGGCAGAGAGAGAGACAGAGAGAGACAGAGAGAGATAAAAGATAATTTGTATGTTCATACCTGATTTTTCTGACGGTGCCAGACGCGGGTGGGACGTTCTCGGTTTCACCTGGAACATGAGCTACAAGATTTACTTCTAGTTCCGATGGCTTGACGACGCGTACGGCCTCACTTGCTGCGCGAATTGCATTTGTCGATTTGACGGAGCTCATGGGGGATGTGAGAATGGTGAGCGAGGAACGACGACGGCGGGTGATTGGGCGTTGTTGGGTTGGAACCGGCGTTTGTATAGATATTTGCAATTGGGGCGTCGTTGGTGTTACAGGAGAGAGAGGATAGTTATAGGTGTAGGTGTAGTCTTTGGGTTCACAGGCGAGGGAGAGACCGAGTCTGAAGAATGTAGAGTACGACATATGGTGAAAGAGAGAGAGAGAGAGAGAGAGATATTAGAACGTTGTCAGACTTCCCGTCGCTTTATAAGAAGAAACCGTTTAAAACAAAGGTGAATGGGATCATGCATGGTATTATATATTTCCTTCCCCTCGTTGTCCGTTTTAGTCGCATTGCACGCCATTGTATGAGACATCGCGTAGTCTTAGGAACCATCAACCATCCGAGCGTCTAAAAAAATGCTGCAATGGCCACTGTGTACATGGTGAAACTAGCCAAGGGTCGCGATCGTAATTAATCTGTCTAGTCATCTGTCTCAGGATGACAGAGCCTGCACAGACGCTGATGTACTACTCTGGAGGCGATACTTGATGCCAGATTTGTTGGAAAAGTGCAGAACAGCTGAATTCATTACATAGTCACTTCATGAGCTTGGACACAAACCGCCAGTATTAGTTCTGAAAAAAATGCAAAAAAAATAAAATACACCACCGATCACGGCTGCTATGTATTTTTACATATCTTGAGCACAGATCGGAGCACGCGTTGAACATGAGGCAGCGTCGCAGTACCAGTGTCTGGCATTTTTAGCTCATCCGAGAACTGTCCCGAGTTGTCTTGGCCATGCCATGCCTTGTTTAGTTCGACTACGAAAACCGAACAAAGCGGGACACAGACGAGCGTCAATGAATATACATATTTATATGGCGATAGGTCCGATAGAGCATCCATATAGTATAGCCTCAGCTTGATCCTTTGATGGATTAAGAACCGAACTTGATGATGATCATGTCCGTCTTCACATTTGCCAGCTGCAGTGAGGGGCGGGGCGGGGGGCCAGTGATGCAGGTCGCAATGCAATCAGCAATCTATTAAGATATCAGATACTACCGGTGCATGCGAAATGAAAACGCACTTTCCCCAATCCACGAGAGACTCAAAAAAAAACAAAAAACGCGTGTTTATCAAACCGTCGTCATCAAAGAATGAAACGTTCAGTTGAGAACTGTCGGATCCTGAAGAACGAAAGGGGGGGGGAAATAAAGCCCCGGCGCCGATGAGATTTTCCAGCTTTAAATTTAATACTGGACGTATAGAGAGGAGAGCGGAAGTTCCGGCGATACTTCCAAGTGTACTTAGACTCTTTTTTTTCCTTTCGACCCTTCACGGGTGCGGAGAATTCCGAATGCTGTGCGTCGCTTAGATGCATATGCTTTGTTATCTTTTGGACGCCATGGCCACTGGCCATCCGCCATCCACACCACACCTTTTTGCCCGAGTTGCATGGATACGATCAAGTATTCAACTAGTGAACACTTTTTAAATAATTTCCTTGACAGTACTGGTGACTAGTCACTCGTTGCTATGTGTGTCGTCAAAGTAATTGAAGCACATACATACATAAAACACTTTTCATAAATAAGCCGACACGTCATTCCGGACAGAACATGTACACTGACATCAATTGGATTCTTAAGGCGGGATTTTCATTATACATCTCGTTTCATTTATTTCCTTTTTCGTCTCGTGCCCAATATACATATACCTGTATGTCCAATCTACGTAAATTTCTTCACTGCAACTCCTAAATAAATAATGCCATGTCATGTCATGGCATCCGGATCTTTCGAAGAGAAACATCCAATATCAATTTCCCACTGTATAGGATGTTTGGCTCATTGACAAGCCAGAAGATCAACACATATCAAACAATCTACTATCTGCATGCTCCGAGAAAATGATAAATCACGAGAGCGTGCACACCGACACTGATTTTTTTTGGCACCATTTACGGCCACAGCGGCCCTACTACTACTGGACGCCACTCACTATGGCATGCTGTGGTGGCTCAATGGATGTAAAGTCGACGCGGAATAATCAGTGTTGAGAATTTATAATTCGTAGAAGCTGCGCCCACCCCCTGCGCGTTACTCTTCGTGAGTGAAAAGGCAGTTTTTCTTAACTAGTATTTCTATAATTAATACAAAGACGAAGAATAATATTCGTAATGTATCTAGTAGCTTGTCACTATCCAAGCTTTGTTTACAGTTAAGCTTGATTACCAATGGATGATATGCAAGGTGCTAAATAAATTGCGAAAATTACTCCCCGTCAGATTAGAATAACGAGAAACCGCCGCCGGCCGTAGCCACTTGTTTTTAACTGATATGATACCTGGCAAAATTTTCACCAAAACTCATCTTCTTCGTCCTCTAAGGTCATATCAAACCAGCTTTTTTCTGTTAGTAGGTTGACTGAATAAGTTTGAGCCCGCAAGTTACATAAAAACTAGTGTACTTACTTTCTGAAGGCGAGTTGAAGCCTAAAGAAGAGGCACATCTGGGAATTTCTTCGATGCGTATTTCCACGGACTCAGTCCTCACAGGGATTGGAAAGGTTATCTGTAGATTATATAAGGTTCGCAACTAGAATAAACAAAGAATTGTTCATACCAAGAAATCCCCGGTCTCAGGTATAACTTGAAGACATGGTATGAATGTCCGGCGTGCATATTTTTCCCAACCGGTCCTTGGCGTTGGCATTTCGAAATGGGCATTGTTGAGAAAATGAGTCCTGTTCGATACCAACAAGCTCATGTCCAATTCCTGCGATGAGAAAGATTGTGAGCCATTGAAGTATTTTTGTAAGAATGGTATTGCTCACCTCTTCTGACTCAATCTTGTCCCATGTATCTTCTTCGAATTGCTCTGTGAAATCCTCAGACTGAACATGGTCGTTGATGTCGACGTCGTCGACAAATTCGGAAGATTCCCATTCTAGCTCAACTTCATCAATCGAGTAATATTGATCGAGCTTGTTGAGGTCGGACAATGGTAACGATAAGCGACGTTCTCGCTAAATTATATCCGTCAAATCTGTAGGACCCGATAGTACGGAAAAAAACCCTACCTTGTATGAAGATCGTACGATGCCATATTCGGGGAAGGAGGAAATATTGGGAGGTGCGGAAAATGGGGTTCCACAGCGTGTCGGGTACGAGATAGAGCAAGAGTCTATTGAAATATTTAGCTATGAACGCGCGCTATGACGGCTAATGAGAGGAAGTGGCGTACCAGATTCAGAGGATGACGCGAACATGTCTGATGTATCTGACTCGGATCCTGATCCTGATCTTCGTAGGGTATCGTCGGAAACCAGGATCTCCTCCAATTCAAAAGGAAATGGAATGTCATTGTGTGGCTGTATGTGACTTTCCATATTTCCTGTATATTCATCTCGAGTCAGTTATCAACACGGAGAGAAATGAGAACGATTGAAAGAACCTTGGGAGTTGGAGTCGGCTTGACGCGAATCAAGTGCAGTTATTAATTGATCGCGTTCGATCATTAACGCGTCAAGGACGCGTTGCAGGCGAGCTACTTCGTTATAAAGCTCTCCTATGAGCTCGTCTTTATCATCGGAAGTCATGTTCTTCAGGTGAAGGTTCTAGGCGGCGTTTCAAGGTGAGTGAAGAGACGTGGAACGGAAATGACATGAGAGAAATACCTTTGAATGGAGTGAGTTGTCGAGGATGTGGTGGGGTGAGAATTTGGTAGTCATCGTTGGAGTTGCGATGAAAGAAGAGAGTTGTTGTTATTGTAGGGAGAAGGTCGGGGTGGGTGGAAGAGAGTGAGCGGTGAGCAAGGTGGAATGTTAAATCTAATCAGGTATTTATACCGCAAGATGGAAAAATATGACTGCGTGACAATTTCATTACGTGAAAATTGCCACTAAACGTTGTGTTGGACTGACAAAAGAAACAATGTTCAAGCTGGACGAGAACTGGACCAGTGGACGGGGTCTGCAAAAGAGTAACAGAATTAAGATGAAAAATAAAATAATTCAAAATTCAAAATCACTTCTTCATGATATGCCACTCTTTGTTTTTTTTCCTCCGTTCGATCTTTGGTCAAAATGTGCTGTTTCGTGTCCAAAGCCCAAGAATAATCAGTAATCGGGTCTTCTTTTGTCGCGGCATCCATTTGCCGATCAGTTTCACTCTCCCAAAAATGAAAAGAAAGCGCGCGCTTTGCACAGGATTGTGACCGTCACTCCACGCCGCCGTGAGGGGATCTACAAACATGAGTTTGTCACAGATTTTGGTCTGGAAAATGCGGGGAAACATTGGGATTGAAAAAAAAACACATAATAATATAACCTGTCGTGAAGTAGTTGGATGTGATAACGTCTCCCCCCCCCCCCCCCCCCCTTTGGTCTTCCTCCTCCTTCTCCTGCCACTACTAGTAGCAAGTAGCACTCATGCCTGTCGATTTACCCCATGAGCTTTGGTATGAGATTATTTCTCAGGCCATAGTGAGCAATGTGCACGACCTGGCCACCTCAAAATATCTCGTGTATCCTCGGCGGCGTAGTATGAATATGAATATTGTAACTATCCCACACGTTTGCAGGGAGTTTCGTTCTATAACTCAAAAAACAATCCTTTACACAATATGCGGTGGGGTCGATATCGGCCATTCCCATCCCCATGAGCCGTGAGTTATTGTGTTTATCCATGTTTGAAGTGGTTTCCTTTGTTGAACACCCAAATTCCACTCGCTTAGCATTCGTCTGGATCGGTTGTTTGCTATATTTGACTATCTACGATGGATATCCCCTACAAATTACGCCCTCAGCTTGCTCAACCAAGGCCAACGACGTGATGGCCACCGACAGCGCCAAGGGGCTGAAGAAGCAATCTTCTCCCCCCACACCGTGGTCATCGCCAACATTGGCTTGATCAAGTTGAAAGGCTTGATAAAATTATATTGGGATATATCCAGGAGACACATCACATGCTTTGCAGCTCTGAAGCTCGGAATGCATCAACCTGCCCTGTGGCTCGCGCTGCTTGATCGGCTAGCAGAATTGCTACAATCAGAACACGCGGCCGACATTGGCAGAAATACAGGAACTTCAGACGGTTTCGCCTTGCAAAAATATCAAAGTGACTACCGAGAGATTCATTGTGCAGGTGCGATGCAAAATTCCACCCTTGAAAAGATTATGACCACTCAATGTCCTCAGTTTTAGCGTACCTTTCGCTCCTTCCAAACCGGACCCTTAAGCGGGATGAATCCCAGCGTATGAATGTGAGTTTTTACTCGCAGATGAGATGGACTTCATGTCATAATAATAATATCCCCTTGCAGTCTTTCATCATGTTCTTGCGTCAACTGGACCGCTCCTCCAAAACATTCGACAAAATGCAACAACTAACCCCCGATCTTCTATATGACCTGTTCAACGTGCGTTTTCTTCTCCGTGCGAAATAAAATAAAATAAGGACGCGAGTCACTCACCTTCACACTTCAGACGACCGGCTTGGGCAGCTTGCTGGAAGACAGCAGCAAGGTTCCGCTGCTTAGAGCACAAGCGAACCGTCTTGCTCAACGGTGGATGCCTCTTGTCTTGAGGTATAACCATAGCCATCCATCGAGGTAGAATGGGCTGGTGAACACAGCGATTTATTTTTTTTTGAACATCCTTATATATGCCGCGTACAGGAAGCATACCGGCGCACCACTCGGTGGCAGCATCGACCCTTTGTTGTTGGATAACAAGAAAAGGTATAGCATCTTGTCGTAAAATATTGCTTGATTGACCAGACACCCTTAGAATACGAGCTTCTTGTGCCAAAATTCTCTGGACACCGTGCCAATGTTCAGGTTGACCGCGTACACTCAGGCTCCATTGGTCCGTCATAGTATCTTTCAGAGTCATCCGGCCATGGCTTTGAGTTTGTTTCTCACCAAAAATTCTCAGGCTGTCGACGACGTGCTTCGAATAGGAGGAGGAGCGCATAGCCGCAATATTTTGGATATCCTGATCCAATCAACTGGCAGGCACCTCGCGGCCAGTTTATACCCACTTGGAATTAAAATTTCCCATTTACTATTATCACGCTCTTGCACTTTGACCATAAAAGAAAGGCGATAAATGACCGAAAACCCCTTGCTATCTATTTAAAAATAAACGCATTGTTGCCCAAACTAGGCTTTTCTGACCAGTTCCCTTTGTATGACCAAAGTCCTAAGCTCCAATCGCTCAGTTATATTTATCTTTGTCCAAAGTGAGTCGGATTCCGCATTGGACAGGAATTCACCGGCAATTACCGCAATTTGGCGTCCGCTGTGTTTTCTGCTTCGTACATGTCCAACGCGACGCGTACACTTATGACTCGCCGTTAATTCCTTTGTCCCTGCTCTTGCTCTGTCCTTTTAAGCTCCCCTCCTTATACGGTATCGCGTTGTTTGCCGATGATCATCGATGGGGGCGATAAAATATCTCAAAATAATCTTTTTCGCAAAATCCCGGGCTGTCTAAGAGAACGTGCCAGTGCACACGCACACAGTCTATAAAAACTATTTTTTTGAAGAGGCCATCCAATGACCCTGAAGAACTACGACTGTCGGACGGCTATCAAACCAAGTCCTTTCGATTTCAGAAGCAATCCTACTGACTTTATTTTGTCCAAAAATCAGTCTCCTGGTAGTTGTTAAAACATTGCTCGTCCCGAAGATCCGGGTGAACCCAATTGCCTACTACGGCTATCATGAATGGAAGATGACTACGGTAGTGCGTTCCATTCTTCAATTCTTAATTAAGAAAGCAGCTCTTTAATTGTTTCCCCAAAGGCCATAGGACACTACTACATACGCGACAATCTTCTCCGGAAAAACAACCGTGCCTATTCCTTTCATACTCGACGGCAATAGGCGTAAAGAAGCGAATCGCGTGCACCCTTAATTTGATTGTCCAGTTTAATCAATCGTGTTCAAAAACCACTTGAGACCCAACTACAAAACAACGAGGAACCCTTTCAGCACCCGCACCTGTGCTATCGTCACTAAGGAACGACCTGAGTCTTAGACAATTACATCGCGTCCTTCCATACTATTATAAACAAACTCGTCGGACAGATTTATTACTCGTGACATTGCTTCTACAGTCCTTCAAAAGTGCACTCGGTCAATTCTGACATTCCCGTAGGACTTGTGGTCTTTTTTTTTGTCTTCTTTCTTCTTTTAATTCAACAATTACGGCTTTGAAACTTAAGCGCGTTCTTTTTTTTTTTTTGTTTCTCGCCGGCATCAGGACCTGAATGGACTGGACTGGACTGGGCTACCCAAGTTTCTTTTTTTTGTTCAACCCAAATGCGACCCTTGATCAAGTGAGTGTTTTTTTTGGACAAGAAAAAAAAAGAAATTCAACGACGCATCACCCGGATTTAGGCCAATAACCCCCTTTTATTGATTATAATCCTCAACCGAAAATTTATCGATTTACTCTTTGCGTCACACCTCAAGGCCTCACCCGCATGCTTCCATGGAACGCGCCGCACTATACTTTTTTTTTATTGGACAAAACACGCAGGTCGGTTACAATTCATTCGGCAAATGGAAAAATCCGTTTACATAGAGAGAGAAAAAAGAAATAAACAGATGCCATAAGACACGAAATTTCAAATAAAACGCCTTTCTTTTCTTCAAACCGTTCCTCTGGACTGCCCATGGCTGCTTTCTTGTCCCTCGCGGATTGCCCTGCATCTTATGTATCGTCCACTGACTCGCAACCAACTTATATAGCCGAAAGCGAAAGCGGCACCAAGTCAGCGGACTCTTCAAGAACTGTACCCGAATTGTTGAATGCCACTTCGATATATTCTTTTACTTATCTTCTTACTCGTCATATGGCTTCGATTATTATTTCCGCCCTTGGCAAGAATCAAGAGATTCTCAAGCTACTATTCATCAGCGGCTCCATCGGTCTCTTCAGACAACTCTGCCACTCTCTATGGCAGCGATTCATGAGCTTCTTCTTTCTAACGGCGCATATTCATCATCCGGATGAAGCATACAGTGCGTTGTTTATGCTCCGACTCTCTTTCTGTGGCGTTGCCACCCTAACACGTAGTTTTGCAGGTTGGATGATGGTCTGGCTTTCTCAACAAAACAATTTAACCTGTTCGTCCTTGTGTTTTTTTGTTTTTTTGTTTTTTTTTTTTTGAACTCTGGTGGCAAACGCTTATTTTAATTTTATCACAGTGAACACCCGCGAGGTTCAAATTTGTACTGGCAATTGGGGCCTAGCATATCATAAAAACGTCGCGATCCTAGTGTCGAGTCCGACAACGACAACGACAACGTCGACAATACACGCCAGTTCTCGCAATTCAATCCTTCACAAGACTCGACTGTTATCTTACCTTCCGGCCTTCGGTAAATCGCCGTAGCCACGTGATACTTTTTACATACATAAAATTGATTATTTTTTTTTCTTGTTACATTTTGACAGGCGTTAAACAATGGATGAAGTACCGGGGTACTTGGATGTCCGTTTATCGAACGAAAGAACTTGGAACGAGTCAGGGCGGCAATCGTGGCTTTCAGTATGAAACATTAGTCGTCAGGTAGTTTCTTCGAGTTCATGTTCTATAGAAACGATTATTGACGGATGATTGTAAGCCTGCTCACACGTGATTGGCGCATCCTCCAGGTGCTCTTACAAGAAGCGAGCGATTGCTACAAAAGAAACGAAGAAAACCTAGTTTGTGTTTACGGTATCAACAAGTACGCATCACATTATAATTCCTATCACAAACTGAATTTCCAATACCAAGAGATAATTTTTCATGGACAAGAATTTCCGAAAAGGCGAAACGACCACTAAGCACGATAATACTCCCTGCTGAGGTCCGTTTCATAGGTTTGTTCTTTTGGGACTGATTATGTACATTTTTGAACTAGACTAAAACCGCACTGTTGAACGATTTAAAGGCTTTTTTGTCAAGTGAAAAATGGTATGTTGAAAAGGGAATACCGTATCGACGCGGCTATCTCCTGGTTCGTTACTCTTCGTGCTTCTCTTCTTGATTAAATACTTCTAAACTATGACAGCACGGTGTACCTGGATCTGGAAAATCGAGTTTAATTCACAGCATAGCGGGAGAACTCAATCTAAGCGTCTACATGGTATCACTGTCTGTAAAGGATTTAGATGATAGCACGCTTTGTAGAATAATCAATCAAGTCCCTGTACGATCTGCCATCGTATTCGAGGACCTTGATGTTCTATCACCACATCGAACATCAAACAGCTTGGACGACAAAGAGACAACAACAGCAAGCTTAAGACAGCCTCTTAAACCTGGATCACTCACTCTTAGCGGGCTTCTCAATGCTCTGGACGGTCTCTCGGCCCAGGAAGGTCGCATTATCTTCGCCACATCGAATAAATATGACGATCTAGACCTAGCTTTACGCAGACCTGGCCGTTTGGATCGTCACTTTGAATTCAGTAATGCCACCAAGCAACAAACAAAGGAGTTTTTCTTGAACTTTTACGGGCATCTTATCGGTATCACACCATCGGCGATGGAGGCTCTGCTTCAGCTTCAGAAGGACGACAAATCGGAGGACGACGCCGCAGGCACTACCACGGACAAGTGCGAGTTTGCCGGTGGTATGAGCGCTGACGAGCTTGAAGACCTGGGCGTGGAGTTTTCCGAATGTATACCCGACGGAATGTTTTCGATGGCATTGATACAAGAGTATCTCGTTCAGTATAAATATCAACCCCGGGGTGCTGTATCTGGAGTTGGTAAATGGGTAAAGGAAGAAACATAGAGATCAACGGTCTTCGGAGGTTGCCTTTGGATCACCACAAGTCCGGGAAAGAGACTTTAGCTATTATTATTCTAGTCTCACGCAGAGTTATTGTCAACATATATGTTCATTGATCTATATATAACATAATTTACTTATTTACAAATCTTCAACGAGAATGTGAATTGAATCCAAGCGGACTTGGAAAACATCTACGATTCATTGACTAGTCCGTATGCCATTATTGCGTGAATGCGTGATACATCAATAAATTATCCAATAAGTGCGTGTCTAAATACTACATCAAATCCGTTGCGTCGTGAAAATAAAACCGAATTCTTCATGAAACAACGATCAATCGTACATTTTCGTTAGATTGAAAAGTGATTGTGGGAACGACGTTCATTTTCGTGATGCTGAGAGAGAGAAGAAAAAATTATGCGATAGCCTCTGATGTATCAACCTTGTTCTTTAATTGTCGATCTCGAATGAGCAAAGCGCTGAGCGATGCTAGTCCACCCGCTGGTACGCCCAAAATGAAGATATACCGCAGTGAAAGCTGATGAAATAAAAATTAGTAACTTTCAAAGAGAAACAGATGAAACGACATACAACATATGCGTGGATGACCTGCGTCCGTTGATCTATGGGTAATGTCCACACAGCAGTGATAGATTGAAGGACAAGTTCGAATGGAGCATCAGGTGCCAGTTCCTTCAAATATTGTCCAAGCTAAGAGGGGGGAGTGTGAGTTTTTTTGTCTCCTTTCGGGCTAGCTTCGTAAGAGTTTCACCTTATTTGTAAACAGTGCACTGCCCATTCCAAGACCAACCATGCGTCCCAAGAATCCGATAAACGCGATCAGTGATGTCGCGTATCTAGTGTCGATTAGATTATCGGCATATTCGGCTGATTTTTGCGATTTACAGTTAGTTCAGTATGATTTATATAATAAAATTATTAAATCTTTATGTACCTTGACCCGCCACAGTTGGGAGCTGAATTGTGGCACCGAGGCTAATGGCCCAAAGGATTTGATAGCCAGCCAACCTGGCTTCAGAAGTATGCTCGTTAATTGTGAACTCTAATCCACTATAAATAATGATGTCAATAAACTTTGACGTGGTTGTTTTGTCTTCTTCGACTACCAAACTTACGCGGCTATGGCTCCCAATAGAGGAACTAAAACCAGTAAATGCCAGTATCTTCCGATTTTTCCTACAAGAACGCCTGATAGGACGGCTAAAAGAGAAGTGACGAGCGAGAGGGGCAATATATCGACACCCGATTTGGCCGGACTGACGCCTATATGAAAAATTAAAACCACTAAGGAGGCATGAAAATAGTGTCGACTCGCCTTTCACTGCTTGATACCATGTTGCCAGGTAGACATTGCTCACCCTATAAGAGTAATCAGTTCCCAGCTACACCCTCACGAATTCAAGAAAATAACTAACATCAAGCTCAGCCAAATGAAAAAATTGGCTAGACATGAACCAATGATACTCCTGTTTTTCAAAAGACGAATGGGGAGGATGGCTTCTGTCTTACGATGCCACGACCACAGGACGAATAAGACTGCTAGGACGGCCGAAACGACAAAGAACTAGGAAAAAAAGAGGGAGAGAGAAGCGAATGAATACTACAACCCCGAAAAATCAAATGAAAGCAAATTACGGAAATAATGATAGCGCTGTCCCAGGGGTGCGTGTTGCCACCTTCCACCAAGGCATAAAGGAACATGACTGTGGCACCAATAACCAGGATTGCGCCTATCAAGGTTCAGTCAAAAAATAAATAGATCGAATATAAGCCCTCAAAAGAAAAAGAAAAACATACCGCCAAAATCGACGCCGAATAATACTCTCCATCCCTGACGGTTTGCTGGTCTCGGTGGTGCAGGATAGTTTGGAAGGAAGAAAAATACTACAACCTATATCCGCATGTCAGTATCCCAAAAGTTTTGACGGTCATTTTCATGATGTATAATACGTACTGCAGCAATTCCACCAACTGTGATGGAGAGAAGCTAAATTAGTTATCCGAAAGATTTTTTTGGTAGGATGCTTACTAGGAAGGTTCTAGATAGCGGTTATTAATAGTGAAAAAACTTCAAGTAAAGATTACCCACAATATAGAAACACCACCTCCATGTAGAAGCTTGGGTCAATGCGCCTCCGACTAGTGGACCTAGAAATAGCCAAAGTCAGTGAATCTTGGGATATTTGAGGAGGTCACAAAGCATACCGATGACTGATGAGAGACCAAATACTGCCCCAGCCATACCAAGAAGTCTAGGACGTTTTTCAATTGGTGCGATCTTTGAACGGGTCTTAATTAAGCACGGGATTTGAAATAGATATGTATACCCCGCTTACCTGTGCAACGGCGGTAAACGTCACGACATAAAGACCCGCTGCACCGATTCCAGCAACTCCGCGCCCGAAAAGAAGAAAGTTTATCTACCGTAGAAAAGATGTAATAAGCATCGATGGGCGTGTGGTAAAAGAAAAGACTACAAACATTGAAGGCAATGCCACAAAGTAGACTCCCCAATTCAAAAATGAAAATGCAGACTAATACGAATTGCTTCAATGGGACCAAGTTTAGTATTTGACCAAAGATCTAGGGGGTATCAGTGAGTGAGTGAAACAAGTTTTCTTTCTGAAAAAGGCTTACAATCATGAAGCACGCCATCGTGAGAAAGTAGGCATTCGGAATCCATGATATCTAGAAATAGAAAATCGAATTTGTGTCTCGAATAAAATAGTCATGCAAATCCTTACGTCGGATAGAGCGTCGAACTGACTGACGATATGTGGAATAGCGGTTGCTAAGCAAAAAAAAGTCATTAAAAGAGGTAAGATGTTTGCAAAAAGCAAGAAACTTACTCAAGATGAGTTGGTCTAGGGCTGGTAGGAACAGGGATAACAGAAAACCAGTCATAACAACAGCTAATGCCCACCCCTCGAGGTATTGGTTCTCGGGCACAGTGGCACCCGACAGGGACTTCTCCTCGCTGACAGAGTCTATCGTCTTTTCGACCGTATCGAGCGTAGTGACCTTTGTCTCTGCATCATCTGCGACAACGGTCGTACCGGAGGAACGTTCTGAAAAACCCATTGCGAACTAGGAGTAGAAGCACTAAGGAGTTTGAGCTTGAGTGCGGTCTGAGCCTGAGAGAGCCAGAGAAGACTAGCTTTAGCTTGTTTCTAGGTCCCAGACATGCCCATCTTATATATGCAAGATTTAAGGGATTGATGCAAGTTAGGGCGCTGTATTCCGACATGTAGAGTTTGTAAATAAACCACGGCCTGATACTATCTATCACGGGAGTTCTTGTCGCGCTAGGGAAAATCTTCCGAACCACCCGTGGTTTCCGGGTTGCTTAAGTAATTCATCGAACCTTGACGGCAGCAAGTTCACTGCCCTTGCTGAGTCTTCACCCGTTATATGGCTAAGCCATTCTGAGTGATTCAACTCAGTACATCCCTTTCAAAATCTGACGATATTTCTCTGAAAAGGACGAAAAAATGAAGGTCGCGACGCAATTGCGACGTGCGACATGGACGGGAGTAATACTGTCAGCAGCCCTTTCAAGTCGGAGTTTAGGGCTTACGTCATTTGTCTGGCTTCTGCCGCGGCTTCCGTGCTGACTACGCCTCGTAGAGTCCTGAAATCTTTACACACAACGTGATTGATAAATTTATCATAATCGTGCCTTCGTGGTCGCAATTGAGTATTGACTCCGCATCTAATCTATATTAACGGTCGAGAGTTCCATTTGGTTACCCCGAAACCCGGCGCCACACCCACTGCCACTGGTTCCGTCAGGTCAACAGTCGACTCATTTTTCCCGCGTTTACCATCTTCCACACGTCCATCATTTCGTGCTTTGTTAATCGCATCGTTATGATTTGAAGTGTCCCAGTCATTCACTGAATTTGAACGGGCACATTCCACACCGCATCCATAATCAAGTGTTGAAGCTACATCGTATTACGTGTTAAAAATCTCGTCTGAGGTATCATGGAAGGTCCCTTGAAATCTGTGGCACTAAGAAGCTGCCATCGAACGTTCTTGGATGGCCCCGTCAACCATGGATTATTGACTCAACTCACAAGTGCTTCGTAGCGCTTGACCATTCAGGATAAACATCTATCCTGCATGCCTCGTTCTGTGCCGAAGGATGCCACGAACCGATGCTACATAGTCAGAATAATTATCTACCAATAGCATGCGCGCTATATATCATCAGAGATGTGCCTTTACTTCGCAAGTAAAAACACTGGGCTGATTCCGAAAAGCCCACTCTTGTATGAGCTGGTTCGACGTTCGACGAAGGTGTGTACAACTTAAAATACCTTTTTTACCCATCATACTGACAAGCTAAAAAGTTCAGCGTTTAAGGGCAAGCTGTATTGAATTTTAAAGTGTATTATCCATCCTGTAATTCGCTTTGCTAATTTTTTACAAGATAAACTGAAGCAATCATAGTCGTATATATCGTCATCTTTGTTCCGGGTACAAGGCGCAGCTCACAGAACTTCTTTTTTTCAAAATCAATTAACTATATTAGGTCTGAACCTGAGTCCCTATACAATCAGTGTAGGACGCATTGCAATGTGGAGTATTTATCAATGATACGGAAAAGAAGAATGAGCTGGTGGGAAGGCTAGAGAATTTACCCTTGATAAGATTCAATACCATCAGGTTCATATTTGACTCAAAGGACTACTAACCTTTTTATTCCCAAGCACAAACTAGCCTCCAAAAACGTTTGAGTGAATTCGGACACTCAGGCATAATTGACGGTCCGTCACATAACGGCCCATACCTGCTTCAGGGGTGCCCTTATACAGGACATGGTCTGAACGTACACTAGTACTATTCTAATAGACCAAGACGAAATAGAGAACATTACTCCGAGACTTGTCGGGAATAATATTTTCAGCGATTATCAAGACACTAATTATAATGGATCGTCTAAAGTTATCTCAGTCTTTCGGTCAGATGAATATGTAGGAATTATTGCGACATTACGAGTCTGAATGTCTTAAGGGCAGATTTCTCAAAGATGTCGCTGTGCTATGCAATTATGGCGAAGCGGAGTAATTCCTGTAGGAAGGGGGGGGTTAGTGTGGATCGCTATGACAATCGGGTCAGCCTTATTCTAATCTATGTCTTGACTATGTTACAAGTCAGCCCAATTTCCAAGTTGGCAGTTCTGTGTATGCGATATTTGTTTGGTGACGTCGTTCGGCGTGGCATCCCCCGGAACACCCCCAATGATCAGATAGTTGATGGCTGGGTTTCCCGAATTCCCATCACTTCAAAATGATGCACAAGAATGTAAGATGAAAGTGAATCCATGCCGTCAATAATCACAAGGATGTTATCTTTTCACACATTACGCTTTTTCCAGCGCGCAAGCCAAGATTACACGTTGGATTCTAACATATATTTTCGAACGTGGATCCATTTTTGACGAAGAGATCGGCCAGAGAAGCAACGCCACATGGCCTCGAACAAGTTGTTTGCCAGATATGATTGGCAGGGTCGCGACATCGCCATGCAGTACACCAACTACGAGTCTCTAGCACGTGAAATGGCTAGGTCTTCCTTTTTTCTTGATCGCTCTTCCTTATCACTCATTGAGCTTCTCGCCAAGTTCAGGGTGGAAGACGACATGGTCCCAAAACCTATTACTAATACCCCAAGCGCTGCTCTCATTAGCATTGCCCCTACATTTTTATGTTGTCCCGCATTAGCACATGTTAGTTCTAAAGTTCTGAACGCATGGACTTAAATGGTTAGAGAGTGCGATCTTGTCATGTAGCTGCCAGACGTGCGGTGGAAGAAGAGTATGGTCGAGCCTGGAAGATCTACTGTCGGCGGCATAATTTACAGAATGATCACTCTGCATAAATACCATGTATGCACTTATATTAATGGGTCTGTCTCGCAAAAGGCCGTGAAGAACAAAAATAAATATCTATTTCTAGGCTAAAATCTATAAATCTTCAACACCTAATCTTATAGTCTCTAAGTTTCCCATCCGCAAGTTCCCTAAGTCCCTAATCCTGAAACCCTAAATAATCCCTACAACGGCCCCATTTTTGTACCTTTCACAATCGGAAATAGGTTTAAGCGGAATCCATCTGACAGATTTAGAGTTGATATTATGTTACATATTGCACATGTTTTGTGGATTATGACTCTAGCCTACGCTGCAACTGTCAACATCCACCCTACATTCACCTTCCTCCGTGTGTGCCAGGCATATTTCCTACATTCCATATACATACATCTTAGCAGGGTCGCGGAGCAGGCGTCCTTGAATATTATCCGGAACGGTCTCCCCGTAACCTTCCTTATCAGTACCGCTGAATGTTCCCATCTTTTCTCCCTGCATATACACATACATAGTATGTACATGTTTGCTGGAGATTGCATCCCAAACGAAGCATGCATCATGATGTAATGACCTATTCTGATATATAAAAATCATGAATGAGTGGTATATACCAAGTTCTCAACAAGACTCAGGGCGGAGCTGACGGAATCAGGCTTCAGGCTTTCAGGCTGTGCATAATTCAGGTTGTCATTGAAGAACCATTCATCCTTCTAGTAACCAAAATGCCAAAATACCAATACTAGCCTGAATAGCTGAGCCAGGAATGTTCCTTTCCAGTGGCAGGCACTTACTACTAAACAAAGTAATCTCCAATATACACAATTATGTTGCCAGGTTCCAACTGGAGCGCGTCTGTGCTGTTGATACAGTGACAAGCGTTGAATATGCTCGTATGACGCCGTTCAGGCATGTCATCAATTCACCTGACTCAGATTCATCGGACTAAGCTATCGAGAAGTCACTTCATGCCCTTTTGCTATTATATGATGGAGGCCGTAATTTGAGATTACCTTTGAATCGTCGGTCGAAATCCTTCGCTCAGTGGACAGTGGACACCTATCATCGAGTCATGATTTGTTGATATTTCGAACCCTTATGCCATGGCACTGCACAGGACTGGCAAGCCTATAACAGCCGAATAACCTTACGACATTTCCGCCTCAGACCCCTGAAGGGTCATGGTTGTCGGAGAGAGTGTGGATGGTCAGTCTTTGTTGGCACTTTTACTTCGGGCTCGAATTCCAGGATTCAGTTTCGACGTTTGAAGAGACACGATCTCTTATTACAGGGTGCAGTCTTCGTGTACATAGTTACTTGCAATCTACTATGACACGAGGAAACACTCCAGCCACCGAATCAAAAGATAAAAATTGGCACCATCGGATGAGTCTGACTCCGAGCCGGATTCTCAGAATTTCAAGCACACATCTCAGTGGCTGAAATTGCTGTTAATGATTTTGTCTTCAATTGAATTTTTACCCTTCACCACTACAGATCCGACCTTTTATCATATAAATCATACGCAGCTACCGCATCTTCCCTCTGTATCTCTTTCTCGGAGACACGTTCGACGCCTTCCCATACGCGCATGAGATTTCCGCCTGCCACTCCTGCTAATTCTCGTCCCGACCAACCCTTTTTGGGAATTCGGAAAATTGTTATGAAAGAGATGGGATATGGGGGAAAAAGAGAGAAAAGAATTCATGCACCAGCCTAGGGTATTTCGAGACGTCTTTCCAGTCCAATTGTAACAGTTGTCTATGCCGTCGAAATTAGTTCCTATGCCGACGCTGTCAACTTGGTTAAAAAAGCACACAAGGCTAGATTAACTGATGAACTGCTCCCGTCCAGCTACCTTTCCTATGTGGTCCACATGATCCGCTATAGCGGCCCGTCGCATTTCCATCTGCTGCAACAAATATTGGAGAAACGTTAACCTATTCGTGATCTTAGTCACTTTAATCGCAAAAAAGCCGTAACAAACTGTAACAACACCGTCTTGTTTTCCCTTCCCAGTACCAATCGTCTTTAAGATATGATCTGGTACATTCCTCGAAACATTTCACACAGTTCGGGCAGATGAATGGCTTCACATTACTGGAGCCTGGACCCTGCTCAGCTGAATTGCTTGGATGGCTGTCTCGTCTGATGTATGCGAGAGATCTACTAACATGCCTCATCTCTTTGATGAGGGTGCAACCAAAATGACTAATGTGGGAGGAATGAATATGTAGGAGAACTTTGGTTTTTTCCCCTTTCACCCAAGTCCTTTATACCTCGGTTCGGGCGCGTTATCAAAAGCCTTAATTAGTTCCCGGTTAAGAGGATCTTGAGGCTTAGTTGAGCGTCGCCGTATGGACTTTGTCGACCCACGACACCCAGTCAACTTGCGACCAATCCATCTGATACGACGTTTGTGTCTCTTCTTGATCAGGTTTCAAAACAAGATCTACATTAAGTCACCCAACATGTCTACCAGACTACCTGGCGTGTCTTGGATTTACCTGCTATTTTGTGTTCTGTGATAGGTTTTTATCATTTCCGCGACGGGTTTTCACCCGATTCAAGTTATCAGGACAGAGCCACAGAGCATCGAGGACGGCCGCTCCACCCCAGGGCCAACGAGTTTCCCTTTGTTCGGAAATGAGGTACCCACAGAAACTTGTGCTTCAGTGCTCGATTCTATGTGCAATTATCCAACAGACGTCTTTTTTTAAAAAAAAAACAACATTGTGGTCGTTTCTCTGCCACAAGCAATTAATTACTGCTGTCGCTTTTCAATGAAAGAAGTCTCACCGAAAAAACCTGTCTGTTGACGGAGATGATTCACAATCCCCTTAGGCGGCAGGTCCTGAAGCGTTGTATTTGACCCCTTAATCGAAACATCTTTTATTAAGAATATGGATCAGCAGATGGTGGTTGCTTCGTTACAAACGTGGCTTCATTATGTAATTTACCGACTCGGACTTATGAAACGAACTGATCCGGTAGATTCCAGGTTGGTGCAACTATTATGTTGGGCCATTGAACGTGGGTTAGAACTAGTGGCGTCTCACTCGACGGGGGACAACGGTTTTGAGTTAAATTGTCATTCCAGTTGAAACATTTCTAATGGAAATCTTCCTTGAAGGCAAGGTTGAGATCCAACACATCAAATCAGTCGCGCAGTTCTTTGTCTGAACTCCATCTCTGGTCGACCATATTCTGATGTTTTCAATTGCCGGATTGATGGGTGACGGAAACGAATTTCATGATGAGTATTGATACTAATTACGTATCGATATATTGCAGTACACATGTATGATGTGGGTCAACCTTTTTGTGCGCGAATTTGCTACCACGGTGCCATTATTTCTTCTATATACTCCTTGGTCCAAACATGAGTTCGCCAATCAAGACAGTCTGTCACGTCCCATACATCTCTAGCGAAATAAGACGGATGTGAAGATCCGTCACTGCCACCTTGAATGCCAGTGCTAGCAAAAAGACCTGTCGGGCCTATCAAGCCGTCTACAGGTAAAGCGGTGTTATAAGGGCTGACTCTGACGAACAACTGATTCCGAGCATCTGGAATGTTGGCCAATGCTGCGCGAAGAGGGGGATCGGTACGGACATCCCATTTTTGAATGGCAATTTCGACTATCAGCACTGAGAGGTTTGGAAAAGAGCTCCGACTGGAAGAGTTGTTGGTAACGGAGAAACGACCGTCCGAGTCTGGTTCGGTCGAAGAAGATGGCGATTGTCCCAGGCACCCTTGGACAATTTCAACACAAACACTTTGATCACAGTCAAGATGGTGTGTGAAACAAAGATGTGTCAAAAGTGGTGTACGTAGTTTGCCCTCAAGGTGGGAAAAAAGGAGGTATGGAAAGAGTTGTTCATATCTGCAATGCAGCCTTGTGATGTGTTTGAACGGATGGTGACGCAGATCGACATATCTTAGTCCTCGTCGGACTGTCAGCTCGGCGGGTAGGAACGAGTCGATCTCAGGGATAGGGCGGATGTAGTTTAGGAAAAGAGTTCTGACGTTGGTGCAGAGAGATAATATTGTGGTTAGAAGGTCGGGCGGAATGATTAAATCGGGGCTTTGGATGTCGCCTGGTGAGTTGTCTATGAGAGCGAGTCGTTTGACCGCGGAAGAGATAAGGTGGCGTGACCTGATGGCGGTACCACCACTATTACCATCGTGATCTGAAGGAGGAGCAAATACGCTTGCGAAAGATACCATTCGTTTCATGCCAACGATTTCCAAAGTCTCGAAAAAGACGGGGAAGAGATGTCTTCGTATTGACCTGGATATTTCGAGGAGTGCATACTGTGGATTCAGTTTACGTTTCGAACGCAGTGCTGCTAGATAGAGGATATAGTGTATTAGTTCGAGTGGAAACGCGGGTTGGAAGGGACGTAGATCAGGTTGCAGAGAGGAAGGAGGAACGCCGATTAGTGATTGTGTGAATTCGTTTTTGAAGAGAATTGATTGGAGTTTCTCCATAATGGAAAGCGACTAATTCAGAGCGTAAATCACGAAAGTTTTGTTTTATTTTATAGCGTGTTTTTTTTACAACGTATGAACACGTATGTAGATGATTATCATCATCCGTCAGCGCCGCTTACGTTATTGCCGCAGCGTCGTCCCCCCGTAAGCGACGACGGCCGCATGGCTCTACCAGCAGTAGATCTGTTGAACTTGTCGCCCGTTCCCAATCTCGACATCGCATTGAAGAATGGAGAGCACAAGATAGTTCTCATCAGTGATCATGTTGCATCGCCTGCTGATTTTATTCTCCACCGTGTCTTGTCGCAGTGCTTGAAAAGCTCCTCGACAGCGCTAACCACTATCATATCGCTGGAGCGTGAATTCGCTCAATGGTCTGCGATAGCCGCTAAAAGCAACATTCAATTATCCAAGCATTTGAACGACGGAAGTTTGGCGTATATTGATGGTCTATCTGTTTCCTCTTCTCCTCCACTTGGTTCGTCGGCTCAGGAGTTGAATATGGGAGAAGGATATCATACCGCCCCGTCAGCATTTCAAAGTACTGACGCTATTACTCTCAAGGGTCTATACTCAACTCTTGAGCGCACTCTGCAGAAGAGACAATCGCAACCCCACGTCTTGATCCTTGACTCTCCCTGTATCCTCGATTTCATCGGTGTCCCCTCTCTCGACATAACACGTTTCATCCGGGCCGTTGCTGGACTATATCGCTCCAATGCGCTATCGTCTATCATTTTTGTCCGCGATCATATCACTTGCCCTCCCTCGGAGACCTCAACACCTTTCGATGCGCCGGTCCTCCGCCTGTTGGTATCTATCTCTCACGTACATGTTGAGGTGCGGTCATTAAGGACTGGTCGGAGTGGAGCAATAAGCGGCGAAGTATCTTTGCATCCCGGTGGTGCTGGCGGGAGTATGGTTAAAGGACAAGGTGGACGAATGGCTGCCGTGCAATACAAGCTGACGGATTCTGGTGCTGTGTTCTTCCAAAGGGGGATGAGTAAAGGCGTTTTGTGACCGTTGCATCTCTTTGGGTGTTGACTAACATCGTCATTGTTTTTTTTTCGCTTTGTTCCGAAGAAAAGCGGAGAAAGTTTTGAAGCAATGCTTCTTGCAAGTCCTGAGTCGTGCATGTGGCACATGCTCCTCATTACACACAGATCGTGAGGGTTCCAACGTTCAAATGCCCGATTCTAAATATGTATGATATCATTTCAATATCATTTAGATACGTATACATAACCAGTATTACTTTGTTTAATTCACAAGTGTTCGACATGTTTGTGACTCCAAGATTAATATCTTCTCTTGTTTGTCAATCAATGATGGATTTAAATGCCTAATTTGGTTTTTAAGTCATGGCTTGCATGTGACTGCCATTCAACAAATGGGACGTGGAGTTGTGTACCTTCAAAAACGAAGCTTGATGTTCACTGGTATGGGTGTGATAACCCCGAGATGTTGCCGAGCTTTTGAGCATTTTACTCAGTAGTCCGCCTTGGGAACGTGGTAACACTTGGTAGAAATCTCTAAATGACGGATATATCCGAAAGTGCACGCGACTTTTGAGAGTGAGTCAATGGACTATTCGAGACCCGTGTCGCGAAGAACAGACGGACAGGGGTATATGACATTTGGATAAAGACGTGCTCTAGCCTAGTTGGCCACGAAGGTGCCAAAGAGATCCGACATCATAACCTTGAGATATTAGATTGATGATAAGTGTATTGTATACAGGATCCGAAACTAGGAGGGTTTCTTCTTCGTTGAAGTGTCGGTGTTCTTGCACGCTCGTTCCCATTCACTGCGCCACTTCTGCCATTCAGATTCTCGGCCCGCATCGCCCCAGATTGACCAGCCATCTCGAAGGCGAAACCATTGCGAGATCGATGAGTTCAATAGACCACGTCTAAACTTGCCCAAAAGGGTATGTGGGTAGTTGTTAGGGATATACTCGCATGATGCGTATGTTACGCAACCTATTGCAACGCCGATTAGACATCCCCAGAGCACTTGATCGGGCGTATGATATGTCAAATAATATCTTAATAATGAGTAAATGAGTAAACCCCGAGTAAACCCTTCAGCGAAACCAGATGGCCACGTATTTGAGTATGGGAACAACTTACCGGGAATAACAAACTAGTGCTGTCCAAAGGATTAATCCCATGTATATGAGAAGCCTAAATGCCTGATCTACAATTGAGTATCCAGTTGAGGTAAAGCGATGGCGGAAGCGTATGTGGAGAATCAGGAACGTTGAGAAATAGGCCATCCATTGACTATGTGAAGACGGAAAGCCATACCCATGACCGAGGGTTTCTGCATGAGAGGAAGGGGCGTATTATTAACAGTAAATTAGTGTGCGAATGTGAGCAAGGAAAAAAAGAAGAAATACTCGCCAACTGGTCTGTCCTGCTTTATCGCGTGTTTCAATACGTAATTAATGCCTTCGCATGCCAGCTGGCCGGCCCACATTTCCAGAATGACGAGTTCACGCGTTATGAAGGACAACGAGGCATATGCAGGCTGTAGTAAGGAATGTATGTATTTTAAAAAGGGCACTCTGTGTCTATAAATGTCATGAGACGTATAAAAATTGTATTACCATGAGCAGGATTGGACTGAGTGAGAGGAGTGCGAGACATAAAGACAAGTTTGAATTGGGGTCGTCTATATGAAAGATGAGAACGTATATACTGACGAATTAAACGGAGAATTATATACGATATACGAACATAAGACATGTGTGAGATCCAGGGCAGCCCGAGGCTGCTGTTCCTCGGTCATTTGCAGTGCGACGAAGCTCTAATTTTTCTTCTTCTTCTTCTTCTTTCTTCTTCCTTCTTTCGAAGTCACCACAAGTCAACAGAACTGTTTCAAAGATAACTAACTTTATCTGCCACGGAATGAATGAAATAAATGAAAAGAGCTTAGAACAGCACCGAGACAAGCAGTGCGGAACGGTTGCCTACTTTACCAAAAGAGGACCCGCATGTTTGGCGCCATGCAGCTCTGTGACGTCTAGACGCCCGGCAGTAAAGATTGCCGAAAAACACGCCTTAGACTCGAGGCAAGGTGGGCCCTTTCAGCCTGGGTTGTTATATAAAACCCAGGCAAACTTTGCTCACAAATCTGTCCTATTTGGTCCCCTGTTCCGGATTTAGGGCTGTTTGCCAGAGCTGTCGGTGTGGGATTGGGCAGGCTTGCAACCCGTAGACACATTGCAGTTGTTGTTCCTGTGCGTACGGTGGTAGTAGAAGAGTAGAAGTAATAGCAGTTTCAACCTCGGGTTTATTCTCTTTTCCTCTTTTTTTTAACTCTCATTTTGGTCCACTCCCTGCTCGCCTTTTCCTTTTCCCGTCTCCTTATTTTTTTTCGTTTGGAGAGATGTATTTTCCTGCTTTTTGGTCTCGGTGGAAACTGCCTCGGTGGTCTAGTCAGCGGGTGGAAGATATTTTACAAGTAGTGAGTTGTCCCTCACTCCCCCCTCTCCCCTAGAGTTAAATTCACTCCCTTTTCAGGATATATTTAAAGTGGGTTCCGTAGTTTTATTTTACTTCTCTTTTACCTGTCGAGTTTACTTCCTCATGCACAGGCCGATATACCAGAAGACGATGGTCTCCTTCCGACAACTCGAAGCCTAACTTACGAGCCTTCCACGTCTGCGACTTCAGATGGCTTCATGTCTAATTCATTGACTCCTACCTCTCAATCAAATAATCACGATCTTCATCTCGAACTCCCTACGTTCAGATCTTTACTGGATGACTTGACTGAATGGTTGCAGCCTGCCCAGATGGAAGTGGTACGTACCCCCCCCCCTCCTAAAAAAACCGGCCTCACTTGTCCAACCAATCAATTAATGACCCGTAGCGTTCACCTCCTCCATTCAATTCAATCGGGTCAATTCGGGACCGTCGAGATGATTTGATCGAAGAATTACTAGACCACGTTTCCCAGCTTAGAGACAAAGTACGATCCTTAGGCGACGATAACTCACGTTTACGACGACAGCTCACGGATGATCCCTCTCATCATGATGCCCTCACGAACCGTATGTGTGAATGATTAAAAAGTTTTTTTCAGGTCTGATTAATCCGAAATATTACTCGTGCAGCGCGTAGTAAACATATGGTCGACAAAGTCCTTAATACATCATCGACAGCCTCTCCGACACGACCATATACACATCGTAAAAACTCCTCATCTCTGGAAGATGAGCATAATTCTCAAGAAGATTGTGATTCGGCTTATTCTTGTGCGCGACCCTTGATTTTATTTGATGAATCAAAAAATAACATATTCTTAAACTGCTTTCATTCTGCAGATTATAATAATCCAGATTACTTTCCTAACACTTCCAGCCACACTCCTTCTCTTCCCGTTTTTCCTAGCCCAACAACGCGCTTACGTGCGAGAACAGAGTCTATTCTCCCGGTGGATAGTTTCACCCCTTCAGGATATCCACAGGTTCGTAGACGCTATTGTGAAAGAGCAAGTGTCGATGCTGATTTCCTTCTCAGCGCCGTAGATACTATTCCTTACCTACACCCAGACAGTGTAAGGAATATATGGAGTTGCGACGGAGAGACAATACCAAGCTGGAACTTGGTTCACATCTCAGACGATTAATCAGTTTGCGATGCTCACTTTCCTCTGAAAGACCTACTTTAGATGTAAGTGAGAACCCTAGAAGTCTAGTTAAAGCGTCTTGACAGTTTTACTCTTTTCCAGAAACCTATAATACGTGATACGTCTACGGTGAATAAGGAGAATACTTCATCGGAAATTTCTCCTTCAAGTTGGAGTTTGAGAAATTCCGGTAAAGGTCCTTTTCGCCGGCCTCAGCCACGCATTCAATTGTCGGTGTTGGAAGTAAGGGTTAATAGCGAGTTTTGTTTGTTCCTTTAAAATAACGCCACTTTTAGCCAATATTCCGCTGTTTCTCATGTTCCCAGAGATTCGGGCACTGCGCATATGCGGATTGCATATGGATAGGTGACCATTACGTTAACTTCGGTTACTTCGAAATGATCTATTACCACGCGGCCTTTGGGTTGTGGGGTCCGGCCAATATGGTGACGGAATATTATGTAGGTCGTTCACTCTTCCCAAGGTCCCCGTGTCGATTAACTTCGCCTGTGAAAAGAATTCCTTGGTGGAACGGTCTCAACCACTCGACGAGAATGCTCTTGAAGCAGAAAATCGACCTTTCGTCGAGGATGTTGAGGATGAAGTTGAAGCTGTAAGTTCGATCTCAAAATCACCGTGGTGAAAACTTCTTTCTCCGTGTTAATGCCATGTGAGAATGCTGTTATTTCAGAGGTAGCTCCTTTGTCGTCTGTCCATTTGCTCGAGGGTACACGTCGAGAGAACGTTGAGTCCTTCGTAACCGCTAACGAGCATGCCGTCAGTGACGCGCAAAGGCGACGGGAGCGCCATATTGCTTTGTTGGATTCGATTATCGAAGAAGAGGAACTAGATGATGTACCCCCTACTCATCTTTCTTCCCCGGCTGTAAGAATAATGTATGCATTTCATAATTATACAACTAATCCACATAATCTTTTTATTTTTATTTCCAAGACAACTGGTATCCACCATCCGAAACCGACTCACGTGTCTGAAATGGCGCAGCAAACCATTCTGGCGGTCATTCCCGAACAAGAAGTAGATTCTTCCAACGAGTCGACGACCACGGTTCGAGAGTTAGTATTATGCGTAAACAGTAGCATACTCATTTTGCACCCTTCTTGCTTTTTTTTCTTCCTCTTCTTTCTGGGAATTCTAGACGTCTCAATCATGTCCTCCCTTGACAGATGAAAGTTCTTTCTCGAGTGCTCGCTCGCTCGGACAAGGGAGCTCGATGACTTTCGAGGACTTTGAAGATATTGACTTTGTGTCAACCTCGAATTCGGAGAGCCCGTCGGGATATAGTCCCATTGCTGGTTAGTTTTTTTTTATATATATTTTCATAAGTACGCCTTATAAAAAGTACCTCATCATCTGTACAGTGAACACAGTGACCTTCCCTATCACGCAGCCGCCTACTGAGAGTAAGTTTCTGATGTTAATTGTAATCAAATGTCTTCCATCCTACACCCACTTAGAGTTGGCCGTTTGGGATTCGGCCGATGCTTTGGCATGCGATTGAATGAACGGGTTCATGTATGCGTATCTTCTCGGTTCATCCCGACTACTATCCATTCTTAATTCCCTTCTAGCGAATGCATTCTCTTGCCACGAATTTCATGAAATTACGAAATGGGTCTATGCGGATAGTCATATATGAGTGAGATATCAGTCAGGATACATTGATTGTATTTAGATATCAATACATATGACATATTTTACTAAGAAGATATTTTTTGACACGGTTCTACAAGCTACACACTTGCACATATTTTGGTACCCTATGCACACAGTACAATGCCACGAGCTCTATTGGAAGGTACCGGGCACCTTAAAGCTCGTGTGAAGTGATCGCGTCCCTGTAGGTGTGCATACACGAGCTGCATCAATTGGCTCTGAAATTCGTATAATCGTAAAAGCGAACCACTTGCGTTGCGTGGTTATTATATACACTTTGTTCCATGAAATTTGCAACTTGCTTCTTAGGCATTCCGCCTTTGTGGAAGTCGTCTAATTGACAGCGATTGGCAGTGGAGTTTTCAAAGCTTCGTATCGTCTTTTGTGTCACTGGAATATTATTCTAAGCGAGGCTAGCAGGCGTTCGAGTGAGGATTTGAATGTCCTGGTCAAAACAAGCTGTGACATGTGAACGGCAAACACCGAACACCTCGAGGCGTTTAGTCACGTGATCGCTTCGAGGCGCGTCATTATCACGTGTTTTGTGTTCGTCCGCGACAATCACTCTCCAGTTCTCGATAGACTGAGCCTCCTTCACAGACGATTATGACCGGGCCGCAGTTGCATGAACTAGATGATTCTTTGCCTGGAATATCATTGTCGCTGAATCCTTCTGAAGATTATGAACCCTCTTCGACACTACAATATGTCAACTCTCAGCTGGTTGCACACGGGTTTGCGCGTGCTCCGGGACTCTCGATAGACGGAATATCTAATGAGGACGGCCAGAAACTCGTAAAATGCCTTATGGCCATGTTGAGTCAACGCATGGTATATTGTTCTAGTCTTTACTATCATAAAAGAAAGCTAGCTAACGGTAGTACCCTCTTCTTAGGAGGATGTTGGTCAAACTGAACAGCTAGGGTCCAAGCTACGCACTATAAGCTATGAGCATGAACGCCTGCAATCTTTTAACAAGGTAGAACAAGAAAAAGCTGCAAACGCGGAACGTGAAATGACTCTTTTTAAAAGCAAACTAGCGTGCGTTTACCGCAGACCTGTAACGTCGTCCGTTACCACAGCTGACTTTTCGACGCAGGGCTTCTCAGCGCTCTCATACAGCTGAAGTAGCAGCACATAAACAAACAGCAGCTGAATCACAGCGCCTCCGGACCGCATTGCAATATCTTCGAACAACGACTCAGAACGAACTCAAACGAAAAGAGAAAGAGCTCGAACGAACGTTGGAACGTTGGAGCAAGATATGTGATTCTCAAGCGAAACTGGGTGCTACTGGTGCCGGTTTGCACTGTGTTGATTTAGCTGCTCCATGCGAGCAACTGGTGGGCAAAGAAATGATGGAAGAAGCCCTTGAACAGGCCGAAGAAGCTCGTGTTGAACTCATGAAAGAGAACGAAGGTTTCAGATCCGTTTTGCTTGGAACGGCACATGCCTTACAAACTATCGCCCACAATATCAAAAAACAGGATCAGGATGCGCAAACACCTGAGGCAAGTCGCTACTTACCAAGATACGCCACTGCGTTGTGCTCATCATTGATTCGCAGCTCTCTCTCCTAACGCCCACTGCTATCTTTGCACCTCCGACGTCATGCCTTACACATCCCGAGAATGCCCATCTCAAAATTAAAGAACTGATAACTAATTTAAAAGACGTAATCGCGGATGCCCAACAAAGAGACACGCTTCCCGCAACCGAAGCTATATTATCAGATCAGGAAGTTACCAAAATGCAACAGACTATTGATTCACTCCGTTTGGAACTAGGTATGCACACTGCTCTGCATTTGTGATCAGTTTATTTAAACTTTTGCAGATGCTCTTCGAAAAAACAAGACTAAAGCTCAAGCAGTCTACGATCAATACACTAAGTACATCTCGGGTCAAAAACGCGAACGCGGACTGCAAGAAACCCTGGACCTGATGGCAGACGCAGAACTCGATAAGCGTTCTAAGGAATTGGAAATAGAAAAGAAGAAGAAGTTTACAGAAGCTACGATTAAACTTGGACATGACAGATCAGAATTGGAGGTACGCAAGATTGTTTATATTGTCTCCTCTCATGTCTTAGTTTGGTATTTGATCTAGACGGAACGTCGACGTTTTCTTGAAGAAAAAAGACGCTGGGAGGCTGATCGAATTCTGGCCGAACTTCCACCTAACCCTTCTAATGAAGATCCTGACCTAATACCGTCCCCTAAAAGAAACTTCACAGCGAAGTCAGCTTCTCCAAAACGACACGGTATAGCAGAATACACTGTGAAATCTCTCAAACGCAGTGGCATCACTAGATCACCTGGGAAGAAAAAATCCAAAGTGACATTCAAGGAAATTAAGGTCTCTGGTAGTCAACGGCCAAAAATGAAAGTGGATGGCAAACTGCCCAAAGAAGTGGAGAACCTTCACGGATCGGAGGATAAGCACGTTATTCAAAGTCCCTCATCACAACCACTTGATTCTGTCGAAGCGAAAAGGACACTTCCGGAACTTTTCCCCCGGGCTTTAGAGTCTCGGATACAACGACATCCATCCAGAGACTGCAAACCGACGATGCCTCTCGTTTTGCCTACAAGTTTCACTTTGCCACCACCTTCTCCTGGATCCTCACTTTCTCTTCAACCCCTTGTTATACCGATTTCATCTTCGCTGGCAGAATTTCCTCCCCCCAACGTACCTGCCTCTTCAACACCTGTTCCTTCAACTTCAGCTGCGGCCTTGATTTTGACTTCGACTTCTGCTCCAGCATCTAGTTCGTCCAACTTTGACAAGATACCACTTCTATCATCCCCACCCACAATACCCTCAGTGCCCTCTAGACCCATTCGAAATTTTCCTTCGCCAAGAACACCGCGTGTTTTGCTGAATGTTGGTCTGAATGGAATGAAAAAACATGACTACAGCCCTGCGAAACCTTCTCCTTTATCCAGGATCCTGATGATCGCTGATTCTCCTTCGTCGCCTGATGAATTTATGGGAACAATAGAGGAGGAGGAGGAAGAAGAGGGTGATATAAAGGAAGAAACACTCAAACCCAATAACTCTGAGAAGTCTAAGGCGATTCAACTAGACTTCGAGGCTAACGTGAATCTCCCTCCGATGAAGACCGAAGCAGTCGGGACGCACACTAAAAAACCCGCTGCGAAAGACAAGAAGACGAGGTCCGAAAGTAAGGCAGCGACAGTGGAAAAAGAAAACGTTGGAGTTATATTAAGCAAACCGAACTTCGCGATTAGTGAGACAACGGTGAAAGCTAAAGTCAAGGAAACTTCTACGGCTGCAGTTCCGAAAACTAAATCCAGGTCAAGCACGACAGTCACTAAAACAGAGGCAACATCTCAGGGCCAAATGGTTAAACCGGGTGGTGCTCGTCGTGTTCCGCTAGGCGCAACCGACGCGGGAAAAGTTAGCAGCAGGTTGCTGTGATTCATTCAAGTGCATCGTTCTCGTATATATATTTTTTCACAACAAACAGCAAACTCGTTACCACTTTTTTCACCTCAGCCATCACGCATAGATAAGCTCCCACCGTCATAATTGTATTTATAGTGTATCCAATAGTCTAAGATGTTCATACATATGGTGTTGATTTCTACATAACAGAACAAAAAGATTACGCATTGCAACTTTCGAGTCCGTTATTTTCCCACATTACACGGGATGAGCATTTACTGGAAGGAGTATTAGTTGAAGGCCACTGATATATCTTAGACAGGGACTTACAGTAATAACGGTAGGCTCTTTCCTGCCAGTGAATTCTACCAAGCGGCTGATAGATAAAGCCACTTCGATCAAACCTTTGAGACCGTCGGAAGTAGATATGGCCACTTGGCTTTCATCTTTGGTATACTTCTCAATATACATCCGGACGGTGGCTCCTTGACTGCCTGTTCCACTGAGTCGAAAAACAATCCGACTGCCATCAGTAAAGCTGATTATGTGGCCTTGATTTTTAGACACACTTCCATCGACGGGATCAGTGTAGGTGAATGAGGTAACTCCGGCGATAGTGAAGGACTCTTTCGTGGATTTGGATGTGTGAGCGGTGTTGTTCAACGATTGGTTCGTGATATGAGCGTCGAGAGCGTCGATAACTTTCTGAGCATCTTCTGTAGCGAGTTCTTCGTAGTCGTAGCGGGTAAAGAAAGACCGACCATAAGTCTTGTAATGTCTTTGTAGGATGTCATTAATTCCTACGAATCCACTGGCATTTGGGAATAGATTTTTGTAAGAAGGCAAATTAGCTGCAGCGATAATGTTGAGCCACGCCACGATGGCCCATACACCATCCTTTTCACGAATGTGATCCGATCCTGTACCGAAGGACTCTTCACCGCAGATTGAAAGATGCCCCGCATCCATTAGGTTGCCGAAAAACTTCCATCCCGTGGGGACTTCGTACACTTTGAGACCCTTTTTCTTCGCTACATGGTCTATTGCCTCTGAAGTGGGCATACTTCGAGCAAGACCCTTGACTCCACCTTTCTTGAAGTAGGGAATAACATCTGCCCAATCGGCAATGATCGCGACCGAGTCCGAAGGTGTAACGAATGCACCTGCGCCATAAATCATGTTACGATCACCGTCACCGTCACTAGCTGCTCCGAAAGGAATTTTATCCTTCTCAACTGCTTCTACAAGACTGTGTGCGTAAGTCAGGTTGGGATCTGGGTGGCCGCCACCGAAATCCGGTAAAGGCACGCAATTTTGTAGGGAAGATCCAGGTAGAGATAATTCGTCGAGGAAAATGGCTTTAGCATAAGGACCGGTAACTCCGTGCAGACCGTCGAAAAGCACTTTGAAAGATGGGGTATTTTGCAGGAATGATTTGATAAGAGCAAAGTCGAAGATGGAAGTGAGAAGTTCGATGTAATCTTTGACGGAGTCGATGATAATTACTTTACTAGAACCATAGATAAGTGGTTCTGACGTCACTTTGGAAAGGTCGACATTGTCTCCCCGAAGGACTTTATAGGAATTAATTGTCTTGGTTTTGGCGTAGATTACATCGGTGACGTTTTCGGGTGCTGGCCCACCATTAGAGACGTTGTATTTGATTCCAAAATCATTGTCTGGGCCACCGGGATTGTGACTGGCCGTCAAGAGGATACCGCCGTCAGCTTTGTACTTCCTGATGATATTGCTGGCAGCAGGAGTGGAAAGAATGCTATCCTTTCCAATAATGAACTTGGCAACACCGTTTGCAGCGCCAATTTTAACGATCGTTTGGACGGTAGGTTGGGAGAAGTATCGACCATCTCCACCTACGACTATTGTCTTCCCTTGTGGAGAGACGGCATCGAAAATGGATTGGATAAAGTTTTCGGTATAATGCTAAAAAAGAGATGTAAGTAATTAAACGTACAAAAAAAGAAAGAATAATTCCACCTCCTGTTGAAAGATCTTTACTCTGTTGATCCATTCTTGATTAGATAAAGATGGTAGATATATTCCGAGATATCAAAGCTCTACCTTTTCCTCAGCCCGGAAGTTCCAGGCTTCTGACCATCGAAGGGTTTGGTTTCAACGGTGACAATCTTGTCTGACATGACGGTAATGAGCGAGTAGACAGATGAGGGACGACAGCCGGAGATGCATGATGTATTTATCAGGTGGGGAACGACGTCACGCTGGTTCTCGAACGTGGGACTCTAATAATTTGTTGTTACCGCTGCCATATCAAGAATACCATCAGTCGTGCACAAACTTCGGAGAATTTTCTAAATAACAGATTTTTTTTTACAGGAAAAGGGTAAATATATACAAAAAGTAGCTATATACTGCTTGACGTTTCGGTTCGTGAGACCGGATTATCTTCGACAGGCGTTCAGGCCTCAGCATCCATTGGTATTTGAGGGACCATAATCAAAACCGCTCGGTTCTCCCGATTCTTCCAGTAGAGGAGGAGATATAGATCGGATGATCAGAGATGACGGATCAGCACTAGAACTCAAAGTAAAGGATCCGTTTATTCCATTTGCCAAAGGAGGAACGGTTGATAACGAATTATCCGGCTCGGTTCGTTTTCGTTCCTCAGCAAGGACTCTGCTCATTCCTCGTACAAATGCGTCGTTCATACCCAATTGTTCTTCGGCTCTCGCTTTCAAAATCCGTTCTCGGCGTTTTTCTTCTCGTTCGGCTTTGTCCTTCCTCGTTTGGCGTTCTTTCTGGACCCATTCTTCAACCATCTCTGCGGCATCCACGGGTCGTAATTTGTGGTCCAGAAGGTATCCCTGTAACTCAGCAACTGTGAATTCATCAGCAGGGACTTTATTGGCAAATGTCTCGCTCGAGTCTTCCAGTTCCGTCTCGGTGACTTGTTGCAAGATTGGAAGGCCGCCTATGGTTGGGGCGGGTATTTTCTCCGAGGAAGTGCCGTTTACGGTGTATAACAACTTGGGATAGAACCTATGAAAGAGAGCTTTGGCTTGGGATCTCGAAGTGAGGGTATAAAGGACTTTGCGATCTATTCTTCCCGGACGAAGTAATGCAGGATCGAGACGGTCTATGTGATTGGTCTAAGTTGGATCCGTTCAGCTTTTAACGAAAATGAATAACATTTGTGAACAAAACATTACTGTAGCAAAAAATATCTTTCCTTCCTCTGATAATTTGGTTGCGTCAGTTTTTTTCAGTTTGAAAGTACGGTGCTGTTTGTTAAGGAGACACACCTGAGCCAACTCCATCCAAAACATTTAACAACCCCGACATGGTGATATTCGATCGTGCGGCCCACGGGTTCGGTCGATATGGTGGGCTCTGGTAAGGCCTTCTCCGCCCCATTGGCGGCGGGGGTAATGAAGGTCCTGGTGGTGCCAGTGATGAATAGAGTAGATCGTCGTCCTCTTCCTCCCGAGAAGGGAACGCACAGTCTATATCTTCAACGAGGAGAATACCATGATGAGGTACAGATGCTACTGCGTGAGCAAGTTGCGTATCGTCCATGCTATTGCAAGAAGACCCTCTCAAATAAGAAAAAAAAAACACGGGAGGCACACCCCACGCCAACAAATAACTTACCCTGAAGATGATAGTGAGAGAACGTATATATCCAGTCCGAGTTCTCCAGCCTGATTGGAATGGAATCAAATCATAAAAAGACCGTTTTGATGGTCTATACCACGCACCAGTGTATAAACCGTTGAAGCTAGGCGATGATAGTAAGATGAGATATCAACATAAATGCCATTGAACCTACTTTTTCCCGTTCCCGGCGGCCCGTAAAGAAGGTAACCTCTTCTGTGGGGAATACCGGATTTGGCGTACCTATCGTAAGAGAGAAAAAGCCGTGAAAAACGTGGTACGCTTTAGATACGATACTTGGGGCGCACCAGTCTTCCAGAGCCAGGAACTCGCGTGCATCTTTGAGTAGATTCTCCGCCATATTATTATCCAAAACCAGAGATTCAATAGGGCGTCTGTGTTTTGTTTGTATATTTCCCCATGACCAAGGCATGGTTGGGTTTCCGGACGGATACTAAAAGTGGCCGACTAAGAACGTATGATAAAAAAAAAAAAACCGATGAAATTCGGGCGTACCCCTTGAGAGTATACGGTTACAACGGGTTTACTAGATACACGGTAAGGGAATTATCGAAGGGAATCAAAGCGAAAGTTTGGACACACCTTTTCTCGACATATTGTAGTCGGCATTCTTCCACAAATGAGAACAGGGCTTTTGGTTTCCGCGTGTAAATTCTGCAATCGATCAAATATTCAATTCGGGATTGCGTTTTGCATCATGGTTACCTACTTCAGATAAAGTGTCACGGGATACGATCGCCTGGCTCCAGGCACAGGAGGAGGGGCGTAGGTCATTTGATTCGGAAATGAAGTGTCCCAACCAAAAGATTTATTAGGCATCGAAGTAGTGATTTCCATCAAATAACCCTTCCAGAGGAAAAACTGTGTTATACTGAAGGCGGGAATGAAATCAACATGATGCTGACGGCTGGTTTCCGTGTGTGCATTAGGGACGACGTTGTCATCTTCGCTTCCATCTCCGGATCCGGAAGGATTATTGGGAGATGGGCCCGAAAGATACCCAGGATGGTCGACGGAATTAAGGTTTACTTGGTCCACTCGCCACTTTCGGCTCGAAGTACGTGATTCGACTTGGAAATCGAATGGCATGCGCCAGACAGCGTGGCTTGTCTTAAAATTCAGATTTTGAAAAAGAAAAAAGAAAAAAAAAAGTCTAAGTCTAAGCCTATAATCAGAAGTCTCTAATGTACTTACGAGATACGACACCAGCCACTCGTATGTAGGATCGCCAGAGCGAAACTCACCAGAAACGGAGTAACGGAAGGTGAACAATGAGAGGAACCATGTGAAGACCCTTCGCCCTGTTTCAATGAAGGAGCCTAGCATGAGTAACTTGATGCTATCCAAGACGAGTGGATTCGACGAAAGTTGCGAGACTGTCTGTGGCGAGATCCATGCAGAGAGTCCTATGAAGCGGATAACATAGTTGATCAGATGGATAAACTGGTCGAAACGGATGTTAGACAAGACTGGTATGTGTGGAGTGGCTCCAAGAAGCGGGCCATAGCCATTGTTGCCACCAAAGGGGACGCCATCTACATTGGCCATAGCAGCGAGCTGGGAGAGCATGCGTGTGTGGTGGCGGAACGCTAGAAACAAGGAGAAGATCTGATGCGTCCGCGTCAGTCTTTTTTGTTGCTTCTAATACCAGCGCCGTCTGCCGCTGTAGGTCTGCCTCGAGGCTTAGGCGCATTTTTGATTGCAGGAAGATTAACCATACATTATTGACTCGGAAGAACGCCAATTACGGGAATTCCAATTCAAGCTGTGCAACGTCGGATGCGGGCGTGCTTTTGGGCGTGCTGCGCCAAGGAGGAAAATTAGCAAATGAATTTAATTTACATAATCGCTGAACTTACCCTTACACAGCTTGTGTGAGTGAATCATGACAGTTCGGGAAGAGTATTCTCACTGTATGTATGGCGCCGACTCAGGCGACGCCGCCGTCGCCGGCGCGCGCTAGTATATAAATTTGTCGCGTATTATGTGTACATAGATTGTTGGAAAGGTCATCAAGTTTGAGCTCTCTTTCTTTATGTAAAGGCATCAACCGGGTAGGTCCTAGACGGAAATTGCTGAATGCGGCGAGACATGAATGCAATTCCAGCTGACTCCTGCACCGTGCCAGCGCGCTGGCTGAAGCATCTAATATTACAGAAGTATCACGGTGTTGAAAAATCGTCCCTGATTCCTCGTCACCGGCGGCCTTCTAACTTTCTAAATCTTCCGCGCAAAACTCGTTTCGAATCCCCAGTGGCACCCCCGTACTCTGGAAATTCTAAGCCTCGAACCTTAGATTTTGAGGGTAACTTCAGTCTCGGCAGATTCCAGATCACGTCTAGAATCATGGCTTCTTTCAAGTTCGTGTTTACTCATACGTGGTAAATTAAATATGTACTGTTCTTTGAATCATAAGGAAGCGAGGTACATACTACCACACGTCATCATCAACTCTTGTCAACTTTTGGATTACTGAAAAAATCAAGACTTGAGTAATCGATTTGGAGAGGAGGTAAGGGAGCATGGTTAATAATATCGCAACAGGTAACAAGTATAACCAGACAAACAGAGGTACTCGAGTGAGCCAGGAGGAAACAAAATAAGTAAATCAGAAGAACGGAAAAGGATACGGACGAAACGTCTAAGAATAGTACATCTAATTGTCTATATACAAAAAAAAAAAAAAAAAGGAGAGAAGAAATCTACAACAGTTGTCCAAATTTGAGACCAGGGAAAAGAAGTGAGGGAGATATACCAACAGAACACGTAGCATCCGGTTCAACCCTCTTCTTACTCGATCACACTCCCGAAACGCCAGTACCGGTCCGGAATGGGGAGAACAATTGGCGTTCGTTCGGGATACGGCGGAAGGTAGTGGTCCGAGGAATGCCTAGAAGAGGATGAAGATGAGGACGTGCCTAGTTTGGAAGGGAGGGGAGTCGGCGAGGGGAACCGGGAGGGAGAAGAAGAGAAATAGAGACCTAGCGCAGATTTGTACTTGTCTCCTCTTAATTGCTCATCATACTTCCCCAGCGTCAGTCTCGACAGACCAAGCACCGGCGGCGGTGACTGCCGCGACGCTGACTGGTGTTGTTGCTGGCGTTGTTGTGGCGAAGGTAGTGACGGTGGTGGTGGTGGAGGTGGAGGAGGGGGTGGCCCTTCAGGTAGCGGTAAATGCCGCGGATTTGAGAAAAGAGAAGGCTTGCGGCGGAATGTAGGGCTTGTCATAGGGCTTGATGTGACGCTAGTTGAGGCCGACGAGACTGTGCTAAATGACAAGGGGGGCGGCGACAAGGGCGAGACGGACCGTGAATTGTCCAAGGGTGTCGGATAATGGCGATAGTTTGCCATATTGCGATGCTGATTATGTTGATGATGTTGAAGCTGCGGGAGATGGTGGTTGTATTGGAAGTCCATCGGGCGGGGTTCGAGGATGCGCGGAGGTTCTTCGGCATCGTCGGAAGAATCGCTAGGGTGGGGCGTCGATGCATTTGATGTTGATGTAGATGAAATGGTTTCAATCGTACTGGCTCGTGCACGGAAAAATTGCGGAGGTGGGGGCGGTGGGCTTGGTCTGAGATTATCGAAATGCTTTGGAAAGAAAGGGAGAAATCAGATAGCTTGAACCAGGCTAGGAGAAGAAGAAGAAGAAGAAGATAGAACAATAATCACGTTATTACTATCATACAGACAGAAATCACGATGTCGCCGCCATGCATGCCAGTCTAAATTATGAATTTGTCCGATATCTATCCATTTAAGGCAGTTTGCGCATTTGACGCCATTCGAATCGATAGCTGCCACTAGCGGGTCTGATTTCATGGCAATAATTGGATTAGGGGCGGACGAAGAAGACGAAGAAGATCGCGGGCCCAGCGCGGATTCGGCTACGGATGCAATAACGGGGGTGGACTCCATCGACGCGCCAATTGCTGCTGCTGTTGTTGTTGATGTTGATGATGTTGATGATGATGTTGATGATGATGATGTTGAAGCTCTTCTGTATTGGGGTATAGAGTATCAGAGAAGGATGGCTCTTGAAAGTGATGATAAGATTTGACGTACTGTTGTTGATGGCAGGATAGTTTGTGCTGGGTCCAGCAGGAGAGACCATATGCGCGTCCCTTGCGCAATTTGACATCTTTGTTGCATCTAGCACAAACAACGCGATCTGGCTCGACGATCTTGGCGTCTGGGTCAGCTTCGAGATAACTTTTGCGTTCTGCAAGCGTTCTGCAGCGTTCTCTTGGTTGTGGGCTATTAATAATGTGGTGCATTTAGTAAATAAATACAGTAAAATAATAGAATATACATAGATAAGGACTGATACTGACTCAGTTTCCATGCGGTCGCAGCGCCATCTGTGGTCGAGCCAGTGGGCTAGATGGTATTGCTTGCCCTTCTGCAAGCGGACTGTCTTGGAGCACCGGGTGCAAGTGACCTGCTCTGGTTGGACATCACTGGCGTAAGGATCGCTGAGGAGGAGTTGTCTGCGCTCTTCGGTCGTGGAAGCTGAGCCTCCTATTTTCGAGAACGAACCTTGTTCATTCTTGGAGGCACCGTACGGAGCATAGCCCGCTAGGATGCGAGGATTGGTCGACGGAGCGGTCCTGTCGAGAAAAAAAAAAAAAAGAGTTGAGCAACGAACAGCGGCGACGGCGACGAGCGACGAGCGAAGACACTCACGTCCGGGGCATAACTAATAAAGACGAGGAGATGGTGCAGTTGTCTCGCCAACATTCCGCTATTTAATACTTGTCTCAAAAAAATAAAAAAATAATATAAGGGAAGACAGTAGCTATCCAGCGCCACGGTCCGACAATTTTCCAATGCATCGCCGAGGAGTGTTTCGAGGACTATGGCGTCACGTGACGACCTTGGTACGTCTTGACTGTTGATTTCGCATTTGCGTGGATTTATACTATATTATACTATTATACTACTATTACCATTACTATTGCTATTATTATACTATTATTACTATTCTATTATTATTATTGCTATTATTACTATTATGAGTAATTTATGAGCAATTTATGACCGCGTTCTGTTCTCGCGTTCTGTTCTCGAACCCTCTGGCCTCTCCCTCACTTGAGTCGCTCCCCGCGATAGGTACACGAATGCAGCGTGTCGAATCGCACACGACTTAATCCCGGGTCTACCCATCTTGCTGTCGGTTTCTGCCGTCCCAGATCATGTATACTGCACCCTCCCCCGTTTGTCCATGTCATCCCCAATCCCATCCAATTCACCCAGCTTGGTAGATCGCAATAGTTTCTGCCCAGTCTCTTCTCGTTATGTAGAAGTCACCCTCTTTTTTTCCCCACATCTTGTCATCCCCACGCTCTTCTTCCATTTTGTCAATAGGTCAAGCCTGAATAATGGGCATGTTTTTTTTTTTACCTTGAACACACCCACCTAGTGCTGGCCAAGATCACATATGGATCGCCCGTCCTCTATTCCGCGGCCAGCCTTCCTTCTCTCCAGGGTCGCCAGGTCCTTGGCAGGTCTAAATATAATACCTACATATGTAAGTATGTCATACAGTAAGCACTAGTACCTCTTGGAGAACAAGCTCAGAGATCTTCCGTGAAAAGTCAGCTCCGAGGTCAGTCGTCAGAAACACTTCTCAGCTCAATTATCGGTTCAAACTTTAGGCCGTAATCGATGGTCCCCACCATGCATGTCCTTTCTCTTATCTCATGTACTCATGAACGCCCAATGAATCAATTAAATCTAAGCGACCGCGTGCCAAGGGCAGTGCGGCAGATCCATACGCGGTATGTTCTATGTACTAAGCGCTATATCCCGAAATGCCATCCAGACTCAAACTGGTCCTCATCAATATTTTGCATCTACACAGATCTTTCTCCCCCATTACAGTTACATACTTGATTGATCATGGATTGGAATTACTGGCTTTCGGACTTTTTGGGTGGACCTTTACTCGGCGGAATAACCGCTGTCCTCCAGAGACAGGTAGACCTAGACAGTATCTCCGGATTGAGGCCACAGCCTTTCGTGGTCGAGGGCTTGAAACTCTTTCTTTTCGGAATATTATTGAAACGTTTATTTGATTCCTTTTCACAAACGGGGTACCAACTTTTCGAATGGGCTGATGATCGATTTCGTCCCCGTACGCACACATGGCATCTCTTTGAAGTGAAACATGACTTTTTTTTCTAAATTTGAATCCAAGGTATCAGCATATCTGCTGAATTCCAAGACGGAGACATCACATATTCATGGGTTATGGCTTATATGGTAAATACTGCGACTTTCGTGTTTTCGACAAATGCAATGCGGATGCCTAATTCAAACCTCCCCTTTTCCTCTCCTCCCTCTCTGAAAGTTTAACGCAAAAATCTGGAAAAATCCTCGTCATATCTTCGTCAAATCAAAAAGTTTTCACAGGAGTTGGAATTCATTTTCATCACTAAACAACCTAGTGGACTACGTCCCACACTATGGCGCGGTTCAGTTCTTTCGATGGAGGACTCACTGGATGGAAATTTCCCGGACGAAAGACGGTCAAGTTTATCGACCTTCTATGGGAGATTACGAGAAAGATCAAGATAACTCGTATTATCAGCCTCCTAGTCTACTCGTGAAGTTTGTGCCTGTTAATGTCAATTGCGTTTGCAACGTGCTCTCATGGTTTGTACAGAATCTATTCACGCGACCCCACCGTACTCTATGACTTTGTAGAGGAATGTCGATTAACATATGTGCAATCAATGCAAATTCTATAATTTTTTTTTTGCTTTATCCTTTTTTTCCCGGCTAACGGTAGCTTATAGGAAAAATAGTGTAACCGTTTACACAGCCACTACAGTAAGTTTGATCTGCATGCACAGTCATATATAAATATCTTTTCTTTTTTTTAAAAAAAAAACATATTCTTCTTTCTTGGATCAAAGGAGCGCTTTTCTTCGACTCCCAGTCGATGGTCGCAAGCAAAAGTCAAACACAGACGGCCATTAGACTCCCTCCTTTTGCAGAAAGGAATGATGGGGGATTTGTTGCACGATGCACAGGATTTTCTGGATTCTGAGTCTTGGTACGAATTTGGAAGTGGTCCACAGGCGTTATTTTGATTTTCGAAGGTATCACGCGGCCGGTATACCTTACAGACGTGGGTATCTCCTTTATGGACCTCCTGGGACTGGAAAAAGTATGCTTTGTATAATCTTGTATATTTTCGTTACTCATTTCAGCCAAGCATCGACTGTTTATACCTTGGTTTGGATTTCTCGTCGCTTAAACGGGCATATGATTGATCATAGTAACACCTTTCGTTGCGTTTTAGGCAGGCGAACTTGGATTAGGAATCTACTCTCTTTCATTAGCGAGCCATAGGTCCGTTTTGATTAAAGACTGACTTGAATTTTTTTTTGAACCTGACAAAACACATGCGTCGCTTTTCCAGCTGGGATGACAATGTGCTTGCGGATGTCGTCAGCCAAGTACCACCTAAGGCAATTATGTTAATTGAGGATATCGATTGCGCCTTTCCCAGCCGCGAAGAAGAGAGGGCAAGGAAGGATCCTTTCGCTATGAAATCGTCTGTCACTTTGTCTGGTTTATTAAATGTTCTGGATGGCGTCGGATCTGGTGAGTCTTTTTTTTTTTGATTGAACTATAATTTGTTTTTTAATTTTATTTTTCTTTGAAAAAAAAAACCCACTGTCGTTCCAGAGGAAGGGAGGTTATACATAGCAACAGTACGTGCTTTACAGTGGCTCATGTTTGAATTGTATAGTAAATGATCTTTTTATTTAGACGAATTATATGGAGAACTTGGATCCTGCACTAATTCGCCCAGGTCGAATAGATCGCAAAATCCAATATAAATATACCAATCACGAGCAGACCAGAGCTTTATTTATGCGCTTCTTTCATACTCTCGTTGTTGCGGATCCAAAGTCGGATGTAGCATCTTTGGCCGATACTTTCACCGATAGCATACCAGAAGATACGTTCAGTTTGGCAGAGTTGCAGGGATTTTTGCTACTTTACAAAACGGATGCCAGCGGTGCAGTGCAAAATGTCAAGGAATGGGTGGAGATAGAGTTACGGCGAAGACAAGATGCAGAAGAATATGCAGCAGAAAAAAAACGAAGAGATGCGTATGAATATGAAAAAAGAAGATTGGCGGAATTGCAGTATTCCGCACCCACGTCACCCCCGTCAAACAACTTGATAGGAATGCCGGAATCGGGAGGCAAGCGAAAACGGAGGAGAAACAGCGTAGCGTCTAGTGAGGACTCGAATGAGTCTCCTCAAGCCGTCAGTGCACCACACGATGAACAGCCTTTTGGCAACTCGCGAGGACATGGGGAAAGCAATACTTGACGATGACTAATAATGACCAATAATGATCACTTGCATGACGAATAGTATAGACGCAAGTTGCTACGCTCAAAGAGAAGAGAACCGGTTTATGGAAACAATTTGTCATAGAAATGTCAACTAATGAATAACTCTTCTTAGTACAGTTCAAATATAGACAACCAACAGTGCTTGTGAAGTGACGTCACTTTGTTAGAGTATCCTGCTAGGTTGAATCAGCTCGAAAAATACAATCGCGGAGTCTTGAGAAAATATATATACGAGACCGGAAGGAATAAAAGACGACATAGCGATTATGAAGCGATTACTCCACGACAGACATCGAATCTTTATCCAATGCACACATTCGGATATGGTCAGTGCTTTGTCGTGGAGTATACATCCCAGATTTGAACAGCTCATCGAAGGCATCTGTTACTTCTGGATCCTTCATCCGAGGGACGTCAAGACAAGGAGAAGCCGGAGGCTTGGGCTCAGACTCGGAGTGTTCCGATCGGAAGACTGGATAGGCAGCATCTGGCGAAGGAGCTTGAACTTGTTCTTCGAAAAAGTCGATTTCTTGAGGATTAGATGCCATCCCGTCACTCGCTACATTTAGTATTTCACCCAAGCGTCCGGACTGCGTTAGATCTTCGGCGATTATCTGTAGGTCACGGTACAGCGAGTCGGTCTTTTCCTTTGTGGTTGCATCCCTGGGCTCATCCTTCTTTGGTTGATTGCTCCGTGTTCGATGAGACAGGAACATCTTTGTTGGGTTAACCTCAAGCGGGGCAGTGAAAAAGGATGTAGGTTGTGGTCGAGGTGCTGAAGATGCATCTGAGTCGTACGAATCGGATGATTCTCCTGTTGCTGAATCGTTCTGCAAACGGCTACTATCATGTGTTTGATTGAGAAGGCGTCCTTCTTGTCTCCTTCTCTTTGCTGAGCGTTCATGGAATGGGATCTGAGGACAACGCGCTCTGTGAGCTCGCCAATGGGAACCTTCATATTTGTAGGTCGTATCAAGCCGGATGTTTGTTCCACACGCATTGCAAGTTACTCGATGAGGTGTGATGTCTGTCACGTATGGATCGTCTTCAAGCATCTGACGTCGTTTATCTTCTTTCTCGCTCTTAGCTCGTACCCGCGCATCTCCAGGAGAGCTATTGTTTATCGATTCAGAACAGAATAATGAGTATGACGTAACGCAAAAATACAACGAACACCTACATCTGAAGTGTGACTTCTCGGCAGGCTGCTTTATGCTTAGGCCACACACTTTGAGAGTACCTAACGACGGGATGTAAGCGGATCCAACAGTTGCAAATTTTGCACAGTAATCGGTGGGGCTCTATCTTTGATACGTCTTCATCATCTAGAAACAATTGTTTTCGCTCATCTTCGGTTGGCCAACGTGGCCGAGGAGGCAGTGGAGGCAAGGTTGCGGGTGATTGCGGACGCTTCCCGCCTTCGGTCGATCTTAACCTCTTACGGGGTACAGAACCAAAAGACTTTGAGCGATTTGCTAACGCCTGCTTCAAGCAATTTATGCCGTAGACGTCAGTTCCCTGCAACTCGTCAGAGCTAAGGTCTGGTCAGGAGACGGTCTGCAAAGAACAGCCATGTGACTCTTACGCTTTGTAAGACTTTGGCCCACGACAAGCATTTTTATGTGCTTCCCATTTATGAACGTTGAAAGTGTCTGGGCCGAGTGTTATCCATGTCAAGCAATTCCCGCAAAGAGCACGAAACGGTTCTATCTTGAAGACGTCATGTCGGGACAGAAAGTAGTTGAGCCGGGCATTGGCGTAATCCAGATTCTCTGGTCTATGATCATAATATATAATAAAATCGGTACCAAAATTGCGAAAATGTAACGTTACCCTTGTAGATCACCCAGTGTTTCATCATTCTGGAATGGCAGACTGCCCGAATGTCAGAATGATAATCTGCCTGCATTTTCCTTGACATACACTGCTATATCTTCCTCTGCCATCTTGACATCCTCTTCCTCCACCTTGTTCTGCAGCTCATTCCTTATGATTAATCAATGGTCTATGGTGGAAGGTATTATTAAGGTAGAGAGGCTTACTTGGTCTCTGGGACGGAATCAGCTTCAACAGGTGCCGCTGCTCTTCGAACTACATTAAATACTGACATAATTGTTTGAACAACTAGAATGCATACTTTGTATCCGATGGCTCGCCTATGAAACCCTCATCAAATTAAAATCATATCGGGCAGTGTATTCAAGCCTTCCTTACCTATTGGTGGCGCAGTAGGCGCATCTGTGCTTGGTTGATCGCCGCCGTTCGGAATAACGTCGTCTCTGAATAAAGGTCAGCGAAATGAAAAGCCAACGAAGTTGGGAATGATAAAAATGCCAACTTTTTCAAGCGCTTGTTGGGCATCCCACATACTCTCTTGTGCGCATCCCATTGATTCAAGCTGTAATGCAAAGACCTGTCCAGTTCAACGGCAGTGTTGCAAACCTTGCAGTCGAACGAATGAGGTGTCAGGTTAGTGATAAGACAATCGGCTGTCATAGTCTCTTGTCGTGCTTCAGCCGCCTTTTCAACCCTTTTCCGAGCACTTGAGCATTCAGTAAGTCATTTAGTTTATCTTAAGATAGATGCAGCCGAGCATACATGTCATTTGCCTTGAAACATTCTGCCTTGTGAGCAATCCAGGGAGCTGGCATGAAGGGTGGGGAAGACGGAATGGTCACCAGCTGATGACAATGATGACATTGAATTCGTCCAGGCCAAACAGTCATTGCATCCGTGTCGGCTTCGAGCGCAAGCCGTCGTTCGTGTGCGGTGGTTACAGTGGTTTGTGACGATGATACAGCTTGAACGCCACTCTGAATTGCAAGACAAAGTTTTTTGTGTTGAAACCAATGGCTTGCTGAATATCGACTGCGGCCACACAGTTTGACCCACTTAATAGTAGATTCACTGTTTCCATATCAGTTCTATGGCGGAAGATGCATGGCTACTTGCCTTTTTGCAAATATTACAAAATACGCGATGCGGTTCTATTGCTGTCAAATCAGGATCCGCTTCCAGCGACGCTTTTCGAGCTTCAATCAACTCCGATTTGTCTGCCAAAAGGGCCTTCCTGTTTCTCAGACACTTTTTTTTGTGTTTATGCCAGTGATGTAACGAGTACTCTTGAGTGTTACTTCCTTTGATCCAGCGGTCGCAAATACCACACTTTACTTTTCGGGGTTCCACTATGGCAGCGTCCGGATCAAGTTGGATGGTTTGTCGTCTACGTTCCAAGGCGATGAGGGAAGCCCTAATTTTGCAGTTTTTGAGCTATTCAAATAAGATAGTTATAAAATATACTTTTTTTGCGGCGTTTGCCTTTCAAAGTGCTCATCATCACCACTGTCCGTTAAATTAAGCATTTCGTTTTGCGCATCTCTGCGCCCTGTTCCACCAAGGTTATCATGCTGAATAGCAAAACTAGATTCTGTGGCTGCCTTCAAAACAAATGGATTTGGTTTCTTGATAGCCATTGTTATAAGGAAAAGAGGAAAAAAGGGGGGGATTTGAAGGACCTTACGTTAGTTGTCATATCCACTTCCATGGGACTAGTCCCATCATCATGGCCTCCCAATGCCGTGGCGGAAGTCGAGCCCATGTCAGTATGGCGATTTGACCGCATTGTTTTCCGAAATCCGATCTGGCTGGAAGAATGATCATCGCCTTGCAGATTTTTATCAGCCGCAATAATGCTGGGGATAGTTATAAGTGAAAGGAGGGGGGAGGAGAAGGCTAAAACGTTATAGTTACTGTTTCTCCGAGTTTTTGACGTGGCCTTTCCATACCCCATGGCTATAAGGAGTACGGCTTGATAAGGGAACCCAACGGGCGCAGAGCGTACAGTATGCGCGAAAAGGCTCAAGTTTCTCGACAAAAGGGTCGGACAATAAGGCTTTATAACTTGGCTTACGATGAGGGGAAATGTTTTCAGGATAGGGAAACAGCGCATCGGCAGTAGAATTAATTTCCGGCTCTTTGACTTGATTTGAAGCAGAATGAGGCCTCACTACTGTGTCCGATGTTATTATTTAGCAGCTGTATTATTTTTTTAATCAAGGAGAAAAAAGATGAATTTTACCTGAAGAGTCTTCGGAAAGCGCACCAGAAGAAGATTCTCGTAACCTTCTGGGGCGACTCACAGTTTGGCTTGACGGTTTAGAGGGGTATGATGATGACTTGGAAATAGAATTTACGCCATTGACAGGCGAAGTGGAGAGTGGTTCCGCCGAATTATCCTTTTGTAAGCTCGGCGGGATTTTAATACTATGCAGGTAAAGTTGAAGGAGAAAAAGAATAATAAATGAGTCAGAAAATGAGTCAGAAATTATCTCCGGCGGGTGGGAGAAAAAATAAAATGATTTACGTTAAACGCCCTTGTGAGCGGGGAGTGTGAACAGAAGGCGATGCGGAGTGAGTGCTCGTTCCACTGCGTCGTGACTGACGTGCGGAAGTGAAGCCCTTTGTGGAATTTCTGGCTGCCCAACGCCCACTCTTATTGCCCCCACGCACTTCCTGAGAAGGCGCCGGGGCTGCAGAAGGGCCATCGCTGACAGGGGGACGAGCGTTGCTTGAAAAGGGAAAGAGAAGAAGAGAAAGTCAGACAAAAGTATCACCAACCAGCGGCACACAGAGGGAGTATCAATTTGGGCCAGTGTCAACGGGCCCCGATACTTACTGTGATTTGGTATTTTTATGACAGCGCCAGACGGACGCTGCGTAAAGTTTCACCTCGTCTAATTTGAGCCATTTGTCACAGCGCTTGCAGAAAACGCGGTGAGGCTCGACTACAGACAGATCTGGGTCATTGAAGAGCAATTCTTTGCGCTCCTCAAGGGTAGCCATGATAGGCTCAGTACGTAAGGAAAGATGGAAGGGAAAGGGGTGGGAGCGTAAGAAGGATGAGTCAGTATGAGGTTGAAATCGAAAAAAGGAAAGAAAAAGAGAGGGGGGGAAAGGGAAACGCGATCTCAAGGGGAACAAGGGTTATCTTCAAACCTTCCGTGCAATGGATGCTATCTTATCGTATCTACCACTTTCTAAGCTAAATGAGCAGCGGGGGGACTAGTTTACATCAATATGGCAGGGGGTAACTCGGCGAGCCCACTCTGTCTCGGTAAATCTTGACAGAAAACTAACGTGGACTAGAGGGGAGGAGAGAGAGACGGAAAAAGAGCCTATGCCTGGGAATGAAAGCAACTCCGCTGCTCCGCTCGGCGTGTGCCGGCGAACTCTCAGACTCATGTCCACAACTGTACCAGCGCTCACCAATTAAGACCATCCAAAACGCAGTGAATTTTTAGCTGGAGTATTTCCCCTCTGAAAGAACTTTTAGTTAAATCTGAATTTTATGCCCCGGAATTCCCCCTTTTAGAGGGAAACGGGCTCTGAAGAAACCTTCAACCAGAAGTGACCTCAGCTCCTACTAGGTAGTGCAATGTAAACCATAGACTACATAAATATGACAACCGACTGATTATGTTCATAACCGCATAGTACTCGATAATCTTTATCGCTGCCTTCAATAATCAGTGATATCTACGCGCAGTTGCCGAGAATGGCAAGCTTTCGACTCCAAGTTTTACAGTCCGAGTCCGTGTTACAACGGCATGCGGCAAAGTCACCGTTGAATTCTCAGAGACGCATGGCGGCGTCTTCACGATGAAGATCTGACGCAAGATGGATTTTCCCGAAAGTGTTTCATATTTAAGAAACTACATACCATAGCAAATATACACAACGTATGTATGTATATGTATATCGGGGTGTTTCATTCGTCGACCGCAATACTTTTTACGTGGATAATAGGCGAGCGCCACGCACCTCTTTCGCCACACTTCGTCCCTCATTTTTTTTTGAATTCATGGATTTCCGGTGCAGGTTGAAAGGAACAAGCGAACGGGGATTAGGGGATTATTTTTTTTTCAAAGAAAAAGAAAGAAAAAAAGAACCCTCATGTGGAAAAATTAAAATAATTAGCTTAACCTTGTTATTCTGATTGCTGTCATACACGAAATACGTGCATTTTACAATCCCAACTACAGCTTGCTAATAAACCTTCGTCAAAGAGAGACCAAGAACATCCAACGACAAATTCGGTATGGGCATCGTGTATGCGTAAAATAGATGGCGCGGGGGGATTAACTGATGTCGACCAACTAAAGTTAAATCAGAAACGCTAAAGACACAAAGGACAAGAGGCGCAAAAAGAAAATTCATAGTCTTACACTCGACATGTCATATCATAGCTTGCGCTAGCTAACACATCAGATCGATGTGGGCACCATTGAATTTTTCTGATAGCATATTCATGGCCCCTCAGCTCCCTTTCGCAAATCCCTCCGACCTCTGCAGGACCACCTAATTTGATCATTCTACAATCCCATACCTTGATTGTCTTGTCTACACCGGCAGTGGCAATACTGAACGGACGGTACTTATTCCAGTCAAGTGTAAGGACTTCAGTAACACTAGCTGGCGTGGTGAGCGCCGCTTGAACAAGTGGCTGAGCTGGACCTGGTGCTCCTGGAACAGGAGGAGCGGGGAATGAAGGAGAACGCAAGTCAAAGATTTTCATAGTCCCGTCTAGGGAACATGTTGCTAATACTGATGGTTGATGGGGTGAGAATAATGCCTGGTAAACACAAGCAGAATGGGCTTGCAGCGTTTGAACGGAATGCACTCGGAGAGGATTCCACTAAATTGATAAAATAAATAGCACGGTAAATATCTCTGTAAAAGAGATGGCAGATATGACATATAATAAGAGACGCACCAATTTGACTGTTCCGTCCCAAGAAGCAGAGATGAAGACGTCCTTGTCAAGATTGGACCAATCGACCGAAAACACTTCACGGGTATGTTCATGCCAGGCTCTAATGGGTAGATCCTAGTTCTTGCACGCCCGATGGTCCATTCAGCCCCGATGCACAACAAATACAATAGACAGTGTTTGATCAACGAACTCACGTTCAACAGGATGTCCCACAGCTTTATAGAGCCATCTCCAGAAGCCGTCACAATTTGATTTTCATGTACTTCAGACCATGCAATATCATACAAGCCATCTTGGGTGCTGTAAAACTTGTCTAATTGCACCGTCGGCCCTATGAGTGATGCAATATGGAGACGACCGTTTCCGACAAGACCATAGTTCGCCGCGGATGCCAGTGCCAAACGATTGTTGTGGAATGGAGACCAGGCAACAGCGTAATGAGAAAAGCCCGGAGTATCTAATAGTGAGCCTGGTGTCGTCGGCGGCGGCGGCACCATTGTATGCATTCAGTGGCATTCAGTTACAAGCAAAAGTCACACCGAGTGCGCGCTCGTTGGGCGCCTATCTTCTAGCAAGTACACTGTAACGACGTGTCAATGAATTTCGGTGTGTTGCACTCATGAAGCAGACGGGAAAAGAAACCACGCACTTCGCGTCGAACAGTTGCATCATTTCAAGCCTTTTTCGTCAAGACTTCAAGCCAGAAGAGAAGACTATCCAATATCGACATGTCTATACACAAGAAGAACAGACTTCCCGGTTTTGCAGGGTCGAAGTTAAAACGCAAATCTCATCATCATGAAGTATAACAAACTTTTGTCAACACATTTATCAATTTTCAATGAGTTCTTTGTGCCAACGTCAATTTCTTGGCCATACCCCATCAAGATTAATTCCTGTGATTTTCAAGATCTGAAAGAGTCCACAAACAAGAAGTCGATCCCCAGCTCAGTGTTTAGTGATACCATGCCATACTACTCTGCGTAATTTCTTGTCCGGCCCCCTCCAAGATTTTGCACAGCATACAACATATGCTCCCCTGGCTCCAATTCAAGACACTCCCGAGAAAAAAACAAACAACTCAGAACTCGGCATTGTCAACCTCCTTCAAACTCAATAGTAAGCTGTTTCATGAGGTAAAAGTTTACTTCATGTTTGATGTTTGCCTTCGTATCGATGCCATTGCGTTATTTATTATCCCATAAAAATCAATCAAGATCTCGTCTACTCCGTCTGCCTGTCTACATACTCACCGGAGCAACTCGCAACAGCAAAATCTGGGGCGCTGGGAATGATTAATGCCGTTCATTAAGAAGAAGAAGAAAAAAAAAAGAAAAACACACGAGTCGATTCTGGCCGAGTAAGTACATATATCTGATCCGTTCCCAAATTTTCACTCGTAACGTGTGGAGAAGAATTTGACAATGAACAAGATTCAAGATCATAGATCCGATTTGTTCGACGCATGCCTGAAGCGTCCTGCTTTGCCGCATAAGAAGACCAATCTCGATCCCCTTGACTTACTATAAGCCAAGTCTATCCCCGCAAATATTTTTTTTTCCCTTTTCTTTTTGCTTTGGGCGGAAGCAAAAATAATTTCAAAACAAATTTTTTTATCCAACGAATGTGCTGGACCTACAAAAGTATAGGCACCCAACTTGCGGCAATTTTTTCTCTCCACATAAGCAGTGAGTCTACAGTCATTTTACATTTCCGTCTTTTTCGTCTTTTTCCCCCACACCCATTCCCTCTCTCATCGTCCCTTCTCCACAAAACTAACCGGCTAATGAAGCTAGAAAACCTTCTCAACCCTGTAACTCGCACGGGCCGGTCACCAGATTCTTCTGACTCCGCCATTCCTCGAAACATCGCTGCTCACTCAGACCTGTATTATTGCAGGGTTCCCAAGGCTTGCACCCACTGTAGACGAGAGAAATCACGATGTGACCTACGCCGACCGTGCCATAACTGCGTAAAAAGAAATAGGTCCAAGGAGTGCGTTGACGGCTGCTACCCATGCAGACAAATGAAAAAGATGCAAGTCCCCATTTTTTTTTCATGACGCTTTTGACTTACTGTCGTCCAGATGCACTAATTCTTGGCCTTGCCCATCTTGCATCGAATCCGATCTGGAGTGTGTCTTTACGGCCCCACCGGTCAAGAAACCACAAACTCGCAGGAAGGCGGGAAAGTCTAAGAATCTTCGATGTAATAAGACTCGGTGCGAGACTGGGTGAGTTTTTATATATGTTAGGGAGTATCATCGACCTGTCGTAATTACTTCAACCTACACCAGCCGACCTTGCGCTCACTGCAAACGAAAAAACAACGAGCGTCCAGAACGTGATTCTGCGCATGCTGATAATCCCCCTTTCGATTGCCTGCCTTACGCTGTGAGCCAGAGTCATGAAGACCGCGATGATACTCTAGTAACTGAGCATGGAGAGGACCATGATACGTCAATTTCGCCAGTAACACCTATCGCTTCAGCTGGGACAGTGCTGCCTTCCTTCGGGACCTTTGAGAATTACTTGTCTTCTCCGATGCTCAACGACATCTACCGCCCGTCTCTTTACACAAGAGACTTTTCAAAGTCACCCACGCTTGCTGCAATGACGAGCAGCATGCGATCCACACACATGCTTTTCTAGTAGGTTTGTTGCTTTCGCTTTCATAACGTTTAATAAGAACAGAATCAATCATGTATACACACTCTGAATGACATATGTATGTATAATATATAATACTGCAATACTTGAACATATCCCTATGCGCATCCATCGTCCCCAAGTACCGGGCATTCCAAAACTTTTACTCCGCCGGTCGCCTAAAATGGGAGCCCCTCCTGAACGTTCAAACAGACTCGGACCTTAGGGTGCCAATCATTAAGGCCTAAAACCTAAGGGGTGATTAATGATTCCGGCGTAGTTGTGATCACTGCATACATAATATTATGTTGCGCCAAAATTCTCAGCAAGCAATATGATATCAGAAGTTTAATCCTTATCTTACATGAAAATAAGAGAATTTTTTTTTACTAAAAACTATCAAACATTGAAGAACCTTTCTCCATTGGGAAATTTAAACTAGAAAGAAGTTTCGAGGCACGAGTGACATTGACCCTCCGGCGCTCGACGGCTTTTAGCCTGTTTCTCTTTTTTTGGAACCATATTATGTATCTGTTCCATGGACGCTCATACAGCATTCCACATATATGGCATCCCACGCCTCTGAGAAGACCTTGTCATATATATATTTATATATGTCAAAGGGGTTGTTTTTGCATACTTTCGCGTTAGATTATTACAATAGAAACGTTTTCCACAGAACCAGACCCCTTACATTCTTGATTAACGACGATCTTGTACAGAATGCAGCTCGATTTTTTATCAGGTAACAACATGTGTCCATGGTACATACACCGCCACCTCACTTGCATGTTCGTCATCCAAACTCAAGGCTCGGTCTTTTTATACAATCGATCAGGAATTCGAGAGACTCGCATGCCAACATTGGTGTGTCGTCTATAAAGATTTGGGAGCGAAGATGACGGGTAACGAGATTTGGCAATGGTGCAGCGTTTGAGAAGTCGGAATAGTAAGCTCAACGGAAATCCCTAAAATTAAGCCTAAGATTTTGGCGAGCTGATAGCGTAAAAAGGTCTCACCACGGCAAAGCGGCAAAAGATGCATAATATGGGTACAACGCAAGCAGGCCGTTTGAAGATAAGTGAAATACCATATAAGTTCTGAAATCATCAGAACTATTAAATATATGCATGATATGTCCAATTCACATATAATAAGCCATCCCCCAGGAAAAAACTGAAGCAACGTTTGAGAATGTTATTTATTGTCAATGTCGATTGTTGAGATAAAAACATATTCCGAGCCGTTTCGTTGAGTCGCTCAAGTCCGATTTGTGCTTTGTCCGCTGACCTAGCCATGTTCTCTGTCATATTGTGTATCATCGTAAAGCTTTCAAACTGAAGAGCCTGTGGAATTATGTTTTTGCCATTACACACGTGAACTCGGAACAAGTTATTTTTGATACCTTCATAGAAGTGAGATCTTTCAAGCTTTGATGCGATTGTGTGGCGACATCATTAATTAGCGCGTCTATGAAACCGATTTTCTGGCGGAAGAAGCAAGGGAGCAGTCACATCGTGATGATGCACCTACGTCTATAAGGCCAGTTAGCTCGTACCCAACGGTTTCGGATCTTATTGTTAGCAAGTTCTAAACAAAAATTCATTCCTTTTCTCAAGCGACCTAACCTTTAGTTAGCTTAGGGACTTACCAGCATATTGTACATGTTCACTGCAGAGTCTGAAAGATTTTTTTCTGCCAATCGGATGATAGGAGTAATAGCAGCAGTAATGGTATTTGACAACTGAGTTGAAGCATGCTGATCGGCTTTTGAGATTTCACCATATTGAAAGAGGCAGGGAACGCTCACATGTTCCAGTTGTTCAAATACAGTGCTCTGGAACTGAACTAGTTGACAAGTATATGCGCGAGGGACTAAAATAAGAATTTACCTCAATTAGCTGGGCAATTAGTTGATTTTGATGTTGTGATTGGATGTCAATGAGCGCGTTTTGAAAACTTTTTTCGGTCTATCATATGTAGATTATGAGTGAAGTTGGGAAAAGAAAGGGCCGGTATGCAGCTTACTTGAGACATGAGGGTTTTAAACATTCCAATAGTTCCTAATAACTCCGCGGTAGAAGATCCAAGCTGGTCTGGAATAGCGGTAACACCCTGGTGAAAATATATCTCAAATCTCGCACACTATAGAGCATGGCAGCACTAGCCAGAATTTTAACAGAAACATTTTCAAGCAAATCCATCATCTTATTTTCGTGTGTCTGAAGAAGTTTGAGGAGGGTAATTTTTTCCACAGTCGCGTTCCGGTAGAGGGATTTGGCCGTATCTGGACCATGCAGATTACACAAGCAGAAAAAAGTCTTTCCAAAGAGTGTATACCGATATTATGCCATTGCCTGTAGGCAGAGCATAGCAGAGCTAACATGTGGATGAAATTCAAGCCAATGGCATACGCGCTTCAAGTTGCAGTTGCTCACGAATATCTCTCAGATAGCCCGAATAGCTTGACCAATATTGAGAACTTCTCGAAAGAGCACTAAATGACGCCGTGCGGTGAGTGAACGGAGACTAGAACCGACGGACCAACTACTAGCCTGACGCAAGAAGATACATCGTGACTAGCGTCCGCGGTCTGCAAGCATTCCAACGGTGGCGGGTTGTGTTGCGCGGTAGCCAGTTCACACATGGTCAGAGATATGGCCGCTGCGATGTTCAACGTCAAGCGCTCTCTCCTGTTCGAGTCCAATTCATGTACCTTTGACCCGCTCTTCCGTATTTGCAACAAGCGCGCCATCGCAACGGGTTCTAATCGATGAAATAGCTCGCTGAAAACAATCTGAGTTCGAGTCATCATAGTAAAGCGCCGAATTATCGAAATCATTCGTAGAAAATTCAGTCGGGGCTAAAGCACGCATGGCATAGTCTGGGTCACCAGGTTCGACTATATTTTTGTCGGGCGATAGTGCCATCTTCAGTGATTTCCTTGATTTCCAGAAGGCTGAGCTACATCGAACATTCAGAGAAAGAAAGAAGAATAAGACAATGACAAAGACCAAAGACATGGGAAAAGAATAGGCGAGAGGGAAAGCGAAGGGCAGCGTGGGATCCGCTGAGTAATATTCCCCGTGGCGTAATTGATGATGTAATGCCCACTGACAGCATCGACTCGATCCGACATGCCAATACCTCGAGAAATACTAGCCAAAATCAGGCTGTTTATTCCACCACTCAATGGCCAGTTGCACAAAGGACAGTCAGGTAGGATATGTTCACATTTTGCGTAAAAACTGCTCACTACCCCCTGTAGGAAGGGTGGGCGTTGTCGGTGGTGCGCAAGAGTCAGGCCGTCTTTTCGGACGCAATTTGCTGCTGCAACTTACTTTTCATTATTAGTTATTCCGGAGCACCTTTTTTCGCTGCAATATCCAGTCTACGAATGGTATATCTGTATAATTAGTAGGCGAAAGAAAAGCCAGATGACTTACTCTGAATTGCTAGGGCGCAGACCTCTCACATGTAATATGCTCTCCGACAGCGGCGGGTTCCATAAAGTCATATTCACCAGATTTAATCGTTCATCCTATTTTGAGAGAAGACAAGTCCGCATTTTCTGATCTACGCAATTCCATTTTGACCGTTCGATTCTAGACCGACCAGCACTGTCAAGGAAGAGTTAATGTCTCTATTGAACCGTCTCCATGTGCTAGTTGTTGGTCCTGGACTGGGTCGGGAAGATTACATGCAGGAGTATGCCCGCCTGGCAATTGATTTGGCTAAAAGCCAAGGGATGTACCTCGTTTTGGATGCGGATGCCCTCTGGATGGTGCAGAAAGATCCGAGTGTTATTCAGGGATATGAAAAGGCTGTTTTGACTCCAAATGTTTCAGAATTCAAAAAATTGGCGGACAGCTTAGTAAGATTTCTCTAACGGCGTTCCTTCCACCTGCATTATATCTTTTACACGGTAAATTAGGGAATTTCCCCGGATGTCCCAGCAGAGTCCATTGCACCACTTATATCTAAAAAACTAAATGGGGTAACAATTTTACAGAAAGGCCAACATGACCTCATAACCGTCTATATTGCCGAAACACGAGACGAAAAGACCGTTATTGTTGATAGTGAAGGCGGTTTGAAACGCTGCGGCGGCCAAGGGGATATTTTATCTGGTCTCACCGGAACAATGCTTGCATGGGGGAAGAATTACGAACAAGGCGTATATGGGTACGCTTGCACTTGCAATTGTAAAATTTAAGTGCTCAGCCGACCCTTTCCCCCCTCCCAGAGACATAAAAATACCTTCAAATCTTATTCCGCTTCTCGCTTCAGTTGGTGGCTCCTTGGTGACTCGCACCACCTCGAAACGAGGATTTAAACGTTACGGTCGTGCTTTGGTAACAGAAGATTTATTATCCGAAATAGGTAGCGCTTTCGCTGAAGTATTTGATCACGACGATGACCATGCTCCGAATTTATAATATTCGTCGCAAAACAAATTGGATGTACTTTTAGGTAGTTAGGCAAGACATTGTACCAATTTTTTTGTAGATTACCGCATGTTTTTTGTTTAGACCCGCAGTTTTCCAGCTACTCAACTTTTATTTTCCTTTCGTTCACTGTCCATCTACCAAAGGCGAAATTCAACCTGAGGATGACCAAATCTTTAAACATGCCAAACGAATCGGAAACAATGGATAGTTTGCTGCCAGCCACCTCATGCCATGCTATAGGTACTTCAACAACGGGTATATCTAATAATTGAGCCCTGATAAGTAATTCGACGTCGAAAACCCATGAAGCGAGATGCAAATAGGGGAATAATTGTTGCGCAGACTTTCGGGTAAACAACTGACTCATATTTGAACACATTCCGAGTAGACGAAGACGACAGTACGTACCTTGAAACCACATTGAGTGTCGCGAATATGGCGGACACCCAATGTACGTAGGACCATGTGAAAACCATGCATAAGGAAATTACGCAGTGCGGAGCGCTGGAATGCATGATATCAAATGAACCATCGGGGAAGCGGGGACGGTGAAAATTTGCAAACCTTGACCACCGCCTCAGTCGTAACCAAATGAGCTCGACTTCCAACTGCGATACCATTGCCCTCTTTCTCTATTTTGTCCATTTCATTCCACAATGACTCCAAATCCGAGAACTGACTAGCACCGTCGGCGTCTACCATAAGCAACCGTTTGCCACGGCCGTGCAAAAAGCCATGTCGAACAGCACCACCTTTCCCGACATTTTTATCGAGTTTGACGACACGAATTTCGTAGGTTTTTTGCTTCTTGGATATATCAAGCGCAACTTCAACTGTTTTGTCTCGAGAGCCATCGTCTATCACGAGAATTTCGCAAGTTCGGCCATGTTTCGTAACCAGGTGTGCTATGGTCGAATCAAGCATGAAGGGAAGGCGCTGACTTTCATTGAATGCAGGTATGATTATCGATAGATCGACGGTTGGAGGATCTTCTAATGATGGTAAAGGCAGCGGCTTGGATGACTTGGCAGACAGGTATCGCCGTTCTGTAGGACTCGAAATTAGCCTTTTGGGAGAGATTATTACAAGAACACGATAAATCTAGAAGAATAATCAATAATAGTCATAAACCCGTTCAAAGGTAAGACGATATAGAATATTAAGCTGAAAGTCAGATCAATAGTTATAACCCAAGATCTCTCGTCATAGCTGTAACGCACAAAGAGACGAGGAACGTCTCGCGAGCTCACAACTCGAAGAACAAGGATGATGAAGGAGTCATCTTATAGGATATATTTGGTGGCGATAGGACTTACAATAAATAAAGATATGACAAAAATACCCAGGAGATATGTTAACATAAGCTGCGATGCGTTCTAGTGATACGTAGGCGTGGTTTTGAGCTGGGAAAAACCCGATGACTAATGACTAAGCTCACAAGCGCTTGCGTATCAACATGCATCACCTCTAGAGATCCGTCCTCCTTACTTCGCCGTTACAAGGGACAAAATGCCTTAAGCCTTGCAAGGGTTTGCTGAGGAGATGACACTGTTGCTGATAGAGACAACGCTGGTGGAGACGGACTAAAGCCCAAGCAAAAGATTTTGCCACACGATCTGCGTCAGGCGTTGTAAACTTATGATTCCCCAGTCACCCTCGAACAACGGCAAAGGTTGTATCCTTTATCTACATAGTCCTTGTTTTGCTTACATTGACTATCTTTTTCTCAGGCACTTGCTACTACACTCCCTACTGAGCAAGTGAACTGAAAGCGTGTCAACCATGGAAAGAGCTGTGGACCTAAACGGAGAGGCAGGCAATGACGCTATCAGGGATGAGAACTCACCTGTATAAAGCCCACCAGTGATCTCTACGGCAGCAGCAAGTAGCCGTGGGTTCCCATCACCTAGCAAACAGGCATGATCCTCTAACGTCAGCATTAACGTCAATATGCCCTAAGTATCTTCGTGAAATGAATTATTCCAGCTAACTGCATGCCCTTTCATTCTCCCAGTTAGTATATTCGCGCTACACTCGAATATCAGTAGCCTTTTATGATATTGACGTTGGCTCACAGTGGTTAATTAACACTCAATTCAAAATCACAAATGCTCTGCTTTATCTCGGATATAATTTTCATCATTCGTCTGAAGCAGTGGGTAGGAACTTCATTGGCGAAAGTAAAAAGATCGAAATAAAAGAACAGACGGTATTTTGGATTCGCAGAAGATCGCACGGCCTTGAAAGAAGCCATGGGTCGAGTCCGAGATAGCTGGAAGCATGATTGCAATGAGAAATGCGGAGCAGAACAGCCATTTGGTAACGCCCGCGTAAATTGGAGGAATAATAAAGCAGGAAATATTAATATCTGACATAAATCTGTTTCTGCACAATTTGTTGGGGAGAAACTGCTATCACGTGGATGATTTTGCTTGTTCATATAGTTTGAGACAGTGTAAGAGGAAGCTCTGTTCCTCTATTGTTTCCCCTGAAACAGTTAACCCTCGTTTATGTCTCGAGCCTAGCGATGAGAAAGCCCCTTTTATTAGGATGTTTTTTGATGGTATCAATTTGTTGAAAAAGAATCTAAGTCGAAAAAGAGACACGACAAGCGAATGTACGTAGAACGGGGGAAAAAGTGACGACCGCAGGACTCGAACCTGCAATCTTCTGATTACGCTGCTGACAATCGAAGTCAGACGCGTTGCCATTACGCCAGGCCGCCATTACCAGCCGCTCCGACTCTGAATTTGATTAGACAAATTACAAAGTCCTCGTACGTACAAGAACCTCGTAGTAATGTAAAATGATAATAATAGCTGATTAGTGATCTGTAGCAATTACAATGCCTAACATCTTTCCATCAGACGTCCTGCGGATAGGGGTTGATTTCGACTATCCCGAATTATACTCAAAGTGGCAACAACTGCAGTACAAATTCACGCGTGGTTATTAAATATTAAATATCGTGACTTGGTCATAAGACTAAATACACCAGGCGGGATTCTCCCCATAATTTACACCACCATCAAGAATTATGTCAAGAAACGAGATATCAGGCCTCCGGGGGCCATGCACATTTCTGTCGCACAAAAAAAACATCTTTGCTTACATAAGCGCCGTCGGTCTGCTTGGACTCGGTGTTTCGTCCGCCCATCGACACAACCATGAAATTATCGAAAAAAATTGAGCAGGCCGAGAAGGAAAACAGAACATGGTGGTCATTTGAGTACTTTCCTCCTCGGACTGCCCAGGTACTAGCTATTTTCGCTGAAAAACCAGTCCGTGCTTTATTGAAGTGATAGTTCTCTAGGGTCTTCAAAACCTTCTGGACCGAATAGAACGTATGAGAGCTCTGGGCCCTGAGTTTATCGATATAACATGGTAAATCCGATATCTGTCCACTCCTTTTTGATACTATGTATTAAATAATTTCTATAAAGGAATGCAGGTGGGCGGACGTCTGACCTCACGTCCCAGATGGTCAAGACATGTCAGGGACTGATTGGAATCGAGACTTGCATGCATCTGACATGTACTAATATGCCAAAGGATAAGTTTGAAGTAGCATTGCGTGTAGGTTCCTCTCTCCAATGTAATTTGCCATCATATGAAACCGCGTTCAGGAAGCGAAACAACATGGCTGTCGGAACATTTTAGCTTTGAGAGGTGATCCTCCTGCAGGCCAAGACGAATGGCATGCCGTCGAAGGTGGATTCACTCATGGAATAGATCTCGTGCGATTCATACGTGTGAATTATGCGGACTATTTTGACATCGCTGTCCCTGGATTCCCACAACATCAGCTTTTGCCGCAGGAGGAACAAGAACAAGAAATGAAATGGTTGAAAGAAAAAATCGATGAGGGCGTTAATTTGATATTCACACAAATGTTCTACGATGTCGATATTTTCATCGCCTGGGTCAAGAGCGTTCGTGCTGCAGGCATTACGGTACCTATTATCCCCGGTATAATGCCCATTCAGACGTGGAATGGGTTTCAACGTGCTACTCAACTGGCGAAGACAGTCATACCTCAGTCATTCCGGGACGCATTGGAACCGCATCAAAAGAACGATGAAAAAGTAAGAGCAATTGGCACCAGATTAGTTGCCGACATGTGTCGGAAAATACTCAGCTCGGATCTCGGAATCACCGGGTTGCATTTTTACACCATGAATCTCGAGCGCGGTACGAAAATGCTTCTTGAAGAATTGAGTTTCGTCCCTCGGGTAGAAACTATAAAACCTTTACCGTGGCGTCAGGTATGATTTTCGCTTTTTCAGATCTGGATCATGTCATCTCACTCAAGCACTTCTCTTTCTATAAGTCTTTAACGCCAAATCGTCGACAGGAGACCATACGACCTATCTTTTGGGCAAATCGGACCAAGTCTTATCTTTCTCGAACAGAGAATTGGGACGAATATCCCAATGGCCGGTTTGGTGATTCTCGTAGCCCTGCTTATGGTGAACTGGATGGATATGGAGTATGGATAAAGCAGACGGTGAGCTTGAGACCTAATATAGACGCCGAATAAGAAATAAGCTGAGACCTTTTGAAATGTAGAAAGAAGAGGCCAGGAAACTCTGGGGCTTTCCGACAACTATCGAAGAAGTCGCTCATTTGTTCGCTCGGTTCTGTTTAGCTGACTTATTTGCGCTACCATGGTCCGATCAAGCACCTGCTCCAGAAACATTGACGATTAGTGCCCAGTTGGCGAAGATGAACCATTACGGCTTTCTTACCATAAACTCACAGCCGGCTGTTAATGGGGCTCGTAGCGAAGACAAAATATTTGGCTGGGGACCGTCTAATGGTTATGTTTATCAAAAGGTCGGTTACTGAATGCACCGTTTTAGAAGTTGTTATGACCGCATAGTTTTTTTTTCTTTCGATCAGGCTTATCTTGAATTTTTCGTTTCACCTGAACTTCTCAAAGCGCTTCTTCCATACATCGAAAGTGATTCTCAAATAACTTATCATGCCATTAACAGGAGAGGAGATCTGAGGACCAACACCCATTCCGATGGCCCGAACGCTGTGACCTGGGGCGTTTTCCCAGGGAAGGAGATTGTTCAGCCCACGATTGTGGAAGCAGTCAGCTTTATGGCTTGGAAAGTACGCAATGATTATTTATGCATTTGAACAGCAGGTGACCAGCGTGTTAAAATAGGATGAGGCCTTTGAGCTTGGGTTACATTGGGCAAACGTTTATGAGCCGGACTCCCCTTCACGTAGACTGATTAACGAAATCATGGACACCTACTTCTTGGTTAATGTAGTGCACAATGATTTCAAAGACGTTGCTGCCATCTTTGTTCCCTTCTTTAAAGCAGGAGCCGAGTGCGGTTTGCGACTTCCTACGGTAAATGGTGTCCACTCAACACCGAAATAATTACTCTTTATTCTTATTCGGGTTCAACCCCCGTTCATTTTTTCCCTATTCATATCATTTTCATTGAGTATACACGACACTGCATTGCATCAACTGCATCAATAATACTAGTAGGAACCCTGCATATTTACCCGAATACTTTCTCTTTCTTCGCATCCAACTGCCTTGTTATATAGCATCACAGCTTGTGGATTCAACTCTAGTTTCTTCTCGTATCACACGTCTATTTTTTTTATCGTAACAATCTAAATCTATTTGCCAAAGGCAGTCCCATCTTGGCATCGTGGGAACTGGGGGTTCTTGTGCTCCCGCCCATCGTTTATGCAGGAGTTGGATTTACGAACTGATATCCTGAATGCCTACACGAAACTCGACATAGCTGAATTAAGGTTATTTTTAAAACTTCGTTCCTTATCGATTATCGGTTACCATCATGAATTAGCCCTCAGGCTCACTGATTATGACCTGTCTAAACACTGCACAGACCGGAATCTCGAGCAGCCACTGTTCTCTCAGCCGTCGCCCATGCCTCCGCTGACAATGAAGACTCCATATATTTTGGGGGACCTTCCTATCGACGTAATAACTGAAATACTTGACCACCTTGGCTCCTGGGAGCTCTCAAAAGCAGTTGGTGTCCCAACCTCTCTGCCTTGTCCGTCCGAATGGAGTACAAAATCAACGCCCCTCGACTATCTTATTTTATCAGGTTCCCTTGACAAAGTTCGCGAGATACCTTTGTCTGTTCCATTTACAAAACTTGGAGCAAATGTCCTTATAGCCTTCGATATGATCGGCATGCTTGACTATCTGTGGGGTGTAAAGGCTTTACGTCCTACGTTTCATACTTGTTACGGAAACGGTTTCAGTCATATACCTGAAATTGCTAGCGCGAATAATCGACCGAGGATCTTAGAGTGGTGGTATAATCAAGAAGACATCACACCTAAACACTATTCGGCTGATTGCATTGACGTTGCTTGTCGTAACCTCTCTCTTGATGTGCTGGAATGGTGGGATAGTAAGTCTCGTGCCTCAATGGCGGACCCATCGTTGGAATGTCTTCCATTCCCGCCTCGCTATACCGAAAAGGCTCTAGAGGCTGCATCCTCAAAGGCTCACGTTGCGGTTTTGTCCTTTTTCGCATCTCACGGATGGCCCTTGAAACCAGGTCGTTCTCTTGACAACGCTTCAAGTGCAGGACACACCAACGTTTTGAACTGGTGGGCTTACGAATCAGGACTAGAACTTGGCAAGGATGTCAAATACGACAAGAATGCAGTTTATCTTGCTAGCTGCGCTGGAAGGATCGAAATCCTACAATGGTGGAAGGAGCAAAGCGGGAAAAGTAAAGCAGGTGGGGGAACAGGTGCTCAGATGCTTTTTGACGGTGATTCCCTCGTCGGTGCAACGAGATATAACAGACCTGAGGTAGATATACACACTTCAATGAAAACGTTTAATTCTCATCTTACTTGCGATTCAGGTGTTAGACTGGTGGGATCAGTCCGGGCTACCTATGTATTATCGCATTTGTGATATCGAGGAAGCATTAGAAGATGCTACAGGCGGTGGATATTCTGTTCGTAAATGGTGGGCTAGTAAAGGTGTTAACTTCAAGGCTGGGGACTCAGAATGGATGAAAGTACGCTCCTTGAACTAGGGAGCATAAAATAATTATCAATTCATAGTACCTTAGTTAAATATATACATATGTACTAATGTCAATACCTAGCTTGCACCTAGCACAGATTACCTTTGCTGACTAAGAAATAGAGCCAAGGAGAAGAAGGGCGTCAATTGAGGTCAATCTTTCTTGTCCAACTCAACAACCATGGCTTCACGCCTCGCGATTTCCTTTAGGAACGGTGGTGAGCTCTTTTTGCGAGCAATACATCCAACCGGAACTCACATTATGTTTGTAATATTAGTTTTCCGAACTCAAAAGGCTCGCTGGTCAAGGTCAGGCTAGATCTTTCGCGGAATACATACATCTTACATAGGTGACCCAGCCGAGCCTTTACATCTACAGCACTTCAGTATCAGCAAAGATCCCCCTCTGAGAGGGCTTCCGACATTCTTGATAAGGTGCCATCGTCGCCAGGACTGTTGACGAAAACCGGAACGGTTGTACTGGCCACGGGTGCTTTAGCTGCTGCTATCTCTCAAGAACTCTACGTTGTCAATGAGGAAACAGTTGTAGCAATAGGCTCTTTAATTATGTTCACCGTAATTGCAAAGGCATGTTGGTTTGTAATAGTGCTCTTGCCATATCAGCTAGAATTTTTTTCTCAGGCTCTTTCTGCTCCGTACAAAGAATGGGCCGAAACTAACATTCAAGTTCGCTGTATACCAATGATATACCTGACATATTGCCTGCTTAACCTTGTTTATTCTTAGAAAATTCGTTCCGTTCTCGAGGCTTCCCGTAATGAACATACCCAAACCGTTAAGGACCGTATTGAGTCGGTTGGTCAACTCAAAGACGTTGTTACCGTTACGAAAGATCTGTTTACTCTTTCCAAGGTAGTATTATCAACTATTAATCTTCTAAAAATCGATGTTTTACTCCCATACTTTTAGGAAACGGCAAAATTAGAAGCCGAGAACTTCGTTCTTCGTCAGCAAGTGGGTGTAGCTGCTGAAATGAAGGCTGTTCTAGACTCATGGGCTCGATACGAACAACAACTGAAAGAATCCGAACAAGCTGATCTCGCCAAATCTGTGATCGATAAAGTCTTGAAAACGCTCCAGGATGAAAAAGTCCAAAGAGAGCTTCTTACTAACGCAATCGCCGAAGTTGAGCGTAAGTTATGTAAATGGCGGGCGCGAGTAATAATAAACTCACTCTATTCCACTTCTTAGAACTAGTCAAAGCGAAAACGATTTAGATCATAGATAGAGTAACATGGGTCATAGTCATTGAACGACTATTAATTGTCCTTCCTGTAGTTACCTGATATTGATATTCATCCGTATGATATTATTATGAAGCCAGAACGGCGCTTGAGCGTCTATATCGGCCAGAAAAAAAAGTCTTCAGTTGACAGCGCCACCACAGCAATCTTTTGCTTGTCCTTTCACTTCACTGATCAGAGTACACAGCGATGGCACCTTCAGCATCCAAGCAGAAACGTTTAGCAGAAAAAGCTGCGAAAGCGTCTGCGAAGGCGGCAGCCAATGGATCATCAATAACAACAACCGCTACGACCCCATCGTCTCCAGCGACTTCGGTGAATGGTGGCAGTACACCTTTGACCAGTCTTTCAGCCGCTGGAAGTAGAGAAGATCTTAGCGAGATGGCAAAATTGCAAATCGCTACAGATCGGTGTGTTTTTTTCAGCAACTATGCGAGGGACTGACAAACGTTGGTATTTTAGGAGTGCAGCGGGCGTTCTAGTCTCTGACGCTAAAGGCCGCGATGTTAAGATTGATTCTTATACTTTATCCTTTCATGGAAGACTTTTGATTGAAGGAGCTGAGGTTTCTCTGAACTACGGACAACGGTATTTCTATCGAAAATTTTGCTTGATGAAGTTAAGCCAACCCAAATACGCATCTAGATACGGCCTTTTGGGTGAAAATGGCTCCGGAAAAGTAAAGGCAACACTTTTGTAACCCAAGACTTTTCTGATTCTCTTTTGTTTAGTCCACGTTCCTGCAGTCCATTGCGGATCAAGACATAGAGATTCCTCCTCATATTGACGTACGCTTGTCTTACTCGTACACCTGTCATACGGCACTTTAATTCTTTTTTTTTCAGGTATATTTGGTAAAAGGCGAGGCTGAACCATCAGATATCAACGCAGTTGATTTTATCATTGCGTCCGCCCAGCAAAAAGTGGCTCGATTAGAAAAGCGTATCGAAGACTTGTCCTTGGAAGCGGACGATCCTGACGCACAAGCCGCGCTGGATGCAGCATATGAAGAACTTGAGGAACTGGACCCGAGCTCATTCGAAGTCAAGGCGGGAAGTATCCTCCATGGGCTAGGGTTCAGCAGCGAGATGATGAAACGGCCGACTAAGGACATGAGCGGTGGCTGGCGTATGCGCGTGGCTTTGGCTCGGGCATTGTTTGTTAAACCACACTTACTCCTTTTAGGTATGATTCTTTTTTCTGAACCAATAAACTTGTTATTCACTGGTTGTTTTATAGATGAACCAAGTCTGTATTCATTTGTGCTTGTAAGTGAACGAACTACTAACCACTTTCCAGCGAATCACCTCGATTTGGGAGCAGTAGTGTGGCTTGAGGCATACCTGTCTACTTACAATCACATTCTTGTGGTATCGTCATATTTACTTATGCAAATCTGGAACTTTTTCAATGAGGGTTATAGATCACATCCCATTCGCAAGATTTTATGGACAGCGTTTGCACAAACATTATGGAATTGACTCCAAAAAAAAAAGTATGGTCACTTTGAGGTACAGTTTGCAGAATATTCATATTCATATTTTAGATGGTGTATTACACCGGCAACTACACTACGTATGTTAGGACGAAGGGGGAAAATGAAGTTAATCAAATGAAGGCTTATAATAAGCAACAGGAGGAGATAGCCCATATTAAAAAGTCTGCAGTTATGCTTTTCCTAAACCGTGACTAGTGACCGATATCATCTGTATCAGGTTCATTGCCAGCGCCGGAACTTATGCCAATCTAGTTAAACAGGCGAAATCCAAACAAAAGGTCGGACTGATGTTTCTGTTATTTGACTAAATTCAATGACGCCCCGTCTCTTAAAGATTATTGACAAAATGGAGGCCGCCGGTTTGGTCGAAAAGGTCGAGGTCCCCCGCCCACTACGGTTTCATTTTGAAGATGTTCGAAAATTGCCACCACCTATTATTGCCTTCAATGATGTCGCTTTCTCGTATTCAGGTAACCCAGAAGACTACTTGTATCAACATTTGAACTTCGGAATTGAGTAAGTGAATGGCACAGTTTCTATGAGAATCGTTTATAAGGCTTGAATAGCATGGACTCTCGAATAGCCATATTGGGCAACAACGGAACTGGCAAGTCAACGTTGTTGAATCTTATAACAGGTGACCTGCGTCCCTGCGAGGGCACTGTTTCAAAACACGCTGCATTGAAACTGGCGAAGTATAGCCAGCACAGTGCTGATCAACTACCTTACGATAAAAGTCCAATAGAACATTTTCAAAGCTTGTATTACGAAAAATACCCTGACAAAGATATAATGGTAAAATCTTTTTTCGACCTTTCTATCCAAAACCACGTTCAATTGCCATTAAATAGTTTTGGCGAGCTCAACTGGGTCGATTTGGTCTCAGTGGTGCCCATCAAACAGGACCTATCAAACATCTTTCCGATGGGCTACGAAACAGGTATGGTACCCTGTTTATCATTTGGTCCGTTCTTCATATCAATTCTCTCACAGGGTAGTATTTTCTCAACTCGCGATGGAGCATCCGCATATACTGCTTTTGGGTATGCGGACCTATCTTGTTTTCTTGCTTTTTTATGACTACATAATGCAGATGAACCCACCAATCATTTGGATATGGGTTCGATTGACGCTTTGGCTTTAGCTATAAAGGAATTCGAGGGAGGCGTAGTTATTGTCTCTCACGATTTTCGTAATTGTCTTATCATTGGCATACATTGATGCAGATCTTCTTAAATTCTATTGATTCAGGTCTTATCTCACAAGTCGCAGAAGAACTATGGGAGGTCCGCAATAAAACGATCCGCAATCTAACAAAGGAGGATATAAGCATTGTCGACTATAAGGCAAATCTCGCCAAGCGAAGTAGGTTTTCTTTCTTCTTTTGATGTCATTGAGATAGCAACGCTTTTTTTGAAGGTATGAAGGAAATCGAAAAGGCAAAACTAATTAGCAAAACTACTGCCAAGACAAAAACGTAATAGGAAAGAAGTTTCGGATTGTTTTAGTTTAGACAGTTACTTTTTGTTTTCCATTGTACCGTTTTGTACGCCTAACATAGGAATTCAAACACTTTGTATTCAAAAAGACCCTGATACATGGTGTAGTAATAACATGCGAAACAGTATCGTTAAAGCGAAGCACTTTCAGTATTCTAGAATAAAAATATCACCGTCGGACAACGCTATGACCAAGATTCCGGTGGCCTCATCAAAACACATATTCACTACTTTTCTGATTTCCAATTCCGGAGGCATCTCCAAGGTCCTTATTAAATTGTCATTGTACCACTGAGGATGCTTCAGGCGGTTTGCTTCGATATTTGAAGGCAAAGTCATAATCCTCATGCGGACTTCGCCCGATGGAATGACCTCGGGAAATACAACATTAGCGGGACCAGCGCAAATTATTGGATAATTAACAGGCGGTGAGCTGGCTCCTTGATACATAGGTTTTGTCAGAATGGTTAATGGGGCGAAATAAACTCGATAAGCGGGTTGAGCCAGGTTATGCATCACTGGCATATATTCATGTCCGAGGCGAATCCAGGTTTTTGGGCCCTCTGGAAGGCTTTCCGAAAGGTGGGAGACATATAGTAATGAGAGGGGAAGGTCTACAACTAATTGGGAGGGTTTGGACGGCCATACTCGAACTGTGTCACAATAAAGGTGATCGAAAGTAGGTGATGCAGTCATATCAACATTAGACACATGGCTGAGAACTGTCATCTTGGGATTAGGGAAATAAATTTGTGCGGAAGGAGGGGAGGAAAAATTGGCTCTTATTTCCGATAAAGGGATGGAATATGTCCATGTTGATACCGGTGAATTAACCCAGATTAGGAGGGCATCTGTAGACAAAATAGCCAAGTATGGATGTTCCGGCTAAGTTACATATATCATAAGTGTGTCGATATGCATAAACGAGGCACATACAGCAACTAAATTAGTCTTGAGCGACATCATTTCGCCATCGCGCCATTTAAAGATGAATATAACGACAGTTCCGTCTGTGTCAATACCTAGAAAGATAACATAATCTTCTGACAAAGTACCATCGGCAATTGGAAGTTCTTGGATTAAGGAACTATGATGAAAAAACCTGGCCTCCACGGGCTCCATGTGCGGATTAAACTCGAGACGTAAGAGGTGATAGTGTTGCACAGCGCTGGAGATGACATTATGGTAAATTGGCCAAGTAGAAATAGTGATAAAAGTACCCAGATAATATGCCATCCCGAACCAAAAACATGACACCCCGACCGTTATCAACGGGCCTCCATTGTAGAACCAGATCCTCCTTTCGGATTTCAAAACTTGAAAGACGAATTCCTGTATCAAGGTCCCAGACGCTGATAGAGCCGCCACCAGTCGTTCCAGTGGCACCAGTAATAAAATATCTACCTCCTGAAAGTAGAACAATGGGGTCACCAAACTGACGAGTCGGTTCCTGCAGGACTTTCGGAGAGAACCGCAAGCGGGGCCTCGGACTGAGTAAGTTTCTTTCGAGTCTGGCCGCTCGCAAAACGGATATTTTTAATTGGTCTGAAGTCACCAATTCTCGACCGTTGAATGGAGGATAGGGAAGAGGACGCCTATTTAATATGATTTCTGCTTGAACGTTCCATACCTATATTATATTGTGCTCAACCGGGAGAATGTAAGCATGAGTCATCGGTTGCGCTCACTGGATCTGTAGAACAGTATTCATGCAAGGTCTTGCATGTCTAAAAATGACGAAAGATCATGAAATGCAAGAACGGATAGGTCGAAGATTGCGACCAACCGCTCTTAATCGGATGATGTCCCACACATCGAGCGTCCCGACAAGATGTAAGAAGACATCGAAGGGTAGATCGGTGATATTTCTTTGAAAATTCATCTGTAAGGAATTGATATGCTATGAGCGGAGAACAAAGACGGAGTAATGCCTGATATAATAGACTCGCTCAGTGAGCGACGTGAGTGAGTTTGAATGAGTTTTTACTTTGAAATGCAGAATCCATAATATATATTCTTCGACTCCGATCAAGATGAGGCAAAATATAAGCGCCCTGACCGCGACTATGTACTCCGGCGCTTCGTTTGGCTTAGCGGGCTCGCTTGCTCTTATTAAGACTGTTCATCGCCAGAAAAAGAATGGCTACGAGCACGAACGCTCAGGTAGGAATGGACACGCAGGCTCCTAAGACTGCCAAGTGAGTTGTAATTGAATCTACTTTGTTTCGTGAGAATGCTAAAGTTTGCCGCAGACGTCGCAAAGTGACAGACAAAACGATCCCTAGCTCATTGGTGAACGACTTTGAAGACTCCAAGCTCTATCTTGATTTACTAAAAGCGGAGAGAAAGTTGGACTGGACAGTCACAAGAAAGAAAATGGAAATTCAAGATGTTATGAACAAAATTTCCCCGGTATGCTGTGTTGCTCTGCATTAGGACGCGTCGTTGATGTACTCTGCTCTCCGATAGGTGTCTCGCACTTTGCGGATATTTTTATCACACGGGGTTGAAAATCAGCCATGGCAATTAGGAGATAATGCCGACGCCGACTCGTCATCTGTCGACTTCGTTTCGGGTCAAGGTATTCCTTCTTGGACATTTAAAGTGGAAGGGCGTTTGCTGGACGACGTAAGTAAGGCCTTGCTATGCTGGTCGTGAAAGTCTAAAAATTGAGCAACACTTTTTTCAGGCAAATCCAAGTATACAGGCTTTGAAAATACCGCCACGCAAGTTTACGTCGTTCTTGAAGGCATTGGTTATTGAATTGGATCGGGATCAGTCGATGTATCCTGACAGTAATATAGTAGAGGTGAGGTCCTACCCCCGACTTTTTTGTAGTGCGCGCGCGTGTTACAATCCTAACCCATCCTTCAGTGGCGCCATCCTGGGACATCACCTGATCAAGATGGGTTCGAGATAAAAAGACGCGGAGACATTTCTGTCAAGACACGAGTCATCCTTCATTTAAGGAGAAATCCTGACCGGCACGGGCTCATCAAGCCTTTAGCAGAACTGCTGGATATGAAAGAGGACACGCGAACCGGGATTATCACTGCTTTATGGCATTACATCAAGGTTAATGATCTACAAGACAAAGTTGATAGAAAGATAATTCGGTTGGATGCCAAGCTAAGAGCGGTTCGTAACTTGAAGTAACTGAACCTGCTCTATACCAGCACCGACACTTTACCAGATTATTAACCTGGAACAAATTACGTTTCAGCAATTACCAGAATTGATAAATCGATGTCTACAGCCTCCCGATCCGGCTGTGCTGGACTATATTATCAAGTGAGCCATTCAATGAAGAAGACTTGGTGTTGTCCTAATCCTATGCCTCCAGCGTCGATCCACCAAACGTAAAAGGCATGCAAGCATATGATATAGAAATACCTCTTGATGATATAGCTTTGAAGGCTAAGATGAACGCGATTCATTCAGCCATTGAAACTACCAAGCAAATCACTTCAATAGATGATGAGGTACGTTATTGGCTGTATCCGCGAACGTATGCGATAACGATATTGAATGGAAGATCGGACTCGCTGCGCAATCGATACGAAGTTCAAAAATAAAGCTCGATTTTCTCAAGTCATTCATTGAAGATCCTCCTTCTTTCGTTAAGACCTGGCTTGAGAGTCAGTCGCGAGATTTGGACATTATCCTCGGTAATGAGCAAGGCATTCGTGAGGAAGACCTCAAGGACAGCAAGTTCTTCAGTTTGCCATGGGTAAGTTTTCAATGAATATCGAAGAATTTCATGCTAATATTGAGTTGATTAGGCGGACGAGGCTGTTGCCATCCAAGAAGGTCTGCGCGTTACAAGTATTCATCGAGCCCAACAAGGAACACTTTAGTCTTCTTCGCTGTGTTTTTTTTTCTGTACTTTCCATCTCGAGATGTGTACGAACAGTTAGGTAGATTTATAATGCAAAGTTCAATCAAAGTTCAACCAAAGTTTTTCCTCCAGAGGGTAAAGCGGAGCTTTACGGCTTGTGCCGAACGTATTGTACACGTCACGTTTGCTTCGGAGAAAACCGGTCAAGTCCGATCCATGTTGTGCTGTGTTCTTTCGGGCGTCAAAAATTTCACTACTCTTCATCTTCCGAACTCCTCGTCGTCGCTGGTCGTCTTTTCTTCCTATTTTCAGGGATAACGACTAACCCATGTCACTAGTACCTCCATCACCGAAATGGGACTCCCGGTCAGTTCCTGGATTTTTTCTTGGGCGGGTTTCCTTTTACTGAGGGATATCAACTTTTTTCTTAGCTTTGCCGGCCCTGTTCCACACGACGTATCATATTATTCCAAGTGTATGTTGGGCGGTATACTCGCCTGTGGTGTCACGCATGCAGCTATCACCCCACTTGACGTCACAAAATGCAACATGCAGGCGAGATTTCTTACGCTTTCCTTTTTGTTTGTTTTCATTGATTTCCTGCTCAGGTAGACCCCGCTAAGTACAAAGGTCTTTCTTCTGGTCTCCGCACTTTATTAGCCGAAGAAGGGGCCAATGGTATTTGGAAAGGGTTCGGTCCGACTCTCCTCGGTTACTCCGCACAAGGAATGTTCAAATACGGTTTATACGAGGTCTTCAAAGACGTTTACTCCAATCTTGTCGGTGAAGAGAGCGCTAAGGCTTACAAACCTATGATCTGGCTCGTCGCTTCTGCTAGCTCTGAATTCTTCGCCGATATTGCTTTGTGTCCATTAGAAATGACCAAAGTCCGTATCCAAACCAGTAAAGCAGGGACCTTCCCAACTGCTTTTGGTCCCGCGTTAGCTGCTATGCAACTTAACAAAATTGAAACCCGGTACCCATTCGGCTCTTTGATTCCCCTCTGGTCACGCCAGGTTCGTCCACTTACAACAACGCTAAACGCAGCACCATTACATATCTTCCATTAAAATAGATCCCATACACCATGGCCAAGTTTTACTTCTTTGAGAAGATCGCGCAACTGTTCTACACTCACGTCTTCACTGCACCTAAAGACAGTTACAACGCGACGACTCAACTCGGCATTACTTTCGCTTCTGGTTACATTGCCGGTGTTGTTTGTGCTATTGTTTCTCATCCCGCCGATACCGTTGTTAGTCTTATGGGTAAAGTGGAAAACAAGGGCAAATCTATTGGAGCCATTACTAGTGAGGCAGGTATAGTAAAATTGGCCACAGGGGGTCTTGGAACTAGGGTAATTATGATTGGTACGTTGTTACGATATCTCCGCCTTGTTGATCATTTTGACTGACCTCTCATCTTCATCAGGTACATTAACAGGTACATAACCGTCTATTTCTTTCGTTTCTGAGAGTGACATTCCCTCCCTAGGCTTCCAATGGTGGATTTATGATTCATTTAAGAGCACAATGGGTCTGGGTACTACCGGTGGAAAGTAAACACGATAAGCGCTACTAGAATATTAGAGGTGGATAGTCCCGCAGGAGCCCTTGCACGCCGGGACAAGAAATTCTTTTTATCGTATATACACAAAACTATATACACTATGAATACCAGTTAAATTTAATAAATTGACCTGGAAGAACATCGTTTGTCATTTGAACTCTGGCAATACGTTAGTTTGAAAAGGTTTTATCGAAGTGCACTCTAAAGCATAGACTGCACGCAGATATTCAAGATCTGCTTCGGCACAAATGTATTTGAGGTTGTGCTTGCCGGCGAAAAATCCTTTCATGACAAACTGTCTGTAACGGACAGTTTCAATATCAAAATGAGAGAGATTGGGTCAGACTTAAGTCGTTGCCAACTTTAGCCTATCAGTACTTCTAACGAGAAATACGTGGTGTATTTATGAACTGAATAAACAATCAATTACTAAAACATACAAATCAACACTAGTTAAGAAACCAATATTTCACGAGGACTTTAAGTTCTCTATACGATTTGACCCAACTATCCACTTCCTCCTTCGTAAGGTCGAAAGAATGCTCAGCTTTTAGATGCCGTCCTAAATCATAAGCTCGACCTGAAAAAAATATAAAACACTTCTCGATTGACTCATCAATCGGTATGGTGAGGTTAAAGCGGTTAGGCCATGGACATGTCATGCAAGAGTGGACGAGGGGTATTATTGTGGGGCGATTGTGTGGTATATCCTTTGAACTTTCCCTACCCTGTTATCCAGTCAATATCATGCTGATTATCAGACGATGATAAAATATCATCTTCGGATTGGGTAACCATTGGTAAATGAGCTTTGGCTTCATGTCGTTGAAGTAGGTGCTTGTAGCGGAAGTTCTTTCCGCAACCGAGATAAGTGCAGACAAAATCTCTTCGACCCAGATGTGTAATATATTATGATGAACGGTTAATGCTTTCTTCTAAGTTATACAGTGGTATAAGATATAAGTGTGATTTCCACAAGAGAATAAGCATACCGATTTGAATGCTTTTGAACAACCTTGAACCTCGCAAGGCAGTCCCTGCCTAATTCACCTCCTCTTCGCCCCTTTTGCAGCACTTGGATTGGTTCCGACGGCTTCCGCAAGGTCCTTCGCCACCTCCTTTTCCTCGTGAAGTTTGAGATGATTTCTCAAATATTTACGTCTAGTAAATGTCCGCCCATTACATTCATCGTATGGACAAGTCGGTGGGTGTTTTTGTCGTAAGTGCATTTGCAGAGCAGACCAGGTCGAAGAATACAGAGCTTCCGAAGAACCATTTTTGTCCATTGTGCAACAAGCTGGGTCCGTACACACATAACGATCTGTATGACAGCATACATAGATGTATTTTCTCAAAAAAAATTTATAAAAAAAATTGATGAAAAAAAATACAAGATGCTTTACCTTCGTAGGGATTTGGAATGCGCTCGCAATTTCTGATTAGTCGAAAACGATTTTGTGCAATGCTCGACTGCACAACGATAAGGTTTCGTCCCGGGCGGGCAATGCATTTCAGCAACATGTTGCCTTAACTGATTATGCTTCAAGAATGCGACTTCACAGCCGTTTTCCGTACACTAAACATAAACTTTAAATTTCGTTCACCACATTCGTTTATTAAATACGTACGCGAAATGTTTTCTCTTTGTTATGAACGGCCGAAACATGGTAATTCAAATGCTGCGGCGTCCAAAAACGTTTCTCGAGCAGCCGTCATGCGTACATTGTAGGGGACGCTCAGATTCAGGTAGATGACTTCGCGCATGGGCTTGCAGATGTGACTCCCGTAGATAAGGCTTGGCTTGCCGCAAGTGTTACATTTATAAGGTCTCCGATGGATCAAATTCTGAATACTTTGCAAAAAAAGGGTCGTGGAAATGTTTACCTCTCCAGTGTGCGAACGAACATGTTCTGCGAGTCTAGAAGGTCTAGAAGGTTTAGTACATGGGCAAGGGTAACATGCTCTAGGGGTTACACTCCGAGGCGTTAATGCAGATGAACTATCATGTTCATTGTCTTCGGCACTGGACTGTTCAGAATCCGCGCAGCATGACACGTCCGAGTCTTCTTCCTCCATATATACTTAACATCGTTGTCACGCGAAGTGCGAGCATTCGCATTTAGCCGTGGTAATTGCAGAATCGTCTGCCAACTGCTGAAGCGGCCCAGACTCAAGTGCTGATCTCAACACGGCGGAGGGTGCCAATTAAATGACGCCCTCACGATTGTTACTGGTAGTGGTATGGCATGGCGTTCATACGGGGATATAATTATATAGCTCTTACCGTATGTGGCACTCAGAAGCAGCACTGCTGCCTCGGAAATGTTCTGAGGTACGGACCAGGCTGGCTCATCGTGATACTCATTTCAATAGGAGCCGAAAGAGCGAGAAAAGACATTTCTCGATAAATTGATAAGTTATGTACATGCACAATGTGGAAGAGTCAATGACGGCCTTCAAGCTTCAAGTGTCGTCTTTTGCGCATTTTGACCTAGGGTGGTGGTGACATTGCTAGAGGAACGGGCCACATAATTAAACTTCAGAAACAGAAAAAAAAATTAAAATTAAAGCTTAAAGAGTGATCAGATATAGTAGTACATTACTTCCCACTCGACAACAACTTCTCGTACTAATCAAGCTTCCTACCAGAATCCGAAAAGCACTGCCATAATGTCTCTCCAGCCGCGCCTAACGACCACCCGACGTTCAAGCCCTTCGGTCTTGCACCTCCGTTCAGCCAGCCACTCAAGAAATCGAGCGTCTACATCACTCAAAACGCCTAATTCCATGGCAATTATGTCTCTCGGAGTGAGCACCAGTGTCGAAGGGAGATCAGGATTATTGAGAGCTGGCACTGTACTACCAGTTGCGGGACTGTTCTCAAAGCTAGACCCTGCCCTTCTAGCGGCGTCTTCGAGTACTTCGTCCAGCTTTTCCCATAGAAACTCCGAGTGGCGGTGGAAAATGGAGAGCAGTGCCAGAGTGGTATGAACCCGTTGACGGTGTCGCCGTTGCTTGGCCAATTCTCCGTCAATAATATCATCGTTCTCCACACTCTCGTCGTGCGATATTCCCTTCCCGGTACCGTCACTTTGCATTCGACGAGCTGACGAAGCCGTAGCTGAGCTAGCAGACCTGGATCCGCGGATAGCGGGTCTTGTATCAACATGTTCGCCGCCAAGCGGCCGGCCCTCGATCCCTCGACCCAGGGTTCTAATCCCCAGACCTTCATCTTCGCCTTCGAGCCGTATGCCACTACCATTGTCACTAAAGCCCCAACTACGCATTCGATCGCGACCTTTGACCTTCAGAGCGCCACTTCGTCCAATTCCCCAAACAATTCCATCTGATTTTCCAGTCACTCCGAAACTTGATCCGAGACCAACGCTACTACCAATTCCTAATCCCATCCAAGCGCTAGCACACGCTACACAGACATCTTCATAAACTCTCCAACCATCCCAACGAGAGAAATTTCCAGAAGGCACAGAAGAAGACAGATTTCCGTCGTCCGGCTGCTGGTCATCATCGTTTTCTTGTTCCGCACGTAAAGCTTTGTCGATTTCACCCCAAAGCCTAACATCACTGAAAGTAAATCGGATTGGTACAAGTCGATATTTAGAGGACAAAGATCTTTTTCCGTTGGAGTTCGAGGTGCTGTTAACCGATACGGCGCGAGACATGAAAAAGGCAGGGCGAGCAGGACGCGTGGTCGTCATATCAACAATGAGATCATATAACGTGGGTTTTTCCAGGAATATGGCGTCTGTTGTACCTATAAACAAAGGGAGTTCGAGAGTGAGATAGACATCATGTGAATAGTTTGGCAACATTACAAGCTATCCATCCACAATCTTGGTGCTCGGTCAATTTTCCTACATCGATAATACCCACCATCCCCAGAATTCGAGGACGGTTATCTTTCAGACGACTGTTACTACTCGGTACGTCTGTACTTTTTCCATTGCCTGCGCCCCAATTGCCGGAAACACCGACGATATCTGCAGCAATTCGTGCGAGGACACAGGCAGGTTCAACAGGTGGATTGGTATAAATCAATATACGTTTCCTGGCCAATACGTATTTATAAAGAATGAGGGACGAGGGACCGAGAATGCGCAGTAGATGGGGCAAATGAAGAGCGGGATGGAGAGCGGGATGGAAACTCTGCAGGAGGTAGCGTTTAGTCGCGACTAAAGAAGAGATAGAAAGAGAAAGAGAAAAGAAAAACATGCATGAGTTGTATCGCCGTCTTCATCAGTTTCTTCGCTATTGATACCTAGTTCTTCTTCCCAGCCAACCCACTGTCCTTCCTCGCCGATTCGTCGAAACATTCTTTTCTCAAACCACGCTTTGAGAATTTCCCAGTCCTTCTCATTAGCTGCATCTCGATCATGGTATTGGGATTGGTCTTCGACCCAGCGATCTGCTAAACGACGAGACAGGTCTTTAAGGGATGCCCTGTGGCGCCAAGGTCTTGGACAAGAGGATTGAGCGACAAGGATGCCGAGCGATTCAAGACGAAAGCCCCGCATGCCAGCCTGTTGAGCTCATATCAAAATTGACACAGGGTGAGAAATCGAGTTATATACCTCAGCCGTAGATTTTCGTCGGAAAACAGATATGCCATGGTGAACATGTTGTGTAAAGTGCCTGAGCAAAACACACATTGAATAATCAGGTTCGAAGGAGGGTGACAATACTTACACTACGTCTTGGTCTATCAAGTGAAGTCCGCTGGGGAGAGTGCTAAACTCGACGCCGTCCAGTTTAAGATCTGTGTGGGGGGGGGGGAAGACTGCGTGATGTTTCCGCCCGAGGTGGCTAAATGTATATACCTGGACTGGCCTTCATGCTCCAATCAATAATATTACCCTTTGTGGGATGAAACGAGCAGTGAAATATAGCAACTAATGATGGAGATCAGAAAAAGAAAGGGTGACTATAGTCATATAGGGCTACAAACCGACATCTTCCGGATATCGCTCCTTAACTGTATATCTCGACATTGTTTTCGATAATGATGACGATGACGAGGATTAGTGGATGTGGTCGGTAATTGGGGTATGTATATAATATGACCGACGACGGACAGCAGGAATGGATTAATTAGTAGCAAGTAGAATGGACTCGTGTTGACTGGGTAACTTTTTGCGAGACTATTTTTCCAAAAACACGTGAAATAATATTTGGACTAGACTCAAACTTGACTGCTGACTTGCACAGTTCGCCAACGGAAAAGAGTATTGAAAAGAGCGTGAGGGAAATCAATGGGAGGGAAGGAAGGATCTTAGGCGAGCTAGGCTGCATAGAGATATCAAACAGCCTCGCGTAAGGTCGGGTTTCGAAATTTCCATGTATACAGTGATCAGTTTCAATTCGGCCGACACCATATATAATTTACTCACTGTCGTCGTTCGTAAAGGGGCCGAGCCCCCTTATCCCCCGGCTATAAAGTCAATGCGCACACTACACTGGACTCCTCGTCACGGCACTGGTACCGGTGTCTCCAGCAATGCAGCCCATCTCTGCTTATTTCTTCATGTGAGTCGCTTCTCGGTTCCCTTTCGAGACTGCTACAGCTTCCGTCTTTCTTAGACATTTGAACTACACCGTCCCAGTGGCCCTTTTGCTTCATTACATCCTCAGACCCATGCGAGATCGTAGAGACATGTCTAAGCTGCTCTTGCTCGTCTGCTTCGCAGTGATATATACTATACCATTCGCTATACCATTCGACTCATGTTTAATTCGGTCCAAGGTAATGCAGGCCTAATAATAATCATGATTCGATTTGTGGCTTACCGCCCCTCCTGCTTCGACCTCCCTAGGTATGGTCTTATCCAGGAAACAGCGTAATGGCCACAATTTGGTCCATACCCTTAGAGGAATACTTCTTTTTCGTCATCCAGACATACATATATAACAGCATCCCTATACTTAATTCTAAACAAACCCATTTTCTTTCCTGCGTATCTCAATCCATCCGCTCGTCTCGGCTTCTTCACATGGTCGATTGCTCTTTTCCCGATTGTTTTAGGCTTGTTGTTGGCTACCCGGGAACCAAAATTCACGTATCTTGGCTGGATTCTGCTATGGTCCGGGCCTGTCTTAGCATTCCTCCTGTGAGTAGATATCAATCACCCTTCTCGTCTCGTTAAATCAATACAATAACACTCGTGATAACCAATAATCAGTTTGTTCACTTACAGTACTCTCATACTCATCCTATATTACCTTCTTTACGATACAATCTTCCTCCCAACGATATATTTATGTATCATCGACAACATAGCTCTCCGCAACGGAGTGTGGAAAATTGAAAAAGCAACCAAATTGGATTATCAAATTTTTGGAAACCTAGATATAGAGTACAGTACCGTCCATAATTCCTCTTCCTAGTCACATCTTCCTGACATTCCCATTGTCCAGAGAAGCCGCCTTTTTCTTGATTACTAATACTATGATCTGTCTTGGCCTTTGTAGGATGGTAATTGCCCAGATTATATATCTCTGACACTCAAAATCCATAATTATGAACTTTTTTGCCCAGTGATAAAGCGTTTGCTATCATGGATATCTTCCCCACAGCATTTCCTTTGGATCTATCCTCGGTAGGGACTCTGATGCGCAGATTGGTTTTAGATCTATCGCTTTCGGAACTTAGTTATCTGACAAGTATCACCGAAGCCTCTCTTATCTTGACAGAGAAAGGCAAAAGCTTCTACTTTGCTAGCATGATATTTCCGAGCCGATGCCGGCACTCTCTGGTATCTATGTAAGTGTTTATCCGGAATTGCTGTTTGGTGTGCCTCAGTTCTCTATCCTATCAGATATGCCGTTTGTCGTGTCATGGACGATTCGGTAGACAACGCCGCTAATCTTCTCTTTACCGAACAGTACCTAGCGGATGTTAGGTCGTACATCAAAACAGCTGCTTCTACAAGTAACCGTTCGAAACACTGCATAATCCCGGACTTCACGGCTACTCCTCGTGACAGATCTGCCCTTATGCTTTTTCCAGCTATATTCCTTTCTTCAGCTCATACAGGGTTTCGAGACAGACCTCCGATTTTCCAAGGCTGCTGATATTTCCCAGTTTCCTATCCAAACGGAGAACGACCTAATTCAATACTGCAAATGCGTAGCAAGTACTGTGGCCCAAATGTTTGTACACGCAGTCTGGAATGCTGAAGGTACATACATGTCCTACTACTTCTGATCAGCAAGACTGGATTCTCAGGCAAGCAGCTGAAATGGGCATCGCCTTGCAGTTGGTTAACGTTGCTCGTGACATAGTTCAAGATGCTTGTAATGGTCGGTCGTATATCCCTTTAGAATGGGTCAGCTCCCCTGATGAAAGATCCGAGTTGGTCGAGCTGACCAAGGATCCGCGCAATTTAGTGGCAGTGTCGGCTACTAGGAAATATTCCGTGCGACTAGTGCAGATGGCTCGTTCCTACTATCTCCAGGCTGAGAAAGGTTTAGTTTTTCTCCCGCAGGAATACGTCAAGGGTGCTCGTTTGATGCTAGATGTTTACATGGCTATTGGCGAAAAAATCTTGGAAAGGGACGGTGATATTAGCCAACGAGTCTCATTGGACACGAAGCAGAAGATAAAAGTCGCAGCTAAAGTACTATACAAATAGAATTTATTTGTTTTTGGTTCCATTGCACACCGATACGAACACATTTGTGCCTAAAATAAAAACAATAGTTCAAATTTCCAACAGAAAAGAAAAGAAAAACGTAAAGTATACGCATAAAAGAAAAACTGTACCATCCTCATCAGTATCTCTGGAAAAAGTTATACAAGTATGAGAAAGCAAAAACGAACAGCAAGACTAAAAACAAAGCTAGAAGATGCAGCGTGCTGTGAAAAACGAACTTCAAGGCTGGCTGCCGTTATCCGGTTGAGCTAGATTTGCCAAGAGTGTCGAAAGGCATCGTTTGGTAACCATATCACCCTGTATAAACTCAGTAACTCCACTCCGAAGAAGGTGGTGAATTTTCACCTTTAGTAAATTGGCAAATGTATTGTCTCTTAATGGTTCTGGAAGACAGGCACGGAGAGCCTCTCGGGCCCTAACACGAGCGTAAGACTGAGTACATTGAAGCTGGAATATTACACACCGCAGGTTGTCACTTAACCTTAAATAGCACCGGACGACATGCTTGAGGAGCCGAACCGCTTGCGTTTCAATCAACTGATTGACCATGCTACTCAAAACTGTCCCAACGGCGAAAAATCGTTCGTACGTGTGACAGATATACGTCAGACCAGTCTCGTCCAGAAGGATTTTTTGGACGATGAATATAGCAACTGTTTTGGATAATTCTGAACCAGTCTCCATGATCCGAAGGCACAGAGGAATAATTTCGGTCGAGAGAAGAAAATGAATTACGGAGTTATTATCATTTTGCTAGAACGTGCAATCAGTTGTGTGTGACCCAATGATAAAGAAGATTAAGGGGGTGGGGGGGGATAACGTACTTTGACTAGAGCGCCAATAACTCCGAGCGATGTAAGTCTAAGATATTCAAATGGTCTTGTTTTGGAAATCGTATTTAAAAAGGGATACAAGAATAATGGGATATGAGCTTATTGCTTATTATTAGATACACATTTCTTTTTTTTTAAAAAAAAAACAGAAAAAATAACACACCTGTTAAAAACAGTTGTCTAGTGTCCGGGTGAGAAGCCACGCATTGTAACAGAGCCAATGCATTACAAACTCTATTCGACGCATGTGCAGTCAATGAAGGAGGGTATAATAGGGGATATACGGCAACTATTTCTTGCAGTAATGCTGCCATAACACCTTTGGTAAAGTTAATAAACTAGAGATAGCTGTTTGTGAAATGAGCTTACCAAAAGAATGCCATAAAATAAGAGCTAAATCATCGAATTGTTCTCGCTTTTTACTGAGCTCCAATAGTGCTCCTTCTCTGGTGTTGGGATCCAGGAGTTCTATGACAAGTGCGTATATTTTGACCTCTTCCTGTGCTGCCAGGGTGTTCATAGAAACTGTAGGTGCATTCAAGTTATTATTCACAGCATTGTTCAGTCCCATGTTGGAATAGGTATTCCCAGCGGCTTGTGAAGCACCGTGTAAGGGAGGCGGAGAAGGATACGCTAATCGAGTATAAGGGTTGTTGTATTGACTGAAATTCATCGGCCTCGGTGATACCGGATGTGCCATATCTTCAGCTATATTGATGATTCAACACCGCTGTTCAAGTATACAATGACAGAAATGAGAAACGAGTAGACACAAGTTATCAATATCGAGGTTTGAAAAGCCGGAGCCGTCAATTTGGAACTCAGAATTAGTACAATAAAACATTTACGTAATAGTATTACATCAATCATATTTATTTTGCTACTCCTCCATAACCTCTTCATCAGACTCATCACTATCCTCGTCGCTGTCTGCACCTTTTGTAACATCCAGAATTCCGATGTCAATGTCATGATCGGCCCCATTGTAAGAGTCGCAGATAACATATAACTTCAGCCGCCGCCGGCCTTCCGGAACAGTGAACTCAAGGTTGACATTTAAATCACGTTTCACGGCAACTTTTTTTATGGTCAACAGTTGGCGGTTACTAGGATCGGTCACGTCTCCCACAACAAGCCACCAATTAGACATTTTTTTGCCAGGGAAAAACGGAGCAACTATGGTCTGTTCTTCTCCTTCGTCTTCGTCCGCATCCTTGCTCAAAGACACCTGAAGATGGACGGGTGTGGATGTTGTGTAGTCAGCCTTCTCTAATTGGTGGTTAACCTCTAGCGTTGGATAGGAGTTCACAAACGTCGCAACGTCGCGCCTATTCAGCGAGGTTTAAAGTGAATTGATCCACAGTGCACATAAGAATGAACTCACATTTGTCGAGCGTCCATTTTTAGTAGTTCATTTCGTTTATCATCTTCCATTTCCATCAAATCATAGACGGACTCTATACCTGCCTCGTTACAACGTTTAATAACCTAATAATGCAACCGTTAGCCACTGACCACAATAATCGAGCTCGGGGGCTTACATCAACCTCAAAGTGAGGTATTTGTCTTAGAGGCGAATCTGTCTCCCACATAGCTTGCACACACATTTGCGATAAATCCATCGCGCCGAGGGCATTGAGCCATGCATTAGACGACATAACATCAACACATGCCGACAAGAGGTTCAACACCTTACTGAGAACGGACGCTTGGTCTAATGCAAGATCAGGTGGTAGCTGAAGGCGAGAGAAATGAGCCTGTAGAAGAAGGAAGGTTTTGAAAGAAGGATCATCGTAATTTTCACGATCCGGAAGTTTGACGGGCACACGATCATATATACGCTTGAGCACAGCCTCCTCGTGACGACGAACCGACACCGTTTCAAATTCGGCAGAGAATGATATAATTTCCAACAGTCCTTTTAGTTTCGTAGTCTTCTTTAATGACGTCGTATAGATATCGACAGTGACATCTGTGTTACGTTAGCAAATTCGGACTACGTAGCTTTTAAGATCATTTTTTCAAACGCACATGAAATATTGTAATAAGCAGCAATCATTCCTATGTTTGATGGTGAAACATCCATCTCGTCTTCTATTAAATTTTTCAGCCAGAACTTTTCCGGGTATAGTGGTCATTAAAAAAGTACCAATTTCAATGCAGTTAGCAGCGACGAGATCAGATAGAGTAGTCTCAACCAATTCAGACAAGTGGTCTGAAAGATGCTGATGACTAACACTGCTCAGGTTGTAGTAGTTGGGGTTTTGTGTCATACGACGGTAGAAGAATGTCCAGGTTAAGATGTCCTGTGAATTTCTTAGTAAATTGCCATAGCCTGGGAACTACACACTCACCATCGCATCCTGTTTGTTTTCGATTGTCTTGACTGCAATTTCTGCCAGAAAGTAGTCGTGTAGCATATGGGTTGGTAGATGCGATTCAATAGGCAATCCTTCATTCAGGAATTTTTTATAAAAATCCTTGCGAGTCTGTTGGCACATAATGACACATCGGCTCTTCTCATCAATCATAGGGCGACAGGCTCGCCCCATCATTTGCAGTACATCCGTGATGGGATAGTCAATATAACGATGCTCTTTGCCTTCAAAAAACTGGACACCCATGATAATCACCATATAGGAAGATACTGGCAAGCTCCATGCCACATCCTGAAGATGTGTGAGAAGTGTTTAAGCATATAGTCGAATGGACTTACTCTCGATGCTATTAGAAGCTGAATTGCCCCTGATTCAAATAAACGTTCAACAATGCGTTTGTCTTGTTTGTTCATAGCCTCATGATAATAACCTATACCATGCCTCAATATCTCAATCAATCCCGTATCAGAAACATGCTCCAGATGGGGTTCCAGATCTTTCAAGTCAACATTTAAGAATCGGTCTTCATTTCCGTTCGCTAGACAATGCAATAAGATATCGTTGGCAGAGGATCGGCATTGGCGACGCGAAGGTACAAAGATGATGACTGGCTTGGTTGGTGAATACTCTGTTATGGCAAGAAAAGCGGGCTTTGACATTGCAATCATAAGGGAAGGAAAGTGAGGGATGGTGAAGCTTTGCAAATGAATATCCATGTCGAGGGGTCTGGCGCTGAAAGTAATAATCATGAATTAAGCGAATCAATATTTAACACAGTCCCGATTCTTACCTGGGAGGAAAATTGAAAATGTCGTGAGTCCTGACACCCATCCATTCTCCGAGATCGCGAGCATTGGCAAGAGAAACACCGCAAGCCACAATACGTGTCTTCATTTCAGTCTGGGCGGATACGTATCGTGTCCTTGATATAATCACTTCGTATGTTGGGCCGCTTTCGCCACCAACCAATTGAACTTCATCAGCGATCAATAACCCAATATTTTGCACATTTTTCAACTGCTTCCAGCGACGTGAGAGTAGATCCCACTAAAAACGAGTGAATAATTATTAATCATTTTATCTATCATCGGGGGGGATATACACTCACTTGCGTCGGAGTACAAACAATTATATCTCCCATCTCAAGTAGACGCAGGTCTGCACTGCGGTCTCCTGTCAAGCTGACGACTTCCTTACCGCCTTGAAGGGAGCCAAACTTCTTTCTCCATTCGTCTACGCGTTGCTCGACCATGTCTTGAAATGGTTCAATACAGACAGCTCGTGGTGGATTCGGTTTACTCCATAACCTGAGAAGAGCAAACTCAGCACATATGGTCTTTCCACTGCCGGTTGGTGCCCCGAGGAAAACATTCTCGTCACTAGTATATAATGCTTGGAAGACCTGAGTTTGAATTTTGTTGAAATTCTTGATAGTCGAGGAATAGATCTCCTCAAACTCTTTATTATGAAGCGCCGATAGTGGGAGAGGCTGTAGATCCAGGAGAGCAGCAGGAGGAGGGAACCTCTCTGGTAAAATTAGATGTTTAAACGAGATAGGAAGCCGGGTTTCTGAATGTAACCATCTATCGGATATCACAGAAACGTAATAGTTTGGTGGGACAGGTTCAAACATTGGGACGGTCAAGGTTACGTTATGTTCATTATCTTTGCTTTCCGCGTAACGTTGTCGTAGAATGAACTGATCATGGTATAAAATGATCTCGCCATCTACGTCTTCAACGAGTACCCAGAAAAGCTCCGATGCACCATGAATTTTTTCGTCCCAACGAAAATCAGGGGTAATCGTGAGATCTATTCGAAGGAGTGAGCGGGTGATAGGTTGCACTTGGGCCTGAATGCTAAAAGGTGTCAAATTGTAAAATGTGCTTTAAGGTTAATGTGACGTACTCTAATCTGGGAAAATTATGCACTAATCGATGAATCTGCTTTCCGGCAGTTTGGATACCAATTAATTCTCCTAACTCAGGTGGTGTCTAGAAATATTGTTATGGAGAGAAGCGAACCATATGGTCGTGAACTTACAAGATCGAAGTAACGGTACCAGGGCTAAAGTACACCGTTAGGTTCAGCATTTTCAGCAACAAAAAAACACTTACAAATTGTTTCGCTTCAGCCTTTCTGATTATCTCTGCAGATACACGAGGAAATTGCCGAAGCGGAGTGTTCGACGCCCAGCTACGGGTTGTCTGATAGGCAGGTTTCAGAATGAGAAGAATAAAATACCTACATTCTTTTATTCGCCATTTTGCATAAATCAAGAGCAGCTCTTGCTGGAACAGACCAGCCCCGTTTCAAACAAATCTCGAATAGTGCACGTATAATTCTACTGGGAATTACTATGCATTCGTAAGTCAGAGGCACACAACGTACCGTCCCGCAGATTGTTGAACAAATACCATGTCAGCGACAAGTGCGAACCCTGCTCAATAGAATGAGCGTCCAAGTAACTTAGAGAATAGTGTCAAGAAGACGAACCATCGAGTTTCAATTGTGATATATAGGCTTGGAGAAGAACATTGATTTTGGCGGCAGGTTCTTCAACTGATTCCTTGACTGGTATCGGGACTTTTTCCAAGAGTTTTCCTAGTTCGACCTTCTCCTAAAGCAAGGGTAAGAAATAAGTTCTTGTATGAACAAAACAGACGAACGTCTTGTCGAACGGGTATAAGCTTGAACTCGTTTGACAAAGCGAAAACCCGAAACAACTCCAGCGTGGACATAGTTGGACGCAGGTGTTGATTATATGTTGCCATTGAATTATACGTAACATAATAGTGAGACGCAATTCGACCCAATTCCGTTGATTGAAACTTTCCCGAGTGCCGTTCGTATTTGACCAAATTGCACTTTTCCAATAAGACAGCGGCAGAATGTATTATATCGGCCCTTTTCTGCACGAAAAGTTGGTCGTCTTCTTGATAATCGACGGTGACACCATATAAAACAGGATCACGTAACATTCGGATGTATCTGAAAATAGTTAATACGAACCCAAATATTAACTTGATTCGAACATACAAGTAAGTATAGCCAAGCCACTGCACCGCTTCATCCCGATTCCTGATAGTGCCCAGGACAATCTCAGCATTCAGATTATCAGCTAATTTTGAAACGAGCTGTGATTCGATCGGAAGTTGTTGATTCAGAAGACTGAGATAATATTGCAATTCGGCGTGATTGGTGATGATAATGCCTTCACCGAACGTGTCGAATTGGGGACGACCAGCTCGTCCAAGCATCTGTAAGACATCTTGGGGAGATAATTCCACCCAGCGGCCCTTTTCAGGATTATATATTTGAGTTCCCTTGATAATAACGGTATGTGCTGGTAAATTAACTCCCCAGGCAAGCGTGGCGGTACACACAAGCACTTGAATGTCGCCAGCCATGAATAAATCTTCAACTAAAGTACGGTCTTCACGAGTCATCCCTGCATGGTGAATCGCAAATCCAAAGGGGAGAAGATCGCGAAGGTGAGAATCGCGGACGTTTTCAGCCTCAGACGTAAGAATCTCTCGCGTGGCAGATTCAGGTCGGACAAATTCCGTAATTGTGCCTTTATCTACAGCAGTATCACGTAGAAATCGGGCAGTTTTTGCGGTTTCTTTGCGGGAATGTACGAATACAAGAACTTGATTGCGACCGGCATTATCCAAAACCTTTTCGTAACAGACTTCGTTCATAACTTGATAGCGTTTGATAGCTTTCTTTTCGGTTATACCGATGAATTGTTGTTGCAAGCCGCAAGGACGGTAAGTAGCGTCGAAGTAAAATAAGCCTTTAGACTTGTCGACACGAAGGAATTCGGCCACATCTTGATAATTCGGCAATGTAGCTGATAGACCAACTAGACGGACGTAATCGTGCGTCTGCTCCATACGACGTACAGTTCGAGCCACTAAACTTTCCAACACCGGCCCACGTTCATCGTGAAGGAGATGTATCTCATCGATGATGATAAGTCGAACCAGATTTGTGTAACTGGTGTCGGTGCTTTTTCGAGTGATAACATCCCATTTTTCCGGCGTTGTAACAATAATCTGTGTTTCGGCAATTTGTTGTTTGGTGAGTTGACTATCCCCCGTTAATTCACCAACTTGAACACTATATGGGGCAAGTCTCTTGGAAAAATTATTGACCATCTCTTGGACCAACGCCTTCATAGGAGCAACATAGACGATCTTCAGGGAATCTAAATCGAATCGACCAGTAACTTCGTCTCGAATTTTACCAAGTTCATTGAGTATGGTTAACATAGCAACATTGGTCTGAAATAGGTGTTACAATGGAGCAGGAGGGGATAAGAAAGAATATACCTTGCCAGCACCTGTAGGGGCACACAGAAGGATAGGCTCATCGGTTCCAAACGCGATGGGAAAAAGTTTGCTTTGCACGCGGTTGAGAGAAGGAGTGTTTGGGAAAGCCTCTCTGGCCCAAGGTGGGAGTAAATCGGTAGAAACGAGCTCGTCAGGTGCAGTAGGTCGACTTTTAGGAGCCGGGACGTGAATTTCTTCATAGCCTTTTTTGGAACGTTTGAATGATCCTTCGGGAAGTTTGCATTTTTTATTGGACATCAGATGGCCCCCTTGAGTGAACGCCATTCCCTCCAAATCCAAAATCTTTCGAGGTGCAGGGGTGGTACCGGGGGCGAGTGTGCCTCGAATTGGGACGCTTTCCAAATTCTTGATATCAGCATCCACATCCATGGCCTCGGCTTCATCTTTGACTCCTTTTGCTTTGCGATCGCCAGCCAACTCTCGCAAAATCCATCCCAAATTGCGCTCCCGCATTGCGACTTCGACATTAACTCGCTCGTTTTCATCCGAACGAGAAAGTTTGGTACACCAAACAATTACGTCCCTGTTGTGCACTAATTTGCTAACAATTTCGTGATTATAATCCAATATCTCAGTAAGGGTGTTTTCGCAGTCCCGAAGGTCTGAACCAGAACCCAAGACCGTAAGGGCGTCAGTTGTTTTCTCGGTCGCTGTAACTGGATCCGGGTAAACTTCAGCAATTTGTCGTTGCAACCAGAAACCGTCAATCTCATGAGGTGATACGCGGTCCGAGTCAGCTTTAGAACGTTTCGCTTTTCTGGTAGATGAATCAATTCCAAGCACGATTTCTGCGTCGTCATCTACTTCCGACTTTTCTTTAGCCTCCTCTTCCTCTTCGCGACCTTCTTCGTCTTCTGATTCATCTCGGATCTCATAACCACCGTCTTCGTCTTCTTCTTCCTCCTCTTCGTCTTCAAAAACAACAGCAACCCCAACTTCATCGTCAATCTCTGCATCTTTTTTCTCAATATCTGGATCTACGGCGACTTGGTCTTCAGCGCCATAATCCGTAATTTTCTTGGACAAGCTAATAAGCTGAGAGAATAACTCATTAGAAATGCCACCAAGAATTCCCTCGACTTCCTTTTTCTTGTCAAAGTCTTTTAAATCTTCATTTTTTAATGACTCGAGAGCAACATCTGCCGCACTGCGAACGACATCATGAGCTTGATCTCCGAGACACTGATGAACGATGGATAAAATGAGTTGGTAGACTTCTCGGGTTTCCGCCGTTCGAGGTCTGTATATGACACCTTCCACGAATTCGGTCGCTGAAATGATATCCGAATATCCAAAGCCACTAGGCTCAGAGGTTTTGCCTTTTGGTCGATTCCCGGCCGCATCTAGTCTTTCCTGCTTTTTCTTCTTCTTCTCGACATCTTTTGGAACCTGTCGTTGCGCACGAGAACCCATTTCCTTAGGGTCAATGCGGCCCACCAAGGACTCCGGAGCACCATCGGGTTCTTTATCACGTCGAGGTAATAGAGACCTATCAGCAGTTAATACCAATGAGGATATGGCTCCATAATTGTAGCCAGACAGGTCGGGTTTGCGACTAGACATGGTTGCAACAAAGCTGTCGCCACAGATGCACACTGTTTGACTGAGTTCGAAAATGACGGTCACGCAATCACCAGCTGGGGACATCGAGCCTGGGCTAATTTCGAACACTACCAATCTATCTCTTTCTACCATGCCATCGACAATGCAAAACAGAATTCTGGTTACAGGTGGCTCAGGACTTGCAGGCAAGGTGATCGAAACTGTGATCAACACTGAGCCAGTTGAATCGCGATTTGGAAAAAAAGACTCGGGGAGGAGTGGATATTCGTCAGTAGCAGAGATGCGAATTTGAAGTATGTTGATTTCCATTCAAAAGCTCTTTGTTCTCTACGTGTTTTCCAACTTTTAAGAGATCTTCAATCCACTGGAGCTTTGTTTGAGAAATATAAGCCGACACATGTTATTCACCTTGCTGCGTTTGGAAAGCCTCAAAATCAGCTAACAGCAGTGGTTGACAGTCCTGAAAATCGCTGTAGTTGGGGGTCTCTTCAATAATATGGCGAATAATGTGATCTCATTATTTACGTTATCTAGTTGCATTCTATCTCATTTTTCTCGGATACTAGGCAGCATTTTTACACGACAACTTAGCTATCAACACCAACGTTCTCCAAACGTCGCATAAATTCCATGTTCAGAAACTTGTCTCATGCCTGTCTACTTGCGTCTTTCCGGATAAAGTTACATACCCTCTTGACGAGACTAAAATCCATCTCGGTCCTCCTCATCCCAGCAATTTCGGTTACTCTCATGCAAAGGGAATGGTAGATACGCAAAATAGGTAGGTCGAGGTAATACGTATGTGTTGTTTACTTCATGCATTTTAGAGCGTATAAATTGGACTTTGCGAACTTCACTTCGGCGATTCCTACAAATGTTTTTAGGTCGTTTGATAACTTGTGCGGGGAAACCCTTGCGACAATTCATCTATTCTTTGGACTTGGCAAGGTTGTTTATATGGATGCTTAGAGAATACAATGATGTGGAACCCTTAATCTTAAGTGGTACGCATCAGGACAAGCCACCCACTTTTTCAGAAACTTAACAAAGGATTTGTTAGCCAGGGAAGATGAAGAGGTTTTCATCAAACAGGCTGTAGATGCTATCGTTGCTGCCGTAGGATTCAAAGGAGATTATACAGTGAGATATATCATATTTTCGAACTGCCCCTTCTTTCTTATTGTACGTTAGTTTGACACCACGCGTGCCGATGGACAATTCAGAAAACCTGCGTCAAATGCGAAACTGAGAGGCCCTCATTGGTGATTTCAAATTCACTTCACTTGAAGAAGGTACGTCTAATCTGTTTACCGTACAAGCGTCAACTTCTTTAACTATTACGTAGCCCCGAAAAACACAGTGAACTGGTTTGTGAAAAATTACGATATCGCTAGAAAGTAGAGAAATCGGAGCAGACGTGATGATATCCACGGCGCGCACACCGAATGGGGCAACAGTGGTATCGGGGAAGGATAATTGAAGCTCAAAATAGAACAAATGGAATATTGAGGAAAGATAGATACGAGAGATGGACACTTGTAGTGGGATGGTCACGGTCTCTCTAATAAGCCCTAGGACCAGTCTGGTCCGGAATGGTCGGTGAGGCCTACAAGGGTCCACGTGACGAAGTAGGTCACGGCTACTCCTCTTCTACCAGCGGTAGTAAAGCTTGAGCAAGATATTACTAAGCCGCTTAGCATCGGCTGTAGTAGCCGATGTAGCCAATGTCAGATTGTAGCCGCTGGATTTGCCGCTGCGGCATTTGATTTTTTGTTAGCCGTAGCAGAGCTGCTAAGCTGGCTTGGTCAGCAGCGCCCACAGATACACAGGTGTGGCTAGATTTGCCACTGCGGCTGCTTTGGCCCCCGTCAACCAATGAGATGCATTTAGTGTATTTTTAGTTAGATCATTACCCTTTAATAAAGAAGTAAATTGACTGGATCATGTGGTCTTGTCAAGATCCAAAACCATTCGAGATTGAGGGAAATGAGGAACCTGGCTTCAACTTGTGTGTTGCACCTGCTCCAAAGACTTGAATTGTTCCTTAATTTGAATTGTGATGAATGTACACTCACAAAGACAGAGTTCAAAGAGAAACAAGGCCTTTGATGACTCTGTCATCAAAGATGAGGAGAACATGTGTCACGGTATGCTAGCAACACTTAGCAGGATATCATTTTCTCTTTCCATTTTCCCATATTCATGTTCTTTTCATATTCATTCCATTTTGCTCATTTTCTCATTCTCTTCATTTCCATCTATTTCTTGTTTTCAACTTATTCTCTCATTTCCACTCATTATCACTGCAGATCCCATGGGGTCAATCAGTTTGTGAGGGCCATGGTATTCAAGTTGTTATGTCTGAGGAATGCTTAGTGTCAATCTCTTTACATTTTTATCTCTATTAATAATGAGAAAATCTAGTAGTATAAAAGCTTCAGAATGTACTTACTATGAGATGGCTATCTCTTCTGTAGATAGTTGTTGTTGTTGTAATTGATAATAAAGCTGGCAAGTGAAATGACTGAAAGTCTCAAGGCACTACTACCAAGAGAATAAATGATGATCTATAATCTAGAAAAAGGAGAGATTAAATATAAATGGCCTTGAGGACCAATAAATGAGCTAAGAACATAAAGAAAGAAAGATGGACACAAAGAAAATGAGGATATAAAAGAGTGTCTGTAAGGACAAATGAATGACATGGACAAAGATACTAAAATATACTCTGATGGACACTAACACTCCATGTATAGGGAGCTATGCTCCCTTACATCTCCTCAGAACTTTGAATATTGACTGTCCTTGGTCAATCTAACAGACTAAATCAAGATGGGGGTGACTCGATGATAGTGTTTTATATGCTGGAATATGTGTACAAAGTCTGGTGAGGTTAGTGTGAGAGATAAACGGTAGGCTTCAACTTGCTCTTGAGTTGCGCCCTCACTGTGCACATTCATTAACTTCAGGTTGCATGGTTGCAATGTCTGACACAGGGAGCATGTGGTTCAGACAATATGTTACAATGTCAGGAGACATCATTATGCAGGTGATAAGAGAACACATGTTAACATATGGTACAACAATGTTGTACGATGAGTGCCAGTGTTTTGACATTGTTGTGGATGTTGTCTCAAACATCAAGATAGGAATTTAAGATTTTGAGATGAAATGTCAGCAGCATCTCCAACACCACCTGTGATGAAGCGAGAGATTAAGAAGAAGAGAAGGTATTTCAAAAAAGCTTGGTGTAACAAGTAACAAGGCAAACTTCTATTGATATCAGAACAGAAAAGTAGATACTGTCATGGTACACTAGCAACACTTAGCAGTATATTGTTTACTCTTTCCATTTTCCTATATTTATGTTCTTGTTCATTCCACTCTTGCTCATTTTCTTGTTCTCTTTATTCCTGACTATTTCTTGTTCTCACTTGTTACTACTGCAGATCCTATGGGAATTAGCTGAGTGTCTGTATTGACATATATGTAGTTGTTTTCCCTAGAGGAGGATCCCTAAGCTTTTTCTCTTAGGTTTTCCCTCCTCTAGGTAAGTAGCTATTTGTTTCCTATGAATAGATCTTAGGTTTTCCCTCCTCTAGGTATGTACCCTGGGTTGCCCTAATAGATACATTAAATCGATCCTTTTATAGAAATGAAACATTGTAATGTTTTGTTACAGATACTGTAGCCCAGTTCTTACAAGTTCACTGTCAGAGTACACTAGTGTCGTCCCCTTCTTCTCTTCTGTTTATTTTCAGTTCTTATCTATTTTATTCATTTCTATATTTCTCATATTTTATCCCATCTCTTGCTTTCCCCTTTCCTTCCATATTCCTATTCTTCCCTTCAATGGGCGCTGAGCACCCGTTCCCATCAGTGCCATGGTCTAGGCCCCGGCTAAAGGTCTGGGACCGACATATATCCATGCCCAGTCCATGAACCAAGGGTTGTGTATGACCTTCACCATTTTTCATAGTATATAGTTAGTAGCCCTAAAAGAGGGATCTCTAAGTTTGTTCTCTTAGGATACCCTCCCTCTAGGTGAGTTAGTTAGTATTTATCCAATACAGTTACTTAGGATCCCCTCCCTCTAGTCTGAGTGAGTAGTCTTGACATTTACAAGCTAACAGTAAAAAACTGTATATTCACAGATAAATGGTAAGAAAGACTGCCAGTGCCTTTACTGCCTTATGGTATTTACATAGTGTACAGTGCCTACATACTATTACATAATACTCTACGTAGCGCTAAGGAATGAGCAGGATTTCAGGAAGTTAAGCGAGGTTACATATGCACTAAGCAGGCATAACATAGTGATGGGAATGATTATTTGAGAGTATGTGTTAAGGTAACTCAGGGCACACACCTAGAAGAGAGAAAACCTAAGATCTATTCATGAGAAACAACTAGCTACTCACCTAGAAGAGGGAAAACCTAAGAGAAAAAGCTTAGAGATCCTCCTCTAGGAAAAACAACTACATATATACGAGTATAGGTGCTCAGTTGATTCCCATGGGATCCACGGTGATAACAAATGAAAATGAGTGAGAATGAGAATTCAGTTGAAGACCAAATTTGAGAGAATGAGTCGAAAACAAGAAATAGTCAGAAATGAAGAGAATGAGAAAATGAGAAAATGAGAAAAAACAGAATAAATATAAAAAGAATGTGAATACGGGAAAACAAAAAGAGTAAGTGAGATATTGCTAAGTGCCGCTAGCATACTGTGATAGTATGGATGATATGGAATAATATAGAGATGGCTATGAGTTTGACCTGCAGGTAATTTTATGACCTTTTAGTCAATCAGAATGTAGGATATTGCCCTTGACCCATGAATCCTACATTCTGATTGGCTAAAAAGTCGCAAAATTACCTGCAGGTCAAACCTGTGGCCATCCCTACCCTCAATACTTGATAGACTCTGTATAACTCTAATTTTGCTTGCAAGTACTATGCTTCACATTCATTCCAGGTGATTGAACTATAACAGGAGGGTTTTCTTTGTCCCTGTACATCATCCTGAAATAAAATCCAACTGACAGTGATATTCAAGGAGTCTACTGTAATTGTGACAAGACAGTTGGAGGAATAGTCTAAGAGAATGAGAACTGGGGTAGTGATGATCTTCTGCTTCATAATATCCATAGCAAGCTGATGTTCTTCTTCCCAGACAAATGGAATGTCTTTACAAGTGAGGTTAACTAATGGTCAGGTGATTTCTGCAAATTGAGGTATGAAAATTCAAACTACATCACATATACCCAGAAATCCTCTAACTTCTGACATGTTTTGATAGGGCAGCCAGGTGATGATTTTCAAGATTTTAGCTTCATTAGGGATTCATCCTTCATAGATACAGACATATCCAAGTACTTTTAGCTGTGATATATCAATATATAGTTTTTATCCTGAAAATGTTACACCAGTATACTTGATTTGATATAAAATTCAATTAATGTCTTCAAAATGCTCCCAAACAAATTGGGATATGTCTGGGTTTTAAGAGATTACTTCAAATGTACCATCTGTTGATTTATCATGGGACTTGGAGCCAAGGATGGGAATATCGTCAATGAACAGAGTTAAGGCCGTTCATGGGTATGGCTATACCTGGGTACTTGTGACAGGTACCCATTACAAAACCTGTGGGTTCAGGTACCCAAGCCTATGGGTTTAATTTTGCTTAAAACCTGTGGGTGCAGGTCTGGGTTTTGTACAAAACCTGCAGGTGTGAACTTCAGTTCCCGAGGTTACCGAAGATACCGGACTTCGGTTAGCTCAGGCAGACTCACGGGACTGATGTCACAGATAATCGGTATACTGAGCAGGCTTTAACTTATGTGTTGTGCCACTCACTTGTACTTGCTCAGCAATTTGCTTTACAACACTCTGTAGATAGCAGATATATTGGTCAGAGGTTCGGGATAGAGTTCAGAGTGAGTCTGGATTTAGCTGTCAGATTTTAGAGACAAAAGAATCAAACAAGAATAGCTACAAGTCAGATGACTAGTTTAATTTCAGAACTGAGGAACTAGATACATGATTCGGGGTTATTTATACTATGGAAATATACTAGTTTGTCAGCACTGATAAAAGCAGTTTATAATAACACATATTTGGAATACAATGAAATAATAAAGACAAATACAGAAAGAGCAGATTTGGAATACAATCAGTTATTGTATTCTAATTCGGGTAATTTAGGTTTAACAGATTATTTCGGAGCAAATATAAACATAACAGATGTAACATAAGTTTCATAATCTTCAGAGTCATAATTTGGAGTAATATCAGATCAGCAAGTTTATCAGCAGATCTGGATCTTGATAAGTTTTTGGTCAATTTTTATAGAGAAACATGCAGGTACCCACAAAAACCTGTATTTTTTGTGGGTGCAGGTATGACTTTTAAACCATGGGTATCCATGGGAGAAACCTGCAAGGGTGTGGGTCTGGGTGTGTGTAACCACAGGTATCTGAAAATAGGTATCCAAACCTGCAGGTTCGCACCCGTGAACAGTCTTAAACAGGGTAGCCGTTTCTGCTTTGTCTTACAGTATAAACTGTATATGACCATAAAAGATTCCGACCACATTTATCCAGCCTATGGGAATACAGCAAAGTCAATAAATGCCAATAGGTGTTTGAAAGGTCATAAAGTCCCTTGACTGTTCTGTGATCAGTACATGGTCATAGCCTACATAAAGGTCACCTAGAGAATAAAGGACTCGTGCTGTACAATTTTCAACATATAGCTCTATATTTGGGGGAACTGTAGAATTTTTAATAATTACTGTATTAAGTGGTTGTAAGTCATGGATTATATGCAAGTTCTTATCTGCTTTTGGGATGACAAACTACTTAGATTGATACAAAGAGCTTGAAGGTTCGTAAACACCATTCGCAATCTTCTTTTGGATAGTCTTGATGACTTGCTATTGCAATCCTGGTAGAATGGGATAATTCCTCTCTACCCATGGGGTGTGCTGGATTGTTAGAATTCACTGGAAACATTGTAGGGTTTAGCTGTAAAGAAAATCATTAGATAATATTATAGTTCAAGGCATTGACTTTCTACAATTTATGATATTGCAAAATCATATAATGACTAATACTCAGATCAAGGGATTCTAATTTCCTAAATTGTCAATATGCTACTCTTATTATCTTAATCAAATTATCTGATGAGTTTTACTTATGTAAGCCTGTGAATAATTTTATCTATTCAGTAAAAATGTGTACAGAGTTAAACATATATTAGTATCAATGATATTTAGAAATTATACAGAAACATTTACTTGACCATTTGTAAAAATAGTATTTTATTATAATTTAGATGCTATGGTAAACATTAAAGTTTTTTCCTGGGAAAACACTAATAATATAGTGATTTTAGGAAAATGTTAAGAAAACTCTAATATCACAAACTGTGACCTCAAGTTTTAATTATATATGAACTCAATATTTTCCATGTCATCAAAATCATGATAGAATACTATATTCACAAGGAATTGAATAAACTTTTTTATATAATTTTCAAATGTGATCAATATTAATATAAGTTTTACTTTATATGCTGTTTAACTGAATAGAAAAAATTATGTATAGGCTTATATAACTAGAAATTATTATATAATTGAATCAAGATAATTATAGCAGTGTGCTGATAATTTTCTAACTCAGAATCCCCTAGTCTGAGTATTACTCATGAGGTGATTTTGCAATTTTGTAAATTGTTAATAGCCTATGCCTCCACCCATGATTTCATCAAGCTTTTCTTTTTGACTAAACCTTACAATGTCTCCAGTGATACACAGTAGAGGATGCAAGATGTATACTGAGAAGATGTGAAAGTTCCTTAGTAAAACAAGATACGAATCGTGACCCTCAATCTGAAATGATTTTCTTGGGTAGACAGACTGTGAAGCTTCCAAACATGCTGGAGATAGAGTGAGGCCAGACCTATAGTGTCTATGGTAGTAAAGGTGGGAACAAAATGAACATGTTTGGTGAGGGAGTCTATAATAGATAAAGTTGTGTTGTATCTGTTTAATTCTGGGAGTTCCATAATAAAATTAACTGAAATAAATTCTCAAGGTCTAAAAGGAGTCTCAGTAGGGTGTAACTCGCCAAAAGGAGCATGTCGAGTGGGTTTAGTATGCAGGCACAGGTCACAAGCTTCCACGTACCACTGAATGTACCTCAAGATCCCTGGCCACCAAAATATCTGTGAAACTAACTCTAAGGTCTTGAAACAACTGGGATGACCACTGATTTTCATATTATGGTGATGTTGAGTGATTTTACATTGTAAATCCTCAATGTTCGGGACATAGACCTTACTCTGATAGTAGATAATGTCCTGATCTTCTGCTCACTTGCTCATATGCACTGAGTTACCACCTAAAGCTCTGAGGGACTTGATGGCCTTAGAAACACTGTCCTTGTATTTACCTTCTCGATTCGTACCACAAATTTGGCATAGGAACTTGTCCTCCTCCCTTTTAAGGTAGAATGTTTACAACACATTGATGGCAAACATTTTAGGGTGAATTAGTATAATACCCTGATTATCATCTTTGCTGGTGCCATGATTAGCACATTGTAAAAGGCCATTAGGTTTACCCATCGATTTACCAGATATATATTGTAAAGTGAAATTGAAATATGCAAGATAAACTGACCAATAAGCCTGATAACAATTTAAGGTCCAAGCTGTCATAAAGTATTCCAGATTCTTGTGATCTGTCTGAATATTGATAGGGTGACTTGTACCTTCCAAAAAATAATGTCATTCTTTCAAAGCGCAGATTATCACTAACATCTCCTTATCATGGATTTCATAATTATGTTCCACAGGACTTAACGATTTCTAGAAAAATGCGACCAGATGCCACTTATTATCCTCTGGTAGCGACTGTGACATTACTATACCTAATATGAAGTCAGAGCTATCCACTTCAACACGATAAGGTTTTGAGGGATCGGAAATCAAGAGAACGGGAGCTAAAGTCATTGCATACTTGAGAGAATCCAAAGCCTGTTGACAAACATCATTCCAAACAAACAAAACATCCTTCTTCGTCAAATTGAACATAGAATGAGTGATGTGGGAAAAATCCTTGATAAAATGATGGTAAAAGTTTGCGAACCCTGAAAATGACTGTACCTCTGATGTTCTTTGGTACTGGCCAATCCCTAATCCTAGAGACCTTTGCAGGGTCCATCTCAATAGTGTTCTCAGAGATGCAGAGATGACAAGGCCAAGATACTCAATTTTAGTATGACAGAATTCATATTTCTCCACTTTGAGATACAGCTTATGTTCACGAAGTCTTTCCAAAATGTGACATGTGATACAGTCATGTTCCTCCTGCGTTCTCGTGTAGATGAGGATATTGTTGATGTAGACTGTGACAACACCTTCCGTGATCATATCCTTGAAGATCTCATTTATCATTGTCTGAAAGGTTGCCAGGCTATTATTAGTGATACCAAAAAACATAACAAGGGGTTCAAATAATCTGCAATTTATATGAAATGTGGCCTTCCACTCATCGCCTTCCTTAATATGCACATTGTTGTACCCCTACCGGACATCTAGCTTAGTGGAATATTTAGCTTCTTGTAACTTGTTGATGAGTTCGGAAATTAGAGGCAGTGGATACTAGTTTTTGATTGTCATCATGTTAAGAGCACAGTAATCTTGAATAAGATGGAGTAAGCCATCTTTCTTCTTAATAAAGAATACTGGGGATGCCATGGGAGATTTGAGGGGCAAATACGACCAGATTGGAGATTCTCTTCTAAAAAGATATCCAACTCTTTCTGCTCATTTAGTGAGAGGGGGTTATTGTTAAGTACTGATACTCAGGTATCAATGACGCTTGTATAGATATTAATAATCATATCTAAGAACAATACAAATATCACCAGGGCATCGAGTATGACCTCAACCTAAGTGGGTTACTAATTGAGCCCTATTTTTGAATCAACCATCTGGTCAGAAAAACCTGGTTTAGGGGGTGCTTGAGTGCAAACTCTACTGCAAACTGCTATAATAAAGACCTTCCTGTAGAATGGGAAAAAAACTGCTCCAGTAAACCACCTCACTATGTCCTCCAACTTCAAAGAAAGGGGTAGTAAGATTCTAGACCTTGATGCCAGAAATGAAGCAATAGAAATAGTAAAAATTACAGCAATTACTGCTAAACCAAAACCACAGTGGGCTCACATTACACACTGCCTAATAAATGCTAGTGCCGCAAATAAAATTAGACACAATGACAATGGTGTTACTGAAAATTTCTTCCTGAAAACTTGGCATGCAAAGGATATACCCTGTAGATAAGCCACAAGTTTGTATGAATGTCCTTTTACTCTGATATAATATTGGTCATATAAATGGAGTATTGGCGGTAACCTTAAATTATCATAGTAGAGTGTATTCTGGATGTACCCGTCATGAAAGGGTAGCAAGGTTTCTTCATCAACATCAATTAGTCCTTTTTGACAGAGGACATATTCTCGTATGACAGTTTTGAAGTTGCCATGTGGGCAATGGGATGATGACATGGAGTAGGAGGCTGTGAGGTTGATCATCATAGTAACAAATGGATAGAGTAAGGCTGAAGAAACTTAGAACTCCAAAACAAGAAGAGACCAGATAATTAAAATAGAAGTATGTCAGTATTCGTTCTTTTTGTTCATTATTATGTTCCAAAACTGATCAGACTCGTTCTAGGAATCCAGAACAAACATGTCAAAGTGTGCATATTGTTTGTTGATATCAAGGAGGGTGTATTGTTAATTCGGAAGAAGTCGGGGATTGGGGAGGTGAATTGTTATTAGATGATGAGTTTGTTGGTTCTTTTAGAAGGGGATTGGCAGGTCGATAGAATCCTAAGACCAGTTGATGATTGCATGATGATAAAATCCATCAACTGGGAATGTCCAGGACCATTATCATGTATTCTAACCCAACTTGTGTCATTAACTAGAAACAGTATGAATCTTGTAGAGCTGATTCTGGTGTAGAATAAACATGAGTAACTGTAAACCATCTTAATTCCTTCTCTATTGTAGACTTCTCTTCCAAATGCCAAGAAGGGGTGTATGATATCTGAACTTCAACATTTATAGATATTTCGGGGAACCTTATGTGAGTAGACTGGAAGTAGAGTCGCGGGGTCAATTTGGAGGATAGGTGTTGGTGAATAATAAGTGAATAAAGTAGTCTTGATATCCAGATCATGAGTATGAGGACTATCATGAGTATAACGAAATAACAGAGGGATAACATCTTGGGGAGATTCTTGGGTGTCTGGGGAAGAAGTAGGGTGTTTGATTGTAAGCGTAGAGGAGAGATGAAGATTGAACATTTTATTGTTATCTGAATGAGGGAATTTGGGTAAGTTGGTAGTTGGTTTTCTTGAAAGGGAGGATTTGAATGTCTGCTTTGGATAAGCAACCCAATCACCAAATGGGGAAGGTTTTGGTGTGTGACACCATTCCCATCAGAGCCATGGCCTAGGCCCCAGCTAAAGTCCGGGACCAGCCTGTATCTGCACCCAGTCCATGAACCAAGGGTCACACACTGTAATGGTTTGGATTATTAATAAGGCCCTAGGTTTGGTGCATGTCACAGTGTGACACCACTTGTAGAGTGGTGTGACTTTTTTGTTTTTTTTTTTAGTTGAGTTAATGGCTACAGACAAATAATTTACCTCTCCAGCTACAGCTTGTGTTTATGGAGTTAAAACCATAATAAAGAAAAGAATATAAAAGTATTCATAAAGGCATATTATAATAGAGTGAGCCAACTGGAGAAAATGCTTTTATACATAGAATGTGGAGCTTGATAGGTTAATACCCATTAAAAACTCCCTAATCTCACTCTTTGCTGGGAAATGGGTCTGGGAGAGGTCAAGGATGGGTCTCCATGTATAGCAGACTTTGATGTAGTTTGTGTGTTTTTTGGGAAAGAGCAAGGAGTTAGATGCTATGAAGTTATAGTGTATTCTTCTACATATGGTGTCTCTCCATTTTATGATTTCTTTTCCAGCTGGTTTCTTTTCTGGCACTCAATGGTTTTTCCAGCTTAGATAAGCGCTCTCTGTCGAGATTATACACTTTATTCTTTCTTTTTGATCTGGATTTTGTCCATCCTTCTCAAAGTGGGGTTAGAGGAGATGTTACTGCTGAGGATGGTATCTAGTGCATTCTCACATATGGTGGTATCTGCTTTTTGCAGGAGGTTTTCAGTGAGTTTCCATATTATATCTTGTTCATTTTCTGTGCACTGAGAGAGGCAGTGATCCATTGACATTGCAGACACATTGCTCTCTCTGCCATATTAGGAATTTGTAGCCAGTTTTTACTGATTCTATGGACACTGTGTATGGATTTCCATAGGAAGGAACTTCTTTGCTTAGGTCCTGGGACTTTATGCTTCTCCAGATGGTTTCATTTGTTGGGACTATTTTGTTGGTGTTGGATAAGACTTACTGTATTCTGTTTAGATTATCTGATGTAGTCTCTAATTGTTTTTTTCCTGCTTGCTATGATGGTTTTGTATGCTCTTGATTGAGTGACTGATGCTAACATCATACCAGTTAGGGCTACACTCAGATCTATCTGTAGATTCACTTTGTCTACAATATCTCTCTGCACCAATAACAGCTAGAGTGTCAGCCCCTTTATTTCCTTGGACACCACTGTGTCCTTTCACTTTGGTGAAGATGGTTTTCACTGTGCGTTGTCGCGCACCAAAATCTTCCTAATAAGGAAATGTTCCGATTTTTGGTTCAAAGCGGAGTTTCAAACTACCAAAAACTTAACCGATACACCACAGCTTCTCGAAATCAAAACCCTTATGAAAAATGGCCGCATGTTCATTTCACTATACATCATCAATCTCTTTGCCCATTCCAGCATCTCCCACCGAGTCATTACCCCCCTCTGACGATGAATCTATATCACCTTTTCGTTTTTCGCCTTCCAGTCCAAGGACATACGATTTGGATCTGCATACGACTCTTTATATCTATAGTTCCCAATATGCGAGTCTCGACATCGACGAAGAAACGTACCTCCCGAAGTTCCCTCCACCTCTTATTATTCGTCAATGCAGAAGTTCGGATTTGGTTCACCCCAGTCTCATGTTTGGAGAAAAGGTTTATATCGAGGAACGATTAGACTGGTTTACAATTATCAACGTTTATTCTACACCCGAATCAGCCGTTAAAGACTCATATCGGATTTGGTTAGTGACACAAGAAGGGTTCGAATTTACATTCCTGGTTCTAGATGTGCCAAGTTGTTGGGTTGTCATGAAAAACATAAAAACGCAAAAACATAGCCCATATAGACCAGCCAATCTTGTTCCTGTAGATCCTCAAATGTCTCGTTTTTCACCCCATTCGCCAGAACCAATATCTCTCCCCTCTTCTCCATCCAAACGATCCTTCCAAAAGATCCGACGTGTTTGCTCAAACCTTCTTGGACAAAATTAGGACAAAAGGCTTGATTAGGATAAGCGATTAGATTTGTATTTCATCTCCTTCTTTCTTTTTGGACATTTCATTAGCACTTAAAAATTTTGGTTAACTCATATCATCATGTAGGACAATAACGATACTCCTACTTCCCCTATTCCCCTTTTTCAACTCCCTTTCTTCCCTTTTGAATATCGTTCTTCTCTCAGATTCGGACCCAACCCTAATTTCCTCTCACAACTTCGCGTTTACAATACTCTTGTTTCTGAAATTGATGTCGACCCCTCCACAATGCTTCCGATTACTCCACAGCCACTAATGGAGATTACTATTCCTTATGACGATCTGGAGATAGGATATCCACGAGCTTTAACCCTGTACGAACGAACCAACGTCAATGTCATGGACGAATCGTATGAGTTTGTTGAGTTCCTTTCAACAAATCGTCAAGAAGAATCAATCTGGAGACTGGTCTTTCATCATCAATTTCGAAGTTATACTCAATTCTTATTCATAGACACACCCCTATCTGCCATCCCATCCCCTCCCGACTACTCTGTTGGAAATCAAACCCTCCCTTCCTATTCCGATCTCCAATCCAATCTCGTTCAAGATCTGGTATTGTTAAGCGTTGCCATAGCCATTATTATTGCGCCACAGCCACGAAGAAGAAGATCTCGTCAACAAGAACCAGATCAGTAAGAAGTTTGGGATGGTAAGATTATAGTTTTGGGTAAGAGGTAGCGCGAGAAGTGCCAGATGGTGATTTTGGTAAAGCTATGCTGGGAATCCGGTTTCATCGTCTTCTTTTGATCTCTTTTTGTTTCTCTTTTGTTTCTCTTTTTGTTTCAACATATTTCTCCTATTCCCCCTAACCACATATGTGATTCCCCTTTTTTTTAATTGTATCCTCCATTGTTTTCTCCTTTTTCTTTTGTTTCTTTGTTCTCTTTTTGTTTCCTTTTGTTATCATGATGAATGACGAGTGATCATTCCGCTTTCCTTTATGTTTCCAAACGGTATAAATACTGCATGTAAATACATGTAACAGCAGCAATCTACCGGAACGGTTGTCTCAAGTTTAGTTCAGTTTAAGTCAAGCTCAAGTCAAGTTTCGTCTCTAGTCTATTTCTATGCTCACGTCTATTTCTTTGGATTACTCTGAGTGAGGCCTCGGAGTATAAACTCAACGATTTGTATTGTCGTTGAAGCCTTACTAACTTTAAAACAGATTATCATCGCTGTATTATCGACGGCGTATTGACTCACCATTTTTATCGCAACTCACATTTATCGTCCCCCTCACACACACACGATCTTAGGATCATCATTTTTTTGTTGTTATTGGTTTTATATCAATGCACACACACTCACTAAATATCATATTATTCCCCCACCCTCCTCCTTACAAAATCAGCACCAGGACCCGCTCCACGGAGACTAGACAGCCTCAAACAAAATATCTTCGTAGTTTTTCCGATTGTATATATAGCTACAACATTTAGCTATTATCTTCGGATCGTTACAGCGTATTCTTAGGTTGGCTGTTAATGGGATGAGTAGGTTTGTATTTTAGATTGTTGGTCTATCACATATATTGGGAATCTATCAGGATGGTCAATGGGGGTGTTTTGAACAAAGTATAGTATTGCTTATATGCCACTTATCTGATATTTTTATTTCTTTCATTGTTTTTGCCATATCCCAGCACCAACTTTGATGTTTAGGTGGCCATTTGGCAGGAGCCATCTGTATAAGCTTATACTAGGATGACAGGTCTGATTTGTGGGTGAGTCACAGTGGTATGTTTGGGTGGAAGGTTGTTTGCTTGTAAAAATTCAGTATGTTTACTCAATTCCTGTGGTTTTGTTTATAGGGTTGAATTGATGAGATTTTTGATTACTCTCTAGGTTTACTGTAGTGGAGTTTGATAGGGCCCAGGTATGAAGTAAGAGGTTGGGTGTTACAGATTCCATTTAGGGGGAATTTTGGCTAATAGATTTTGTGCTGCTCTAGACTATGTGGAGTTTTACAACTGGTTTGTTTAAGGTCTCTCTACATGTTGGGCATCTGTACTTGTTTGTATGTTTGTGCGAGCACACAAAGACTTTTGTAATAGGTTGCCTGTCAATGACACTCTGTGGGTGTTTCTTAAGCAGGTGAATTCTTTCCTATTCCAGGCTATTTTTTGATTCATTAGGCCTATGGTGGTACGAGACTGGCATATCCTTGCATGTCTCTACACTTATATTAAGGCCATCGACTAAAGTTATATTTTTTGGCTACTTTAAGCATTTAATGGATGGTGGGATGAGATGCATCAGGATGGACAGCTATCATGGCAACTCATCTTCCAACAATCTGTGCTTTTAGCCAGACAAGTTCTTTTCCTTGATGCCTCTTTAGATGTATTTCCATACCCTCCCAGTTTCTATTCCAATCCTCCCAATCCCCTAATACCATCCCCTCTCTACAAAGCAACAAATTCAGTAACATTTTACTTGCTGACAAGTAGATGACCTCGACCAATGGAAGAAGAGGATGTACGACTCATAAAGAGGAGAAGAGTAAGAGATTAGGAAAATAGAGGAATCATCGCTGTGGCAGTATAGTGTGAAAATGGTAGAAAGGAGAGTATTGCTTTTCTTCCAAATTGGGACTGTTTGTGTTTGTTGTACTTCTATTTCCTCCTTAACATTCCTCATCACTTATTGTTCTTCTCTCCAATTGTAACCCTCCCTCCCTTTTTCTTCCTTTCCTTCCCTCTTATTGTTTCATGAAAAAGGTTTACAATTCTTTATTGTTAAAACTCCTAAAATTTCCAAAAATATTTCTTTTGTTCAGAACGGTATAAATAAATACATGTAACAGCAGCAATCTACCAGAATGGTTGTCTCACAGTTTAGTCTAAGTTCAAGTCAAGTTTCATCTCTAGTCTTTTTCTACACTCATATCTTTGTCTTTGGATTACTCTGAGTGAGGTCTCGGAGTATAAACTCAATGATTCGTATTATTGTTGAAGCCTTATTAACTTTTAAACAGATTTCTATCACTGTTTTATCGACAGCAACACATTTATTGTCACTTCATTGTTTCACATATATCATCCCCCTCGCATACGCACACCCAGTCTTAGTATCATTGTTGTTGTTGTGTTTGTTGTTGTAGTTGAATCAACATTGACACATACACTCCCTCACCACTATATCCTATTTTATTCCCCCACCCTCCTCTTATGAAATCAGCACCAGGACCCACTCCACAGAGACTAGATGACCTCAATCAAATATCTTTGTAGTTTTCCAATCATATATTTAGCTACGACATTTAGCTATTATCTTCGGATCGTTACAACAGGCACTCAGCACCGCTCAAGAGAGAAAATGGAAAACGAAGATAATGGGGAAAATGAGGAATGGGATATAATATGAGAAATGTGAGGATACATAAAATAAGCAAGGACCAATGATAAACATAGAGAAATGAGGAGACAGCACTAGCATACCCTGACAGGCAGGCTCTGAGGGATTTGACACTCTCCTACAGATTCTGACACTCTCCAGATTCCTGTTTTTACTGAGCCAGCTGGTGATGCACAAGGGCAGGAGCTAAGCAGAGAGCTTCAGGGAATCAGTGAATGTGTATCTCACTCAAAAACAAAGGGGGAGCCAAAAGCTAATCTTATTCTAGTATAAAGAGAATTTTATATACATAAGTCTCTAATGCAAATTCGGAGTTTTAGTATTTGAAAGATGGGAAGGATTTGTGGGGTCATGGGAAAGCTGTGTCAGCACTTGGGAATGGGGACAGAGATGTGTGGAAAATAAAGAGTTTCTGAATTATAATAAAAATGAACTCATTGAAAGATTCTCCTTGTAAGCTGTCATAATCCTCAACACCGGTGATTGAGTTGACTTTACCTGGGCAAAGGTGAATTCACTTCTTCAGGGCACCATTTGATGACATGCACCCACTTCCAGGCCATGTAACAGAGATCAGTTCAATGGGCTTGGTGACAGGAATCTTAGGCAATTGGCTTGTGATGTGTATTGTTTCAGTGGCAGAATTTACATCCATTAGAAATTCTGCCAGTCTAAGGTTTGGTGATATTGGGTAGGAAAGGTATGTGGGAATCTGAGATGTCTCCTCAAATGATTCTCCAGATATCTGCATTGGAGTGAGGGGATGTCTGAATGCAATGAAGTTTTGCCACCCTATTTAGGTGGCATTCTGGTGAACTCTTCATCTTTGCTGTGACATATATATCCTATGACTCATGCCATCCTTTTGATTTTGATTGTCTATCTCACATTGGTAAGTCTTACATGAACATAAAATAGAGACTCTTACCACTATATTGAAATAATTTGATTTAGCCAGAGTACTTGTAATGTTTCCATTAAACAAATGGGCCACCAGCCTCAAGTATAACTAGTTACATCGGTACTTGTCTGACATATAATAAAAGTAAATATTTTTTAAAATTTGAGAGTGACAGCACTGGTCAAGGTAGAATCTGAATTCATAACATTACTAGCAATAAAGATTTGCAAGCACTATCTATCCTTTATCCTATTGTATTTTATCATTAATGCAATGTTGTCTTATCAACATTGTATCACAGATGTCTCACCAGGCTTCAATGCCATTTCATGAAGATGGACACTGGCCTGACATGGCATCTGTAATAAGCATGTCTGCAATCAGAAAGTCAGGTATCATGTGTCCAATACCATCTATGATCAATGACAGGTAGTTTGACTGGTAATCCCATAAGGTTTGAGGTCTGTATCCTGAACTCTTCTAATCTGAGCAGATAGAGATCTTCAATTGATGACATGGGAGCCTTGATAAATTCACAAAAACTATGTGAAGAAAGAAGGTTTGGGTGAAGATGCCAGTGATATTAGATGTGAATGAACCTTCCTTTCTTGGAATTAGAGAGTGGGATAATTGTGGTTGTTGAACATACTTTAGGTCTCTCTGGGCAATTTCCAGCTGTCACAGTACACTAAGCAGCACTCAGTGGTGTTTTAGTTTGATCCACATTTTCCTCAATCTCTCTGAGTTCTTTGAACTTGTCATTGTAGGATACTGGATGATAAGTCCCTTTGAACAGGATAATATAAGCCGTTAAGTGTTGTTATCGTGTCAACGCTTATTGGCAAGATACTCTAGGATCTTCTAGTATCCTTAGGTAAGCACATCCATCAGCAACCCTGTCCGATTGAATCATTCAACAATTTTCACTCATTAAACTCAGTCAGCATTGGCGGATAGCATGCTGAACATAATGGTAAGAAGATTTATTGAATATTTGTTAAGATTTTTATCCAAAAATTCACCTGCAATTCCTTAGTCCTAGTGCCGCTACTAACAAGCTACCACTACCCTTGCTCAATAGCTGTGTTTGACATTCAATGACTTTAACAGTCTTTCCTTGAGGCATTCACATTCACATTCAATCGCAATCTAGCTATTGTAAACAACGTTTCAATTGTGTGACAGTAGCAATGAATTGTAATCTGGTGTGTTTTTCATCTGTTGATTGGCTTGTTCAGTTTTTATTTATTGAAGATTTCAGTAGTTTTACTTTATTTGTTAGATTGATTATTGCATTTTGAAAAGCAATATTATATATATATATTTCAATCAGAATGATACTTTCATTCCCAAGCGCATTGGACGTTAAGCTTACCGTCAGCTGAGAGTTGACCTTGTGCAAGCTTATTTTCTTATTTCTGGCAGTCTTATCATCTTGTGCTATTTCTTCTTATTTCTCTTAAATCATAAGTTTACTATTATCTTAATCCACTTATTAAACTGCGAGCACTGATGTTTTTCCCATTCTACGCTAAGAAATTATACCATCGCTGGGTAGCTGGATGACCGACACATGTATTTCTGGGTTGGCAACCATACTGAATGTGAGTCTTGTGTTTTAATTATATTTTTTCCCTGAGATCTTAAACTGTCCTTCCCTCATATAGTGTCACTCATGTCCGTCTAGTCAAGATGCTCCTTTCACTCTGCATCTACAACCTGGTATGTAGTGTTTATTCTGTCTCTCATATCCAACATTCTAAGTTTCTTTTCAGATGTTTTTTTCAGAAGGAAATTTTCTCTTTTTACTTGGGGCTAGCTAGGTATGTTTCATCTTTCATCATAAATCGCTGTGACTAATGTTGTTGAAGCATAGAAATTTTTTTAACCAGTCGGCAGTACAGCCTGTGTAATTACAGTTTTTTTTTTACAATACAAGATCCAAAATTCCAGACGGAGGACACAAATTTTTAGGGCCTGAGGCATCATCAACACATCATGCTGCCAACAGGTGCAATTTTCAATCGGCGAGCAGAAATTTTTTCCCATTGTCTCAGTTTCATGCCCCCTGCTCCCAGAAAAAAAAAGACACCCAAAGCATCATTAACAGGTTCCTTGACTGTTGGTGAGCTTGAGTATGTGAAGCAGGTGTCGAAGAAAAAACATGGCACTGCAACCAAAACTGCTGCCAGCTATAATAGATACATTCAGCGTGGGAAGCAGTGGCTGGCTGATCTCATTGCTGGTATCAGAAATGGCAACACCTTCGAATGTCCACGTGGTAGTCTCGAAAGCAGTCTGCAGACTTCATGGAAGTGGACTTCTACTGATTTAGCTCATGCATTCAATGAGACACCTACACGAGCCTCACCTTGGGCACTTGCAAGCTTTATTACCTTCAAGTGTTTTAAAGAAAACCTTGGAGCTTCTACTGCTGATGGCATACAGGCTGCTTTCAAAAAATATTGGGATAATGTGTATGTCTTTATTAAATTCTAATATTTCACTCTATTCCAATATTTTTCTCAGAGATACAGAAGGCATCTACAGAGGAGAATGGAAGTGGGATGAAGAAAGGGGAAGAAGTTTTGGCAATCCGGCATGCTCTGTTGATGTAATGGACACTGTACATGCTGTCAAGAAGAAGCATGGTGCGGAAAATCAGCGGTCTCACTCAACGGCAATGTCTTTTAACATGCTTCAACACATTTACAACTGGTCTCTTTTATTTATTCCCTCAAAACTAATTTTACCCGACATACTCTCTTTGACAAGTGAAGACCGGCTGCTGCTTCATAAGCAGCTTGGATGGCGTGCATTCTCTTCGTTCAGCTGGACTTTATGGATGAGGTGAGTTATATTATTATTTCACTTTTCTTAATTTTTTCTCATTGATTTCAGAAATTTTGAAACTTTGAAAATGCAGTGTCAGCACCTTGTTTTCAGCTGTGTCACAAATGACAAGTTCAAGCTTTCTCACTGGAAAGTCTCACTTGAGCAACGCAAAAATTGGCAGAATAAATTGGGTAAGGAGCAAGAGCTCCATGGACATTTGTATGAAATCTATCCCCGATCAGAACTTCCTGCTGCTGATTTGGATTTTCACATGTGCAATTGGATCTCTTACCTGGAACATGTATATGGAAGGGCACTGGTACCGACTGACTGGATATTCCCATCTATTGGCAGCAATGGGATCATTCAGCAACACATCCCAATGTCACATGATACCATTCAGAGGTGGATCGATGAATTCGCCAAAGGTGCGGGTATTGATTCTTCAGAAGTCCGGTTGACAACACACTGCTTCCGGCACGGGGGGGCTCAATACCAGTTCATGTACGCACCTGTTGGCAAGCAATGGACATTGGCAACCATTCGCTGGTGGGGAGGCTGGGCAGAAGGGGAGCATGTGAGTGAATTTATTTTTCATTTCTCATGCAACGAAAAAATTAATTTAAAATACATAGCGCGACACACTCATCCGGTATCTACTAGATGAGCTTCACTACTATGAAGAAGGTCATGGCAATGCATTGAGGCCTATTCCAACGGAAGCTCATTTATCCTTTATGGGTGAACATCGTGAAATTCAGCCAGTTACATTAGTGGATATGAAATCTATATTTACATCAATCGAGGAAGTTATCACCACCAGGGTTACTGCAGCCATCTCAAATATTCTACATGATGACAGCTGCTTTTCAGACATCCTTAATATTTTACAGGCACAGCTGGTTACCAACGGTACTGGAAACCTCAAATCCATCATCTGGCAAGGTGAGCACAGGGCCATGCGTATAGCACCTCTTGAGCCTGTGGCTGCTTCTCCATTACCTGCTGGACAGAACACTGGCTTACCTCCGGGTCTCTATGTATCCAACATCTCACATTCTATCCCTCCTGCAGAGTGGTGGAAAGCTTATGTTGAACAGTGGGACTCAGGCAATGGCTGTTGTATTGCACTGAAAAATTGGGAGCCTAGTTGGATGAAACACCCAGCCTTTGCTAACAAGTATTATCAGCGGAAACTTGTTGCACTGGAATTTGAACAGTGAGTCCCTTTTTATTTTTATTTGTCTATCCATTAGACTTCTTCTGTCAGTCATGGGCGAGACGAACGACTCTTCCTCCAATGCTACCCAGAAGCCGCAAATGGGACCACACCTCTCTTGCAAAAGATTCGCAACGCCCAATTTGCTCGAGGTGAATCTAAGCCGCGCCAAAGGAAAAACTCAATAAATTCACACATAGTTTGATAGAAAACAAAATCATATAATCATATATATCAACTTTACCCAACGGTTACAGATTTTCTACAAATTAAAGAGCATTCTGGTAGTGGCGGCAATGGTGGTATGGGCAGTGAGAGACCTGGCTGTGATCAAACTGATGAAAAAAATAGAACATCTGAAAGATATAAAGTGAAAACATATGCACAAAAGAAAATGGAATGAAAAGGACGCACAATTCAAGTCCAACTCAAGCAACAGGAGCATTTGCTACATGAGTTCAATCATCTTTGGTGAAACTAGTGGACGGTAGATTTTTGACATGGGCACAACAGAGTTTTGACGGGTAACTAGATGGTGAGGCGAAAATGGTGGTGAGGGTGCTTGGGTGAGGATGTATATGGGATGGCGCGGGTGGACGACTTCAGTGGTGTACTGGAACAAGCCAGTCCTGTTACTTGTGCAAACCACGGATCGGATTTCTTTCACTCACCTGTACCATATTAACCCAATCACAACAAAAGGGTGTAGGAACTGTCAAATCAATCCTCCTAACAAGCAAGAAAAGGTGGGAGGGTCCTGTTTGCCTGAGAAACAACGTTGAATACCACAGGCTAGTAAGGAAGCAAAAAAATCACACATGAAAACGGCGCTGGAGCGAGCCTTTGAATCTTCCTAGCAAATGGGGCGGGGGTGACTGGTGCTGCTGATGATGGGATGGATAGTGCTGGTCCTCCTGATTTCCCGGTTCCAGGGTCAGACAGGAAATGGAAATGATGATAAAGGGAAAAATAATAATAATTTTTATCTTACTTACCTGCTTGGATTGATTCAAAAGACAGAAACCTAAACGATGACGACAAGGATAGATAGATATTGGGAGAGGGAAAGATGTGCACGCATGCGATTATGCAAGCAGACGCCTGTTCGAGCACCGTGTGCGGGAGAGTTTGAGGGAATCGACCAATGGGAACATGGGAATGAGCTTAGGTCAGCTGTATCTGGCACTATCCGGGACCAATCTCTTATATTTGGCGACATAAGTGATGGTAACAGCATGGTCCAGCAATACAAGAGAAAATAAAGAAGGGGATGAGGGCGATCTTCTCCAGCAGAGTGGGTCCTTGGTGTTGCTAAAAGTAAAAGAGAATCCAAAATATGTCAGTAGAATGATGATAAAAATAGTTGGATAAGAGGGGATAAAACAAAAGTCAGTAAGTGAGAGGTTAAACTTGTAGTTTATACTCCAATGTGGTCAGAGTGAAAGTGGTGAGAATTTTAGGGAGAAAATAGAAGTACCAAATAAACACAAACAGTCCAAAAATGGAAAGGAAAAGGTAGTACTCTTACCATTTGGCACTGCACTGCCACAGCAATGATTCCTCTACTCTTCTCCTCTTAGTCCTTTTCTTCTGTTTGGTGATCAAGGTTGTCTACTTGTTGGCAAATAAAATGTTAGTGAATTGGTTGCTTCATAGACCATGATGATTGATCTTGCTGCATTTAACCTTCCATAACAGGTACATCCAAAACACACTCTACTATGATGATCTAAGGTTACCGGTCTCTGCATGAACTGTCAGAAATTGCCTCAAAGAAAACAACTTCAAGGCAGTTGTCAAGGTCAAAAAACCTCTGCTAAAGCAAGCTCATTGAAAGTGTCAAATGGCATTTGCTCTGTTATCAGAACTAGGCTGTGAGGACTAAAATCAATAGAATTGAGTCAGATGGACATCAAATCTGTCTGGAAAAAAGTTGAAGAGTCTCATTCTGACTGGACTACATCTACAACAGTCAGGTTTGGTGGTGGAAATCTTATGATATGGGGATGTTTTGGGTGGAAGGTATAGGGCATATTCAGGATATTGAAGGGAGGATGAATAGTGAACAGTACAAGAATATTCTGGACCAGCATCTGCTCTCCAGTGTTGAAGAACTGGAAGTTCCCATGGATGAAGTTATCTTCCAACAAGACAATGATCCTAAACATACCTCAAAATTACTTCAAAAATGATTTGAAGATCAATGGAATGGCCTGCACAATCTCTAGACTTAAATCCAAAAATTTTGAAAGGAAATGACATGTTGAAACACTGGAGCATAGTGTTGTTGGCTCCATGCTAATTGAAGTAGCATACCTATACCATGTTTTGTTTGTTTTTAAATCCTGTTAAATGATTCTTCCAATTGACAAGATAATTAATGTCTCAGTGTTTTGAATTTTAGAAATAGTTTCAATGGCATATATCGCATTGCTTCACCAAGCCACTATTGGTAGGAGTGTTTGTTGGAATATTATATTGCAGCATCAAAATTACCTGTAATTGTAATTATGACTTAGGCCATTGGTGAATCTGAGGAAGGGTATGGCTTGTTTATGTTGTGGAACATCACTAAGCATGGGTATCTTCTCTTTGTTCTTTAACATTGTCAAGGTGCTTACCTCACATGAAAGCAGCTATTACCATAAATTTATATTCATATTATGTACTTTACTAAATCATTGTAAATATGGAAAGAAAGTCAAGTGTGGGTGGGTAACTCTGTGTCTTTACAGTGTGATGTCTGTCAGGGTATGCTAGTGTCATCCCTTTCGTTTCTTCTGTTTATCTTCGATTTCTATCTATTTTATTTATTTCCACATTTCTTGTATTTTATCCTACTCCTTGTCTTCCCCTTTCCTTCTGCATTCCCATTTTTCCCTTCGACAGGCACTGAGCACCTGTTCCCATCAGCACCATAGCCTAGGCCCCAGCTAAAAGTCTGGGACCAGTGCATATCCGCACCCAGTCCATGAACCAAGGACCGTGTACAACCTTCGCCATTTTTCATAGTATATAGTTAGTAGCCCTAGAGGAGGGAACCCTAAGTTTGTTCTCTTAGGATCCCCTCCCTCTAGGTGAGTTAGTATTTTTCCCAAAATATAATTCTCTTAGGATCTCCTCCCTCTAGTCTGAGTGAGTAGCCCTGACAAAATCATCATACAACAATTTGATTTCTAATGAGGGCACAAGCGTAAAGGGTAACATGGTTTCAAAGTTGATGGCAATTTCATTACTAAGGATGTTGTAGGTCTGAACATGAATGGTGAAATTTTCATTGGGTCGAGATTGAGGAACAGGAGAAAAGGAAAATGGAAAGAAAGGGAAATGAAGAAGTGGGAGGAGCCTGAGAGACATTACTAATCATGATTACTAAGCATTAATGCCCAATAATTACCTGTGTTAAACACAAGTCTTTTTAAACTGATCAAACTGGTTTCAAACTGAACTGGGATCAAACCAAACTCAAACTGCAATGGGTTGCTAAATATGAACTGGTTTCAGACCGAACTGAACTGAACTGAACTGGATCCATCACTAAACTGCTTTTATCAGTGCTGACAAACTAGTACATTCTCATAGTATAAATAACCCTGAATCATATATCTAGTTCCTCAGTTCTGAAATTAAACTAGTGTTGAGTTACAGTCACAGTGTATATAGTTACATACGTGCACCGCGCCTATTTCCTCACTCGTGTTGAGTACACGTAGTGAGGTACGTTCCTTTTATAGTTTAGCTTTTCTTTCTATTATTAATTACTGTACCTAGCAATATTCTTTAGGTACGCTAATATTCTATCACTCGTGTTGAGTACACGTAGTGAGTAATATTCTTTAACTAGTCATCTGACTTGTGGCTATTCTTGTTTGATTCTTCCATCTCTAAAGTCTGACTGCTAAATCTGGACTCTCTCCAAACTCTATCCAAACTTCTGACCAAGATATCCACTATCTGCAGAGTGTTACAAGGCAAATTACTGAGCAAGTACAAGTGAGTAGTGTAACACATAAGTTGAAGCTGGCTCAGTATACTAATTGTCTGTGACATTGGTTCTGTTAGGGCAACTCAGGGCACACACCTAGAGGAGGGAAAACCTAAGAGGAAAAGCTTAGGGATCCTCTTCTAGGGAAAATGACTATATATCTATGAGCACAGGTGCTCGGTTGATCCCCATGGGATCTGCGGTGATAACGAACGAAAATGAGAATTCGGCCGAAGACTGAATTCGAGAGAACGAGTTAAAAACGAGAAATAGTCAGGAATATGAGGAAGTGAGAAAAGGCAGAATAAACACAGAAAGAGCATGAATATGGGAGAATGGGAAAACAGGAAGACAGAAAGTGTCGCTAGCATACCGTGACACCTGTCATGTAACTGGTTGCTTTCATCATCCCTTCTACTCAAAAACATCATAAAACCCCAAAAATCACTTAGTTTCCTATTCTTTTCCAATCTCCTCCTTTCCCTGTCACATGTTGTGACATTCTAATCATTTCTCCTTGATTTCTCCTTGGTTTCTCCTTTTTCTTCCCATTGCCCACGACTCAGCGAGAACAGTGAGTCATTTCTGAGACATTACTGACTCATTCATATTTCCTTTTATTGTTAAGCTGTTCATGCCCAAAAGTCTATATAAGAAGGGCACTTTTCCCCTCTGGACATCATCTCATCTTACTATTATCCATATCATTCAACTGTCTATAACTACTCTGGTACCTGTTGGTCCATTATAAACTTGTGTTCAACCACTATCCTAGTCTCTAAGACTTCACTTCACTTATCTAAACTCTCCTCTTATCTACATCTACTTCAATAACATCTTATCAACATCACTACACACAACGTCAACGCTCATCACCATTAACTAACTTCAACCTCTTACTCTTTCTTCGCCATCAACATTGGACTACCCTTGACCATTGTCGGAACTATTAAATACATCGCCAAACACCGTCATAATTGCTGAACACCGTCGTAATTGTTAAAACATTGTCATAATCATTGAATGTTGTCGTAATTGTCAATAACGTTATCATAACTGTTATCAACAATACTATTCTCTCTAGTCTAAAGGGACCCCCAAGGACTTTCAACCTTCACCAGCAAGACCTACTCTCTCTCGAGTCTATACTCACTCAAGTAATCATTCGTAGCCACGTATACTTCCACACACACACTTGCAACCATAAACTTGCATTACAGCGCTTTTTGAAAGCTAAGGTGGGTGACTGTTTTTGAAATATTGGATTTTTTAAGACACTCAACACAATTAACTCCCAAAAAATATGGGCAAGTGCTAGATAAAAGTTATACAATTCCATTGCAATAAAAAGTAGGCAATTATCTTACATAGTGCTTGAGAAATCCTCGTTCTCAGGTGGGAAATTTCTTAGCTGACCCGCCTTAGCTTTTGAAAAGCGCTGTAACCAAAGACACTTAAACAAAGTTTGACTTCAAGGTTCAAGCTGATAGGAGATTGTCATTGATATTCTTCTTGAAGTACTCTTGATTAATCTACAGTATTTAAATTACTGGACCTTACTTACGCAAGTGTCGGATGTTGACATAAGTACCGTTATGCAAGTCACTGATGCGTAAGTTGCGGTGGATACATCACAACACCACCCCCCCCTTAAATGAGGTGTCGACCCAACACCTGTGCAATCCTTCCCAAGGTTAAGTTGGACGGCATTGGAAAAGGAGACCGTTGATAATACAAGGTGCATCAGGATGATCTTGATAGAAATCGCACAATAAATCAGGAGCTGCAAGGTCTTTCTTGGGAATCCACTGATTGTGCTCAGGACTATAACCCTCCCAACATACTTTGAACTCCAGCCAACATCTAACCACACGACTGTCCAGTACCTGTTCTACCATGTAGTGCTTGCCATCGTCTCAGATTTCGGGAGGCAGAGGCAGCAGAGAATGACGCCCAGGAATCAAGTTGTGAATGGCAGGATGTAATTTGACAACATGGAAAACCAGGTGGAGTCTCAACATTGACTTTGGTAGAATGAGACAGTACAAGTGAGAACTGACTTTGGTGGCAATTGGGAATGGTCCTAGAAAACGATGTGACAGCTTTGACGAAGGCCTCGTCATTTTGATATTGCTGGCATTGAGGTAAACCTTCTCTCCGGGCTTGTACTCTGGTGCAGGTACTTGTTTCTGATTATAGTACTTAGTCATGTCATCTTTCACTTTGATAATAGCAGAACGAGCTTCTTCGAGAGATGAGGACATCTGTTCTTTGAACTCGTTGACAGATTCAATCTTAGACTCTGCTAGACGAGGTTCGAAACCCATTTGCGGTTGGCAACCTGTATCGAGTTCAAAAGGCGTGGCTTGGGTTGCAGAATGCGTATGATTGTTGTACGCAAATTCGGCCATAGGGAGAAGGCAATCCCAGTCATCTTGGTGTTCTGAAGTGAAAACACGGAGGTATTGCTTGACTTCTGTGTTAGCTCATTCTGTCTGACCATTGGTCTGAGGATGGTATGCAGTGGAGGATGCAAGACATATACTGAGAAGACACAAGAGTTCCTTGGTGAAACGAGATACAAATTGCCGCCCTCAATCTGAGATGATCTTCTCTGGTAGACCGTGAAGCTTCCAAACATGCTGGAGATAGAGCGAGGCTAGACCTGTAGCATCTACAGTGGTAAAAGTGGGAACGAAATGAACACGTTTGGTGAGGGAGTCTATGACAGACAAAATCGCATTGTATCCGTTCGATTCTGGAAGTTCCACGATAAAATCGACTGAAATGAATTCCCAGAGTCTAAAAGGAGTCTCGGTGGGGTGTAACTCGCCGAAAGGAGCACATTGAGCGGGTTTAGTGCGCAAGCACGGGTCACAAGCTTCCATGTACCGCTGAATATACCTTGAGATCCCTGGCCACCAAAATGTCTGTGAAACCAACTCTAAGGTCTTGAAACGACCCAGATGACCACCAATTTTCATGTCATGATGACATTGAGTGATTTTGCATCGCAAATCGTCAACATTCGGGACATAGACCTTACCCCGATAGTAGATAATGTCTTGATCCTCTGCCCATTCGCCCGTGTGGACCAAGTTGCCACCCAAGGCTCTGGGGGATTTGATGGCCTTAGAAATGCTATCCTCATGTTTACCTTCTCAATTCACGGAGCAAATTTGGCATAGGAACTCGTCCTCCTCTCTTAAGGCAGAATGTTCGTAATGCATTGATGGCGAACATTTTGGGGCGAATTAGCGTAATACCCTGATTATCATCTTTATTGGTGCCATGGTCTGCATGTCACGAAAGGCCATTGGGTTTGCCCATTGATCTACCAGGTATATGCCATAAAGTGAAATTGAAGCGTGCGAGGTAAACTGACCAGCGAGCTTGACAACGATTTAAGGTACAAGCTGTCATAAAATATTCCAGATTCTTGTGATCCGTTCGAATATCAATAGGGTAACTTGCACCTTCCAAGAAATGATGCCATTCTTCTAATGCACAGATTATTGCCAGCATCTCCTTATCATGGATTTCGTAATTACATTCCACGGGACTTAACAATTTCGAAAAAAACGCGACTGGATGCCACTTATTATCCTCAGGTAGCAGTTGTGACAATACTGCACCTGATGCGAAGTCAGAGCTATCCACCTCAACACAATAAGGTTTCGAGGGATTGGGAATCAAGAAAACGGGAGCCGAAGTCATCGCATACTTGAGAGAATTGAAGGCTTGTTGACAAACGTCATTCCAAACGAATGGAGCATCCTTCTTCATCAAACTGAACATAGGATGAGCGATACAGGAGAAATCCTTGATAAAACGACAGTAAAAGTTTGCAAACCCTAAGAATGATTGTACTTCAATGACGTTCTTCGGTACTGGCCAATCCCTAACCCCAGAGACCTTCGCAGGGTCCATCTCGACAGTGTTCTCAGAGATGATGAGACTGAGATACTCAATTTTAGTATGACAGAATTCACATTTCTCCACCTTGAGATAAAGCTTATGTTTACAAAGTCTCTCCAAAACACGATGCGTGATGCGGTCATGTTCCTCTCGTGTTCTTGTGTAGATGAGGATATCGTCAATGTATACTGCAACAACACCTTCAGTGATCATGTCCTTGAAGATCTTGTTCATCATTGTCTGAAAGGTTGCTGGGCTATTAGTGAGACTGAAAAACATAACAAGGGGTTCGAATAACCCATGATTCGTATGAAATGCGGCCTTCCACTCATCACCTCCCTTAATACGTACATTGTTGTACCCCCATTGGACATCCAGTTTAGTGAAATATTTCGCTCCCTATAATTTGTTGATGAGTTCGGGAATTAGAGGCAGTGGATACCAGTTTTTAATTGTCATTGTGTTGAGAGCATGGTAATCTTGAATAAGACGGAGCGAGCCATCTTTCTTCTTGATAAAGAACACTGGGGATGCCATGGGAGACTTCGAGGGGCAAATACGGCCAGAACAGAGATTCTCTTCTAAAAAGATATCCAGCTCTTTCTGCTCATTCGGTGAGAGAGGGTAGATTTTGCAGAACTTAGGGTCTGAATCTGGCAGCAGCTCTATTGGATGGTCCCACTTCTTAGGAGCGGGAAGCAAGTCGAAAGCCTCCTTAGTGAAAACGTCCTCGAAATCGTAGAACTGTTCAGGAATGATATCGCAAAAGCCCTTTTTGGTGGGAGTTCCGGCATTGTTGGTATAAGCCTGGGTGCGTCTTTGAGAAATGGTTTCAGCAGCCCCGATACGGTGGCCAGAAGAGCCTTCCGGGTTTAACAAGACTGCAAAAAGGCAGTCACCCTGTTCTCTGGATTGAACTCATCCTCAAGGTCAATCAGATCAGCCATATCTGGATCATCCGATTCAGTCTCATCGAGCTGTACCAAATGCGACCTATGAATGGTATGCATAAAACGACGAGATCCCTTCCCAGGTAGTGGTGGTGGGACATAGGATCTACGCTCTGGATTGCAGTGCGTGAGTTCAACCTCTCCTGTGGTGTAGTCAATGACAGGATTATGGGCCCTGAACCACAGTAGACCAAGGAGAATGAGATACTTCCCAGGTGTGGTGATGGCAAATAGAACACGTTCCGAATGGGTTTGGTATCGCATAACAAGCTTCACGACATGGGTAATGCTCTCTGCTATGTTGGGAGTGCCATCAACATTGAAAACAGGGATTGGTTTTGGAAGTTGAATCATGGGGAGTTGATATCTCTCTACAAAGTCTCGGTCCAGGAACATACCACTTGCATCCGTATCAAGCATTGCTTTTGTGGAGAGGACATCACCTGTGTCGACACTTTGCAGTTCCACAGCAATCTTGAGCTGTTGTGTGCCAGCAGTGGCCACGAGTCAATATTCGTGAGGAAGCTTACTGTGTTTACCAAGTGACAAACGTGAAGGCAGGGAGAACGAAGTTTTTGGTGGAGTTGGAGGAGGTGTTTCGGGGGATGCATCAGAAGTAATAGATTCAGAACCAGATGTCTCATTGCACTCATTGTCTATGTACAATATATCAAATCTATTATGCATCGGCAATGAGGGAGCATCCCTTACTTGTTGCCATTCTGAAAATCCTCCACGTTAGGGATCACAGTAGCCTCGTTTTCCACCTCGACATTTTCCATGTGAGTTTAAATCTCGAGGGTGTCTTGTTGGGCAAAACATTGCTCAAGGATCTCATCAATTTTGTCAGTTTGCATGTAACAAACATCGAAGGCACAAGGACATTCACAAGCCATGTGCCCAATTTGTCCACAACAAAAACAACAAGATGTCTCATTCTGAACTCGGCGACGAGTTGCATCAACATCTATCACGTCATTTTGAGGTTGAACAACGGGAGCTGCAGGAGTCAAAAATGAGGGTCTTGCGGGGGCAGGTTGGTTCACAGAAACGGGGGATCAAGGTGGCGGAAAAGGAGGTGGTGCATACATAGGGGTTGTTACTGTTCATTGAAGAGGCGGGAAAATGTTAGGCCTAATTCATGTCATAGGTACTGACATTAATGGAGTGGTTGAGGGTCGCGCAGAACATTTCGCAGCATTGAACGTGTTATGTGTGCAATGAGCTTGGTCGAAGAGGTGTGAGGCTTTGATCCAGCCCTCAGCATCGGCATAGTCAGGTCTGTTTATCATGGTCCCCACTTGCACGTGGATGTCGTGGTTGAGACCCGATCGATAATACGTTGTAATGGTGAGACCATCCTTAGCTGTGAAACCGGCTCATTCTATGATAATACGAAACGTGTCAGTGTAATCGTCCACAGTGCGACCTCCTTGAGCATAACGACCTGATTGGAGGAGATTCAGGGTGTCTTCCGCCTCGGTGATGGGGAAGAACTCAGATTGAAAACAAAGTTGAAATTTGTCCCAGGTTTTGAAAGGGCAAACTCCTTTGCTGTACTGGGCATGAAGGTTTTCCGCGAACACACCAGCACAACCTATATTCATGTATGACAACACCCATAGGATCTTGGTATCAAGATTGGCAAAGTCTCCACCACAAACACTCATATAGGGAGTGACCGAGTTTCAGAAAGAACAACCGCTTTTGTGATCTCCATCAAAGGCTACAGGAACAGAGGGATGAGTGTTGCAAGAGGATTTCATATTGCTCATTGGGTTTGAGGCTGGGGCCTCGGGAATAGAAGGAGACGGATTAGGAGGAGCAGCAGCAGAAGCCTGAGTTTCAAGAAGATGAGAGAAGTGAGCAATGAACTGATTAAGAGTTGCACTCTGTGTTGCAAGACCTTCTTCAATCGCAGTCAGTCGCTGTCCCTGTTCTTGAACAGCTTGATCTAGATCCATGATTAGAGAAAACATAACGTGAAAGACAGAGGAGTCATTTTATAGACGAAGATGTCGGGAAAAGGCGATGCAATGTCGAAGGCAAGTTTCTGAGAAAGACGTCGATAGAACAACCAGTCCGAGGTAGGAAGCTTTTTCTACTGTTAGGGCAACTCAGGGCACACACCTAGAGGAGGGAAAACCTAAGATCTATTCATGGAAAGCAACTAGCTACTCACCTAGAGGAGGGAAAACCTAAGAGAAAAAGCTTAGGGATCCTCCTCTAGGGAAAATGACTATATATCTATGAGTACAGGTGCTTGGTTGATCCCCATGGGATCCACAGTGATAACAAATGAAAACAAGAATTCGGCCGAAGACCAAATTCGAGAGAATGAGTTAAAAACGAGAAATAGTCAGGAATATGAGAAAGTGAGAAAAGATGGAATAAACACAGAAAGAGCATGAATATGGGAGAACAGGAAAACGGGAAAATGGAAAGTATCACTAGCATACCGTGACAGTAGCCCTAGAGGAGGGATCCCTAAGTTTGTTCTCTTAGGATCCCCTCCCTCTAGGTGAGTTAGTATTTCTACAAAATATATTTTACTTAGGATCCCCTCCCTCTAGTCTGAGTGAGTAGCCCTGACAGGTTCCCTATATAAACTCAGGACTTAGCTATGTTGTCAGAGTATGCTAGTTCATCTGTTCCATTTTTGATCACTTCCTTGAACTTTGAAGTCTTGAAGTTCAAATCATTTCATCATTCCAAACCATCTCTCTTATTTCCATTCACTCTTTATTTCCTTTGTTTGATCTTCAATCGAACTCTCAAATCACTTCCTTCCTCTAGGTGTGTGCCCTGAGTCACCCTAACATATGTTTTGTCGGCTGTATCACCCCTACTTAGTAGTGATAGTAGTAGTAGTAATAGTAGTAATAGTAATAGTAATAATAGTAGTAATAGTAATAGTAATGAATGTTAGTAGTAGTAACCATTAGTAGTCTTGTAGTATAATCAGTAGTACTTCATTCCTGTATACTATATACATTCAATATACTATTTTGAAGACTACTCTCTAACTTGTGATCTTAATGACGAAAAAGTCCCCCCCCCAAAAAAAAAGAACAGGCATTTAATTTTTATAGATTTTGAATAAAAAACTCCTGACTCAATTAATAAACACGGCTGCAGGTTTGTCGTAGCCTTGAATTCATTATAATGCATTATAGACTGCCTCGGCATCTGACAGCCTTATTAGGTTTATAATCCTAAATAAACTAATTTCGATTTTTGCGACACTACACGGCTACAAGCGCTATGTAGCCTATGTAGCCCGACGTAGAACGAGCTTTTTTCTGATGGCCTTACTGGCAGCAGCGCTGCTTCTGAGTGCCATATACGGTAAGAGCTATTATATCCCCGTATGATTATATCCCCGTATGAACGCCATGCCATACCACTACCAGTAACAATCGTGAGGGCTACATTTAATTGGCACCATCCGCCGGGTTGAGATCAGCACTTGAGTCTGGGCCGCTTCAGCAGTTGGCAGACGATTCTGCAATTACCACGGCTAAATGAGATTGCTCGCTTTGAGCCGAATTCGCATTTCATTGGTACTCCACGGAGACGCAAAGTCGTCACCGATCGCCACCGACAGCGCTGGAAACTTCTTCTGGCCATGACAAACGTGCTACTCCGGGGGGTTATGATCTTTAATCGCGTCAAGTATCTGGCCAAGTTCCATACTCACGCTGCAGATGTAATTCTCAAGTTCACGAGATACAATTCCGAGCTCGGTTATATATATATATATATGAAGATTCGTTGAAATGACTGCAGAGATCATCTATTTTTAGGCAATTAGCGGACTCTGAAAATTATCACTGAGTCGCCTCCCCGTCGTTTCAGACATCGTCCTTGTCCCTTTTTCTCCTTCTTCAATAGCTGTCTTTTCCTTTTCCTCCCCAACCGACTTCCCGCATCTCCTTTCTTCCGACCCTCCTTACTTTCCATCCTCCGCTCAATTTTTTCAGGCTCAATAAATTAGTCCCAGCCTCTTTGTTTACATTATTCTCTTCCTCACGGCGTAGGGCTATTCCTCTTCTTTGTTTTATTCTGGCGTAAATATACCATCTCGCTTTCTCATTCGATTCCAAAAATGGGTATCATCTGCTGTCGACAAGAGGTCTGCTTTTTGTCTCAGTAAATAATATTTTAAATGGCGTTCATCTCACATATAACGTTCTCACAGCCTCCAGATTTTGACGGCGAAGTCAATCTCTTTCATTTTGTTCTTCTTCGAAGCGTTGGAAAAGGTGCTTTCGGAAAGGTGTGTTATACAACGCTGACAGCTTCACTCGCTTCACCTTCATCCTCAGGTCCGCGTTGTTCAGCACAAGCAAACCAGGGAGCTATACGCACTCAAATACATTAACAAGGCCAAGTGTGTCAAAATGAAAGCAGTGGCCAATATTATTCAAGAACGGAGACTCCTCGAAGAGGTGCCATATCTCTTTTGTTATCTCTCATCGCACTTGTGACTGATCTTTTTTCAATTGCTTTACAGATAGACCATCCGTTCGTAGTCAATTTACGATACGCCTTTCAAGACGATGAAAACTGTTTCTTTGTGCTGGACCTCATGTTAGGAGGAGACTTGCGTTGTCTGTAGCTTTTGGTTATTTGCTCTTATGCTCACCCCAATCTCTAACCACGACCATTTTACAATAGTCCACCTTGATCGTCTGGGTTCCCTATCCGAAGACACCGTCCGTTTTTACATGGCCGAATTAGGAAGCGCGGTAGCCTTCCTGCATGAAAAGAAAATTATTCATCGCGATCTCAAACCCGACAACATTCTTCTGGACGAGCGGGGTCATGCCCACATCACTGACTTTAACATTGCCGTACATTACTCGGAGCGCCGGCCTCTTAACGGAGTGGCTGGCAGTATGGCATACATGGGTATGTGCTTTTTTTACGGAATTTTGAAATGTCATTGATCATCAGTTACTCTTGTTGGATAAGCTCCTGAGGTATTGGCTAAGAAAGGATATAGCTACACAATTGATTGGTGGTCATTGGGCGTCTGTGGTTATGAACTGATCTTTGGGCGACGGCCGTTTAGAGGCAAGACCAATTCCGATCTCACTCATTCAATTTCCCGCGATCATCTGCGGTTTCCTGAGGACGCAGAGAGTAAATGTTCACGCGAGGGGATGCATGCTTTGAAGAGCGTATGTGTGCCTTTTTCTTTTACCTTTTTAATTTTATTAACTATTTTGATTACCAGTTTTTAGATAGAGATTTAAACCGCAGGCTCGGGTGTAAACCCAATGGTGAAGGCATGGAAGAGATTAGGCGGCATCCATGGTTCCGGTCAATAGATTGGATGAAACTGGAGGCAAAAGAACTCGAGTCGCCGTTTGTTCCTGACGTAAGTCCTGTACTAATTTTTTTGTTTGTATCTTATGTTCTCATTTTGATCAGTCGAAGAAAGCTAACTTTGATGCGACGCATGAATTGGAGGAGCTGCTTTTAGAAGACAACCCATTAAAGGCTCGAAAACGAGACCCTAAAAAAGATATTAGTACACTCAGCGCCGAGTATCGTCAGATGGAAGAGCAGTAAGTGTCGAGTATTACAGTGCAGACCAACGACCTAGATTTACATTACTCAGATTCACAACGTACGATTTTCGAAAGATGCTACGGCGATCATATTACCCGTTGATTAACCCTCAAACCGTCACAGTTACGACTACCTCCGGAGTTGAAGTATCTCGGCCTACTACGCCTGCTGCAATTGAAGGAGCTCATGCCATGAATCCGCGTATTGAAGAACCATGGAACAACATGAATAATATTGGTACGCATGACCGCCAAGGAGAAACGCCACCTGCAAGCCTCAAAGTCATGTCAGAGAAAGAATATCGTTGACGGAGGTCTCTTCTAGTCTCGTACCGGTTCTCACTGGTATCTCAGCGTCACGCAACCTTTTCGTCCTCCTTTTTTCCCATTCTTGTAAAACGGAAACCGTTTTTTGTCGTGGTGTACGGCATACTCTCTTACTCTCGTTCATTACATGGCATGTTATGACTTTTTTTTCTTTCTCCTTGATACCTCCTGTCATGCATATATCTCCGACACTTTATACTAGTCAATCTGTGGTCTGCTCATAATAGCATTAATTCATTTCCCTCCCACATTCATTTCTTTTCTGTCGTATCCATACTAAGCTGCAACTCCTTTTTCATCGTTCGCTATGATGTTTTTTTTTTCTTTCTTTGTTTTGTTTGTGTTGCACTTGTGGTTATTGTTGTCTATAGCCCTCTTTTTCTTTTTTTCTTGTGATCTTCGTCGGGAATAAATAAAAACGGCTTGCACGAAATCTCATGCTACATATGCAGGATCCCATTTGATGACCATCCATACGACCCATTGCCTGCGGTCGGCTTCACTTTCGCCGATGCGTTGGGCAGCCCAGCTCCTGTCATTGAACATGGAGTTTGACGATAGGGACATTCCTTCGTCTGGCTGGTTGAAAGAACTCATGCCTGTGAAGCGTTCCGTGATAGATTCAAGATGAAATGCAAATCGAGTGAGTTTGTGGATAAAGCTTTCAATAGTCCAACGGCCTGTATGCAGTCCAGCAGCTATATACACACGAGCATCTGGCGACTTCTTTAGTGTCATTTGGAGGGTCTGGCAGAATGGTATGTGGGATTCTGAATTCCAAATTGTATCTGCGGCAATGATAGTGTCGAATGAATTAAACCCGAGGCCAGCGATGGTGTTATTATCACCCCAGACGTGGCCGACAACTCTGATACATGTAGGGGGGATATTATTTCGCGCGATATTTTGGTGAAGACAGGCTATGATCGACGGATCGGGATAATCGCTCAATGTCACCCTCCGAGCAATATCATCACTGAAATGGCTGCAGAGCCTTTTGGCGAGAACGATGCCAGGCATGCCAGATCCCGCGCCCAGTTCCAATGTCTCCTCTGTTCCTGTCTCCCTCCTCGGGCTCGTCGCTGCCATAGTGTGTGCCCTGTGGATGACTTCGTCAATGTGGTCTGCAAGGAACAGAGAGGCGATCCATATCGATGCTGCATGCAGTGCCCAGTTTGCGGATTCCGGCTCCGGCGACTCGAAGGTGCATCCTGATCGCTTGTGGACGAAAACATTTCCCCAGAAAGTTACAGGCATATATGCATATAGAGATTGGAGAGAACTACCCAAGATGTCTTCCGCTTCCACGTCTGTTGCCATCACCATCCAAGTTTGCGCGGGCGGAATCTAGGATATTATATACTCAGTGTTCAGTTACTAGTTACTAGTCGTTTGTATGAATAGACGCACGCGAAAAATCAATTTTATTATATTTTGGCGGTTCCTTGGATCATTCACCATCATCCGCATCATCATTCACCGGCTAGTACTTATTAGGGACTTTTTATTATATATTTAAAGAACTCTGGTCCCTCCTTGCCTTGGGAAGTTCCCAGCAAAGTTCTCAGTACTAGTTTTTGGCTCGTCTCACTTCACTTCTCCTCATGTCGCCGTCTGTTCCGTCCATCATCTAGTAAATGTCCCCCGTCTCTCTGATCCAAAACAGTCCCTTTCTCAGCTGTTTTGAATAGATCTTTATAATTTATTTTATCCATAGCACAATTGTTTTTTTTCTCCATGGGAGCTTTCCTGTGCCGGGCCGAAGTAGGTTCGTTCATTTTGGTGCACCATGCCCCTGTGAACAACTCGTTTTTTCTTCTTCCAAGCCAGTTAATTTCGATAGTGAGGTCGATCTGTTCCACTTTGTTCTCCTTCGCGTAGTGGGAAAGGGTGCTTTTGGTAGGGTGAGTTGTTCTCTCTTCCCCGCCCCGCTCCAGGCGACCGGTAATTACCCCCTCATGCTTACATATAATCTCGTCGATCATTTCCTCAAGGTCCGAATCGTACAACACAAGCAAACTAAAGAGCTTTACGCTCTCAAGTATATTGACAAGTCCCGCTGCTCCAAGATGAAGGCAGTGTCCAATATCATTCAAGAACGTCGTCTGCTGGAAGATGTTCGTGAATCGTCCCGTTGCCACAGCATACGCGTATTGTGTTGTTCAATGCTCACTTTTAATTTCGAAACAGGTAGACCATCCTTTCGTTGTTAACATGCGCTACGCCTTCCAAGACGACGAAAACTGTTTCTTCGTTCTCGACCTCATGCTCGGTGGTGATTTGCGGTGTACGTGTGACTTGTGTCTAATCACTTACTTTTGGAGCTACCATAGAATCTAAATTGATTTCCTTCTTTCATTCAGTCCACCTGGACCGATTGAAGGTCCTTCCTGAAGAGACCATTCAGTTATATGTTGCCGAGATTGCCAGTGGCCTGTCCTATCTCCACCACAAGAAAATTGTCCATCGTGACATCAAGCCCGATAATATTCTCCTAGACGCGAAAGGTCACGCCCACATAACCGACTTCAACGTTGCCGTTTATCACCCCGCAGACAGATTGTTATCAAATGTTGCAGGAAGCAAAGCATACATGGGTATTATTATTTTTTTGTTAAGTATATGTGCAAGCAGGGTTCAATTTTGATCATTCAGCACCTGAGATCTTACTGCGAAAGGGATATACATATGGCGTTGATTGGTGGTCTCTAGGTGTTATGGTGTTCGAGTTAGCATTCGGTCGTCGACCCTTCCATGGCAGGAAAAGTGGCGACCTCACGCATTCCATCTGCCATGGTACACTCAAGTTTCCACATGACGCTGAGAACAAGTTCTCCGTTGACGGTTTAGTAGCACTCAGGGAGGTTAGTTGTTTTTCTTTTCTTCGCCTATTTTCAATTCAAGCTTCTTTCTGTTGTTTGCGAATTCTTAGTTCTTGGAGCGTGATCCAAAACATCGTGTTGGCTGTCGTGTCGATAGATCTCGTGAGCTCGACGAGATCAAGAAATTAGCATGGCTGAAATCCATAGATTGGGAAAAACTTGAGACGAAAGAGATAGTACCGTCATTGGTTCCAGACGTAGGCTTCCCTCGCCCGCTGTCAGCTGTGATGATGGTCTTGATGGAATGTCATTATATAGGCAAATCGACCCAATTACGATCTGTCTCATGAGTTAGAAGAATTGCTACTGGAAGATCACCCCTTGAAAAAGAAAAAGCGAAAGGCTAATCGTGATTTCAGCCGTCTGCGTCCAGAATATCGGATCCTAGAAGAACAGTACGTTTTTCATTCAAAAAGCTAGTAGTTCTAAGGAGCAGTCTCATCTTGCTTCAACAAGATTCGCTAATTATAATTTCCAACATTCTAAACGAAGAACCTATTACCCGGTTAATGAACAGCTCGTGTCTCGTGTTACATCTGCTTCGTCTGATGATGTTGAAGATTCACGACCACCTACCCCCGGACCCTATCTCGATGGGGACAGATACATGTCTGGTAATAGATTGCCCGTTTCTGGCGAACCGAGTAGTAGCATCCCATTACATGACGAATCGAAAGTACCACTTCCAAATTTTATCCATGTCGCGAAGTCAGCGAACCTGGTATGACTTTTTGGTTGCCACTCTCCTTGGTTTCTTTCTCTTGCTCCTTTACTATTACATGCTGTACGCTATGAAAGCTCTTTTCCAGCGGAAAATTCATTTCAAGAAGTTATTTTTTGCTAGATTCGCATTTTTCGTCTTCTATATATTATTGATATGTACATGATTGAGATAAATCCACACTGGTCTGGTTGGTCTGGTAATAAAAGAGGGACAATGTTACAATGCACAACAGGAACTGGATTGGACATAATAAATCTCGAGTCATCACGACCATGGCTACCATTCAAATTCTCTGGAAAATCGCGTGTTTGAGTAGAAGACACATTAAGTAGAAGATTTATTTCCGTACCCTGTACACTTTGCAAACAAGTAGTCTTTCCCGTTGATATGAACCATCCCATCTTTTAGAACGCATTTCCACTTGTTTTTTACCCTTGCAACCTAAACAAGTAAAATGAGAAACTACTTCTTTGTTGGGGGAGCTGAGGAAAACTCGGACCTTATCATATGTACAAAACACAATATCTTGATCAGGTCCACCAGTTTCTGTTTCTTCGGCACCCTCACCTTCTGATTCCGAGTCGTCCAAATCCGAATTAATTTCTTCCGAGGCACCTGTGGCTCTCGGCTGGGATGACCCCGGCATTCCCGCGCCTGGAGGAGGGGTATTGGAAGAATTTGAAGATGTTGATGCTGCACCATCAAATTGGGGGATCCTGGACATGTCGCCTCGATGAGAAGGTTCTAGTGAGCGGCTCCATGGAGGTGCGCCACCCGAACGTCGAGGGACTGGCTGAGATTGCTGAGTTGCTGCTGTGGGCTGCGATGGGAGGGCTTGAGGCTGAGGGGAATAATGAGGAGCGGGAGGCGGGGGAGGTCTCTGCGGCTGGAATTGAAGGACAGATTCACTTCCAGAAGGTTGACCAGGGTGTGTCGGTGGATGTGGGTGGAGAGGGTGGGGAAGAACATATGTCGTTTGAAGATGCATGGCTTGACCTGGTTGGGGAGGCACGTACCGGGGTGGCTCCCCGGATTCTGTTTTGACGGAAATTGGAGGAAGTGGACCATTGTTCTGATATTGATTGTGTGCCGATGGGGGCGGAAAATGAGATGGGTGAGGATAGTGGGAAGGATGCGGTGGCGGTGGCGGTGGTGGAAAAGAGGCTGGCAATGATGGAATCGAAGGCTGCGATGTGGAGGCAAGGTCGTTTGCGTTGGAATTCTGCCTTGGATCAGTCTCGAATTCAGCCACTTTAGAAGAAATTATTTTCGATTCCCAACGCTAATAGAACCACAAATTAAATACGAATTGGAGGAAATGGTAAATTGGCTCACAGTCTGAAGATCCGCAAGAACGTCTTCCGAAACGCCGTATTCATCAAATTCAGACCTGATGTTGTTGATCACGTCGTCAATGACTGATCGATACGTCGAGGGCTAGTGTAAAGGAACATTTTTTTTTGTAAATAAGACGAACAAATTCGTTACTTGGGCGGTTTACGGGGTGCTCACCACAATTTTGTTCGACATTTTATGTTGTTTAACTTTCGCTTTCCTCTGTTTTCCTGTTCGTTTTTTTCACTTCTATCGTTACGTCCGAATACTACCAAAATGACCTTTAACCCAGACGCCAAGTGGTGAGCTTGACCTGGAACTTGAGTTTGGGCTTGCGTGCTCGTCGCGGACAAATTCTGAGTCTGCTCTTTCGAACTCCGATACGTTCCTTCTTATTACTCAACCAAGTAATGTTAAAAATATGGCCGATCCTTTCAGCTTCATAGCATCTTCCGTCTCTTCTCGTCCTGTGCATATTTCTGCAACTGCAACTTCGAAATCTCAATCAAAACAATCAAGAAACAACAATTCATTTGATGCATTCCAAGACTTGGTGTCCTTTGATGTTAACGCAACTACCAACAAGCAGACGAGCAACCTCACCTTGGCCGAGCGCGCTGCGAAGGCTGAACAAGATCGCAAGGCCCGTTTGAATAACGATACCCATGTTTTTCAAGACTCTTTTTGGGATAAGTTTGATAACTCTTCGACGTCTATTCCACCGAAGGAGGCAAGGCTAACTAGCAACGTCTTGACTTCTTCTGCAGCTGATCGCGGGCCACGAATTGCGACACCTGCTGAAGACTCATGGGACATCGACTTTATATCGTTGGAATCCTCTAAGATACCTCCAACTTTGCCATCCACCTCCTCTTCGAGTAACATCAATACCAACTTACTGGACTCTGACGATACTTCTCCTCTCGTTGACCTCAAGGGTTCATCCCATCCGCCGACTCTCGCTCGTTCCGATACCCCGGGCAGCTTCGATTTTGCGGATAGCGATGAGCGCTATGAAAATGATGAAGATGACATTCTGGGAGATCTCGGGAAACCGATCGCGTTAGTGAAGAGTGCAGTATCTGAAGTAATTTTTTTTCATAGTTCTATCTTCTCACTTTTTATAATATATCTATTTAGGAAAGTTTATCTCTTGCTGCTTCTCAGCAGCCTATTCGCTCACTCCCTTCATCTTCATCGTCACCCCCGCCACATGTATTGGGCAAATTGGTTGAAATGGGATTCTCCGTTCCACAAGCCAAAAAAGCACTCGTAGAAACATCCATGGATGTAGATGCAGCAGTGGAAATGTTGTTACGAGATACCGTCGATATGCCTCTTGAGATCCCGGAAAACGTCTCCTTTCCACCTAGAAAGGACCGTAGGCGACCCGCGGTTCCATCTCCTCGTCCGCCTCCTCTAAGCTCCCAAGACTCGGTCCAAGCTCTCCAAGAACAAGCTGATAGACTAATTTCACAAGCATCTTCAATTGGATTCAATGTGTTCAACAAGGCAAATGCATTATGGAAAGAAGGTCGTGAAAGGGTGATCAAAGTTTACGAGGAGCAGCGACTGGGAGTACCAGAAGACAAGGCGCAAACTAGAACACGACCAAGATGGATGGAAGATCAAGCACCGCCTGACAACCATGCTCGTCTCCAAACGGATTCCGCTGGACCATCACTTACACCGTATAAATCTCCTGCGCGCCATCGCGCCCCACACTCGTCAGATCTGATTCCCTCCATTTCTGATCCCATTCCTTCCCTTGCTCAAATATCCCCCAAACCGATATCATCAGTTTCTCCCCCTTCGCTTTCACCCACGCCGATTATAAGACCTAATATTAAAGTCTCGACATTTGATTTAGCTGTGAGCAATGCAGCAAAGATGAAAGGAACGGAATATTTTAAACTAGGAAGATTTGCCGAGGCCGAGGCCTCTTATTCCCGTGCAATAGCAGCCCTTCCTGAATTGCACTTACTTCGCGTCCCACTGCATAATAATCGAGCCTTGACGCGATTAAAAACTGGGGAATATAAGTTAAGCATAGAGGATGCCGCCATGGTCATATGCATCGTGATCGGGGACTTGGGAAGCTCCTGGCATCCTAGCAGAGAAACTCAAGACAATACTACCTTGGCCCAAGCTGTCTCAAAAGCTTATCGTAGAAGGGCAGAGGCCTATGAGGGTTTGGAAAGGTGGAAAGACGCCAAAGCAGACTGGGAAACCTTAAACTCTTCATCATGGGCAGAATACTCGGCCAAGAAGGACGCTGTGAATGGTATAACACGATGTAGACGTATGTTATCCGGCGATGTATCAGATTCCTTCCATAAACCGAGTACAACACGGTCCTCCACCGTGACCAAGCCTGTTAAATCCGGGCTTCCCCCATCTTTCCCCCCAAGTGTGGAAGGCCCTGCCCTACTACGCGTCCGTGCGGCAAATTTAACTCAGGAAAAGGAAGACCAGGAGCGACATGAGCTAAAGGATGTAGTCGATGGCCGCCTTGAAGCTTGGAGATCAGGGAAGGAGAAGAATATACGAGCCTTAATCGCTAGCCTAGAGACGATTTTGCCCCCCAAATTCAACTGGCAGAGTGTTGGAATGTCAGAACTCGTGACTAATAATCAAGTCAAAATACGATATATGAAAGCAATCGCGCGATTGCATCCAGACAAGGTGCGGGTATTTCTTGGGCACAGTTTTCCTTTCTAACTTGCCTACTTCCATCTCAGCTGTCTAGTACTGATACTTCAGTCGAGGAGCGTATGATAGCCAATGGCGTATTTGGTACATTAAATGAAGCATGGAACTCTTTCAGGTAGAACATTAATTATTACAGGTAGATTATACCCTGCCGCATACGTTTGTAATTATAGACGAATCATGGAACTGTCACTCACTTGGTTGCGAATTCTCATACCCTTAGACGTAGAAAGTAACTCTAGAGCTGCAGTGGTCTCTCTTCAAGCGACCGTTAATTCCGTCAATTATGTGTACTGCGATGGGAGTCCATCTTTACCGATACGATCATACAAAGCTAAACCGTTGAAGGTCGTTTGCTATGCGGGTACACGTTTGAGCAAAAGTTCTCGACTTATCTCAGGGTCTCCTCGAATCTCAATCTATGGCCAATGTGACTAAGAACTAGGAGATTAGAGTTTGTTCTACGCATGAAAAGACGTATGTATGAGATTGAAGTATATATTATATTTCTGTGTTGCACATGAGAAGAACAAGGAAAGAATGTACATTTCAATCATAGTGCCTGTCCGTGGTCACCGGTCACCAATTTATTGTGATGTCATCGTCCAAACTCCTCACCCAGTCTCACCCAGCACATCCATGGACGACACCGAACATTGTTATTACACCCCGTCCAGGCAGTGGTGAATGGTGGTTTTAAAACCCGGATGACTAAGCCTATATAAAGGCGCTTGCCTGACACGAAACTGACCATGGAGGGGACTGAATTATGTTTGCCTCCAGATTTACCATATCCTGTAACAATCTCCTCTCTTGCTCTGCAACCGTCATCTCAAGTTACTCGTGGAATACGTCTACTCACGTATTCATACGCCTTCAAGTCGGCGGCCACCGGGAACTGCGAAACACGTTTTGGTACATGGGAGTCAACGACAGACGGCACATTGCATTCGTGGAAGGTCAATCGAGGAGATATCATCTCTCAGCCGAAAGCGGTAGTCGTAATCAACGAACCATGTAAACACCCGGTGCAGATTGGTGGTTTATGTGCGGTTTGTGGGAAGGACATAACAGAGTATGTAGCCCTTTACAAGTTTTTCATCAATATTTCGTCTCTATATGCGGTGACTATATCTTCAAAAGATCAGACTATATGGGCTCTTCTTATGCCTCTAGAGCCACCATCCAAATGACCCATTCAGGAAAAGGACCCACCGTTTCTTTCGAGGAAGCGCAAAAGCTGGAGATGGAAACAGCCACGTACCTGTTGCAACAGCGAAAGCTTTCTTTAATAGTCGATCTTGACCAAACTATTGTACACGCTACCGTCGACCCCACTGTTGGAGAATGGATTGTGGAAGGTGAAGCATGGGAAGCTAGACACCGCGCAGAGGCGGAGGCTCCTGTTGCAGACGAAGACGATCCTGTCAATCCAAACTGGGAGGCTCTCAAGGATGTGGCGAAATTCGTACTCGGCCCCGAAGCAATAGGCCAGTCTCCTCGCAATAATACTACCCCCAAGTTCAATATACCTGGGTGTATGTATTACATCAAACCAAGGCAAGCTCTGGTTGGTAGCCAATTTCAAGTTTCTAACGGTTAGGTTCTTCTAGACCTGGCCTACAAAATTTTCTCAGAAAAATCAATGAAAAATACGAAATGCATGTTTATACGATGGGCACTCGAGCATATGCCGCAGCCGTATGTGCCGCTTTGGACCCTGATGGCACTTTCTTTCGTGATCGTGTTTTAAGCAGGGATGAGAGTGGAAGTGCGTGTATTTTTGGCTATTGTGATGCTTTTCTAAAAACTGAAATTCTATATATATTTTCAGGTTTTACTCAGAAAAGCCTGCAACGTTTATTTCCCTGCGATCAGTCTATGGTTGTTATTATTGACGACCGTGCCGATGTCTGGGAATGGAGTCCAAACTTGCTCAAGGTCAGACCGTGTACGTATTACAATAATACTTGATAGCATCGCCTCTCGTGTGCTAATGAACGAATTAATATTTGCAGATGACTTCTTCGTAGGGATCGGCGATATTAACTCGACAACTGTGCCAAAAGCACCGTCAACCGTAGCCAGTGCCGTACTTGCCGCACAAAACAAAATTACGAGTGAACGAATTGCGGCTCAGGTTGAAGATCGTCCACTAGCGAAGAAACAGGAGCTCTTAGAGGAAGAGGAAGAGAAAGAGGAAGAGATTAAGACAATTATTAATGGGGCAAAACAAAAAAGTAGCAATGAGACGCATGAGAAACACAATCTTCATCACCGGAAGGCCCTGTTGAAGAACGATGATGTTGAATTGACTCGAGTCGCCAGCGTAAGAGTTTAATGCAGGCGGTGAACTATACATTGCTTACAATTTACTTCAGTTGTTGGAGGAGATTCATAAACGATTTTATGATGCATATGATGCCCGGCTACCTGGGCCAGAACACCCATTTCACGATCGACCATCTCATGAAGTTGCATATGACGTGAGGGTAATGTCTATCGTTTACTTCCTTCACGTGGTGATCTCCGCTGACTCTAATTTGCTGTTATGCTAGACTATTATTCCTCGAATACGAACGGAAACATCACATGATCCCGCGGCACTTCGAAAGCATCAAGATGGACCTTCGTATATTGTCCCATCGGAAAACGTGGCTCAACCATCTTCTGCGTCGATATCGCCCCAGATACACATAACGCCCCCGGAAGAAGAAGAGGAAGACTTTGTAGAAGGCCCTGGCATTGAAGTAGACCTTGATGCCGATGACTGGGCGGATGCTAATGCTGAAGTGGACGAGGTCCTAGGAGAAGAAACGGAGGATGATGAATTAGGATCGAACTTTCCCGCAGATGAATCAGCAGTAGATGATAGTGGATGGCGTTCGGATGCCAGGTATGTCAAAACATCTATGCCTTGTATACTATGTTACGTCGGCTACACCTGTCTGAATAGCAACGCAAGCTCATTTTCGGTAAAACGGGGTAAAAAACGGTCAAGAAGCTCAAGCGTGTCAGTTTCGAACAACGAAACCAAAGCGTTTCCACAAACCAAACGGACTAAGCTACTAACATCACGCCGAAGCGTTGGTGGTATTTCGTCACGTCTAAAGTTCAGCCATTCCGAGCACGTTAGCGGTAGCGAGGCAGTTAGTCGCGAAGGGTCGCTGAAGGATGAAGAAGACGAAACAACAGCCGCTATTGCCGATGTCGATGAATCGGAAAACCGGAGCCGCGATAATGAAAGTACGACGTCCACAGATGGAGATAATGCCGTTGACGAATTCGACGACGACGACGATTTCTTAGCGAGAGAGCTTGGACTAGAAGAAGAACAAGAACAAGAAGCCGGCGGTTAGAATTTTCCTTCGTCCACTGCTAATTTTTTCTTTATTCCTTCGGTGTTTTTTTTTTGTATTGTAAAAGATGTATTATGTATACTTCGAACAGGCGACTACTAGGGAATGAATAATTTTGAAATAAATATTGCATGGTAAATACGCGTGTGGTAATGAGACAGTTAATTTTAAACTATTGATAAGGCTCAACATAATTGGCTATACATAGTGAGCACTGTATCACATTATGAACAGTAGAGAACTCTTACCCGGAAACAGCCCAACAGATCCGTCGGGTGCAGTGCCTTGCCACCAATCTTCAGATACTGCTTCGATGTGAGTGATTTGATCACCCTCCTTGAAAGAAATCTCATTGTCTTCCCCGGCGTCATAACTGAAACGTGTAAGAAATATTACTGGCAAAATCGGAATCCATGAACGCACTCGTAGAGGGCAATAGCAGTCGCTGCTTGGTCTGCAACAGACTCAGACGCTGGTTCAGGTTCTGGGGTAGGTGATCGAGGCGGGGCAGCAGGCTTAACAACGGATATATAATTTTAGTTATAAGAAGTAACGAGATAATCGAACTCACAGGCGGTGGCGGTGGCGGTGGTGGTGGTGGTGGCGGCGGTTCTGCTTCGTTCTCGGGCTCATCAGGCGTTGCGATCAATTCGACATAATTAGCTAAATTCCGGGTTATTGGGTTATCGAGATGCGCTGTTATAACAAAAAGGGTATTCACCAGGGAATAAGCCTGATTTTGACCCGCCATCGCCTACTCCTTGCCACCAGCCTAAATGCAAACTGAGTTCCAGACTAGACAAGAATTTTCATAAACATTTCACCTTCGTCTAGTTGTTCAATTTGTTCAATGACCTCCCCTTCTACAAGGCTCATTTCATTATCTTCAGTGGCATCATATGAGTATTGGACAACGGCGCATTGACCATTCCCAGGCTGCTTTCAACGGCATGAGCAAACAACAATATGAATAAAACATTTCACTTGCTTGACGGAGATCATGTTCTTCAACGGGTGGCTCATGGTCTGGTTCTAACTGTTGTTCGGGCTCAGGGACTGTGGCAAAACTCTTAAAAATAGTTAGTGACGGTAGAAGCCCGTGTATTAATAATATACGACCCTTACCATTACGGGTGGGGGTGGAGGTGGAGGTGGAGGCGGCGGTGGCGGCGGTGGGGATGGGGGTGGGACATCTAGCTCAGGTTCTGGAGCAGGCGCTGGTGGCGGTGGCGGTGGCGGAGGTGGCGGCGGCGGAGGTGGTGGTGAATAAACGTCTTCTTCAGGTTCGGAGGCCGCCGGAGGGACAAATAGTGGCTCCTTTTCCTCCGGGGGTAAGTTCATCCTAGAAACCGCAGAAACGATGGGAGCGGGCTCTTCAGTTTTCTTGATCGGAGCATATCTAGATATGGTAGCAACTGGTGCCGCCGCCTGAATGGCAGCTTTAGAGCGAGCTTCGTCTTCCTCTTGTTTCTTCGCAAGGGCTTGACGTTCTGACCAAGTAAGCTTCTTAGGCCCGCTGCTTGACGCGACACGTGAAACAGGAGGTGTGGATGCTTCCGCCAACTGCTGGCGAGATGCAAACGGATTCACCAGCTTTTTTGGAGGTGGAAGGCTAACAGGTGTATAAGCAGTCCCCTGGAATGTTTATTATACACAGGTATACGGTTGTGTGAATGGTATCCAAGAGAAGACTTACGACAGGGCCGATCTTATCTTCCTCCGTTGAACTCGACACGGTTGGTGTCACCTTTGGAGGCGACGGGGTCGAAACATTAGTCTTATGACAGAATCAGGCCAAGGCTTTAACAAGGACACTAGGATATAACATACGGGACGGGACAAAGCTGGGGGAGGTGGGGGAGAAGAGGCTGCGGCTGGCGTTTCGTCCTCCCAAGAAGGAGTAATCGACTTGACATGGGAGACGAACTTGGCAGGTAGCGTTGTTGAAGCCAGATAGGATGGTGTCTATATAAGGACCCTTGTATTAACACGGCAACAGATAGAACGCTTGGAGGGAGAAATGATACCCTTGCAGTAGTGGTACCCGTTGGCGCTTTGGGGGGAGCTGCTGCTCTTAAACTCGCCATATCTACTTTTCCAACAGGGGTATAGTTTGTTCCAACAGGGGCAATAGGTTCCGGACGTTTTGAAGGTTCATTGTGGACAGAGTATTTAGATCCAGACGCTTCTCGTACACGCTTCATAATAAGTGACGGCACGACATCACCCTGCAAAAATCAAACAAAATTCGTACGAAAGAGAAAAAATTACATGGCAACATACTTCATTACGAGCACTTATGACAACATGAGCATTTTTAAGGAACCGAGAGACGGCGGCAGAATGGGAGTCTAAACCAAATCAGAATCAGGTATCGGTTCGTTCAGTGGCCAACGAGAGAACGGACGAAACAAGCCCTTCTTCGTCTCTGGTACACCATCTCCACACCAATTAACTTGAACATACTTGGGCAGTTGTGTCTAGAACGCACGTGATTAGATGCTGTTCAGCAGGCCTAAATCATCATAAGATCGTACATTTGGATCTTTGACTTTGGCGAAAGCGTATTGAACCCTGGAGGAGCAGCAGTCGGAAAAACGATACAGCAGGGTCAATGGGATGGAATGTACAAACCTGCCATCCGAAAATTCTTCCTCTAATTCTTCCAAACCTCCTGATCCTTGGGCTTGAACCTGTGATTTGGCATTGATCAGCCGAAAGCAAGATAATAAACTAGTACAAGACACACTTTCAGGTCATTCGAGCCCTTCTCATATGTTAGTACCATCCAGTCTCCATCTGATCCATCGAGAATGGATTTATGTGCTGCGGCAATCTCTTTTGCAGATAAATTGACTTGTAACGACATGGAAATGTTGGTGAGAGCGTGAGGACGTAACGCGTAACAGTTCCCACGAATGTCACACGGGTGTGGCGACACGTTGACCAATCATCGATCGCCCATTAAGGTATGACATTAGGACTATTAAAAGAGGTGACCACGTCGTCTTCAGTCTTTACCTGGCTTCACACTTTGATATGCTCCTTGAACGTTCGAGTGTCTTGCTTGTGCTAGCATCGCTGCTAGTTTCGCCTCTTGAAGCGGCTCTTTTTCCCAAAAAGTCCATCGTCAAACACATCGGTAACAAAGAGTTTCAAGCTGCCCTCAAAGAAGAAGTGAGTACGCGCTCGGCTTGTTTTCCTTTGTCCCCCAAAGCTTATTTGGCTCTCGAAAAGCGGACATTTGTAACCGCGTTCGTAGCACCATGGTGTGGCGTAAGTACTTGTCGGTCTTTTCGAGACGGAGCTGGAAGTTCACTGAGATCAGCATTGTCAAAGAGCGGTTCCCGAACTAACACGAGCAGCCACGGGTCTCCATCCTCTGGTACCAGTTTATGCCATCGACTGCGACGATGACAAGAACAAGCCTTTATGTGCTGAAGAAGTAAGCCGTCCAATACGTCTATGTCTATAACACATGAATTTTATTGTCTTACATTCTTAAAAAGGGAGTCAAAGGCTTCCCGACGATCAAGGTATGTACTTTCTACTCATTCATCCATTCGGGCTCCTAGAACACAGAATAAACACCATTCCAGATTTATCCTGAAGGAAGAAAAATGACACCGTTAGTATTCGATGGAGCACGAACAGCCAGCAGCTTCTTCTACTGGGCTTCGCGAGCTGTCCCGGCTAACAAGATCTTCCGTGGTCAAAACGCTCAAGATATTAACAAAGTCGTTCGCAAGGTTGAGATATTGTGCCTTAGTTTATTGACTGAATTTCTTACACTTCTGAACCCCATTTTAGAATTCTGATAAGATAAAAATTGTTCTGTTGAACAAGACAAGCAAAACCCCGCTTCTTTGGCGTTCTTTGGCACAAAAGTACGGAGATCAAATCATGTTTGGCAATTGCAGAGATCGCCAAGGCAGGGTATCGGTAGATATGGGGTTTGAAGTGACTGACAAGAAATATAAAATCATTATATATCCTCCCACAGCGACGGAGCCATTCCTTTACGATAGTGATTATCAGTTTTTTACTCCTACTTCGTTCGACAACAGACTACTGACATATTACATAAGGCATCATGAAATTTGACGTTCTTTCACACTTTTTCGAAGGCATTATCGACGGAACGGTTGATATAGAACGGGTTCGAGAAGAGACTCTAGCAAAACAACAAGCTGAAAAGTCGGCTGCGGCTCAAGCTACGACCGAAGAGAAGATTAAAGAGACGTCTTCTTTCGGGAATTTGGAAGATGAAACGTTAATTGACGAGAGTGGATACGGAGGTTTTGACCCTCATGGAGGAGTCGACATTGAATACTTGATGAAGCTTACTGGGGGGGTCAATCCGCATGCGGCAGCGGCAGGTCACCCGGGTAGTGGAGCTAAAGCTGATTCGAAGAGAGAAGACCATCAACCTGAGCCTGTGTTGTCAGGTGATGGTGGTTCTGAAGAGAAGGCAGAGACCATAGCTCAGGTAAAAGATGAGCTGTGATGCATGTGGTGTTTTATATGTATGTATATTGGTTTCCGTGTATTTATTGTCGAGGTGGTTTTAGAGCGTTGAATGTCAGAATGAGCAGTATTAATCTTTTTATTTGGACGGCCATTATGGAAGATATAAACTAAGTACTAAGTATTAGGAGGTGGGAATTACATATAATTATAGATGAAAGTTCGACATTCTCCATCGGCATACGGCTTGGTGGCCAATTCCATTCTCGCGTGAAAACAAGTCGAACTCGGTTTACTCCTCATTGATATCGGCGGCGTTGGCGCAAATTTTAGGAGATTCTGCCGTATCAGCCTGAGCGTATTGTAAGCATATTGTGATATAATACATAGAAGCTCTACATCTGTAATCTACCCACCATAATGTCAGCTGTTGAACCCGCTGTCCTCGCCTCTGCTCCCAAATTGCACTGTTGTGCTTCTGGGTGCCTGCATGAAGGTACTCCATCCGGAGAAACGATAGAACTTGCTGGCCTCAAGACATACATCTCTCGACCCAAACAATCTTCAAACAAAATCGTCCTGTTTTTCCCTGATGTATTCGGGCCATTTTACATCAACAATTCATTATTGATCGACTGGTTTGCCTTGCAAGGTTCGAATCATATATTCATTGACAATCGTCTCATACTATATTCTCTGTCGATTAAATCCACCGAGTTGATCCGCAGGTTATTTGGTCGTCGCTGTCGATTATTTTGAAGGGGATCCAATCCACAAAGCCCGAGAGCGCGAGGGGTTTGTAATGAGTGAATGGATAAATGCCAAGCTTCCCCGTGCAAAGTCAACAACACCAGCTTGGATCGATTCTGTCATGGCTACATTTGGTCAGTAAAACACCTGCCATCCGCCTATTCCGGGTATTTCTTGATCTTTCTGATAGGAAATAACGAGACACAATATGTCACCGTTGGTGAATACCAAGAGTTACATATAACTTGTGTTTGACATGTGCACGCTGAGTCTCTGATTGTTTAGGCTATTGTTTTGGTGCACCTTTCGTCATGGATATATGCGCAACCGACAGAGTCAAGGCTGGTGCCTTTGCTCATCCTGCATTTCTTAATGAGGATGATTTTCGCAGCCTCAAGCGTGAGCACCAGCCGTTTTGTTTCTTATTTCCTTGAAATACCGTCGCTTTTTAGAGCCCTTGTTACTTTCATGCGCTGGTAAGTAATAATCCAGCTGGTGTTTTTAGACAGCACACTACAGAGGTTCCTAAGAAACGGATCACACTTTTTCGTCCGAATCACGGCACAGATCTGAAGTTATCCTGGCCGAAATCAAAGCTAAATACTACTACCAAATTTTTTCTGGCGTCGAACACGGCTTTGCACTTCGAGGGAATATGGAGATCGAAAATGAACGTACGTACTCGTAGTGTGGCACCTTCTCTAAAATCTAAAATTTCGAAAACATAAAGGCTGGACAAAAGAAGAGAGTGCGAGAGGCATTGTGGGATGGTGGAATCGTTTTACCAAATAGCCAAATTTGGCCATAAAGGGCGACGGTTGCAGTGGCCGTGCAACCGCGGGTTACATGAATGACCGTAACTGTACCGAATCAAATCAGAATTATCAAACCCGAATAAATACATTGACTGAACTGACGCAAGTTCTTCTGTTTCATCTCCTAATCTCGGGAAAAAGCTTCTTTTTGATAATCTTGTCATTTCAGATTATCTTATTTGTCTGCTTTATAAGCACCGAAGTACTAGCCCCTTCTTTCTTGCCGACCGTTAGAGCTTGACTTCATATATGTATGCCAATGACTCGTTTTCTAAAAGCTGACATTCATGTGTGCATCACTTCCATGGGCCAACCGAGCGAAATTCGGTTAACGTGAAGAATAGAAGTCGCTTTCACCGTGGCGCTACAGAACATAGTAATGGACCGTGACTCGGACGGTATCAAACGTCGGTGACCGGAACTTTTTAATCTTCAAAGCATCTCGGACTCGATCAATAATCGTAGCAATGTGCATGTGGCAGTCTCGAATGTTCCAGGTTAAATTTAAATCGTAGCCGTCCGATACTCGACCTTTTTATCCTCTCCGGAGCCACCATCACCGTGTTTTTCAACCTTATGCCATTGCTGTAAAGCGTATAAATTTACAACTCAGTGAGCCAGAATGGAGTCGCCGACTAGTATTCATGAAAATGTGTCTCGAGGATTTGCTTTCATCTCAGAGTCACATCTACAAGGTACGTACCTTTCAGTTCACCACTGTGAAAAGATCAAATTTATCCAGTCCTCTAGATATTCCATTAAAGCCCTCAACAGATTTCATAGCTGGTACAATATCCGGTAGGGTCATTTTCCCCGTTAGATATGGCGGTCAAACATATGACTATTTTACATGGTGACAGGAATAGTAGGTCTTACGGTCGGCTTTCCTTTTGACACGGTCAAAGTCCGACTACAAGACCCAACTATATCAGAGGAATACAGTCATGCCAGTACCTTTAATTCTCTTGCCAAAATTATCAGAGAAGAGCGAGTCCAAGGGCTTTATAAAGGCATCGCATCTCCATTAGTATTTGATTACTCAGTCCATTGCCTTTCTTCCACTGATTGAATTGACAGGCAAGTTGTGCTCTTCTCAATGGCCTAATCTTTTCAGTCTATGGCCTTCTCCTCCGTTTTCAAACGAAACCCGAAAGAGAGCCGTCTTTAATTGGCGTCACTTTAGCGGGCGCTGGGTGCGGTGTTGCAGCTGCGTGAGACATCCTTTCGATCACTCTGGAAAAAAAAACATGCGTGCGATAACTTATTGATAGTTTTGTTACATGTCCCACCGAGCTCGTCAAAATCAGACAACAGGCATTGGTAGAATCAAGGCCATCAGCCCGACAAATAACACTGGATATTGTTCGGGCAAACGGCATTCTCGGTTTATATCGCGGAATGGTAATCACAATTCTGCGTGATCTAGGTTATGGCGCATATTTCCTGGCAGTGAGTTGACTCAGCTCGATACAATATATGTATGCAGCTGCATGACAAATTTCTTAACAGTATGAAGGCACATGTAGGATTCTGCGACCATCTGACAACGCTCTGTTCCCTAAGAAACAGACTATTCCAGAGGCGTCGTGGGTTTCAATGCTAATTGCAGGCGGTGTCGCAGGCGTCGTAGGATGGCTAGCCACCTTTGGATTTGATGTCGTAAAAACAAGGATCCAATCCACCAACCGAACTCCTGATAATCCTTATAATACAATTCGGTCAACTATACTCCATTCATACCGAACTGAGGGCTTCAAGGCCTTTTTTTCGGGCTTGACGCCTACCCTGATCAGGTTGGTCCGCGAGCTCTTTTTGAACCATGCATGAGCAATGGAGACTAAATAAATTCAAGAGCAGTACCAGTGAATATGGCGACTTTTGCTGCTTACGAATTCGTCAAAAGCTTCGGTTCATAAATTTGTACTGTACAGTGGGTAGGTGTCAGCGATATAAATATATTTCGTTTCGTATTTAATAAGACGACTGTTGATAATGGAGGATGACCTCCGGAGTAAAACGATCGTGATGCCATCACTATTACAACAACAATTGATTGATTGATTAAGAAGCAACCATGCATAAGCAAGTAGAGAACAAATTTCTCGTTACATTTCTATATTCACTAGTTCGTTCAAAGCTCTTATTACAGCATCGATACCGTGCAATACGCGAGCTCGGTCCGAATCAGTTATCCTATGCAAAAACCGCTGAAATTTATCAGGATGGTAATGCAAAATGGCCTCTCGAAGCTTCTCTTTCCGAGACTTGCTTGGGTCTCGAAGGGGGTGAAGAAGGAATTGTGTGATAGCATTTGCAGTGAGATCGTTCACCGAAATTCGGCTCTCATTAGAGCCTGAAGGAGAAATATATTCGTATTGTTTAAGAATAGGCCAGGGTATGTCGTCAAAGGTGAAATGTATCTTCCTAAACATGAATTTCTTCATAGGTTTGACCGAGAGAAATAACCTATCCCAGGCTTTGTCATATTCCTTCCAGGCCTCTGATAGTATCCACACTTCGTTCGTGCGCCTCGACTTTGAGTTTGTATAGGTCAAATCGGGTTTTGCGACTAAACGTCCCCCCAAACGGACATACTCTAGCTCAGCTTTGAGCTCTTCGTCTTGGATCTTCCTCTGATGCTCGCGGTGAAGTCCTTCTAGATCTTGCCATTTTCTATTACGTTCTTCTTCTATTGTAGACACTGACTCTGGGGTGCTGATGAGAGCGTTTGTGCTTGTGCCAGCTTCGTCCGGAGTTGAAGATCTGAAGACTTCGTCGCTGAATCCATAAGAAAAGGCTATAAACCCGGGTCGATATTCGGCAGCTTTTCCATTGTACATCGATTTTATAAAAGCACTCCTACTTGGTGGGGAATTGGAAAGAGTACTTAAGAGAAACAATATACCACTATTATCTGAACTTTTGCTAAACATTCCGCTGATTTCCGAGAGAATTTCCCTGGGGATGAATCGGGTGATTACGTAAAGCGTGTTTCCTTTGCCGAACCAAGTATCTCTTCTCGAACTGCACTTGCGCATGGCGCAGGCATTGTTTGCTGACCATCCTATTGAAGAGTATCTCAGAGGTGAAATTCTTACTTGGTATTGACATTTCTCATATACTAACAAATAGATAGAATCGGGTGAACTTCCTGAATTGCTTCTGCCCGGAGGAATATATGACTTCGTAAAAGAGCTAGACGTAGAAGAATACGGAAAACCGATCGAGAATGTTCTCTTACGCTCCTTCATAAATTATCTTTTAAAGGTAACCAATACAAATATGTTTGATTACGTTGCTCAACCAAGCCCCTTTAGACTTCGGATACATTCTGTCATTATGTCTCTCTGGACAGGCCTTCGCAAAGTCAACAATTCGCAGAACGTTTTAAATACCTTATTATTTCTTCGTCTCTATTGTCAACTTCTCTTCCTTCAGCACACAGCGCATACCTCACAGAAACCACCCCTGGTCACTATCCACCCGTTTCACCATCACCATCGTCCCTTTCCTTGACATCAACGATCAATATTTTTATTCCCATTCCAACTCAGACGTTTACGTTCGTTATCTTATGTTCAATTCCTATCTTTCTTGCTCTGGGCTACTACGCCGTCACTCTATTTGCCCTTCTTGTAGCTCGATTTTTGGCTGCAGAACAGGCTCCAAGAGAAGAATCATGGTCTTCAGTAAGTGTGTTTCATTCATGAAATGCTAGCTTTCTGATTACATTTTTAATAGACTTTGGAAACCCTGGAAGCTCTGGTTCAATCAAATAGCAATTGGGAAACTACAATTATTGAATCATTAAAGCTCCTGGAAAACGAAGAGTAAGGTCTATACATCATATCTAGTCTTAATGTCACTCATTTTTTCAGGCCCTCTACTTTATATTCCTCTGCCTCATCCCTTAGTGCTCTTCGCCAAACATTCCTTGAAACCATCCATGCAATTCAAACGCAATGCGACGACGTGCGGCATCTGTTGGCTGCCATATCTCTTCCGGAGGCGGCGGCTCAACTCACACCGATGTATGCTCCGCCGTCTCCCTCACGTCTCGAGCCTCAATTTGGATTTCCAATCCCCAATCATCGCCCCTTGTCTTTGGTCGTCTCTTCTGATTTGTCGCTACCCGCTCCTCTGTCGGACTACAATCGTATGAGGACAAGTTCTCAACCGTCACATAGTAATAAACGTGCAACCTGGAGCGCACCATCTTACCCTTCTATTCGCCCAATAAATTCTCCAAAGCGGGTATCCGCCTTTCTCACAATGAATGGTTATCGGATGGAACCTCCTATAATCAACTATTCCGCGTCGGCCCCGGCCACTCCCTCTCTGAACTCCAGAGATGATTTTCCCTTTTATTCAGAGGGGGAAGAACCATTTGGAGTGACTGCCCTCAATATCCACCGTAGAAGACGTATACCGTCGTTCAGCCCCCCCACTCGGAGTTCACTCACGGGCTTAGTAGGCTCCCGTTTCACCTCTCTCATGTCATCTTTATCCTGGGAAAAATCGGATCCTAAGGTTGCTATTCAAACCACTTTAGCCGCGAGACGATATACATGCTCTCATTTGCTTGCTCTGCGCTTTCCTGGTTTGGGTTCGGAAACACCCGCTTCCACGTTGGAACATCTCGACTCGTCGTCAGACGAAGGCTATTGGGAAGATGTCCGCAGTATCATCTGTCTATTGACTAATGTTCTCCAAAATGCTACGAACAAACTGAATGATATACTAGAGCAGCAGCATCGCTCAAATTTGGCGGATGATAGCCATGTTGAAAAGGAAGACTTAGTTCCGTCTGTTCGGCCCATTACCCCCCGGTCAGGCTCCGAGTCTTTATCGTTCGCACCTATGCCAAATCAATTTTCCCGCTTCGCGGCCCATATCGATGCAATATCTAGTGCCCTAGAGGAGGCACGGTCCAATCTGCGACAATGCGTAGAATCACTCGCTGAAGGCAGTGAGGATTTGACTTCTGCACCTGAAGAGGCTCTTCAGACCTCGACAACAAAATCTAGCGCCATACATTCGTATGAGGAACTCCGTCGAACATTAGGCCATGCCCTACGGGAATGCGAACGAGGAAAGGAGCCACTTCGTAGTCTTTTAGGAGAAGAGCGAAAACCGACTGTCGATCAGGTAGCAGAAAACGAAGGCAGCTTAGCAAAGGTCGTCGAGACTGAAATGGAACATCACGACGAACCACTTGGTTCGGATGACTCTGATAAGACATTGTACACTATTGGAGATCATTGTTCGGAGCCGACAGATGAAAACCAAAAAGTCGAAGATAACGACGCAACCAGTCGTCTACTTCATACGGAAGATATCCAGTACCTCCCACTTCCTGGCATTGAACAAGTATTTGAAGCAGACTCAGCGCCAATCAACTTCAATCGACCACGTTCCAAATTGACACGAGAAGAACGAGTAGCTCTTGTCAAAGCCCAACGAAAGGAAGGCATCAAAGATTATGTCAACGTGCCAAATAAGCATTCTATGCGATTGGGCCCGGGAGATGAAGTAGTGGAAGAGTTGAAAGATGTGATATGGAAAGTCAGCGAGCAGCGGCGGCAAATGAGTTTGTCGCATACGTCAATATCCACATTTCCTTCAAAGCCCAGTACATCGAACCCTAACTAGTAGTTTATAAAAGCGTTCTGTTATATCCTTTTGATCGAATCACTCGATATTGCGCCATAACAACAATTATTTATATTGTAAGAAGATTTTTCACAAGCCAATACAAAGCAGAAGCCAAAACAAAACACACATAGGATGTAAAAAGGTAAACAAATCACAAGGAAAACCGAGATTATGAAAAACGAAGAGAAAAACTAAACTGTAGCAGAGGTACAAATATATGTCGAGTCCAAACAGGGCCTCAGAGCAGGGATCCTAGGTAGAAAGGTGTATACGGAGTGATAAGGAGGGCCATAAATATGGAATCGAAGGTAACAAGGATAAGGGCTAATCTTAGACAGAAAAGAAAGAAGTATGCAAAGGTTCGAGTAGACAAATCATTGGAGGAAGGGTTGTTGCTGGAAAGAAATAAAAATTTGAAAGAAAAAAAATCAGTTGATCGGGTTCATATCAATCCACTGAGAGAAATCATTGGGATCAATTTCCAAGCCCTCGAGACCAAAATTGTCCTCCATAGTATCGAAGAATCCAGTAAATATACTGTCTGCTAATGATGACGCGGATGTAGGTGGTGCAGACAATGATGGAGCAGGCGGCGCGGGACCATTGGTGGTAGCTGACGTCGAATTATTATTAGCATTATTTGCTTGAGCGTTACTGCCACTATCAGGGCCAGACGTTTGGGGTCTAGGGAGGGATCCAATTGCTGCTGTGGGAGGTGAGATACGATTGGACAACAACGACGATGGCGAGGGGGCATTTGGGGGATTACTGGCACCAGTTGTACCAGAAGGAGCGGGAGTTAAGGAATTAACAGGAGCAGTCTGGGGATTTGAAGATGGGGTCGAACTCTGAGGAGCAGATGCGCCGGTACCAGCACTGCTACGAGACGCGGGTCGTATACTGGGAGACGGTCCAGTCTGGCCATCAATTCTAGCCGGAGAGGGCGCGGTCTGCTCTTTGATGGGTCCAGAATTGTTGTTCATGGTACCAGTAGGAGTAGGCTGTGCAGGTGGCGGCATCATTCCTGCAGACTTTGGCACATTAATGCTTTCTGGTCTATGCGCAGGCGATGGTGGTGGCATCATGCTCCCAGGCTTATTTTGCTGAGGCTGGGTGCGGTTGGCAGCAGCAGCTGTTTGGTCTGGCGTAACGCCTTGGTTGGTCATACCGCCCATTGATCCGGGCATTTTATGCATATGAGCTCCCGGAGTGACAGGGTGTCTAAATTGTCCTTGTTGTTGGGACATAACAATATTCTAGAATACAGAGTAAATACACTTGAGGTTAAGTGCTGAGAAAAGGTGATTTCTGTTTACCTGTGAGCCTGGCATTTGATGGATATGCTGATTCGCCAATGCGGGATTCATCGGCGCTATGCTTCCTGGCGGTATGGCGTGCCCCATATTAGGTGTCAAAGATCCCATGATATTCGAATTGGGGACTGGAGTGGGGTGGCCAGGCATCGGTGGATTTCCCACTGGACCGGGTCGGAAACCAACACCATTGGCAAATTGAGTTGTTCCTGAACCAGGATAAGAAGCACCCAGGTGGTTTGGAGGATGGCCGGAAGAAAAACCGCTCATTGAAGACATCTGAGACAATGGAGCAGCATTAGGATTCAAATCACCGCCAATAGGTATGGGCTGTCTTATCCCCACTTGAGGGGACTGTCGTTGTCGTTTTCTGTCAGGCGGAGACTGATCTTTCGGTGTCATGTCAGCCTGACCCTGCCATGAAAGTAAGAAAAACAATGAGTGTTCATAAGTCCGACGGCACTTACCTCGTCTCCCGGTGATGCACTTGTCCTTTTCTGTCCCCGTTGCGTTACCCCCGGACCTTGAGAATGTGGTGGCATTGACTGTTGTTGCCGAAGCTGAGAGGCGTGGGGCGGGCCCATCATCCCCCCCATCGGTTGCATTGGAGCCATCCCAGGCCTAAAAAATGTATATATGAACTTGTTGAGCTTCCGACAAAACAAGACAGTCAGTCACCTGCCAGGCCTGGAACCAGTAGCCAAGGTACCATTAAAATTCGACATAGTTCTTTTGAAAACTTCGTTCAAGCTAGTCTAAGAGAGAGGTCAATTCTTCAATATATTCGAACACGTATTGGGGTCCGGGTGTTACGTACTTTTTGTTCGTCCGTTAACTCGTTGATTTGGACGTCCGGAACGCCAGCCTCCTGTTTCATGGAAGCTAAGAAAACCGGAGGGATTCTCGCTAAGTCCTGTTCGAGTTGTTGCAACTCTGGGTTATTGAACGATTGTGAGGTTCCCGGTCTAGAGGGTTGTTGGGAAGTCGGATGCTGCGGATGAGAGGGAATCATTGGCTGTTGGGGGGGTCGCGAACCTTGCATCACCATCGGAAATCGTCGGTTCATGTCATCGCTCATCGAATGTCCGGGGGATGTAGATTCATTGTGTACCATTAAAGGACTACGATGGCTTACCATAGTGGTTGCCGGGGTGTTCGAGCGACTACCCGCAGAGCTTTGAGGGGCTGGGGGAACGCTAGGATTGACTAGAGGCTGTTGAAATCCTTGTGTGGGTGTCTGGACGGGGCCCCTAGGCGAAGTGTTATTTGCAGGCTGGCCTCCTTGAGATGGAGGACCTCGCATGATCTGAGCGTGCTGGCTTAAATGAGACGCGTTCTGTGAAATCCCTGGTGGGACCATGCTCATTTGCGGCGGGCCCATTTGGGGATGAGGAGAGACGCCAGGCGGATGAGCAGGGGTTATAGTTGGCGACTGAAATTGGCCGGGACCGTGAGGTCGAGTAATTTGTCGCTGACCAGGTTGTAAGTGCGGTATAGCGTTAGGATGAGAAGGAGGAGGAAGGGACTGTTGTGGAGGGGGAGGGCGGGTTGACTGTTGCTGAGATGGAGGTCTCTGAGAGGGCTGACCCATAGTATTACTCGAATCTACAATGCCATTCATTTGTGACGGACCCGGTTGGGTTTGCTGATGTTGTTGTGGTGGCTGAGGGCCACCTGGTATGCCAGACATGGGATATGGCGTGCCCTGGGCCGCAATTGGAGGCTGAGACTGCCCAACAGGAGGTATAGGCACGCCGTTGAGTAAAGGACCCGGGGGTCGCATTGGGTTGGGAGGCATACCGCCTCTGTGCATCATGCGAGGTTGACCAGGTAAACCCAAATGACTTAGACGTGATGGATCGGTAGCTCTATTACGATCCGCCTGGTTTTGCATCCACTATTTCCGAGAATGAGTAAAAACAGTTGAAAAAAAGATCGAGGAGTATTACTTACCTGGATATAAAGCAGGACATTCTCTGGACCCTGTTGAGTCGTTTTTGCAGAGAAGAAAACCCAAAATACATTCCACCACCTATTGAAAGATACAGCGGCCATCGAAGAAAATACAAAACAGCACACACTCAAACAAAAAACCCTGACGGGCATTAATGGGAGGACATGGGTCATTGGCGATATCTGCTTCTATAACCAGTTCCTTTGCAGCTTTGTGAAAACCTCGTTTGATGAAATAGTCGTGAATATACACATTGAACCTGTAATCACATTGCCAAAATCTGTGTGGGATAAATGGAAAAAGGGACGTACATTCGATCGCCTTCCCATGAAATCGGAGGTGGCTGGGAGTGGTTTGGAGAGGGACCAGACTGGCCATTTGCAGGTGGATGGGGAGGGTTTTGAGGAGGCGGCTGAACCTGAGCCATTGCTCACGAAAAGAAAAAAGTGCGAGAGGAGATATTAGTAGGGGCGGTGTGCGTCGCTGCTGTGTTGTGTGTTGTGTTGTGTGCTAGCGCCTGCTGATAGGGATCGGATTAGTGGAGTAAGGCGAGGGCGCCTAAAAGGAAGGGCTGGCAGTGAACGATGCGTCAACGCTGGGGCGGACAACGAGGAAAACAGTGTCGTCGACGTAGGAGATGGTGGTGATAATGCAGGAAGAGGAGGACGAGGACGAGGGACGGGGAAAAGGGAGGGTTGCACGCTGGATCTTGGCGGGTGAGTGCACGAATTATTCAAACTCCGATTGCCATGCTAAAGAGTCATTAATCAAAAAAAAAATAATAAAAAATGAATTCTCTTGTCAAAAATACTTCGCCCTCTTGCACTCCTCACAACAGCTGCCTTAGTTTTGAAGAAACCAGCCCAGTTTTTCAAGAGCTGTCCGTGGTTTCTATTCCGGCTTTCCGCCCCACAAAGACCGGAACCAAAAGTACAACCTATTTGAACTGCTTATGTAGTTCTGGTTATCGAAGCGCGTGCTTGGCGACCCCATAGCTCAGTGGTAGAGCGTGAGATTCCAGTTGTCGGAACATCCTCAAGGTCATCCGTTCAATCCGGGTTGGGGTCATTTTTTTTCCAAGCTCTTTCTTCGCTATGCAGTACTCACAGCCCGTGCCTGCTCCAGTGTTGAATGCTTCCCGTTGCTCGTAATACGTTTCAACAATGCGTTACTCAAAGTCCAATACCTCTCCAGGCCACTGTCGCCGGCATCAGTCAATACTAGGCTGCATTCACGTACAAAACTTAATACATATTCATATACCGTCGGGAGCCCGAAACAGTCAGCACCCTCAGATATCGACTCACTTTCTATTCTATCTGCTACTAGCACTATAGTGAATCTTGCAAAGAGATTTTCATCAATTTGACGAAACGTGTTGGCGTGCACCAAAAATGGCAATGGCGTAACGGTCCTTAGTAGAGCTGGTCCAGGACCATAACTTTGATCTCTTGTCTTAGAATATGTATATAGATCATTAACTGACCTCTCGTTATCATTGGTATTGACATAGTATAGTATACATACACTTGTATTGTGTCTAGCCATCTCGCCTTTATCATGAGGGGTTTCATATTGGCTTTTTTCTTCGTGGGTCTAATTTTTCATTCACAAGCCTTCTGGATTTCAATTTTCCATATGAGATGGAAGGCGTCCGTATTACAAGCAATATAGATGGGTCTGAATTTTATCCATTCGTTCTCGAGTTTGTATGCAATATAATGTCAACCTGTTCTTGCTAGTTGCGTTATTACTGGGAGAAGCAAATAGCTGGGCCTTACTATGTGCATATCAAGTCCCTTTGAACGCTAAAATATAAGAAGTTGGGCGTTGTGGAAAGCTAGTATTCTCTATTTTTATGCATTACTAGCAAAAATAAAAATTTATTTTCAAATGTAAATTACATGTTTCTTATGTTCGATAGACAATTGGCTTCACATTTGAATTCTTTCCCCAGTGCTCAACAAGAAAATCTGTCAAGAACTGATACAATTCGCGGTTGGCGCCGCGTGTGTAAATCGAGTGATCGCTAGGTGTTAAAATCATTAAGAAAACTTGTAATGTAATTATAACAGACACACATACCTATCCGTATAAATCCTGAGACTATAATCGCGTATTTTTGAGGCGGTGAACATATCAATCAGGTGAGCGGTATTAGCAAAATGAACTATGTTGCAGTCAGAACTCATAGTAGAAGCAAAAAAACCGTGCCAATCACCATTATCGTCTCCGGTCCCATGCGCCAATAAATAATTTATTCGTGAAAAAGGCCTGACATCCGAAATAGATGCGTTCACATATCCTCCTGGGTTTTCCTGGGGCAAACCCATATATCTTTCGGTATAGATGGAATCTAAACTTAAACATAAGTACAAACGGGCTATAGATATGATTATTTTACCAACCGTATAAACGCCAACTTGTCACGGGCTGGAGTACAGGCATAGTGATACATTGAGAAAGCTAAGTTATGACGACTCACGGCAACTGACATGGCCAAGCTATGGACTTCAGCACCCGCTTCAGCAACCTTCGCAGCCATGAATCCCCCGTAGGACTATCGAACAATGTGTTTTCAAAATCGTCATAGAGTAAATTTTCCCTTACCCATCCCCAAATACCAATCTTAGAGGCGTCGACGTAAGGCTTTGACGCCCATAATCTAAATGACGATTAGAACAGGACACTCCGAAGTTGAGCGATAATGAATCACCTGGCTGCGTGTATTTGATCTTTTGTCTCAAAATAACCCAAGTTCCCTCTCACCGGACTGCGTAATTTCCTCCCTTTGAATCCGGTTCCTCTTCCATCTACAACTACGACAATATACCGCAAAGTGCAAGCGAGATAATTATGCCAGTCTCTACTGAATTTCTTTTCTACAGTCTGTGAACCAGGCCCGCCATATCTTAAAAAGAATGTTAACGTGAATCACAAGTGTGATCGAATGAGCACGCCCTTACACTCGGAATAACACAGGATACTTTGTGTTACCAGATTCATCCATGTTCGGGGGACGAATTTCAACGGCGTTCATTTCTGATTGTCAGAAGCAATATAAGATAATTTAGTTTCGTTATAAAGTTTCTGACATTACCATATCCTTCATTCTCGATAGTGGAATAAACGAACGTCGCCTGGTAAAATTCTTTCACTGTATTAGCCAGCCTCGAATTATTCGTTAGAACAATGGGATGTTCTAAACCTCGTTGAATATTTCCATCAACGAACGCCTTAGGGGGTACACGCACCAGCATCGTCGACATTGATCAATTTTTGCCAAGGAATATCCGGACCGTCGTAGCTCAGGAGATAATATCCGCAAAGGGGAGAGAATGAAGCACCGTAATAAGCGCCTTTTTCAACGATCGAAACCGGCGCAAAAGCGGTAGTTGTAAGCTGACTTGCTTGTGGAATAATGATATAGTACGGATCTCGGCCTGTTCCGGGCTGAGTAGCAGATAAGTAATATCTAATTGGGGAAATTGAGGAGCTGACGGGTGTTTGTTAGAAACAAACTTACACCCTTCTTCTAATCGCATCTATACCAAGGATATCAACGACCTCATCTTGACCTGAGGTAAGCCAAATAGGGTCAGATTGGCCAGCAGAGCTAAATAGTGCAAGTTGATTATACCCCTCTTTCGAGGGGATAATGTCAAGGTATGCCCCCTCGCTTAGACCAAATACTTCTGGAAGTAGGTGAACGTTTTGCGACTGGTAATATATGAGGTTTGTGAGAAATTCGAAATCCATTCTAGCTACTTCCTTACGGAGTCAATCCAGCCATCATCGTTTTGTTCTCCAGCTTTACCAAGTTGGCGTACTATGGTGCCACGAACTTCCATCCCTGTCTGCTGGGTATTTAGATCGCATAATATCACACTGCCTTGATCAGCCGCCCGGTTGACTTCTCTGACAAGCAATATAGCGTTTGCCACCCAAACTACTTCTTGAATTATACTGTCGGTCAAATCTTGTCGATTATCCCATTCGACTTCTTTAACGAATTCACTGGGAGGAGAGATCGGAGCAGAAAGCTGATTTTGATAACTGTCCAAATCGAATATATGAAGTGTAACAAGAGGGTTAGAATATCCGGGTTTGGGGTATTTCATCGTCACGAAATTCGTGTAAGGGTATACGGCATTTGCGTTGTTACTGGGATTGTAGATAGGAAAGGTGTAATCGTTTACTTGAGTTTCATCTGATCGAAGGAATGCAATCCGGCGTGAATCCAGGCTCCACCACAGAGCGTAATCGTTAGAGAAAACTTCCTCCTCGTAGACCCAGTCAGGAACGCCGAAAAATAACGATGAATTGCCTTGAGAAGTCACATGAATGGAAGCAATATTCATCCTTTTGTAGAATGTAGAACAAAAACTAATTATCAGGCCGAAATAAGAGAGGAATAAACGTACTCTGCAGAGGGTAAGACATAGAGGTCGTTATCAAGAACATACGCCAGTGCATTCCCAGTAGGGGACCAAGTTGCATAGGCGATACGAGCGGGATTTGATGGAGGTGCAATGGGGTAGGTGACATGATCGTGAAGTCTATGAATATAATAATTTCCATGACTAGACCAGCGCCATTGCTAAAGGCAATAAATTAAAACAACAGGAACATTCCGCGAAGTCGTGACATACCTTTCGATAATCAGTTTTAATCAACACGTACTGCATGTCAGGGGAAAGCTTCCATTGCGACCAGGACAGAATTCTATTGTCCTAGAAAGGGAATTGACGGAACCATGTAAACCTAGGCGATATAATTATGGTGAAATAGGTGATCCTCGACTCACGTATCGGACATCGCTATATTTCAACAGGTCTGTGGTGGTATTTTGCTTGATATTCACTAGCTTTATGGTGCCATAGTCACTTGTGGAATATACACCGTCGCCGGCTGATTCGTTCACAATTCAATACACGCACGGAAAGAATAAAACCTGACTGGATAATCGCTTGTTAAACATACCTTCAGACACCCAATTTAAAGTTCTTTTTTCCATTGCGAAGGTGCCATCATAAATATTATCCAGTGCAATATGCCGTAATCCTGACCGTTGAACGGAGTTATCCGTGGAAAAGAAGAGTGGGAAGAGCGCAATGATCACCGCGAGGGAAACTAACCCAGAGATGCATAATATCAAATAACGCAAATATCGCTTTATCCCCAAACAAAGAGACTTGTAATGAGCCGTTGAAGAATAAAAATGATTTATCAAATATCTAACCTTGTCTCGCTTGCTTGTCGAGCCCCTATGTTTTATGTTATGTTCAATACCAGAATCTGACGTCAAATCTTTATCAAGAAGCGTTTCTTCATCGCCATCTACGGAACTCGGTGGAGAAAAGGGGCCGTCATTGTAATATGTTGGTGGACGAATGAAGACGACACTGTTCTCTGGGATTCGAGCACTGACGACATTATCATGTATATAGCTGTCTTCGTCTTGTGTAAGGGCTTGATAGGACATTATGAGCAAGCTCAATGTCTCCCAACAGCAGTTACGAGGGCTTAATTATATGCGACGAGTGAGCAGGTACTTGATGTTCACGTTTAATTGTAGGTTTGCTCCAAGTTTGCTCCGTCGGCGGCGAGTTCGAAGATTACAAACTCCGCGGGCGCCAAACTATAGACTTTGTTCAAGTTAAAGCTACTTCGTTGTTGCCTTCATGTCATGTCATCACCTCAGCTTACAAGACGCCATTGGGATCCCTGGCTGATATTAGCCCAGGTAGGAACGATTTGCATAAATGGGGTCATTTTCCAAATTAAAAAATCATGCAAAGTAGATTATATCGTATCAAACCATTCATTATGTGACTCTTTGCTTCATCATACCTCCGCTTCTCCGACTGTTTGCGGAACAGAGTTCACTTACTTTTGAAGGTAAATCCAATCAGTTTTCAAAAAATGGGCAACTCTCACCGAGTCACCAGGTGGTGCTGCAAATATCGCTTTCGTCATGGATTGGCGAGAGCTGTGCTCACGGCCAACAGGGTTGCAAGGGCCAGGTCAGCTGGACTGGAGTGCTTTTGCTGGTGCCTATAGTGGTGGGAAGAAAATTGGGTTTGGTGCGCTTAGCGAAACGTTGGTTCACATGTCAGAGGGACGAAACGACCCGCGGCGTGGCTGGTGCATAGCCTTCGCTTGGATGGTCGCTTGTTTGGCCGAGTGAGTCAGGATGCTCCATCATATTCGCACTACCATCTTCCTTTCCTTATGTGATTTATTTTTCTTTAGCGTGTACTTTCTTTACTTGTTTGTTCGTCGACCGCGCCTCATACTTGATTTTGTCTCGACGTTCATACTAAATCATGTTATTCTGACGACGTATTACTCTGGGGCATTACCGTCAGCAGTCTTTTTCTGGGTTACAGCTCTTGGTGGAGCTTTCGTTACTGTTACGTTCGCCGAGCAGCTTTGTGTCAAGCGGGAGCTGCAAGAAGGACTACATGTTGAAGGAATTGCGACGGAGGTAGAACTCGGCCCGCTCTCGAATGATTAAAATTAAAATTAAAATTGAGTCATGACTCGTCTTAACTCGTGCGCGTGACATTGGAATGTTGCCTTTGTTTGTTCCATTTACTTCCCATAGTGGCGGATGTTCTTAGACGTTGACTTCTTCCACGATGCATCTTGCCCGACAGGTAGGCAAGCGCATGAGCGTGCGGGCGCCCGAGCTCGCTTGCGCACGCGGTGTCCTGGGTTCTGGTGAGAATTAAGGCACCCGCTTGTGACTTAGGACCCGGGAAAATGGATTTTTTTTGCGTTGTAATTTGCTCCCGGAGGTTGGTTGTCGCTTATTTTAGGGCAGTGCACTGACGGCGCAGGGTTCACTTACCTATTGACGCGTTATCTTCCCTTCTGACTCAAACAAGCACGGCGATGCTGTTTAAGTACGTAACCTTTTAGGCAGCAGCGCCATCGCCTTTCTCCTAAAGCACGTTTAAAATGAGCCTTCTTTGGCTTTCCTGTTGTCGGTTCGCGGACCAGGCGGATCGTTAAAAGAGTGGATCACCGATTGCCTACGTAACCGGTATACACTCGGCTAAAAACGATTTGAGAAACAATGAAGGAAAAGAGGTGTGGACGAGAATGGCTTTATCTTGGTGGAAAACTAATTGACCTGATATGCCTTGAGGCTGTGTGACCTATCTTCTCAGGCAGACTCGAATGGTCCATCCTGGCGCCAGAGTAAGAACCCGTCTACACTCGCAGTCGTCCTGTAATTTCGGTTTAATTACACTCTCAAAACCTGAATCTGAACCAGACATTGCTTATCCGTAGTTCCAATACCCGGCCATCCATCCTATTGGTTTTAAGCGGGCGCCCACTGAGTCAATTTTTTTAAATTTCTATGTTAAATTTCTGAGATTTTTTAAATTCTCGGTCTATGCAGGGCCGTGATGGAATTTCACGGCAATCTACATATTACACGAGGCGTACTAGAATCCCTATAAAGTCAAGGCGTTTCTGATCCCATCGCCCGCCCCTTGTCCTCCTCTTCCCTCCTCCATCGCCGCTGTGTTCTTTCGACCTCAATGCAAGCTGTCTCTAATTTACTTACACCATTTGGTGTTAATGGAAATGCCATTAGCGATACTTTGGTTAGAAGTCTGATGTACACTATTAAGCCCGCCACAACTGACGTTGATTTACCCCCAGAAACTCGTCGTCCTTGGTGGCACTGTCGAGACCGCTCGTCGCGCTTCCATGTCTGCATGGAATGGTTTTGTTGATTGTATGTTTTTAATCTTAAGAGTTCACCACTCCTTGCTTTCTTGATGTGTCCTTACTCATTTATCAAGCTTTCTTCCTTACCGCAACTTTCTCTGAAGAAGACTATCCATACGACTGGTATGTATCAGTATTCTTTCGAATTTGCGCATCAGTTAAATGTTCCCTAGGTTGATGCATTGGTTATCAAAGGCGAGCGCTTGATGCTTATGAATCGCCAAGTGTGGCGGCTTATTGTTCGTTCCTTTTTAAAGCAACCCGCATGGGGGCGGTCCAGAGAATTTGAAATTAGCACTCGTTCTGCCGGAAGAGTGACCTTGAATTCAAGCACTGCAGGTGATATTGAAGATGAAGAATTTCCGGAAGATGACTCGCTTATTCACGGTCGTCGGAAACGCAAGGTGACGATCATGCCCTCTATGAGTAAGTGAATACAGACACTGGCTCTCGCACATGTCTGAATAACTATTGTATTTCATCGTGGCAGACACTACTCATACTATCTATTATCGTGGCCACTGGTTGCGCATTACCCGAACCCAGCGATACCAGCACTATCATTGCCACGAACTGAAAGTTAGGTACGCGTCCTTCCCTAAATTAAACTTCCCTAAAGGAGCGTGATTAACCGGCATTCAAACCCCAGTGTCATCGCAAGGAACAACACAGTTTTAAAGAAGGTCTGTCATTCTTTCCCGTGGGCTTCATCGATTATCGATTTGATCTCGGGCGTCTAACAGCTCGTACTGGAAGCTAAGCGCACCTACGAAAAGGATGCAGAACATCGTGTTCACATTTTCGTTGCCGATGCGTCAGTTTATCACTTGGTATTAACTCTGACTTTAGTTTAACCACCTCCGCGTCATTTATATAGTCACGGTAATTGGCGATGGAACGGTGCTCGCCAGAAAAGACCTATGACCAGCATCGTTTTGGAACCGGGTATAAAAGAAATGATTTTGAATGATTGCAGGGACTTTCTACAGTCTGAGGATTGGTATGCTGAGCGTGGTGCGGTCAACTCACTCATTCTTATTGTACTCGGTTGTTAATTATCAATCAGGAATTCCGTTCCGTCGTGGCTATCTCTTGCATGGTGTTCCGGGAAGGTGTGTTGAATAGCTACTTTTGTGATTTATTGCTAAGCATGGCCTACTCACAGCGGAAAGACGTCGCTAATCCATTCCCTGGCTGGTGAACTTGGTCTCGATATTTACGTCGTCAGTCTCTCTTCGAAGGGTATGAGCGACAACATGCTCAGTTCTTTGATGGGAGATGTTCCTTCTCGCTGTATTGTTCTTCTCGAGGTCAGCATCCCTCTTTTTGATCTTTTCGCCTTTCAAAATCCAGTAGGATCTTGACGCTGCCTTTACCCGCGGCGTCTCTCGTGACGCCAACTCTACCGGTGCACCCATTACCAAAGACACCGGTGCTACCAGCAGCGGCACTGCTACAGCCGAAAACAAGGAGAACACTGACTCGGCCAACACCCTCAGTCTCAGCGGATTGTTGAATAGCCTCGACGGCGTGGCCGCCGCCGAGGGTCGGTAGGATAACTTCCTTTCCTGCTTCCTCCAAGCGTCTGACCGTTTACAGACTCCTTTTCGCCACTACCAACCATATTGAGCGCCTTGATCCTGCATTGAGTCGGCCTGGTCGTATGGATGTCTGGATAAACTTCACTAATGCTTCCAAATGGCAAGCTAAGGGTATCTTTAAATGCTTTTTCCCTTATAAACCCAAGCCTGCCGAGCCTTCAACGGATGAGGATGATAAAAGTAAAGAACCCTCGTCAGGTTATGACGCTTTGCGATCGCCCGGCCAAAAAACCAATCCTAATCATAATATTCCCTCTCTGAGTGAAGAAGAGCTAGATGAGCTTGCTGAACGTTTCTCACAAGCTATACCTGAAGACGAGTTTAGTGTAGGTCTTTGTGTATTATTGTTTCTTTCAATTCTTTAAATAACTTTGATTGTTATCCAGGTGGCCAGTCTACAAGGTTACCTTCTTAGAAATAAAACCCGTCCACGTGAGTGTGTTGACGAGGTCCATGAATGGATCGCCAAAGAGCGCGAGACTCGCGCGAAGTTAAAAAAAGAAAAGGAAGAGGTCGGTGTATTCATACCTCTCCGAGAATATTCTTTTATGGTTTGTATAGAAAGAAGCTCGCGAAAAACAAGAGGTATGTACGCAAGGGGTTCTTAACAGACCGTTAGTTGACATACCTCCCAATACCAAGGCAGAAGACAAGGCTGCGGTGAGTCTGGCGCGCAACAGTTCTTACTTTTTAAAAGTCTCATTCCTTCTAAAGAAAGAAGCCAAAGAAAAAGCTGAGAAAGAAGCGAAAGAAAAGGCAGAGAAGGAAACTAAGGATTCTACCAAGGTCGAGTCTGAGAAGACAGAGGTTCCTTCTCCTTCAAACGTGTCTGCTGACTCCGAACAACCTAGTGAGACTGTCGTATCTCCGGCCCAGACCGCCTCCCTGGAGTGTGATGTCGAAAGCGTTTCTGCTGATGAATCCATTCCGTTGTCCGGTTCAATATGTGAAAAGTGGGTAGCTGTGAGTCCCCAAGCAACCTGAAGCTTCCGGTTCCTGAGGCTGCGTGTGAATACACGTCGTATATATATACACATGTTCATCTACAGAAAATTCGTCTATCGTTTGCTTCCTTTCTCATTTTCTGCTGGAGCGATCGATCCCCGTCTTAAAAGAATCCAGCTGATTACGTCGAGTATGACCTTATAATGCCCCATGATTTTTTTCTTCAAAGTGTAGCAAATTCATTGTTTCATTCCACATTCATTCCTTTGGTCTTTAGAGTTTGCCCTGTTGTCCTAGACGTAGTTACCCCACGATAAATACCTTTCAATCTTTTAACTGCTGTCCTCAACGTCACTAGTTGACTCCCGTTGTACGTGGTTTCAAAAGTCGTTCCCTTTAAGTTTTACGTCATATTATCGATTCATATCAACCTTGAATGGTCAGGTGCTTTTGTAGTGATACGAGATACATAGTGGTGATTGGCATATGTCGTAAAACAGCGTATGAAGCATATACAACTCCATTCAGCTATTTCCGAGCTCCTTGGGCTTGTGACTTAATAACTTTTTTCACAATTTTAGCCTCCTCTACCAAAAATGCTCGAACAATTCTGAGAATATTGCATAAATGAATGAGAGCAAAACGCGATTAAAAGGCTTACCGTGATTTAACACAATCGCCGCAACGGCTTCCTCCATACGCACGAGTGACTGTTTTTTGACGTTTGGAAATGGTAGCATATTGACGCGGTCGCAAAGTGGGAACCTGGGGCAAAGTACCCAAATTCGGAATTATTAGATACTGAAGATGAACAAACACATACTCCTGAAAGCGCGACACCACAGTCACCGCACTTGGGGGCTGAAGGTAGCTTTTTTAGATGATGATACCGCAACTTTCCACCAGGGGTTTTGATAATTCGCCGGGAGTTGGACGAGGTGTTGTAGGGATTACGTTTGCGGAGAGTAACACGTTGGGCCATAGAGAACTGGAGGTGAATTTTTAGAGAAAATCAAGAATAAAGACCCAAAGAAAATTCAAACTTACAAAACCACTATGGAATGATTAGATATATTTGAATGAAAAATTAAGACAAACCTTGCGGCGAGTTGAAGAGAGGTGTGTCGGCGTCGGAGTAAGGTTTGTCACACAAACTAGTACAGTTGCTTAGTCATACACTAAACCGGGTCACAAGTAGTTTTTGTCTGAGCCGGATTTTGGAGAATTTAAACAATTATGAATATCATGAATCATTTGGAACGTGTGCGTAATATGAACATGCAGACAAAATAATCTATGTTGATTTTAAAGTTATCTCGGATAATGTTTTGAAAGCCTCCCTATAAGCTTCCAGGAGGGTCTTCACTCGTACCCTTTCATTCACGATGGAATCATCCTCGTGTAATAGTTCGCCAAAAAGTTCTGGTTTATACAAGGCCGAAACTAAACGTGCCTGAACATGTTCCGCTGTGTGGTTTACCATAAAATGCATGATGGCTTTTGGGACCAGGTCAAGGATCATTTGCCGGACGATATTAAAATACGATGCAATAAACGAACGGACCAGTGTTGTTTCCATTTCTTCACGGGGTGATAAAGTCAATGGACCATTATCCGAAGGGTTCTACAAGAATATAAGTTGAGCTTCGAGACTGATATCTCCTGGATAAACTCACAGCTTCAATGTGCTTGTCTAAGCTTTTCATCTCAAAAGCTACAGTATTTCCATCTAGTGGTGCTTTAGGAAGTAACTGCGAAGCCTCCGCAGAAGCTTGTACTGTAGTAGCCGTAACTTCTGCGAACGCCTTTGCAGTCGCATGGGTATGTGTTACGTGGTGAACATGGTGTGTTGGGACGTGAGGAACAGGGTTAGGTGATCCTGAGCTTCCACTTGAACCAGCTTGGCCGAAAAAATATCTCATGACACTGTCCCGAGCTGAAGTATGTGTGGTGGGGGAGTAGCCTCTGTCTTGCGCATAATTCGGCCTTTGCGCTATTAACGAACCCGCGGAAGCACGACCTCGGTCTTGAAGTGGAGGAGACGAAACAGAACGAGCATCTCGATGAATGCCGTTGATATGCTTGGAATTGGGGGCTACTACATCGTCATCATCTTCCTCTTCTTCGCTTTCGCTCTGTACAGGCTCCGTAGATGATGGCTTTGATTAATGAGTTACTCTGATCACTTAGGTAACGAGATGATTCTCACCCGGGGTAGAGAACTAATTTCGTAGCGTTTTGTCGACGGTGGTTGAACATGGCGTGATGCAGCCGCCATTACTTGCGAGCCCGTTACAAACGCCGGGTGATTGGTATTGATATAAGCCGCCTGAATGTCAATCAAGCTTTGCGTATACGCTGAAGTCGGCCCCAGTCGTTCACGAAGTAGTTCTGAGATAACTTCGATAAGCTGTGAATGCAACTTTGGAAACCTTTGTAGTTCCTATTAAGTCAAATGGCTAAGTATAAAAACTCGGTGATAGGAGTTGATTCGTTACCTGACTAGTGCAATTATGACAAATTTTAACAAGTTCTTCGTACACTAATTCCACGCATCTAATACTAGGTGCTTCAAGAAGTTTGATTTGAGGTTTTACCAAAAGATCGAAAGCAGCTTCAGGGACGAAAAGACTGGGTCTTGGACCAGTTGAATTACGAATGGCAGTTCGAATATCTTGTGTTGTCAAATTACCAGTGGCATTAATAGAATTGAGGGCATTTCCAAAAACATCATTAAAAATATAATATATGCGTGCACCGCCAGAGAGCTCTTTTGTCGAAATGGCGACAGTTGTTCCTTCAACAGAGGAAATGAAATCACGAGCAAACTGCGTCATAAGCCGTAGTACAAGGGGGCCCTGACCATCAGTGTCAAAGGCAGCCGAGTCTCCAAAGGAGTTCAACTCTTGCTGTGTTTGTCCCATTAAGGTATTAAGTCTGGCCTTCATGTCGGGTAGCTTTTCTCGGATATGATTCAATAGAATATGGTTGAGCGTCTTAGAGAGATATTTAGTGCCTTGTTTATGCGCGATGGTTCGATAGGCGGGATGATTTGCGAAGAAAAGGGTTTCCGCGGCAAGCGCGTCGGACATAGAGCGTTCTGAGTTGATATCCTGTTGAGATCGATTGACAACACCGATGAATCCAAGTTTCAGAGGGTATATACGCCCATTCAACACATCTGACGCGTTGGTGCCGGCATCCATTAAGTCCAGTTTAGTGAGTACTCCAATTGTGCGCCGACCCTGAGGATCCACCGAACGTGCTACCTTTAGAGATTCCGAGTTAGCTATGTCAACGTTGGCAGGTGAAACGGCAAGAATGACACTAGCAACAAGTTAAGAAAGAAAGAAAAGCAAGCAGTGGAACAGAGAACAAACCAGTTTGGCTTTGATATATAGTCGAGAACCAAATTTCTTATTTGTCTTTCTATGTCGGTAGGCTGGTCTCCAACGGGGATCTAAGAAGATGGTTATACTTAGTAAAAATACAATGCTACATAGTAGTTGGATGCTTGCTTTCGTCAGACCTGGTAAGTCCACCAAGGTAAGATCGAGAACATTGGGGCTATGGATTCGTAAATGGATGGGGCTTTTGCTGATCCCTTTGTTTTGACCGGCTAGTCTGTAAGTTTCGGCTTCGATTTCTTTGCGAATCTCATGAAAATCAGTGAAGCGGCGGTCCACATGAAGAAATTGACCCCATTCGGAATACGGAGAAGCCGGACGCGACTCAGAGTTAGAGGAAGATGATGGCGTATTAATGAGTTGCAACACAAGAGGACACCTAGTGACAATTCCTTGGCCCCGTGGTAAGAAATCGCGCCCGACAATACTATCAACAGTACGGTTAAGTTTCATTATAACATTTCTTTGAATAGGTATAGACTCACTTTTCCAGAACACTGGATTTTCCGGAAGACTGACTGCCTACCTAAATACTTCTCAGGATATCTATAAAAGAGAAATTGAGACTATGAGCTTACTACAACCAGCTGAGGCATGTCCAATTCGCCACCTGCGCGTTTCTATTAGCAGTGCAAATAAGAAAGAAATGGGCCCATACCGAGGTTGGCGAACGTATCCTGTAGCCTGTTCACAAGCTGGATGAGATCGCTATCCATAGCGGTCGTCGCCCTCTGAGAGTTAGCGATTTAAAAATTGTCAGTCGCGACGACACAGTAGCCGAGGAAGGGTAGTACGATATTGTGGGCGTGTATGGGGCAAGCGCGTCTGAACACTTGTACTACAGGACACGTCGACGACGAAGGACGTCCGATTGTTGACCATATCGTCCAAATGCCGACAGCATACTCTTTACCGTCTAAACTGTCTCGCGAAACAGTAACAAATACTGCTTCACTCATTCGCATTGTCGCTCTCTGTTTCATTTCTGGTGCAGCCATTGCATCTCGTCTTTTTGCTGTTGTTAATTTCGAAAGTATTATTCACGAATTGTAAGCCCATTTCTGTTTGGATTCCATAGACGTATCTTGATTTTTTTCCCCAGCGACCCATGGTTCAACTAGTTCGTACTTGATCTCACTATCAATAATTGTATGGAAACTAAGCCATTCTAGCCGGGCTACGAGAGTCTTAGCCTCAAAAGGATTTTATGTAGGAATTGTTTCCTTCTGAACTATAATATCTCCTCATGCATTGCAGGAATTCTGGAATTGGTTTGACCCAACAGCTTGGTATCCTCTGGGGCGTGTTGTTGGTGGTACAATTTACCCCGGACTCATGGCAACTAGTGGTGTCATCTATAATCTTCTCCATACATTCAATTTGCCGGTTGATATTCGAAACATATGTGTTTTACTTGCGCCCGGTTTTAGTGCTCTTACTGCTTGGGCTACTTACATGTGAGCAAAATGACTATAGCCTCGCTTTTTTTCTTTAACCAAAATTCTATAACGCCAGGATCACAAAAGAGATGAAAGATGAAAGTGCTGGTCTATTAGCTGCCATCTTCATTGGTATAGCACCTGGTTATATTTCACGTTCCGTGGCAGGCTCCTATGACAATGAAGCAATTGCGATCTTTCTGTTGATGTTTACCTTCTATCTCTGGATCAAGGCCCTAAAACATGGAAGTGCATTCTTTGGAACAGGTGCTGCCATCTTTTACTTTTATATGGTTGCCGCTTGGGGTAAGTGTGGTTTTTGTTGACATAGACGTGAATGAAATGATTATATCTCCTAGGTGGTTACGCCTTTATTACCAACATGATCCCTCTTCATGCATTGACTCTGGTTCTCATGGGAAGATTCAGCAACCGTTTGTATGTTGCTTATAGCTCTTGGTATGCCATTGGTACCCTCGCTAGTATGCAAGTACCATTCGTAGGATTCCAACCTGTGAGGACTAGCGAGCACATGGGGGCCCTTGGTATGCTGCCTTGCCCTTTGGTAAATTTTGAAGAAACTCAAAATGTTCCTCTCCTTAGGTGTTTTTGGGCTTATTCAACTTGTCGCTTTTACGGATCTTGTACGCTCCCATGTGGGATCCGCCCAGTTTCAATCGCTTCTCCGCGTGTCGTTGATCAGCATTAGTGCCATTGGTGTGGCTATATTTGGCGTTCTCACTATGCAAGGCTGGATCGCGCCTTGGACCGGTCGTTTTTATTCTTTATGGGATACCGGTTATGCTAAAAAGTAACGTTATATCCATTCATTTGAAACTAATGATTAATTTTTGGAAGGTATATTCCAATTATTGCATCCGTATCGGAGCATCAGCCAACGGCCTGGAGCTCCTTCTTCATGGACCTTCACTTTTTGATTTTCACTTTTCCCGCCGGAGTAGTCTTCTGCTTTAAAGAACTTCGTGATGAGCATGTTTTCATTATCATTTACGCGGTGGTGTCGTCTTATTTTGCCGGTGTAATGGTTCGACTTATGTTGACCCTTACGCCGGTTGTTTGTATCGCCTCCGCCATCGCCATTTCTAACCTTTTGGATGTGTATATTGATCCCACGGTGCCTCAAATACCCGAGAACGACGATAAGGATTCTTCTTTTATGAGTGACGTTGCTTCCAATAGTGGTATTTCTACACCTTCGAAGAAGGAGAAAAAGAAGGCTGCGGCAGCCCCTCCAGCCAACAGTCTCACTTCCCTATTCACACCTAATCCGGCGACAAAGCAAGCGACGGGTAAAGCGACTCCATCACGAGGTATATTCGGATTAGATACCAGGATTGCTGTTGTGGCAAACGTGATCTTCTTACTCTTATTCTTTGTGCAACACTGTACATATGTCACCTCGAGTTCCTACTCTTCTCCATCCGTTGTGTTGGCATCGCGTAACCCCGATGGAAGCCAACATATTATTGATGACTACCGCGAAGCCTATTATTGGTTACGACAGAACACACCTAGGGACGCTGTAGTCATGAGCTGGTGGGATTACGGCTATCAGATTGCTGGTATGGCGGACCGACCGACACTTGTCGATAACAATACCTGGAATAACAGTCAGTGCAAAAGTCATAATAATAATGTTGTCTTGTGTAGTGTTTATCGATTTCTACAGCCCATATTGCCACTGTTGGAAAAGCCATGTCTTCAAAGGAAGAAGTTGCGTATCCCATTTTGAGAAAACACGATGTGGATTACGTCCTCGTCATCTTTGGTGGCCTTTTGGGCTACTCCGGTGATGACATAAATAAATTTCTTTGGATGGTTCGTATTGCACAAGGTGTATGGCCTGACGAGATTCAGGAACCGAACTATTTCACTCCACGAGGTGAATACCGGGTAGATGATCAAGCTAGCACTGCTATGCGAGAGAGCTTGATGTACAAAATGTCATATTATAGGCAAGCATTTACAATACCCACATTAAGTTTTTTTTAAAAAAAATGGACGTTCCTCCCTCTAGATTCAATGAACTGTTTGGAAGTTCACAAGCAGTAGACCGGGTTCGCAATCAACGTATGCCCGGAGTTGGACCAACTTTGGACTATCTGGGTTAGTGTTTGCTTTTTACCTATATGGACAAAACTAACTTCGCCTTAGAGGAAGCGTTCACTTCGGAAAATTGGATTGTGAGAGGTCTTATATTTCGTGAGAAAATGAGATGCTAATTTGCAACACAGGTCCGCATATATAAAGTTAAGAAGGAAGACATTTTAGGTCGCGATCTTAAAAGCGCAAATGCCTTTGATGAAGGCAAAAAGCGAAGGCGAGCACGTCCTGGACCGCGCCGACGAGCAATCTAACCAGGTTCAGAATGTAACAATGAGCTTAAAAATTATTTATAGCCAGTTTTTATGAAAATGTTTTTATAAAAATGTTGGATTGATAGAGCAAAAGGCGATCTAATTAAGTCCAAGGGAGTGTTTCGGACAACTCGATGTCCCAACCACAGCGCCCTGAACTCCAAAACCGATTTCCGGAGAAATCCGAGAACAATTCACGAATGAATTCACCACTGATGTGAAACCCCCTATCAATTGTTTCCGCCGACTTTGACGAACGGCGGCCACGAGAGCAACTTCCCAGCCATGGGTCATCCTATCACACTTGCTACGCAAGTCCAGTCTTGTATATTATGCTATAGCATAGTTTTACTGACGCGTTCAATTCAGATGGTGAGCAGGGCCACTAATTCAAAGCATAATCCATCGAGCGCAACTATTCATTTGTAACGCAGCTCATTAAGCCAGTGGGCCTTGGATTTTGAAGTAATTCATTACAACGTATATATATTCCAATCTTATCTGATGCCTTTTGACCAAGGGAAACTATGAGCGAATTATGCAAAGCATAAAAATTGCGAAAGAGAGAGGCGCATCTCTTCGTGTGGGCCCGGAATTAGAAATCCCGTTCGTCCGAGTTATGCCTCTTTTCTTCTTTGTGTACTGATTTTTGATAGTGGATATGGCTGCCTTGATCATTTCTCGGAAGGTTAGCTCCCCTTTATCAAGTCGCTAGAACTATCTGATATCCCTTTTCAGGAGATACCGTTCTGCATTCCTGGGAAATTCCAGCCAAAATTCTTGCATCTGAAGACGCTCGAGGGATCATGTGTGATATTGGAATGTACGGAAGCACCTTAAACATTATTTAACTTTCGTCGCGGAACTGACTGCAACCTTTTACCATAGGCCAGTTGTCCATAAGAGCGTTATTTACAACTGCCGTGTCGTCATTAACGATGGGGAAATTTTGCTTATTCGCCCAAAGCTATGGCTAGCTAATAATGGAAATTATCGTGGAATGAGGTATTTCACTCCGTGGGCTAAACATCGTCAATGGGAGGAGCATTTTTTGCCTAGAATGATTCGAGAGGTTACAAAACAGGTAGCTTTCATATACGCATATTATTCACGGATTCCCTTGCCATTCTTTTACAGTCTAGTGTTCCATTTGGAGACGTTGTTATCAGCACCTTAGATACTTGCATTGGCATAGAGCTTTGTGAAGAACTCTTCACTCCGGGAAGGTTTGGTCCTTGTTCTATTAATTAATATCAAGGTTCTGAGAATATGGCAGTCCACATATTCTTATGGGCTTAGATAGTGTAGAAATTTTTTCGAACTCAAGTGACAGCCATCACGAACTGACGAGTAGAGCTCATCAAGGAAGCTACGTTGAAGGCGGGGCAATTTCCTCCTTTGTACAATCATAATTATGATGAAACTTGTTATTATAGCTCGGCGGCGTGTATCTATACGCCAATCAACAGGGCTGCGACGGAGACCGACTTTACTATGATGGCTGCGCCATGATTGCCTTGAATGGAAAAATAATAGCTCAAGGGACCCAATTTTCCCTCAATGACGTTGAAGTAATCACCGCAACGATAGACATTGAAGATGTCCGTGCTCATCGTGCTGTTATGAGTCGGAATATGCAAGCTGCAAATACAGAACATTACCACCGCATTCAAATTGGCAAGGCTTTATCTTCGGGCACGTTGGAGCATGTTCATGATATACAATGGGCTAGATCGTTTGAACTCAGATATCATTCGCCCGAAGAGGAGATTGCGTAAGTTCGCTATTATGTTTTAATTGGTTCGTGAGTCTGATGAAGGTGCTTATTTTAGCTTGGGACCTGCATGTTGGCTTTGGTATTATCTCAGGCGATCGCAGACACAAGGTTACTTCGTCCCTCTAAGTGGAGGTATCGACAGTTGTGCGACAGCGGTCATTGTATATTCCATGTGTCGATTGGTAGCTGAAGCCGCCAACAGAGCTGGTATGTTGACTTCTCCGTATATTCCTTTGTTCTAACTAACTTTCCTCTCAAGACAAGCAGGTCATTCAAGATGCCAGAAGATTCTGGTTATATTCCATCTGATCCACGGGAGTTCTGCAAACGTATTTTTCATACGTGTTACATGGAAACTGAAAACTCTAGCGCGGACACACGTGGCAGAGCTAGGCTTCTCGGGGACGCAATCGGAAGGTGTGCATGACTTGATCGTTTTGTATGAATCTCAGACTTATATTCTTGGCTTGGAAGCTATCACATTGATCTCAACATGGACTCTGTTGTAACTGCCATGCGGCGACTTTTCGCATTTGTCACCGGCTTAAAACCCAGATATAAAGCCCATGGAGGATCCAATGCTGAGAATTTGGCTCTCCAGAATATCCAAGTAAATTGTTCTTTTCGTGCTGATTCGCTTTGGTTTGTTTTTGAGTTGACATAGGCTCGGCTGAGAATGGTTATCGCATATATGTTTGCTCAGTTACTCCCTTGGGTCGTGGTCGTTCCGGCGGCTTACTCGTGCTGGGGAGTGCGAATGTTGACGAAAGGTGATGCCGTTTTAGTCACCACTCTTCTTGTTCACTGATTATTACGACAGTTTACGGGGATACTTAACTAAATATGATTGCTCGTCTGGTAAATAATCACTTTATTGCCACCTGGGATACATTCGACTCTGTATTTCCAGCGGACATAAACCCTATCGGAGGCATTAGTAAAACAGACTTGAAAAATTCATTGTGTATGCTTCGGACACATTCAAACTGCCCATATTAAATAGGTAGGCACCATATGTTCCCTGACCTAATTTACTGTGTCAGTAATTCGTTCCGTTTAGCTTCTTGACCGCCATCCCGACGGCTGAATTGGAGCCTATTACAAAAACCTATGTGCAATCTGATGAAGTAAGTAACGACAAATCAGAGAAGGGGAGACAGAGCTGAATCTTTGACATAGGCTGATATGGGTATGACATACGAAGAATTATCGGTGTTTGGTCGACTCAGGAAGGTCGAGAAATGTGGGCCTTATAGCATGTTCACCAAGCTACCGCATCAATAGGGCAATTTTCTTTCCCCGCAACAGGTTCGGAATCACTATTAGTTAGTGCGTTTCGTTGACTAACGACGCGATTGCAGATTGCGACGAAGGTCAAACTCTTCTATTTCGAGTACGCTCAGAACAGACATAAGATGACTACTTTGACACCTGCGTATCATGCTGTACGTGTTTAAGACGATCAGCTCTAATGAACGTTAGGTTATCTGTTGAATGTTTAGGAATCATACAGTCCAGATGACAATCGTATGTTGAATTTGCTTTAATTGTTCACTTCAGAATTATCGAGACTTTTTATAGGCTATGACCTGAGACCCTTCTTATACCCGTCTCGCTCCCCATTCCAGTTTAACAAGATAGATGCTGTGGCAGCTCTCGTACCCGATCGTTCTAATGCGCAATCAAAGGAAAAGACGGAATGAGATATGTATACCAAGGTTAAATTTGTATACATATATACGATGCAGTGATGTTGTGTCGTCCATAAATAATGTTATAAATAAATTAAAGAAGGAATATACTCTATACGATGGTTTACTGTTTAGCAACGTTGAGTAACCGGGCAAACGTTCCTTGAACGACGACCTTTTTCATTATCGTTGGTTCCTCCGCTAGAGCAAAACACGTGTCAAGATCCGTTTGAGAAGTCTTTTTACAATAGATACCACTTACGATCCGTAATTTTCTCCTCTTTGACTCTACGCTTAACACGAGCTTTCATCAAACCTTCCACGAACGCCAAACAAGGCCCATGGACTTTTGCAAAATTCCAATACGACAAGTACACGAAACTCGGCGATGCCTCAAGTAATGACAAAACCATATCAACGACTTTGAAGTAGTCTTATAGTTCAGCAGGCGATTTGAATGCCGAGAAAAAAGCGTAAGCTTCTCCAATGTCCGTTTTTATCCGATCGATTCCGGAGGGAATGCGTAATTTGGAGGCGTTCCCGAGTGCTGTCAAGTATGTGATTAGGAATGTATCCAGTAGATCTTCCAATAGTAGTTGGAAGATGGATGGGTTGAGGTATATTTGGTAATCTGTCATATAATCTTGGAATGTCTCGGTGATTTGCGCCATGATCCTATTATACCATGTCGATGTGAATAATCGCCCCGTTGCCGGTTTTAAGTCGTGGAATATCAAGTCGATCAGCGTTTGAGTACATTTCTTCGCAACGTCGAGATATCCGTCGATGGCGTTGTTGAGCCGCTCGCCTATAATTGCTTGATATTTCTCGGACACTAAAGGTTCGAGACGTGCTGAGAGAACTTCAGCATAATCAGCGCTCTTGATTTGATCATTCGCTACCGCAATAACGTATTCAACAAGACCACCTTTGGCTTCCTCCGGTTTTTCGACTTGCTTTTTGAACTCGCTCTCGATGGTCTTGATACATTGCAACTGTGTTTGACGCATAACGCCATTACAATCCTCGATAACTTGGGCGGGGGTGGCCCCCTGCCCACTATTGGCTGCAAGATCGACCTGTTGGTTGACCATTTGGAACATTATAACAGCACTCTGCATGCCATAAAGACCGTCAAGATCAACTTCTGGCGGTTGTTCACGTGCAGTGAAGTCCTTGAGTTCCGTTTTCATGATATTTCCGCTCCATTCATCTAATTTCTTCACAATCAAATTACGGTAGTCATCTATCAGCGATTGTTCCTTTCCATTTCTTGATTATGTTGTTCAGAGTCTTGTGATACCCCCGAATATAGAACTTATAAATCTCATAATCGGGAGGAAAACAGGGTACGGCGTCTTCTTCAACGCGAATGATATCTTGATATATCCATCCTAGACCGTCGATAAAAGCAGGGGGGTTGTTTTGGTCTTCGGCGTAGGCCCTTTCGAAGGCCTTTCGAATTGATTCAGCTATATTTTTCATCATATTTAATCTGTAGTGCTTCAGCTGCCGAGCGTTGGCCTGTAAAGACCTGAACCTAGATGCGGCGTCCACCTTTCCTGCTTTTTTCAACAGTTTGATAGCGATTGCCTAAATCAACATGGACGAGGGTTAAATCTAGCTATGGGAAAGATGGGAAGAAAAGCCAACTCTTTGATCTTCCAAGCCTTCCACTTCTGCGATTTTGCAAAGTTTGACAATCACCTCGGGATGACCTGCGCGAACAATAGGCAGAACATTACGCGATAGTGCGGTGATATAAACGTTGAAATCGGTGATGACCTTATCCAGTCGTTCAAAGCGTTGGTTCAAGACTTTGAGTGACCGTGATTTAGCCGATTTGGCTTGGTGTAATGTTTCGTTGCGGAATGTCTCGATCTGGTGGTGAATAGGGAGTAGATTGATAGCCGGACTCAAGATGTTTTGCTGTTCGGCGTGGAGCATCTCAGCTAAGTCGTCTAGTTTTGAAGACATGTCTTGTAGGTTCCGGACCATTTCTTCTACCCGTTCAAAATTCCGATGTACGTTAGGTACCTACGAAGAAAACCGTTCTCCTCATAAATCGCGTGCTATCTCAAACAATAAAAAAAAAAAAGAGCGCACCCGACTAATTTGGTCAAACGTACTGACAGCATTCTGAGGATTGCTGTAATGTGCAAAGCAGCCATTTCATCCTTGATACTCTGAACATCATTGCGGGTGCTGAACAATCTCTGCAGCCCTTCTCTGGTTCTTTAACACCGCTCTTGAGCTTGTTATCGATAGAAGCCTTCTCTTTCTCGAGTTTGTTTCTGAATGCGATTATTTTGACGAGCACAGCGCTTACTATGTTCTGATGAGTATGTCGAGCCTTCCATAGGCATCGAAGTAACAGCTTATACGGAACCTCGTCTTGTTGTCCTGTTGTATGCATGCATTGCTCATCAGCGCTCCTGTGTGTGAATATCAATAAGCGATTTTAAGGTAAATAATATTATTGTACAAATGATTAAAAGACTAATTGAAAGGAAACATCGAGTGAAAATGATAAGGAATTGGGTGGTAAAAAGAAAAGTTTAATGAACGTAACGCATCTCTCGTAAATAATTCAGAACATCACGCATGTGCACAGTTTGCATCGTCTTTGGACCTTTTGCGCCTTCTTCCACAGCAAGGCGAACGACTCCCCGGTGATAAAAATATACTACCGCTGCCATTGTTTTCGGGGAAGATTTAGGCAAGGAAGATACAACCGTTGTCGGAGGGGGCCCTTGAGAAGAATCTGAACTCGTTTTCGTAGAGGGGGGTGAAAGCCCAAGTGAATTTTGAGTAGACGCTGGCAGTGAATTTGATGATGACGACGATGACTCTAGGCTAGGTCTGTCGGGTGCGAGTTTTTGTTGCTGTTCCAGTAGCTGCCAGTTCTCCGTAGCCTCGTCCGAATTTCGCAATTTTACATTGTCGTCTGCCGTTCGTGATCGTGGCCGCGACGAAGGGCGAGGGCCTTTTGGTCTAGATTCCCGACGGGGAGGTCGGCCCGTTTGCCTATCGTCTTCCGAAATCAAATTTTCGTCACCCCATATAGTAGTCTCCCCTCTGCTATGACCGTGATGATGAGAGCGATGAGGCGAAGGGTGCTGTATGGGGGACGACGTTGAAGGGGTAGAAAATTCCCCGTCTTGTCTCCTTGCAGAATGGGGCAACGATGTTTGGGGGAGAGGAGGCGTGTGAGTGGTCGTTGCTTGGATACGACTTCCAGACGCGAGCGCTACGGCTGATTGTGTTTTTCGTATACTACGTGTAGTAGGGCTGCCGTCGGATGATAAACTCTTGTCGTGACTGTTACCGAGGGAAGGAGGATGGAGAAAGCCTGTCAAGACATGATAAGCATAAAGAGGAGGATAAAAAAGCAAGGACGTGCCCAGATGTTTTTCCTCGATAGGAGATTCGTGCATGTTTGCTGGATTTAGAAACGTTGATTTTCTCAAAGGCTCCACCTCTGAACTGAGATGTACTCTTTCATCGTCCTTGCTGGTCTTTTCAACGATGATTGTGTTACGTGATCGTACGACTTGGACGCCTTGTGTACGCTCAGTGTCCTACATACATACATATATGTGCCAATCAGCCAGTTGCCTCCGATTATGTTACATGGAAAACTTACAGAATTTTCATCGATAGTGGAGTGCATGATAGCGTCCTTGTCAAAGGATCTTTGATTTGAACCCTTGTAGTTATCCTTGGAAAAACTCCATTCTGACCCTGCAAGCGATGTCAGCTGGATTGGGTAAAGTGTTTCGTCTAGAATAAATTAAATAAGCCATCATATCCTGAAGTACCGTGGAAGTTTCCCAAGAGAACACTGTTATATGTATTAACATATTACCTTCAGCATTTAGACCGCCTATTACGCCTTCTGCTCTCTGTGCATTTGCACCATCAGTGTTTTGTCCGTCCATTCCAACTTCCAATATGTCGGTATAACCGGCTTTAAACTTGGGCTTCCACAGCCGTAGCATAGCTCTTGAACGTTTCACCGTGGTCCCACTTGTAGGCCCAATCGTTGAGACAGATACCGCGTTCTTCATGTGCCCGCGGGAAGACCGTTTGTGCTCCGCAAAAGTCATGACATTTGATGATGAGAGAGAGCGTCCTTTATGACTCGACGTAGGTGAAAGAAGGGGTGGTTGGTCGAAAAATATGAGTTCTTTGGGTACTTCTTCGCCCAAGCGTCGTTTGAGCTTCTCGAGTTTGACCCTACGAGCGTAAATCAAGGATGTAGATTTTTCTAACGCTTCGTCTTCGGACGGAATATTGTCGAGGGATGAATGTAGAGACAGGGTGGATTCGTTATTTGGCGGCACGGAGAGGCGAGATGACGATGACAGTGGCGGCGACAACGGCGTGAGGGGAAGCTCTTTGTCTATGGAAAACTCCATTCGTTCAATGCCTCCCAAAGTCTCGTCTTCGGGGCCTAACATTTGACGTAGCTTGCGTACAGACCTGACTCGCCTAGCGTGGCTTGAGTAAACATTAGTACTCGAAGCGGACAGGTCGGCGAAAGAAGAGATAGAACTTGAATGTGAGTGGAGCGTTGCTGGGGTGGTAATTGCAGAAGTAATACCGCTTTTAATGCTGGCTGGCCGGGAGTGAGCGTGGTCCCTCATTGTCGAAATGGGAAGGGATGGATTCGATAGAATAAAAGGTGAATTTGAAGTTTAAGAAAAGAAAAAGTGCAATCTTGACTGCGCTAATTAAATTAAACTGGAACGTAGAAGAAAAGAGGAAGAAAGATTCATCATGGATGGAAGAGCATCGGGTCGGCCCTTTTTTGAAGCTACCCTGACCGAAGTGACACATTTTTAGGCGTGCTCAAGCGGCGAGTAGTTGCCGATGAAGTTGCACAAACAAAATGTTTGCACTATTACTATATCGCGGATTTTCTGCGAAGTGATTGTGTCTCGTTAGCGACAGCAATCACATCATTTTGCAAAAGGAGTCTATAGAAACGAAATGTGGTCAGGTATCCGGAGCTAACGAGCAGACTACAGCCAATATGGCCAAATACAAATCTGGATCATCGCCTCACCTGCCCCAGTCAGCGAAAGAGAAAGCTAGGCGGATCTTGATTAGGGTTCCGAGACTACTCTGGGTTTGGGCCGGTAAACTCGATGAGTTGTGATTACATGCGATACACCGCCGTCGTAAAACGCATGCGATGACGACTAATGACCGCCCCTTTCGACAATTAGGCCAACTTGGGGATTTCAAGTGGGAATGTCTCGTAGTTGCTGGTCCGCAGTTATTTGATCAAGCATTATAGCCAAACGAGGGAAGTGTCTCATGTCGTATGGACGAAGATCCGAAGCAGAGACCGACTCATACAGGGTTATCTAGGGTCATCTCTGGATATCTGCATACATATCTGCACATATTTGCATCAGCTCGAGGCAGGCTCGCGCGTACTAAGTGCAAGTGGCTGGAACGACGGATGGCAGTTGCAGGAGCATACTAAATGCTAAAGGCACATCAGATTCTTAGTCAGGAGCATCATGACAAGTTTGAAACGAACGCACATGACGGCACACGGTACAAAGAACCACTGGCAGGAACCTTCGAACTAAGTCAAATAGTACTAGTTAGAACTACGGAACTCCAAAAGGGGTCTCCTGTACAAATCGACGCCCATTTGCCAGTGACCTCAAAAACCGGATTTCTCTGCAGGACCCGCGTTGTATCCCTGGAACTCGACCACCGTGTTTCCTAATGATGAGTCCTCTATTTTTCTAGTTCTTTTGTTTCAAATGCTTTCAGCAAGTCCTGAGCTGTGTATCTTCCTTATAGCAATATCTTTGAATCCATATTAATGTCCTGCGCCGAGTCGCCGATCATAAAATTGTTTTGTTTGCATCAGCCCTTTTTTTCTTTGTCGAGCTGTTTCCCCAAACAATCCAGAGGGTTTTCACAATCTCAGGCTTCGGATAGAAGTTAGCTCCAAACAAGTGCTTAAATTCTGTCGAGGAATCATCTTAGGGAACCCCGCCCCGCAACGCCTGTGTTTTACGCAAGTCTGAGACTATACTTGTACTACTTGTAAGTATGAACTCGAGCTTGGAGTAAGGTGCACGAGTATCCAATTAATCAACCTTCTCGAAACCGAAAATAGCTGCACCAAAGGCTCTGGTTTCTTCCTTCGACAGTTTAGCTCTCCTGAAGGGAAGGTTAATGCAATGTATCTTTCACAGTTTCACAGTTCAGTGACACAGTGATAAATGAACTTACGCATCAGGATCCGTGCGTTCGGGAACCCCAACTCCCTTGTAAGTCTTTGGGCGGGCCATTATTCGCTCGAGCCAGTTTTTCAGATTCGGGTACTCCTTGAGGTCGATTTCGGCACTAAACAAGGCAGTACGAACCCTTTACGCAATTCAACACTTTTTACAGAGGGATGATGGATTATGGCTTGTAGGTACGTACCACGGGCTTTGAATATTTATAAGAGGGAGCAGTCCTATCAAAAAAAAAAAAAAAATGAAAATAAAAAGGTCAAAACTCACACAGCTTTGATGTCAGCCAAGCTATAGTGTGGGCCGACCAGCCATTCACGATCCTTCAAGCGTTCTTCAAGGACGGTGTATAGACGTCTTGTCTCATCCTATGAAAGTTAATTTTGTTCTCCAGCCAAATACTAATCATACCTGATAGCGTTTGATAGCGTATGGAATATCTTCTGGGGCCAAACGTGTGAAATGACCGCTATGAACCGCTTAGTACATTTTCCTGAGTACTTATATTAATCAAGCCTCACGCTTGGCCTTGCCTACGAGAGAAAAAATTCGGTTGTACCCATTCTCCAAAAGTTTTCAATCTACTTACATTGGTGCGAGTCCACCATGTGAGAAAAAAATCCATTGGAGTTGTTCGCTGTATAACTTAGGTTCTTTGACTGGGTCATAGGAGATTTTACGCTCAGTATCGAAGTGTTGCGCAACGTCTAAGCACAAGTCAAGGCTGAGAGAGAAAGTAGCGGTAGGAGCTTTAATCAACAACTTACATAGAAGAATGGCAGAAGATTCCCATACGGAGAAGTCGTCCTTGGAATGATCGATGAGAGCCGGAAGACGGCCTACACAAAGAAATAAGAACACGGAGTCAGTCTTCCATGAACAGGATGTCAATTATCAGCGCACCATTCGGATTAATTTTCAAGTACCAGTCACTTTTCTGTTCTTTGTCTTTCAAAGAAAGAGTCTTGACATTATCTAGAATGCAATGCATAATAATCCACGATAGAAGGACTAGCAATATACATGTGAGGTCTAATTCTTCAAGAGCCACAGGAACACACAATGCTGATAGTGAAAATGTACGTCGTGATCAGCTGGGACGAAATAAAAAGGAAGGAAAGAAACTAGCCTGCGGGTGACGGGCTTGCGTAAAGAGTCAGCGGAGAGGACATAATAATGGTATAATAGTAAGCTCTGGGTGCGAAGAAGACTCGAAAAGACTTTAAATACTTCAGAATTTCATTTCGTCAATATTGAGTCTGATAAACTGAATGCTCATGGGAGAATGCTTACACAGACTACGCAATGCCAAAACGATTTCAGTTCTCCGTTAATAGCGGCCCGATTTAAGAGGCTGATCGGATTGGCTATAAAGTTTTTCCAATACCAATCATATTTGAAAAAGTTCCGATTTTCGAGCCACCTTTTGAAGCCGAATGTTCAAAGAAGAAAGAAGTTTAGAATCATTATTCATCCGACCATTTGGGGTGGACGGACCAACCCATTACCACATGTCGAGCCCAGTCGGAGAAGAACGCTTGATTCGGAGCACCCAGTGCAGTCTAGTTTTGGAGTAGCTTCACATCAACTAAAAGGATTCAAATTTGGAGCTAAACCTTGATTCTTACTAATTATTTAATAAATGAGTCACTACTACCCACATCAGTGGAGGATTATTGGACCTTAGGGCCTTAGTTTTTGTCACTTGATGCAGAGCTAGCCTGATTGCGTCGGTAAACGATAATTGATCGATGGTAAACAATTCTGTCTCGTCTCGTTCCTCGTGATGGTGTTCACGAACGAGCCGTGTGAGGAATGCGGAACAAGACCGCCAGGTGGGCGGGCTCCTTGCTCAGCGGATTCAAACGCCATCTCTCGGAGTGACACAAAAATATATCACCCAAGATGTATGTGTAATTACGCGTATAATAGCTTGGTATAAAAACTGTAGTAATGAGGGTCTGGATGGGTTTGGTGGGGAGCGAGATTTGAACAACGGAACGGACTGGTGAAGGCCGTAGTCAAATTAAAATAGGGCAATAATCAGTAGCGATGACATTACCACTCGCATCAATAAAATTCGCATCGAAAAATTTATCGAAGCTGGTCGAGTAAAGTATAGATACAATAAAGACTATTGGCTCATAAGATGTACGTCGAATCCTTCCCGCCTGTTTTTGCCAAGTCCGAGCTGCCGCGAAATGCGAACAGTGTTGAAGAAATAGCAAAGACATTAGAAAGGAGGATACGAATAATCCCCCGACGACACAAACCAATGCTGCAGCAGTAAGGTCATCATACTCAATGACTTGCAAGCAGAGGTCAAAGAGCGAGGGCGACAAAAATTGGCTAACCAATGATGACCGCTGTGCGGCCATTTTAGTGGTTAAACTAAAAAGAACAGATACTACACTTGATCTAAGCCAAAAGGCCAGAGTGGTGAGGAAACCGGGGTTTCCAGGCTGCTCCTTTTATACCCACAGTGAGGGTCGTGCACGGACCACCTTGATTGTGCGAAAGGCGTAAATCTGTGACAGAGTCAGTACTGCTCACCTAAGCTAGTCACAGTAGTAAGATGCCGCCCGCGATCACTCAACCACACCATTTCGTTTGTCAGGATACGAAAACGGGCTCCCCCTCTTCGTAAAACAAAAGTACGTCCCCAACCCCCCTTGAATCTCTTATTTGTTGCTCTCTTCGTCTTCTGTGATGAATTCTTTGAACAAATTTGCACGTCAGTCTGAATCAAGTTGTCTTCAATGGGGACAGCTTGACGGATGTCAAAAATGTCGCGTTCTTTTCTGATCATTTCGAACTAAATCTATCTGCGTGTTTTTGTTTGAATAAATCATTGATTGGACTACTTGCCTTTTATTTCCAGTATGTCATATTTACAGTCCCCGTCTCCGCGTCCACCCACTTCCTCCCCAACATCCCAAGCCCGTCGGTCTGTTCTCGTTCCAACCAACAGTGTAACAACCAAAGACGGAATTACTGTGAGCCGTATTTTTTTTTCAATGGGCTTCCACTTAGGTCTAATTCTAGGTCAAAGCTCGTATTGAATCCTCTCTTGCAAGTAGACTTTTGTCTTTTCGTCTACGTTCCATAACGGGTCGCAATCTAGAGTGTAATCGACGTTATCAAACAATTATGTTTAAACCTACAAATTCAAGAACCTTATACCTCTTTCGCCTTGCGAGACGACTCGGATGACCTCGTAACTGATGAAAACTTGAAAAAAATGATTAAACAAAAAGCTCACCTTCGGTTTGTTTTGTTGTGGGACTAATGTCGCACCTGGTCTAATTTTTTTCTTTCTCATTTGATAAGTCTTGTTAACGCACCCGGGCTCGAGGCACTGGAGATGGTCGACAAACTAGCAGTAAAAGACGAAAAGAGTCGTCTTGCTTTGTTTTCTTTACAGAAATACATACGCGTACTTCTGCTTCATGTTTTCTTTTCTCACTCGTCCGCAAGTACTGATTTGCATTAGGAAGCCGAGTTTGCCAGGGAATTTCTCGCCAGTGGTGGGCTACGCGAGCTCGTACAAATTATCGTGACCAGTCATGGAAACACCCTAGCTGTCAGTTGATTATCTCGAGTTTTTCAACAACAACAAACTAACTGATGATGCCATCATTCTCCTGCATAGTATGCGTTGACGGCAATGCAAAACCTTTTGGAATTGGACTATGGATGGTCGAGCCTAGGAGAAGATTTCATCGCCGCCATTGTGCGAATCTTATCATCGCAACAACCGATCAACGTCTGTCGTCCAGCAACCGCTATTTTGAAGAAACTCGTCGAAGCAGATCCCAGGTCTGCTCCCGGACCAATGGTTGCAAGCAGCTCAAGTCGGGCGCCTCCTGTCCCTCCAAGTATGATCTTTTCATATGTAATTTATAGCCGATGTCTTTTACTTCACACCAGACAGCGTTTATTGCTACGGGTTCGAGTGTGTATATCAACAGATGAGCCTTCACCGTGGTCTCCTGGAAATTGTTGTCGGGCGCTTAGGAAGCGCTGATAGCACCATGGTTTTGAATTCGTACGTTGGAGGATCAGATGATTTTGCTGCCCACAATTTGATTGTATCTATCAGTATGATGCTTATAAACTCCCTACTCTCACATGCTACGGATGCTTCTTGGAAGGACCTTACTTCCGAGCTTGAACGTCTGAATATCCGCAAGGCTGTTGTGGTATGTTAGATCGCTGTTAAATATTGGTATTTTTTTAATAAGATATCCCCTTTTATTAGCGGCTCATGTCCTCACATATTTTCGAAGATCTAACTTCATCAATTCTTGATTTTCAAGCCAACACTGTTCGGGTGACTTATCGTCGTAAAATCACCCCTGTGGATCCCCAAGAGAACGCGGAGCATGAGGCGATGCTTCGCTTTATCTGGTCTTCCGCGAAGCTGCCAGAGATAATTGAGGGCAGTGAGTTATTCAGATGGCGCCGTATAGGATTCCCATCGGAAGACATCTGCAAGGAATTTGCCGAAGTTGGAGCATTGGGTTTAGATTGCCTTGTAAGTCGTACCACCCAATAATATCGCTAATTTTTTTTTGAATTATCGTTCTTTTTTCGCAGAAAAGTTTTGTGGCAGGTGATCCCGATTATTTTGCAAAAGTATGGTCTACATTGAACATGGAAATGTTTTTAATTTAAGTCGACATGGTCAACTAGGTCGTTTTAGAGCAGGTTAGTCGGCCCGAGGAACGGCGGTGTCCTGTAGCCAGAGCCTCTAACGAGGTGGTTGCCTTGCTTGCTGAACACTGGTCTATATTTGCACCCGGTTGTATGTTTCGTCTCTTCAGATTCTGAATTAAAAGCATGAGCTGAAGATCTTTGTATTAGATTCGACGTCCACCGAATTTCAACCTTTCTTTTTGAACTTTGTCAAGGTCCACACAACTGCGCTCAAATTTTTCCTGCGGTATAGAATAGCTTTGACAAACGGTGTTACAATTCATGTTGATCTACTCCTTCGTTTCTAGAATGTGGAATGAAAGTGGTGCTGCAACGGCTGATTTCAATCGCGTCGTCTCTTTAGTTCGCAGCCAGTAAGAAATTATCAAGTGCCAACATGTTTTCTTTTGTTGACGCAAATCCTTTAGGGTGAAAGTGACACTTAAACATGAAAATACTCGGCAATGGCACGAAGTTGAGGCTGAATTTTTGGAAAGCGAGTATCGTGACGTTCGGGATCGTCAAATGAAAGAGCTGGACTTAGAGGACGACCTGATGAGCAAAGTCCCAGTCAGGTTTGTAGCTTCATATTAAAAAAAAAACGACCTTGATTCGACTAAACCTCTTTTTTCTCTCTCTCAGGAACTTAAGAGCTAAACTATACAAAGAATCCTTTGAATTTGTACGCCAACAACGAATACAGTGCTTGATGCAAGGAGCTTGGTTTATCAATGGCCTACCTGTGATAGCGAATTCCAACGCTCCCCGGGAAAATCTCAAGCGACCGACTCGGACCTGGCGGTTTATGCGAATGGTAAGTGACATTCCCACTTTAGGCATGTCGACGCTGACCACAAAAAAATGGCGGTTCAGGACAAGAGTGCCAGATACATACATTATGTGGATGCACACGTGAAGTATCCTGTACGGGGAGGTTTGGAAGACCTACCGGAAAGAATCGAGGTGGCTCAAATAGTCGAGATTGGTACTGGAACATGCGCCTTACCACCTGGTGTTCAGCGAGAACCAGACTTACCCGGTGGCACACAGACCGGTTCACCACTATCGTTTTCTCTGTACAGTTTTCGCGAGGGATCATTTGCGGATGTCGTCGCCACGGATGCTTCATATTGGGCTGATTGGACTGATGGTTTGAACTTATTACGGAGGGACGGAGGTCACGTTGCGACCCAAGAAACTGCTGGTTTTGTCAATGCCTTAACAGAGATTGGGCTTAAAATTAAATTGCTGAGTATGTTCCCCCACAAATTTAGGGATCCTAGTTATGATGCAATTTTTCAATATTCCAGATTTATCAGGCGAGAAAGTCGAGATACCCAGTTCGTTGGTAGCGGGACCTCCTCCACCTACGGTTGATTTTTTCTACGCCGATCCTGGATATTTATGGCAGCAAGCGTAAACCATCTTGGAAAAATGGGGAATGTATCTCAGGCGGTTTATTATATTTTCTTGGGCTATCTCCCTTTTTTGGTTTTGCTGTTATATGACTCTGAACTTTAACGTTGAGTGTTTACGTCTTGTTTTTATCCGGATTAAACAGGATTGGATGTGGGAGGCGAGGAGTTGCGTGATGGTTTTGTTGTGGCCGTTATGTTTTTTGTTTTGGTTATGTCTTGTAATATTTATAAACTTCCATTGGCAGAGCATATTGCGTTGTGATTTTGGCGGGGATTCAATTGAAAACTTGTCCAAGTCTCCTTCATTTATAACCATGGGTGACGTGACGGCCTACGCTTGCACTTTATCTTCTGTCTCATTGCATTCATGTGTTGATTCATATTAGTTCACAAGCGCATGAGGCTAAACGGAAAGTCAAACAACACGACGCTTGAAACGGTCCAGACGCCCCAACATCCAACCCACCCTGGATCCCACCAGTGGCTCTTTCAAAAACGCAGGCTAAACTAATAGATTATCTGAAACAAGTCCCCAAGGAGGCCGAGATCGAAATTGAGAAAAAAGAGCAGGAGACGATAGCATTAAAGATTCAAGCAATCCTCGGTGATACAGCGGCATTAGTATCAGAAGTTGAAGATGGCGTATTCATACTCAAGAACAATCAATTCCCCTAGACTACTTCTCTTTCACGCCCAAAAGGGTTATCGCATTTCACCGGTAAACGCCTTTTAGTCGAACTGCCTGGAGAAATGTTACTAAATGGTTCGATACGAACCCGGATGCTGCAGACATCAGGGGTTTTCTAGGGACAGACCTGAGGTTCCTCTTAAATCTGAACTTAGTCAAGAGGAGGTTGAGCGCAGACTTCAAGCCTATCGGATTTACCAATGCGCTCTCAGTTTTTCGCAATGAATCCAAGGAACGAGTAGGATATAACGGTTTCAGAGCATCAACGCCGAAAAGTGGTAAAGTGCACTAGCATGAATGATGATAATATTGGCACGTAGAGGATCGTGTAACTGACTCAGGGTAATTGTCCGCGAAAGAACATAAATTAAAGTTAACGGTTTTTATGTCACTTTAGAACGGGACGTCCGAGTATCATAATACCCGCTACTCGCTGGACTTTGTCCAAACACTATCGATTATAGTTCCATAAATAAAATAAAATAAAACCCGCTACTCGGCTAATTAGTTACTTCTCTCGCCAAACCCAATAAAACATTGACTTTAGTATCCTTATTAATGCCACGACTTGCCACAATGCCATATGGACGCGCGGCCGTGTTCTTACGCCCGTCTTGTCTTGTATTTGTCGCAAAAATCGATTTCGGTTAATAAATCAAAAAAAACCGAAATTGATTTTTGCGACATTCCTGATGGGTATTAGTGAGATAGCGAAGCCAATACTCCTTATGACTCAGCTCTGCTCTCGTCTTTGATCTGAATTTATTGAACCGAGAAATACGATTGGTTGTTCACCGTTGTATAAAACCCACCATAAGGTTCGACTTAAACGGATTTGAATTCAGATTACAAAATAATTACTCAGCGAGGCATTGTGCCCTGTTTTTCTCAACATATTGCAATTGGTGCTGTCTCCCGGAATGTCAGGCCTTCTGGTTCCATTACGGCGGCTTGTTCAAAAAGTTGGGTTGATGTGTCATCTTGTTCAGTTGCTAATTCTTTTTCAAGGTTCCAAAACTCAAGCGAAGATTCGGATTACAAAGTCGTTGCTACATGTACTTGAACGCCAGGCGAACAGAATGAGAGGTTGAAATATTTAATCATGCCAGGGAGTCGGAGCTTTTCGTAGTGCTACACAATTTTCTTCAAATGTCCTCCCCCGCGTTCACACTTTATTTAGTTACGTCCCCTTCTAGTGAGTTCCATCGCTGCTTTTGTCTTTCGGCAACCTCTGACCGAATATATGCTCTTCAGCACAGTGCGTTCCCGCAGCGCTGGAAGAATTAGACATCAATTGTACGCGCCTGTATCGTGGAAGTTTATTTTCCTAACTGCGTCGCAGATGAGTTTAAGACTCTGGCATTCGAGAAAAATGAACAGAAAAGCGAGTGGTTTCTGAAAATCAATCCCAATGGTGAGTTGAACTTTTTGTCGTTTTCAATCGTCAGTTTCCTTCTGAGTTCTTGCCAAAATTTAGGTCGTCTCCCCGCCTTGATCGACCATTCCAGGGGAGATTTTGTTATATGGGAGTCCTCTGCCATTCTGCTCTGTAACCATCTATTTTTATTATTGCTGCTATTGTCGCGATCTTTTTCAATTGAAATTCCCTGTATTCAGATGTTGCACAGCATTACGATCCCGACCATAAGATTTCTTATGATCCCGTCAAGGAGCCAAAGCTCTACAGCGAACAGCTTCAATGGTTGTTTTTCGCTCATGGCGGGATTACTCCAATGTACGTAAATCTGAATTCAAGATTATTATGCCGGAAAATCGATTCATGTGTTTCTCAGGCAAGGCCAAGCGTAGGCATTTTACAGATGATTCATCTAGCTCCGTACTGCAGCTGATTTATTCAAACAGTGGCCATTTTATGCGCTTGGCTCCGGAAACTATTCCTTACGCAATCAAACGGTATCAGGTGCGATTGATCACATTCAGATAAAACACAACCTTGAAGTCCATTGAACAATTCCGAATAGGATGAGACTAAACGTCTGTACTCCGTACTTGAAAAACGTTTGGAAGGACGTGACTGGCTAGTCGGTTCCCACTATAGTTTGGCCGATATTAAGACCTTGTAAGTTCCATAACTTTTGAATATGGAATGTTTTGAGGCTCAAAATGATTGTAGCACTTGGTATGTATGCTATAATATTAGTCGATAATGTTTCAAGTGACTCGACGCTTTACGAAGGATTCGGTATGCCAAGGGGGTCGGAATCGACTTGAACGACTACCCAAATCTCCAGAAGTGGGTTGAGAGAATAATGGCTCGCCCCAAGACTTATAAAGGATTGGGCATTCCTGAACGCAGGGATCCTGATGAGTATGTAAACAAACCATGATTTGACAACTTAATTTCATTATTTCTGTTTAGACTGGCAAAAATGCCCTTGGAGCAAACTAGGGCTTTTGGAGCTGCCTTGTTTGGTTTCAAAAAAGTTGATTAATTATGCGACGAGTCCAAGCCAAATTAAATTACCATGATTTATGTACTTCCCATAAATCGTGACGTAGTGTGTTTGAGCGTGCTTTTCAATATACATATATGCACATTACCGCTTGACAGTGGAACACCACCGCTTTCATTCTTCTCATTCTGCTTGCCATCATTTGTCGCCCTCTAGCTGTATCCGTGCGCAACTTCGGATGATTGTAGGGGAGGTCTAGGGAGATGACATAATATATCGGAACGCATTCTTTTCGACAGCGTGTAATCACTCCTAATGAATTATTGTTAATCGTACGTGAACATGATATAAATACTATAGTCCCATTACATATCTCGTCTCCTCCTTCGACCTGGGAGCCTACGCCATGTAGCTCACCAACGATTTTCCGGACTATTCATACATATTGGTATATATGCCTTCTTCTTTGGCTTTGATATCTAAGGAATGGAAAGTTAAACGTCTTCAAAAATGAATAGACAAATAACCCACGAAGCGCAATTGGTATGGAGTACACCCTGGCCATCAAGAGATTGCCGGTCATGTTGTATATGTTTTTCAGACCGGTTCTCATCCAGGGCACTTCACCATCGTCGAAACGAGACAGCACCAACTTGGATGCTATTTCTTCATCAAATAGCTGGTTGCCGAACGAATGAACTCTGAGAGAAGTGAGAGTTTCAGTGTGAGTTTATTGCCGCAAATAACTGCATACCCAGTGGCTAGGACAACTACGTCAGCCGTTAAAGATGATCCATCTTCAAAAATCAAACCATCTTTGGTGAATTCTCGGATGTTCCCCCCTTTGATTTTAATTTTTCTGTCAATGATTAGCTGACTCGCTCCAGTATCTAGATACTACAATAAGTCTGCGAAAGAAAAGACACCACTGAAAGAAAGTTTTTTTTTTTACCAATGTAATACCCCCCAGTTCTGCCAGTTGCCAAGAGTATGTAGCCAGAGTCCTCCGGGCCCCAATTTGTTTTGAAACCAACTTGTTGTAAAGCGTCATGCAAGGGTCTGCCAAAGACATTTAAGAGGACACATAGTCATTTACTAAAGGACGACAGCCTAACTGATCAAATTCTTTCAAACGCTTCATGGCCAATTGATTCATTCTCACTGATAACGCAAGGGGAAATGACGCTGTGATGCGGTCAGCGACCTCGACAGGGGGACCGTTCTCGCCCCATAAACCTAGAAGAAAATTTTCAAATGAATCCATTCATTTATTTTTGAAATAAATGCTATTGCTAACCTTCTAAAAGCACTTTTTCTGCGTGTTTGAGGCTAAAAACGCAAGTAGAGGATCGTTGAATCTGGTAATTTAAGATGTGATACGCCACGCAAGGGTTGAAGAAAATTAGGTACTATTGTTGTATCTAATCCCGCTTCACAGCAGTCTCTCGCGATATCGTGACCTATGCACATCGGTTAGCGCAGGAAGGATATAAGTTCTTGCCTTGTCCATACCTGAGGTGCAAGCCCCTACTATGACAACTTTCTTTCCACAATAATCCGACGCTTGTCGATATTTGGTAGAGTGTAACACTTCTCCTTCGAATGTATCCTGGTAATGGAAAAGTAAAATTTCGCTTATTATCGAACAAGTATAAAATCACCCACTATGCCCATGAAAGAAGGTATTTTGGGAACGGAGAAGCCCATGGCGAGGATAACGTATTTAGGCCGTAATATACGTTCTGAACCGTCCTTTATACTAGTAACCTTAACTATCCACTCATCCTTCTCATCATCGCGTAGAATTTTAGACACTTCAGACGAGGTCCAAACATTGAGGTCCAGGATTTTAGAGTAAAACTCGAGCCAATCACCGAACTGCTAGGATTAGCATACTGAGAAAGATGTATCAATTTGATTTTACCTTCGGTGCGGCAGGATATAATGGCCATGTGGGTGGAAATCTAATACAGTAATCAATTATATTTATAAAGAATATCATGTGAATAACGAACGGCATGTATGCCAAGTGATTCGTATCTATGAAATCAAATTCTTGATGATTATTATGATAGTCGAAATCCGATATTAAGACGCACAAACAGGATCATGTAGACTGAGTGAGGAATAGCGATTCCTCCATTCGTCTCCGATACGGGAATGTTTTTCGACGATAAGGTGGGATACGCCTAGATATTTCAATCTGGCGGCAGCATTTAAACCTGCTTGACCACCTCCAACGATAACGACGCGGGGGTTTGTCTCCTTAAACGCGATTTCCTCTTCACGGCGCTGCTTCCACCTGCTTTGATCAGGCTCGCGTTCTCGATTTGAACCTATGGCAAAGGGACGGCCGCTGATTTCCTCAAGCATAGTGCAAATTGAGTGTGCCTTCCATTCGCCATCTGGTGTAGGTACTATGCGGCAAACGCCACTGCAGGGCCCTGCGGCAGAATCGAATTCGAAAAAAGCCTGAATCCAGAGCAAATTTGGCACGCTGTTGAATAGGGCCGTGTGCTTTCCCGTGTGCGCTGATATACGGATATTACTAAATTTTGACTGAGCCAAGCGCGATTGGAGGAGCGTGCGCACGGCTGAAGTGCCGAAGAAAGAACAAACATCCCACGTCAGTGGTAAAATATCTCTCCATAGTACCTCCTCGAGGAGTAGATGAATAACGTCGTCAACTTGGGTCGATGTTATCGCCTCGTTGAACTTGTGCAGCCAAAGGGTAGCTACTTCATGTGGGTTGGTGACATCTGGAGCAACGGTGACGCCTAGTCTGGTGAGGGTTGGTAGCTGAACAAGGTCCCTGGGTAAAGCGAAATGAGCCATCGTGGAGAAGATGAAACAGATTTTCATTCCAAAAATTTATATATGAATCGAAACCAGGCGGTAGGATATCGCCGGGTCATTCTTGGTAAACAACACTAGGGCCCGCCACATCAGTGATCCGGATAAAAGACAAATCAGTCAGTCGGCGTCGGTGACATTGACTTCCTGTACAGGAGTCTCGAATTCCGCGATAGGCAATTTATGTGTCCTCGAAGCTGGCGTACGCATGCACTCGTCCGGTACTTTAGTATCAGTAATCTCAGCACTGGACACACTCGTATTCATCGATCTATCGTCGTTAAGCGCTTGGGGCCGCTTAGTACCCGGTGCTCTGAATGTGCGGAATCACGATGAAGGGATACGTTTCCTCGCGGTGAGAGAACATTGTTGATGGAATGATGGTACACAAACAGCAGCTGCCTCTGGACCATATGCATCAAGGTACGATGTAAGGTTCCTGTGTGACAAGTTGCTGATCTGCAAGGGTATTTGGACCTTGCGCAGTGGTATGTACAGATGTATGACACACTAATATTCCGTGCTTGAAAACATGGGAACACTCTTTAATTGAGAAGTTGGGAAAGAAAGTTTTATACCGAAGATTCCTTCCCCCAATACCTTATGACTGTGGGCCTGAACACTGAGTACTGAGTACTGAGTAGGGTAGTTCAAGTTGTGTCATATGAGCCTTGCAAAGTCAGCTCTTAGAGTTTGGTGATGAATTGAGAAATTTGCTTGAAGTGAAAACTCTGGTAACGAACAAGATCGTTATTGTCACCAAGACAAGAGTCTACTGAGTACGCTATGGTTCCCACGATCCAGGATAAGCCATGTCGCTGTCGCGCATCATGGAGCACACAGCACAACTCGTCCGGACATACATGATCAATGACTCTCCTGGTGATTCGGAATTAGATGAAATAGTTTCTGGCACGTAAAGCATTAACGCGAAATACACCTTCGATCAAACTAAGTTTACATTCCCCAACAGATATCGCGTCGGGAAAGGCGACACTGCTGCACGTCGTTAAAAATCTTGGAGAATACCTGACATCGGAAAATGAGGACGCTCGCGGAAAAGGTCCGAGTGTCTTTCTTTTTGCTTGGGTTTTCGACTCTAACTGTTTCTTTCAGGCGTCGAGCTTTTATCATCGGTCCTACAGAAATGTCCCCCAGACACATTAACGAAACAATCAGGTTATTATCCGAAGACTCTTTTTTGATAATTTACGTGCTCAGTATTGTTTATGCTACAGTTCATGTCCTCGTTACGTTCTATTGCGATAAGCTCGACGACATTGACACGGTTATCCCTGCTCTCAAAGGTCTCGTTCCACTGGTCAATAGCGCAAACTGCACAGATGAAGATGCGATTCAAGTCGTACAATCGTAAATGAAAATTTTCCCTACAAATACTTATAAATTTATATCGAGCCAGATTATTTCAGAACATTAATATGCGGGCTCATGTTCAATCTAACCGTCTGCTGGTCTTCAAGATCATAGATGGTCTTTTGACACTACATAGAGAAGGTTCATAACATCGTTTGGTCAATTATCTTCTCTTTTGTTAACTTTCTCCCTCTCAAGCTCTAAAAAACATGAGTAACGACTTTTTACGAGGTTACATTCGATTGGCCGAAGGCGAAAAAGACCCTCGAAACTTGATGATCGCGTTTTCTATTGCCAGAGTCATACTGATCGAGTTTAATATCACCAGCTGTGTCGATGTGTGTGTTCTAGAGACCCGGAAGATAACCCCTCACTGACATTATGTTCCAGGACTTTTTTGACGTCACCTTTTGTTACTTCCCAATCAGCTTTCGACCTCCACCTGATGACCCTTACGGAATCACAGCAGAAGATTTAAAAAAGTCTTTAAGGTGCATACAATTGTTTCAAAAAAGATCTTCCAATGCATCTGCTCATTCATCCTTTTTCAGATCATGTCTATCCGCGACACCAAGATTCGGACCTTTGGCTATACCTCTGTTTTTAGAAAAGCTTTCAGCCGGATCTGGTGCTACCAAGGTAGATAGACAGTAACACCAGCACCTTTTCCCTCTAATAACCGAGCTTGTTTTGAAGCGTGATACAATGCAAACTATTTCCGAATGTCTTCCTGTTTATGGCACTACAGTTGCTCGTGATCACGCAAGCAAATTATGGAGCGCTTTAAAAGTCGAAGTTATTATTCCTTTTACCTTCTGTTTATGTTCTCTAGTCTTATTGGCACGTCCAGATCTTTCAACCCATCGACCAGGAAACTGCAGATTGTGCTCTCGAAACCACCCAAATTCTCATTAAACTTATTTATAAAACACAAATAGACGATATGGGCGATGGCATAGATGGAATAGGAAAACACATCGTAGAGGAAAGTCTCGAGTATATTAAAGAACCTGAGAAAAGCAAAGCCAAACCGGCCGTGAAAGTCATGTCTGCCCTCATCGGAACGACACGTCAGTTTTTCACTCATTAATTAATAACTCACTATTCTTGTTATTGAAGAACCCCTTTTTAACAGCGTTCATCAGGCGGTATGCGGTCTCCAAAGCAGTTCCTTGTTTGATAGCACTATTTCGTGACCCAGCCGAGATAACCAACCGTCCTGCAACTTTAACCGCGTCAGCAACAATTATCGGTTCCATCAAAGATGTTTTCGCGCCAAGGTTGGACCAGGAAGAAGGAGCTAAGAAATATTCAGATGAAGCAGCCTTGAATGAATTCAAAGATGACCTCTTAGGTATCTTTACGGTGGGACTCAAAACGACTGCCACCATCCCTCCTTCACTTAGAGGGTTAGATACGATCGTCCAAATACCCTCATATCTCACAGACGAGGAGCTGGGATTCATTGCACATAACATCAACGAAGTTTTAGAATCGAAAGATGTTTCTGCGGATAATCGGTAATGTTCAATTTGTACCTTTCCCGTGGATCGCGACTTATCACAACCAAAAAATACAACTGCTAGAATATCCGCTCTTAATGTGCTATCCTCAGTCTCCCAAATCTCTCCCAAAATTGTCGAAGATTCCACCCTACCTCTACTTTTCAGTACTCTTCCCGACATAGCCCCTTCTCGTGATTCGGTCTCGGATCATATCCGCTATCGCCAAATATTGAATAATTTGGTTTCACTCTGCACGCCACCTTCACTATTCGAGACATTCATAATCCGTCTGTCGACAAAGTTGGATCTTATATTCTCACAAAGAGACGGTGGCCTTCCTGGCGTCGAAGCAAATGCGGCTTATGCGCATTACATTCTCCTTAGTGTATCCAAAGTTTTGAAGGCAAAAACCCAACTAGGACATGTGGATATACCCAAATATGTTGATCGGCTCTTGCCTCGGATCTACAAACTCTTCGTCCAAGGACAACAGCGGTCGGAGAAAGGCACAGCTTTAAGCGATTATCCACAACTGGTGCAAGTCACCGGAAGAGTCATGGAACAAGTAATCCAAACCGTACCTGCCGAGTAAGTAGTGGAATTATGGAGGAAAGAAAGTTGCTAATCTTTCGCTGTGACATAGCCAACAGGCCTTGTTTGCTTCGTCCCTACTTGATGCTTTCTTGAATGGCCAGGTGCAAGCGTTGGCTAAACATCACGTCTCTATTGAAGCTCCTCTCGTCCCTTTCGAAGTATGAACCTAGCCTTCTCCTTAACTGTTTTATGCGCATTAACGAAAGAAAATTGCAGCCCTTCACTAATACAGCCCAATACAAACTTGTTCCATTGTTCACGTTTCCTATTCTAGCTCTTAGAAAAGAGGTTAGTTCATATATATACGGCCAGACTGGTCCTTTAATCTCAAGCTTCCCGGCGTAGGTTTCATTACCCATCGATGATGAATCCGAACTCGTTTCAAGGTTGGCAGCTTGGTCTTTAGACACCAATTCTGGAGACACGGAGTCTCTGAGTGCAATACATGCTGTTGCATCAATCATTAACAAACGCGTCGGAGGTTAGAAGGGACTAAGTTTGATGACAAGTTATATCGTTAATATTTATTTACAGGGTTATCCGGTTTTCTTTCTAATCGAAGTTTGGAATTATGGGACCAATACATAGTTCAGGAAAGTAAAGATGTTGAACAGCGGCGTCGGTTAATCAGGTTGTGGATATGGGTACAATCGTTCCTTTTCCATCGAAAACGCGTTCTAATCTGTCCGTCTATCTAGATCACCAAAGCTTTGATGATACGCGATGATAGATCTTATAAAGCTTATGTCGATCAACTGTTTTCACTTTTCACTAATAGTGCTTTAACTTTACGATGGGATGCTGCTAAAGCTGTGGGAGAGATAGGAAAAGGCGGCGAAAATATATTGACAAAGGACAACTTTGCTGTCGTAAAAGTTCTGTCTACTCACTATATTCCACCTGAGCCCACGTGTTTCTGACTGTCTCGTTTTTTTTGTAGGTTTTGTCAGTCCAAAAGTACTTCAATCAGGTATTACCGCGTATAATGGACGGTATCACATCCAACAAAAGTCTCCATTTTCTGTACTGTAACATTTGAGCCAACTGCTTACATGTTTATTATCTGTCTTTAGGTGATATCCAACAACAAGCACCTTATCTTATCGCCTTGACTTCCCTGATCAAACCTATTCCCAAGGCGATTTACGCACATCACATGCCAAAGGTCTGTTTATTCATGCACATTCCATACCTCACGCTTTTGTGTATTTTGATATCCGAACAGCTTTTGTCTTTACTACTTCGTGGGTTGGAACTATCCGATCTAGAATTACGAATTGACGTTATTGAAACATTGCGTGCCACGTCGTCGTCGGACAACGCAAAGCCAACGGATGATGCAATCGTCACAATTATTTCTGAGCACGCTCCAAGCATTGCGTTAGCAATGCTTAAAAATAGTCAAGTTTATAATCAGCCTTTGAGTGTAAGCACAATGCACAGCGTATGCAATCACGACCGCACTTTGTTAATCGCTTGTTTACAGTCAAAACTTCGCCAAACAGCACTAAAATACCTCGGTGTACTACCAGAAATCGTGCGCTATGATATTCTACATCCGTACAAAGCCCAGGTGCTGCGAGAACTAGCAATTTGTCTCGATGATCCAAAACGGGATGTGAGGAAGGAAGCGGTTGATTCAAGGTATAGTTGACAGCCTCCTCCTGTTCTTGTCAATTAACAACGTTATACATTCAGGGCTAATTGGTATGGGTGTTATCGTCAAACATTTCTTTCAAAACGTATATCATAAACTTGTTTTTATGCAGGTTTTCTTACAGTGGCTGAAATCGTTGGAAATTATGGTCGACGTGCGCATGTTAATCCGGATCTTGCACTTCGTTGCAGTAGACCCTCTAAAGACCTTCGTTAACATACCGGGCCGATACCCGGTCATGTGTGCCCTGCTGCTCGGTTTGGAATGACAGCAGTAACTGGCGAAATCATGACAATTTAGTTTATTTATTACTTTACTAGCTCGCGATGAAGTAATGAGGAGAGGAAAATGTTATATTCATACTTTACAAACTATAGGAATTGGGATGACACATAAATATGCACAAACCATCGGTGAATGTAAGCAATGATGCATGCTGCAGTGTAGAGGAACTCACAGGGTCGCACAGTGGCCGTGTGTCGGCAAATTTTTCTTCTACATAACCTGGTGTCTGTTTATGAATATCCATAATTACTCTATGACTCTGGATGTCTTCAATCGCGAGAGACCGGGGGAAATCGCTTGAGGCATGTAGTGCGTTTATAGGGCTAGGCTGATGGCGGACTTGGATGTGGCCTGGGATTGTTGCACCCTCACCCTCATCTGGAAGCCCCATATCGAGACGTGACAACGGAACCTCGCTTGCAAGCGCTTTCGCGGGTCCGATCAGTGACATGACTGATGCCGTTTCCAGCGCACAGGCCGATCTGACGCTGGTTGCTCTCAAATTCGGGTCTATGGTGCAGGTTGTCGACAACACGGATTCCCCTGCATGATGATCCCCAACTCAGCGAAACATTTGCTAGCCTTGTGGACCAGATTACAAAATTCTCTGTGGATTCCGCTATGATAATGCAAGCCCTTTCGGAGATCCAGGCTGGACTGAACCAGACCAACCCCGACATTGGAGATGTCTCCGCAGATGGAGGTGACGTGACTAGCAGTATCGATAATGGTGGCAACGGCAATAGCACTGACTTAGGAAACAACACTAGCGATGGAAACAGCAGTGATGATGACATTAGTAACTTGCCATTCTAATGAGCCCGTTAGTTCCCTAGTCCACGCTAAACTTTACTGACTACATAGTTCTTTGCACAGGGTCTCGAGACTTGTCAACTGCCCGGTCATCGGTTGTTTAGTACGTTCGGTGCCCATGTGACGTCGTTTTTGTAACTTGTATATTTGCCTGGAACGTCTTGGTGTAATACAGAACATTTGTTTCTTATTTGCAGGGAAAAGCACCAGAGATCGACTATGAGAGTTATGCATTAAATCGTAATTTTCTGAGAAATATTGTGAGGAAAGCGTTATTATCCTGATAATTTTATGAGCATACAGTAACACGCAATTATTACTAAGCAAAGGCGGGCCCGCACAGTCTCTCCACCGATCGTCGTGTATCGTATGCGTGTTCGATTGTTATGGCCACCACCGGCTCTCTCCCGCTCATTCTCGTCGTCAATAACGCGCTGTCAGTCTCGCAAAGACAGATTCAACTTCAACGACTCCGTCTTCGACGAAAGAGCTATCCCGAACTATTCCCAGTTCAAACGGGTCACTGCACTTGACCTTGCCCAATCGAAAGAGTATCCTAAGAATGTAACCATGCTCGTCCGGGATTTTATACAAGACTCGTTGTACAATCCACATTATGGCTACTTTTCCAAACAAGCCGTCATTTTCTCTTCCAAAGACCCTCTCAGCTTTCCGTCTGTCCGCAACGCGAGAGAATTGGAAACTCACATCGTTCAGACTTATGGTTCTTACGGCAATACCATACGACACGGAGGTCCCGGTCGACAGGTTTGGCATACTCCAACAGAACTTTTCAAGGTTTGGTTTGCCCCAGTGGCCGTCTCCTCTCCCAGCATTGATGATTTGAACACTAAATAAAAAGAATTCATAGCCGTGGTATGGTCGCGCTATTGCTCAATTCATACTGTCAGAATACATGCTCAAAAGCTATCCTTACGACGACCTTGTTATATACGAAGTTGGTGCCGGTAATGGCACCTTGGCCAATGACATTCTCGATTTCGTTCATCAGGAATATCCTCCCGAAGTGTACGAGCGAATACGATACAGCATTATCGAAATCAGCCCTCAGCTGGCCAAAATTCAGGAAAAGCGGCTCAAATCACATCCAAATGTTAAAGTCTTCAATAAAAGTGTATTCGACTGGGAAACACGCGATAATTCTGCTTGTTTCTTCATAGCCTTAGAGGTCATCGTACGTAACAATTTCTGCTGCGCTTTCTTTCTCACCCCTTCCGACACTCCGCTACCCTATGCAGGATAATTTTCCCCATGATGAAATTCGATATTCAACTCAAACAAGAGAGCCATATCAGGGCGTAGTCGCCATCGACGAATGGGGAGATTTCTACCAGCTCTACGAACCTATCACCGATCCATTGATATCCGCTTTCCTTAGTCAACGGTCCGCACTAGGTTATGTCTCTCCGGCCTTACCATCAGCTTCTCCTTTTCTTCGTCGCCTCAGAGCATCCCTTCCATTCGCACCTAACCTCTCAAAATCCGAATTTATTCCAACCCGCCTCTTAGAACTTCTTCACATATTACGGAACAAGTTTCCTCGGCATCGTCTCCTCCTTTCTGACTTTTCTTCCTTGCCTGATACCATACCGGGATATTATGCACCCGTCGTCCAAACGCGCATACGCGACGTCATGGTACCCTGTCAAACATTTCTCGTCAAACAGGGCTTTTTCGACATATTCTTTCCAACGCAATTCGACTTACTACGGGACATGTACGAACATGTCATGTCGAAGCTTTATACCGATCCGCTGGAAGGAAGTAGAGCTTCTCCCCTGCTTACTATGGCTGCACCAAGCAACCTGGGTGCCAACTTCTTTTTCTCGCACTACAGAAGGCCATTAACTGATACAATAACATCCACTAGTGGATTACCCGTCGGCGGTCATAGATCAAACGTATTCTCTCACAAAGAGTTTATGCAGACATACGCTACCCTATCACAAACACGTTTAAAAAGTGGAGAGAATCCATTATTAGAGTATTATCAGAATGTTAAATTCCTCTTCTGATTTTATTTGTTCCTTTAAGATTGTAGTTAGGGTATTATTATTATCATCCGAGGGTAATTAATTACGATGTATAGCGAACATGTACGATGGATATTAATGCAGACACAGATAAACAGACAAAGCGAAATATATGGACAACATGCATCTAAAAGAATCCGAATAATAACCCTCGATGCTACGTATATATATATAACTTTATGACTTGATTAAGATGCGGCCATGATAGCTTGTGTCTTTCTTCCCGCTTCAGCTAGAACAAGTTCAAACGCTGATAGTTCGTCTTGCATGACTTGTTGAAGCCGTCGACCTTTCCTATATCCAAGATTAGTGGTAGTGGTGCCCGTTTTATATAGTACATTTTCAAGGACGCCATTAATCCCTCCCGCTGCCTCCCACTTTTCTATCCTATCCATGCTACGTTCCGCGCTTTCGGATTCGGCTCTCCATCCACCCAACTTGTTTTTCAAAGCGCGGATTTTCCTACCAGCTTCGGCGGTGGCGGCTGCCGTAACCTGGGTATTCTCGACGACGGTGGTCAACGACTGCACTAATGACTGCGTCAGAGAACGCATATTAGAAAGTTGGGCGATAGCATTCGAAGGTGTAGGATTGTTAGAAAATGAATCCACCAATAAACTCGTCGATGATTCCCTGGCATGCGAATACGAATTCTGGCGACGGTGAGTGTGTCTATAATCCAAAGTATCGTCGTCGCCCAGGACCCGTTGTGGATCCAATTCCCAATCAGCAGTCGTATCATGATCTTCTTCTTCAGCGACGGTGTGTAGCGCACGGCCACCAGGGCCAGTTTCGGCTGCTTTTACCTCCCTTTCTCCAGAATCGTCCCCAAAACCATCTATTGTATCCAACTCTTCTAGTTCACCCAATATATCGTTCCCACCATTCTGACCGGCAATCCTTCTAAACTCTTTCTCCACTTCGCGCAGCTCGCGAACTTGTCCTTCTCGTTCTCGAGTATTATCATTAATTTTTCGAATAAAATCAGATGCCAGTCGTTCTAGTGATAATTCTCCACCTGAAGTGGGTATAGATGCGGTGGTAGGCGAGGATATTGATGGTGAATAATCGGTATCCAAGCACCGTAGATGTTCAATGAAAAGATCGGTTGTTTGAAGGTCTTGGTTAAGGACTGCTAATGGGTCCTGGGGTATTGTCCGTGTAATAACTGGAGAGTGCGCAACAGGGGGATCATAAGCTATACCGCCATTAGCACCACCCCAATAAGAGACATCAGCCTCAAGCTCGTCGTTTAAAGCCACTGTGTCCAGTGGCGCGTCAGCTAAAATAGTCGATTCTTCTTCAACACCTTCTTCCGCGCCATCGTCAAATTCTATTCCAAATTCATCTGCTAATAATCGAGAAGCAGTCGTTGGTTCAGGCATTAATGCAGCTGCAAGTTCGTGTGCCAGGCTCGCCGTTCGACCGTTTCCATCGCCGTGTAATAAAGCTTTCGATCTCGCTTTGGAAATGCTTTGTGAAGAGCCTTTTGGAGGTGCTGAAGAAGAATGTCGAGGGTTGGATGAAAAATCGTCGTACAGTGACATTGTGGTTGGTCGGGCGATGGTGGCTGTTGAATTGGTTTTTCAATGGAGCGCGTTACAGCTTTGATATGCTTACATCACCCATCAACTCTAAGTCCACAAAGGGTAATAGGCATGAAATTACATGACAAAATTTACTAAATAAATAAATAGCGTGGTCGAACTCGGGACAATTAGGAAAAGCGTTAAATTAATAGACGGTATATTCTCTCAATCTACCAATCAACATCCCATTCATGGTCGGTAGGTTTTCCATCTCTCGTTAACGCGCCCGCTGGGGTATTTCGATAATGCCTCGTCAGTAGACGCACAACGTCTCGTTTTGTTATTAGTCCGGTTAGCTTTCCTTTTCGCGAAAATAAAGCATATCGTAGATTCTTAAGAAATGCATTTGGATGAGGGGAAATTTAGATGTTCAGGGGTTATCTCACCAATCGCTGAAAAATGCTGACTAGCAGTTCCTGAGCCATTTCGCTCCGGAATTCCATGGGTGCCGTTTCCATGAGCGACGCCATATTTACGCCTATATTACGCCGATCCCCGCGAAGAAAGGTGCAATGTACATCGAGTTCTTCCTGTGCCACATACGACGCTGAGAAAAAATAAATTTCATATCGCCTTTTCGCTAACTGCTACATGCCTAACGCCATACGAAGTCTCTCATGTGTGACAAACCCGATTAGATTATCTCCGTCAACGACAGGGAAGCCAAAATAGTTATGAGCTCGGACGAGTGAGTCTAAATGAAAGTCAGGGATAACCCATAAATGAATACTGAATTTCTGACCTAATTCTTTAACGGTCATATCGACACCGTTAATGACCACTAGATTATCTTTGGATGTCATGATACTAGCAGCAGTCGCACCATAGTCTCGATGTTCGATGGACGACAACCAAGAATATGCTCTCATGGCAATCCATGCATCATAAATACCTTCTTTTCCAAAGGCATCGCCCACCCATTTGGAAACCATTACAGCAAGCATGATGGGTAACACGTGGCTCAGGGCACCTGTTAACTGTCCAAGAGATGAATTACTGCATATCAGATGAATGTCCTGCACACCTCAAATAGAATGACCACCAATGAAACTTGACTTTTCATTTAATAATTTTGAAGTCTTTGTTAATATTTAATGGGCTTACTAGTCATTCTTGTAACGCCTCCGAGAAGAGCCGATGCCCCTATAACAGCATAAAACCCTGGAGAAATGCATCGAGTCCCAAGATCTGGCGGACAGGCCGAAAAAATCCAAAGAGTAGGGTAAGCCCTATGAATGCTCTGACTTTGCAAGCCTCTTAATTACTATATCAACTCCGCGCGGAGTACCGGAAGGAACATACACTAATAAACCCGTGGCTCGACCAAGGCAAGCCCCAATCGCTATTGTAGGTAGAAAAATGCCAGCAGGTACCTGATTGCGGGATAGTTGATGTACTGTTGCTCTCAACAATAAGTTTCGATAACTCTAACCTTCATGCCAAACGTGTAGGCAGTTAGCCCGAATTTCAAAATGGCGGTTAACAGAAGCAAAAAAATATTTTGTGCGTAAGCGTCCGGACTAAAATAATAGTTATGAATTTTGACATGAATATGGAGGGAAAAATCCGGCGGCCTACTTGCATAAGCCATGCCAATCGCCTTTCAGGGGATCGCACTCCAAAAACAAATTGGCCACCAAGTCAGAGGTCTGAACCCTTATAAATGATCCAATTCAACTACGGCTGCAATCACGAAGCGAAACGAACACGTACCGCGCGAAAATTACCAGATAGCTGAATACAGCGGTTGTCGCACTTGCTGCGACAATTTCCATCAGTGGCCAATCAGATATGACGCTGTTCCGACGATACACAGCGATTAAAATGTTCAATCTGATCAAAAAGGCACCAAAGATACCCTACGATATTCCAGACGTTAGAAAATGCATATTAACCAACACTCACTCCAAGAACACCAAGGAAAAGCCAGGGTAGCTATCATAATTCATCAGTCTATCAGTTCTCAAGAAGCAAAATGGAGTTTTAATACTAATTCAAAGGCTTTCCAATTCTCTTTAATTGCGGTGACCTTCCGAATTCATAATGAATACACAGTACATCTTCATTTCTGATACTTACTTGAAATAACACCAACTTTGAGGTTCCGAATGGATCGACATATTGAAGTGCCACGGCAGCAACCACTGATGTCACAAATGCACGCGAAACAACTAGCTCGTCAGTGAAGGTATTCAATTCTATTGAGTCATTGAATATTTCTGAGATTATGAATAAGTAAGAAGGAAAGCATACCTTCCAACCCGAATAACACGCCTCCTAAAGGACTGCCGAAAGCAACAGATACACCGGCGGCAGCCGCAGCAGCTAGTAATTTTCTTTTCTCACTTTCCGTTTGACGGGTCGGTCCAAAGTATCTGGACACAACAGCTGCCATGGCACAGCTAACGTGAATAAGCGGTCCCTATCCACAGCTTAAGAAAATAAACAACAATCAATGTATGTAAAATTATTGACCTCTTTCCCCAATGATAGTCCAGAAGCGACGGAAAGCGCAAGACCAAATCCTTTAATTATCAATGTCCACGGCCCTAGAAATTCGTCCAGAACGTATCCGCCAACGATCTACACGTTGAAGAAGTCAGCGTTCAGCTGTATATAATCATAGGAGATATTACCGCTTTTATTTCCGGGACTAAAAACGTGTTTCACCAAAAATGCGAACCACACTTAGAGAATTGGGACTTACTTCCGGTATGAAAAGCACTAGGAGACTGTTGGAAATAGGCGCAGCTCGAGTGTGTGTGCCACTTACTAAGGGGCGTATGATTTCACTAATATTCCAGCGCTTGAAGCGAAAACAACCTGTTGACTGATTTAGCCCCAATTTTTTAGGGGGAGATTGCATGCATCCACGTACAGCCGACACAACGTAGATGGTCGTTTGTAGAAAGGATTGTAAGAAAATGTAACGTAGACCAAACCATTGGCCCCAGGTCATCCAAAATTGACAAACCTCGCCAGCTATAGTGAAGTCCTTTCAGATTGACTTGCTTTTATTCGAACCAGGGGAAAGCATACGCTGGAGTCCGCTGCAGCATGAGAGCTGATTGTAAAAAAAACCATACACGCAACGTCCGTCTCGTAAATCATTCAACCTACACCGATGATGAGGGGTAACCGTAATGAAAAGTAAAGTGAACAGACGTTACCATGCGACAAGGACATCCAGCCAGCCGCCAATTACACCGACGCCAATACCAGTTACTAAACTGAGCTCAGCACACGAGTATATCAAAAAGACAGGCGTTGCCAGAAAATACAGACTTAAAAGGGTTAGCCACAGGCGCGTGGTATTCCATACTAGAAGAGATAATCTTTTCAGACCATACTGTGATTTCATCTCCAACTGTCGCGCTCGTTCTCGGGCCTCTTCGTTGATCCAGTCTAAAAGTCATCCAGTATAATTAGCAGTATGTTTTCGTATACAGAGCGTCTACTATCGTACCAATGCTATCTCCATCTCTGTATTTCACAGCAGGGATGGAAAGAAGCTCCAATTCATCAATCTCGTCTGTAGCAAACTCTGTCTCTCGGAGAGAATATGGGTGGAGTGGTATTTGTCCGTCTCTTCGGCTAATTTTCAAAACATAATCAGCTACGCCCTAAATAGCGCGATCTCTAAACATACATTTCTCCTTCACCGTCATTATTCCACGACGTCGAACCAGGCGTAGGTTCTTCATCGTTGGCCATAGTCGTACATTCCGTGGTGTCAGTGCGTGACCGTACGATTGTCACAACTTCTTTTCGGGCTTCCATGTCGCGAAACAAAGACGTAGAGGACGGAGAGTGGAGTCCAGTAAGGGCACCTTCTTTTCTTAGAAAAACACTTTATTAAACACATTTAGACTATCAGGAGGAGTAAACGGATCAGACTAAGTTATTCCAGAAAAGCAGAAGTTGGTACTTCGGACAGACTTTCTACTCCACCTACAAAAGATATCTTCACCGCAACATTCTCGGAGACTGCTCTTCCAGAGATCGACGATTTTGATGCCTTCTTTCCTCTGAAAGACTCCTGGATATCTGCGAGACAGAACTATCTCCGAGATAATTCGGAACGCGATCGCTATGTCAGTTGTAAAAAAGACGTGACAATGTTATTTTTATTTCTTTTCGCTCATGCCAATTATAATAGAACCACCAAATAAGGATGTTGACACCTGCCGAAATTCATGAACTTGAAAAATGGCTTGAAAATTGCATTGCAACGGGCAAGCAAGGTTGGACTAGCGGCAAAGCTATTCTGTACAGACGTCTTCAACTCAGAAAGGCATATACTATGTAATCTTATATTATTGTGTTACTTACCACGTCTTTTAGGTTAAAAAGGAAAACCCCGTATTCTCCTACGACATGCTACGTCAACCCCCTCCAAGAACCAAGGATCTAGAACCTTTTGCAACTATCCCAACCTCCGAACCCAATAAAGAAACAGTCGATGCTTTATATGCCATTCATAGAACGCCATACCAATCTTCCTTTGCATCACGAATTTCAGGAAATATTGAGCCTTTGGGCCGAATTTTACACAGCGACTGGCAAACCCGGACAGTATGGATGGACGTTATGGACGATATCAAGCTGCATTACGCCTTATCACAATCAGTCTATTCATTCAAACCAAATGACAGTCCGCAAGACGTTCATTCATTGGAGAGAAGCAGTCCAATCGACTATGTTACACTCGAACCTTGGCATCTTCCCCAAATACATGAGCTCTTAACAAGAACGTTCTGGCCTGGAATAGATGGTAAACAGCCTGTATTACAACTTTGATCACTTCACTTCCCTTACTTTTTTACGCGCAGTGACAAGCTCTTTGGAATATTCTCCCGAACAGTGCACAGTCGTCGCGCTTTATAAACGTCTGGTCGTGGGAGCCGCCTTTCTTAGCTCTCCTATTGAGACATACCTGACGTACCTCGTCGTCCGCTCAGGTTGGGAATGCAGTGGTGTTGCCAGGTTTGTCCATCTTACACTCGGAACAAACAGATCCTATATCATTATTCACCAGCACCATCCTTTATCTTTTACTTAATGCTAATCCGACTAAAGATGTAACCCTGCATGTTTCCGCCAACAATCCTGCTATGGTAAGTATGATTGAATTTTTTTTGGTAACGATAATTTGACGGTCTTTTCTAAAAAAAAAAAAGTTGCTATATAACAAATTTGGATTCAAAGCAGAGGAGTTTGTAGTCGGATTCTACGATAAATATTTACCGGAAGAGTCTCAAACTTGCAAAAATGCCTTCAGATTAAGGTTGCGTCGATAAGACTCGAACTGCCCAAATATTACCCGTGGGGACGTCCGTCTGATACAACGCGACTTTCTCCATCCGGGGATGAAAATCGCCAAGGAGAATGACGTTCAACTTCCCCCCAAATAGCGTGCCCTCGATTCTCCCCCGTTGGATTGTGGATATCGGCCACTAGCTTTGACAACAAGCCTAAGTTTTGCAATGTCAACATTGACACTGCGTCTTTTTTGATATCCCCCCGTCCTTGTCGCCACAGTTGCTGAATGTCATTCAGGAGGCCTGCATTCCTGATACAGAAACCGGATATTGGGACGAACCCCTTACTGCACCGGGAGTCGACGAGGATCCGGATGCCGTCATTCAGCCTTGGGAGTATGAAATGACTGAAGAACAGCGGGACGCGTACGCAGGCATCCAGAGAAGTGAGTTATTCGAATCCCAACTTCGTGATAGATTTGCATAATGTGATTCTAGCTTTGGTATCGACCCCTTGCCACTGTATAGGAACAACGTATTTGTTTGACCCAAAGAGGCCTTTCACACAGCAGCCCGAGCTTTAATCTCGGTTCGTTCCCGCTGTAAAATGTGCTCGACTCGTCGTAATTGTGTCGTCAGGTGTACGGGTATTTTGTACTTGTTGTATCCACATGGTTTTTCTTAATAAGATTATAATTCTCCCGAAGCAGTATTATTCGTCTATCAAAGTTGTTTACATCTCTGGGGATGATCACGGTCATCTCTGGTAGACGCCTCTAGTTTAAATTTAAACTTCAGCCACACACCGCCATGGTCACCAACAGACTCCGGCGTACTCTTTCTGCCTTCAACCGCTCCACCCGAAAGTGGGAACCCATACCTTTGAGAAACGAAGTGACGCAGAGGCTTTCTCTCACATCGCGGAACATCGACACCTTCCGGACGCAGAGACTTTCCCTCATATCGTGGAACATCGACGCCTTCTCCTCGCGGCCCGTCTCACGCGCCAAACTCATCCTCGGCCATATCCTCGATGGACCGAAATCTCCTGATATCGTCTTTCTTCAAGAAGTCACGCCTGACGTCCGGGCCTCTCTCCTGGACGATGCGAGAGTGCGTGCTACCTTCCTGGTGACTGACGCCGAGGACCAAACGTCGTTTGAGGGCGTGCCCTTTGCGACCATGACGTTGCTGTCCAGCGCGCGCTTTACCTCCGGCCTGGATTCGCAGAAGGAAGGCGATGGGGTCGAGGGAGGGGGAAAGTTCATGCTCGGGCGCGTCTCCCGCGTGACCCTCCCGAGCAAGTACGGGAGGGATGCGCTTTATGTGGACATCATCCCCTCAACCGCACCGGGCACAGTCTTCCGTCTCATCAATGTGCACCTCGACTCACTCGGAGATACGCTACGTTACCGTGCCCAGCAGATGGAGATACTGGCCAACGTCCTGCGCGAGCCCGGATGCAGTGGCGGGATCATTGCGGGCGACTTCAACGCTATCAGTCCCGAGGATGATGGGCTCGTCGACAAGAACGAACTGGTAGATGCGTGGGTCGCATTGCACGGGAGGGCAGACCCTGATGGAGCTACGTGGGGTGTCGGCGCGGAACGGCGGGACGGACTGGGGCCGGGCAGGTTGGACAAGGTTGCAATGATGGGCTTAAAGGCTAAGGAAATGGAAGTCCTGCGCCCTGGTCCTATTGAGGTGCCCAGGCCGGGCGAGAAATCTGTCGAGATCCCTTGGAGTGACCATTGCGGGCTGAGATGTACCTTTACCATCTGAATACTGTCAAGCAGGTTTGGGCTGGCACCCTCGACGAGGAGTAATCGACAAGTCTAGCCCGCTTTTGAAACTTTGTTCCCAAACGTAAACCTTCGGTGACACACAACAACAAGCACGTGTGCCGGCGTGTCTCCATGTCCGGGGTTGTGTAAACATTTTTCTTCTTCTTTCCATTTCTCTTACCCTTTTTTATATTGGGTTTTCAGACTCTGCCCAGGTGGTACTCATCTATGTATCACAAATAGAGCCAATGTAGGATCTGGCGTCTCTTGACATGGCAAAGCGGCTTGCGACATTAGTTATGGAGTCCGAAAACAGGATATAAATCAATAAATGCATAACGCTAAATTACGACGATAAATAGCTTGTATACTGTCTGCCTCACTTATCCAGACCGTGCACAGCCCTGGCTTCAGGATCCTGCCAATACGAACCGTTCGGCCACTCGTATCTCGCAATACTCGATTCATGCATTTCGATACTACGGCAGGTTTGATATCATTTCTCTTCACCATGGGGGGGGAGGGGTTTTGTACACAACGCTCACCTGTAACCTTCTTCTGGATTCAAAGGGACATTGTATCTTCCCTTAGAGTTTATAGAACAGGGATATATAAAGTGCTCATGGAGATGGTCAACGAATTCTAATACGTTCCTGTCGATACTTCCGGAGACGGCAATGTAGTCAATCAAACTACAAAACCCTTTCAACTGCGTGCCAGATATTCACCGGAAAGACACAAACCTCAAATGAATTACATATTCGCATAATCCGACGCCTCCTGCATGAGGACATACAGGGACACCAAACCTAGAAAAATATTTTTCAATACGAAGACACGGAGAGCTGTTTCCCTTCAAACCCACTTGGCAGCCATCAGCAGTACAGCAAGAACTTCGCTTACACCTGCAAGCCTACAAGAGTCGATTTGAACGACGTCGATGGCCTCTGCCTGGAGTAGTTGCTTGAAAACCATACGATTGTGAGCATGTTCGCCGGTAGCTACACCGATTCCATAGGGTTTTAAAGCCTTTCGAATCGCAGCATGTCCCTAAATTATGTCGCGTCCGTTCAGCGGTACTACCTTGACAAAATAATAATTCCTTTGCAACATACCAAAATATCATCCGGTGCCGTTGGTTCTTCGATAAACCTTATGGGAATTTTCGTGAGTACGATAAATATCAAAGACATCGACTCGGCTTGTCCTTACCAAGGTTTGATCGCTTCCAAACCTTTGACATACTCAATAGCTTGTGGAACATCCCACACCTGTAAAATCGGTCCAGTCCTCCGATTAGTTATTCTAATATCAAAGGCTCACTTGGTTGGCATCAATCATCAAAACATTCCCCGTAGGACCAGCATTTTTTCCGACCAAAGTCTTAGGGTCGCGGGGCACATGTCCCTCTGGCAAGTTCACTGGATCATCAATCACAGAACGGATAATCATTCCACGTCGTAAATCAGAAGCGGGATCAGTCCCAACTTTCATCTTTTTTAAATAGAGTGCAAGGTTCAGAATTGGTGGACAAAGGAAAGGGAGAAGCTAGGAAAGTACCTTGAAATGATTGAAACCTGCTTGTAAGGCTTCTTTTGTAAGTTTCCGGACCTTCTCGTCGTCATAACCTTTAAGAGGCATTAATCTTATTTTAAACTCTAGCACAACAATTTACGGGAGAGAGAAATCACCCAGCCATCCAGCGGAGGTAACATAAGCCGGATACCTATTCCAAAAGTCTGATTCGAGGGTATATACAAGGCAAATAGATGACGTACCCATGCTCTCTTACGAATGCTTCGCGTTCAGCCTTACTTGCCTCCTTTGCCTTGAGCATTTCCAATGCCTCTTGTGGAGTTATAGCATCAGAGATGTAACGGAATGCAGTAGCCTGGACCAATTCTTCCTGCAAAGAGATGGTAATTAGTGACGTTTTGGGCAATGTTTCAAACCGACAGCGCATTACAGGAGTAAAGTCGACGATCAGTTTCCATAACGGCTTCTTCCTAGACTTGGCAAAGAGATCCCAGAGTGCGTTATTGACGGCGCCGGTAGCAATATGAATGACACCTTTCTCTGGGCCAATCCTATATATATATATATATGATGCTCAGCAAATAGCCGAGGCGAACACGTAAAACGAACAGACACACCAACGTAATTGTGGGTCAGCAAGAAGGTAATTCCAAGCCTTGCCCATGTTTTGGAATAGAGGCTCAATTTCTTTCCCGACTAGTCTGTTTGCCACTTCTCTTATTGCTATACATACCTAAATATTCTACTAATGAATCAGTCTGACCATATAAGAAGATGCCAAGTAATGCATACGATGTCATTTCCTCGACCAATGGTGAACGTCATTCCATTTCCAACTAGACCGTTTTGGGTGTAAAGGGTGACATATGCCGAAGAATAATCGCATTCAGTATTCCTAGTAGGAATAATAAAATCAATTGTGCACTAATACACCGTCGGTCGTTCTTACATCGCATCTGTGCCGTCGCCGGTCAGTGACGTAGGAAACCGTACATCTTATGAAAGACAATAAGCATTCGCCATACAAAACCAAACTATAAGCAAAAATCATACCATGTATCTTGAAATGTGTGATTTTATTAGCCATCGCAGGTGTTCTTAGCGGATTATCGGTCGTTTGGTTCCATTTATATGCGTCCGCCTAGTCTGGATTCGGACCGGGAAAGACCGGCGGGTAACCGACGGACCGTGTTGACGACAACGATAGTATCATATATAGGAGCTTGTTGGCATAACACCACTAGCAGTTAACTTTTGGGTTTGTATATTTACTCGCATGCCAGCCATTTCTCAAAAAAGCTGATGCAACAAGAGAAGCGGATAATATGAGCTACATTGCCAAATGACCTCAATTTTCCTCGAGAGACAGCGAGGGCCAGATCTGAGATCACCTTCGCAAAGTCTATAAGTATCAGGCACTTATACCTTCTGGATGAAGATAACGTATTATACGTCTTATGAAAGGGACAGGAAAGTTTTTGCTTATAGGAAAGATCCACCGCAAGCGCTTCAGAAGTGGTGGTGGTAGACACGACTGCATCCTCTGCCGGGTTATGGGCGCGGATTCGATGGACGCATTGGTCCGGGGATAAGTATCTCTTGTTGTAGCAAAGTGCTTTAACAACACGAGGTTGTTGCGCGCGTCGGAGTAGTTCCTTCGCTCATTGCAGGAACATTAGCTTCTTTGTGCTTTCCTTTCTTTGCTTCATCTTTGTTCTTCCTTTATGTCCACAGCTATACTTTATGCCCTCAGTCCCATTTTGTATTTATTTCTCATTTCCATTCGAATATTATCACCTTTTCTCTCTCACGCATCTCTTTAGTCTTGAGAGTTCTCGAGACTTCGCGCATTTTATATCATGCGGTATACTGGGCCGACGTGGACTACTAGTACGTACAGCGACGACTCGATACTCACAGTGGCAAAGTCAGGAATCTTGGTAAAACATAGCTGACACGACAGTTCCGAGTTGATTATCATAATGAAACGCTACATCCACTGTTCATAATCATAACACTAAAATTGGCGCAATGCGGCCTTGGAGGTCCCAGACTCGGAGCAACGCAAACTCCTAACTGCCATGATAGCAAGAATCAGTTTGGTAGGCAAAGTCTTACTTAACCAAGTTTGTCTAGTATTTCAGTTTAAATCTTGGATATTAATAAATTTAAGATCAGCATGGTATTTGATGGTATATAACAGGCGACTAACGTTACAGCGATAAATAGTAGACCAGTGTCGAATAAGAACAAGAAGGGGCTATAGCAATGACTAAACTTTTAAAGAACGATAATAGTGTACCGGGCGAAAGGCACTAGTTCGTGCGTTGCTTCTTTGCACGAGAACTTCCTGAAGCTTGGGTATTCACGCCATTAGTCCTCAGTGGTGACGACGACGACCACGTTGGGGTTTGCGCACTTCGAGCCCTCAAACTTGTAACAAAGTCGCCACCCTCGGCACCTTCAAATAACCACACATGACTATTTGGATGCGCTTGAGATAGATGTTATATGAGTATGTGTAAATATTGCATACCTATTCTCAACGCGTTCAGGCGGTTGGGGTTTGTCTCCGGGAGACTTCCGCTTGCTGCTCACTGGCAAGGGATTCGAAGGCACTGGTAGCTCCCAATCGGGACCAAGAACCCCCGCACATAAATATTCTACAATAGCATCCGCATTTCCCAACAGAACAATCTTGTTACCGGCGTTAGCAACCCCTGATATCACGTATCAAAGCATGCTTACATCGGCGTTCATATGTTTTATCGGTGTCTTGTTGATGAGAATCTACTGTTTCATTAGCAAATTGATTCAAGGATGACGGCATGAAATATACTTGAGGAACTGAATGGGGTATATGACTCAGGATTTCCGACACCGGTGTAACCTTTCCAGCGATAAGATGATGATCCCAGTCTCGAGAAATACGAACGGGCTATATACCTTCAAAGAAGTGCCCATGACAATCAAAAGGTCTACTTTGGTTCTATCCACCCGCAACAGATCATCAAACTCATCCGTCAGCTTTTCTCCAAAGAAAGTAATGTTGGGCTAAAGTGGATTTGGTAAACGTCCAGTGAAGACTGAAGGGTGGAGACATGAAAAAAAACACCTTGATGATTGCTCCAGGGATGTCATCCTGTTCTTCTGATGATGTTGTTTCGTCACCTCCATTCCAAGTTTTGGCTATCTTCCGTTTTTTTGGAGGTTTAGGTTGTGAACACTTGGTGCAGAAGGGCACTTCTTGAGCTAACACAGCTTTCTCGATGTGTTTACCGGGGTATTGTGCGCCGCATTGTAGACAAGTAGCCTGAATAAATGACCATCTAAGCTTTCTTCCTGCCGTAAATGTCATTAAAGCTAACCTTTGCGAAGGAACCATGACACTGCAGTACGGTTCGAATACCGGCGACACTCTCTAGATCGTCGATATTCTGGGTATAATTACGCAAAAGCTAGAAAATATAGTTCTCATGTCAGGAGAGGGAAAATCGGACTAAACAAGCAACATGCTTTGTCCTTCATCTCCAACAGCCGGATAAAACGATGAGCAGGAGAAGGTTCATGATTTGACGGATAAATCTCTCTGGATCAAGTATGTCAAAGACAACGAAACGGGTCTTCTGTTCATGACATACTTAGCAAAAGAACTGTGAATGAAAGCGCAAAACAATTGGACATGGACCTATAAATATGATACAAGAACTCACTAAAATACGCTCGGATTTTCCTTGAAATATTCTAAGTCAAACATTTGCTGAGGGTCATCAAGGTCATATTCATAAGAAGATTTGAGCATTTGATAAAGGCCATTCTTGGACCTAAAATCGGGAATACCAGACGAAACAGCTATAAGAGAATATCAGAAGACTCGAGCATCGCAACAAGATGAAAAGAGTAAGAAAGCTCGCACATATACCAGCACCAGATAAAACCATTATACGTTCTGATTTACGAATCAGATTCACAACATCCTGTATTGTATTATACTTGGTAAGACGTTCTCTTTTTCGAACGACTCGCAAAAGAGTCATCTTAAGAATCTTTAAGATGTGTTCGTTGTCAAGGTCCCCGGTAGTTTTGCTCTATAAAATAAAACTAAGAATGAACATTCCCCTCGAAAGAATGTCAAAAAGAAGGAATTAGAGAAGCTGACGAAGATAAGTCCAAAAGCAAGAAGAAGTTTTCTTGGTTCAATGCGTCTCCTAACCACATACTCTTTGAGCCACCAGTCGACGCCTAAGAGGGTCCATTCATGGTTACTGACAGAACTGCTAGATCATGTAAAGGAAAGAAGCACCTTGCTCCTGTACATCATGGATCATAGCTCGAACATGTTCGTCTGTCCACGATGTGATAGCTTGAACAGGAGTCAATTTCAGTTCATCAATAAGGATGCGAGTGACGGCAAGGAGTCACCCTCCGTATATTGGGCCTGCAGGTATTGATCTCTATTCACGTCATCGCGACTCATGGTCGTAGTCTAACGATGTTTTTTTTTTTTGAAGGTTATAATTATTTGGATAATACGAAGGAAAGAATGTTCTTTTGGTAAGAAATTGTGTCGTACATATTTAGGAAAGGTTTGCTTCCTACCTTCAATTCAATAACATTTTCGTCGTCTGAATCATCACAATCTAGGAGCAAATCGTCACTCTGTGTCCCATAGTTATTCCAAGGTAGCTTCGACGGGGAGTCTCTATGGGTCATGCGTCGTCCCTCAAACGTAGCCATCCAGCTGGAGAATAGATCGGGAATAAGGGTATTATAGTACAGCCAAAAAAAGCGGAGATTCAACTACCTGCTGTATTAACAGCTAATTGTCATGTTAGTAGTCAATTGACAGTCAATCTGTTTTTATAATTTTTTGTCTACAATTGTTTTACAATGACGAATATAATTAAAAAAAAGCTGTTCTTCTCCAGCCCCTCTAGTCTCCCAAACTACTCAAGGTCCAATGGACGTGGCCAACAGGTTATACTTCCTTTGCACTTTCAAGCGAATTAACATCTCGTTAACGATAATTTCAAGAATGAACATACAGAGGGTCCCAGTCCCATCCTTTTGAGGTCAGAAGCAGTTCATCATCTTCGTCGTCGTCCGCCGTCACAGATCGATCATCTGTTACGATACGAGGTGGTGTCCGTCTATAGTGTTGGGAATGTCCCTTGTTTTTCATCTTCTTGTGTACGGCCTTGTTACCTTTTGACGAAGACAATTTGACATTGAAGCGGACGGTCTTCTTCGGTATCTCCACCACAACTTTGGCCCTTTTGGCCTTGTGAGAAGGCATAGCATCTTCTGCGAACTCTTGGGGCGCTGGAATTTTAGTATTCTCTGTAGCTGAGAAAAATAAGAGGGTAAAATAAATAAATTTTTGAAAAGGCGAGCACGCACCTGTTAAATCAAGACCTGAAAACATTCTGCGAAGATTCGTCGAGTCCGACTCAGAAGAGGGCTGCTTGTCAAAAGTATCATTATTCAAACTTGGAGGAGGTGAGCTGGGGAGAAGAAGCATTGCTAAACGAGCGTCATTAGGACGGGTAGCTTCCTTAGTCCCTATCGCAATAGACTGAACGACGTTAGTTTCAGAGACTGCAGGAGCACAACAAGATACAAGGTCAGCGAAATCCTTTTGAAAAGCAGCATCATCTTTCATGAAAATATCACTTGTTTTGCTTGATCCAAGCATAGGAATAGCAGTCCAATCTGGCGTGTCATTAAAAAGTGAGCGAGTTTTACGAACAGGCGTCGAGCATATCTGAGGAGAGAATTGTAAGGGACAGTCAGCAATATCCAAGTCATCAAGTTTCAGACTTGATTTGACTTTGGTGGTTGGGAGGGGTAAAGAAGCCAAAGGCAGGAAGGGAATGATCCAGTCATTGTCGCGATTTCTGTGTTTATTTTGCAGAGCATGAGATCCAGACGATCGGCGGTGAAAAGAAGCAGGTTTTAAGGGTATATGCGTGCTAGAAGTGTCAACAGATGGTCGGCGAAAGAATCTAGAGACCTTGTCGGGCCTGGAGCTGGACATAGCAGACGTTTTAGACGAGATTCCTTTGTATGGAGAAGCAAGGCCTGTAAGACTCGGAGCTATACGACGATTTTCTTTTTGATTCTGAGACTGCGTTTGCGTTCGCTTGGAAGGACATAGAGCTCCGGTTGGAGACTTATTAGGGCTGCTATACATTACCGTGCGGGATTCCTCAGTTTTGGAAGACAGTTTAGCGGAATCCGACCGTGTTTTTTTTGCGTGTGCATCCTCAATAGCTCGAAGCGTAGGAGAGCGGTCCAGTTTAGATGATGATATTTTGGGACTACAATGGACCTTAAACCTAATAGCGGCTGAAACATTCTCTTTTCTTAGTCTCTTTCTGCGTGGAGACTCGTCTAGTTCTGAATCAGGACTAGTACGTCGCAATTTTTTGTAGTCAGTAATCAATCCGATCCATTCCTATCCATTTCAAAAAAGAATGACCTAACTTCACGATTGACTCTTAATCGTTTCTTTGAGTACGTATTCTTCTGAAAAGTAGTATCATGGGAACAGTACGGCATTGCCGCAGCTGGCAGGAAAGATCAAAGTGCGTGCCCCTTTTCAAACCCCGATGATGATAAATTTCAATCTGTAGACTACGTTGACGATTCCTTGTACCCTATTTTTCTATACCACTTGGCGGTCAGACTTTAATGACTGGTCAACTAGTTCCTCCTACTGCCGCGGCTACGATACCGCCCACACTATATCCTCGTCAGAATAATCCCGCGAACGGGAATCAAGGCGCCGGGAATACTGGCAATGGGAACACGAACAACGGTAATGGCAACGGTAATGGCAATGGGAACACAAACAACGGTAATGGTAATGGAAACACGAACAACGGCAATGGTAATGGAAACACAAATAACGGAAATGGAAATAGCAATGGAAACTCCAATGGAAACCAAACCCAAACCCAAACCCAAACATCGAGCACCTCGTCGACCCTCAGCATTCCAATTACTGCCCCACCTGGAGGACTTCTGATCACTCAACCCGCCCAAACAGCCGCCGCCTCATTCTTCAAAATTGCCTCAGACGAAACCATCACCTTCGGATGGAACTTCACCAGTCTGTCCGTTACTCCCGATACATTATTCGTCTCCGCTTTCTGTTCTGCCAACGGCAATACTTATCCTGTTGGCCCTGGGACTCTCGCTGGCACGGCGACACAAGTACGATAGCCTCCTTTTCTCATAGACGGATTGACTTTTTCTAACCCCTTCTATTGCACAGGTCGAATGGGATGTAGGGAGCTATCAACAAGCCCATCCCACTCAACCTCTCATAGTCGCCTCATACACGCTTCAGGTCTTTGATGCGCATGGACTAGGCGCAATACCGGCGCCAGGTCGTTTCGAGCCAAACGCAGAGCTAAATTTTGCGTTATACGTCCCGCAATCGTATACACCTCTCTCTGACGGCTGGCAATGTCCAGCTTGTTCTTCGGGAACCCCCATTGCCAATGCGCGTCCTATGGCTTTCGCAATTCTCGCAACATTCCTGGCTATGGTATTCGGGGGATGGGGAGTGATGCGACGACGATGAGAAAAGTATCTTGAATAACTTCTTTTTTTTTATATTTGATTTGGTTGGATTGTTTGGATCATTGACCGGACAGTTTCCCTTTCTCACTCTTTTTTTCTGCTGGCGCCATCGGACTCTTCTTTTATAGTATTTTATACTATATCATTATCCTGCTCCTCTTTATTAATATCTTATTATCCGATCTTTTATTACATTGCATGGACCTTTACTGCGGGCCTGTATTACCCTCCCAGCTACCATTTACATTCTTTCTAACGGTGTCTTAGTATGGACTTCACTGATGTTGTGTAAAAACGGGGCTATGTATTTATTATTTAAAAAGGCATTGAAATACTTAGTCCTTTTCCAAGCGAGGGATTGACAGCGGTAGGGGGTGCAAGAACACGTGCCAGAACAAATTGTTATAAACTCCCATGTGGAGACAGACGTTTACAGTAAAATGGTTATGTACAGTTCATGATACCGCGGCAAGGAAGGATTGGTAGATAAATAAATATAATGTCTCGGGAACGAATTTGAACATGAATCTATGCTTTTTGGGCAATTCTGATTGGTCTAACAATTCCATAAAGTGAATTGGTATTATCGTCCGTGGGAGAATCCAAAGAAGGAGGCGGCGAAGGGTAAGAAGCTGAAGAGGACGCAGGTGGTGCACGATAACTGTACGTGTTCGTCGGTGAATTGTGTAACTGTATAAAGGAAGGCTGCGGGACAGAAGGCGGGTGCGAGGATGTAGGTGCTAATGACGTATGATTTTGACTGATAGAAGTGCTGATCGTTAGAGCATGGTTGCGTGAATGAGGTTTTTCGTCCAAGTCAGTGGTCATATCCATGATTCTACGATCGGCCTCGGTGGTTGGAAGAATCATCTGTTTCTCCGCTTCTACACGGCGCATCTTCTTCTCACCCTTATCGACATCGCTTTTAGCACTATTATACATCCATAATCCGACCGAGGTCAATACGATACCCAGCGCTTGAGCTGGCCGAATGGTTTGGTTAAACCAGGCGATGGCGATAAGGATGACAGTGATACGTTTTACCAAAGAGGCTATAGAGTACGTGACAGGTGAGGTCGTCGATAGAATGGCAAAGGCGATGATGTTTTGCCCGAAGTGAACGGCCCCGTTCCAAAAGAAATAGTAGGCGATGCTGTGCGCGGAAGAATGGGGGTGTGGGGGATGATGTTCAATCTTGGATGAGAGAAGAGCGTTAAGATCTGAATATATCCATACGGGAATCATGAATATGAAAGCAAATCCTGCCGAATAGAACAAGAGGTTTATTTTATCCAATTTGTGAGCCGGAGCAGTCAAAGAACCACCGGTAGATGGGGACGGCATTATCTTTTTGAAAAAGATGTTCGACGATACAAAAACGAGAGCGGAACCGAAGGCGGATAGCAATCCTAAGTAATTCGACGCTGAGAAGTCGGAGGAACAGGCCATCATGACCCCGAATGTTAAGGGTAATAGAGAAAAATATGTTTTTGGCGAATATCTAACTCTAAACAGCAGGGCATAGGCTGCAACTGTGAATAACGGCGACAACGCCTAACGTATTTTTTTAGTTCCTGAGCCTGTTAACAATGCATAAGAAACATACCTTTATTGTATGAACCGTGCTGACCGGTATACGGGCAATGGCTACACTTGAAAAAATGTGTCCGCCAACTTGGAACACGGCCATGGGGATCGTACTTTGAACGATTGCTTTCGTCGGTGGTTTGAACTTACTTAATCGAACAAAGGGAGTCATACAAAGCAAGCAGTACGCTGAAATGAAACCAAATTGGACGAAGGTCAGTGTAACAGGGTAGCGAAACTGATTAAGAATGGTCTTTCCGGTATTGGAGGATAGAGCGGAAGATGTGTACCATAGCGAACATAGGAAAACGAATTTCATGGTCGAGGCGGAAACGTTGAAAGAATTCGTAATCTCCATAGACGGTCGACTGGTAGTAACGGTAGCAGACCGGTCGCGGAAAAGAAAGGAAAGCGGGGATTTTTTCCCTAATGACCACAGGGATCGTTTGGAAGAGCCATTATCCAATATAAACCAGTTACTCTGCTGCTTCTCTCCCAATGACCATCTGTGTCCGTTATCGAGCGTATTTTGCATATAAAACCCGTCGGCGCGACCTTTCAGCTATCGGAGGAGTGTCGAGCACAATGAAAGGTGAAAAATGAGACGAGACAACCGAATAATTCCTTCCGCAACAGTTATATAATTGAGCCAAAGAATGAAAAGATAAGAAAAAATGAAGGGCAATTAATTGAGAACTTGTTTGATGTCACTTACGGGAGAGCGATGAGCATTTGAAAACCTCGCCTCGGCCGGTCGGCGCCTAGTGCAGCGTGACACACGCCGCCTTTCCGATTAGTCAGGCACGCCGGCTGCCCAGTACCCACGGTCAGCTGACCGCTGTCTAGAGTATTTATTGGACCCGCTACTACTCTTGTACCTTTACGATGTATTCACGCACGTGCAGCCCACGTCCTGGACTCAATTCCAAATTCGCATCTATCATTGCAACGCTGGCATAATTATACTAAATATATATTCTTCCCTGGCATTTGACAATCTCTAAATGAAATACTAGGAGCACTAAACCCGTTTAATCGGTAGTAGCGACAGCGGTGTGTATAAAAACTAAATATGCCATCAGCTTTCTGAAAAACTATTTGATTGGCAAAATAAGGTTGTTGTCCACACATTGAATTAAGAGGAAATTATTCTCCCATAAATTGCTTGATATTCACTGGGGTATAATCTTTTGAAGCTCCTACATATGTAGCTACTGTACTTTTTTGAAAGTGAAGACTTTACTACGTGCCTGAAAAGCTGTACATAATTCAGGCCATGGTTTATCTATGTGAACTAACACAATCAATCAAACATGTAGAGTTCATGATTGATTGATGATCGCATTTGATATCGACCAATAACTCGAAAGACCGGTGACATTGTCGCAAAAATCCCAATAGGTTTATTTACCATTATAAACTTAACAAGGACGCCGAGGCAGTTTATAAAGCATTACTGGTATAATGAATTCAAGGCTCCAACAAACCGGCAGCCGCCGTGTTTATTAACCAAGTCCGCATTTTCTATATAAAATCTACTTAAAAAACCATATTCCCGTCATTTTTTCTTGGAACTTTTTTTCGCTCCTCTTCGAGATCACAAGTTAAAAAGTAGTTTTCAAATAACATCATATTGAACATATATAGTCCATATACAAGAGAGTACTACAAATTGTTATGTATCACAGGCGCCCGTCCACCAAAAACACGAATAAAATATATATAAAGTAAATTCCTCATTTCTTTATTATTTCTTCTTTCTTCGTTATTCTCTCATCTCGTTCTTACGGTCTCGTGTTTGTCCTTGTTTGTCTAATTGACCGTTGTACTTGTAGCTAGAAGGGTTTATCCCTATGACATGCATACTCTAGATTCTAGAATGTAAGCCCGCGCATTGCACGGGATAAGTTTGTAAGTAGTTAGACTAATAGAATCATCATTTTGCTTTACTTCACATTTGTCTGAATCGGTTCGGGATTGTTATCTGTTTAATTCTTGCTCGCGAACCTCGACTTTCGGTTGTGAATATCTATTCTCAGTCGATTAAGTCTTAAACTAGATTATTTCATTAGTTGCGTTCTTGAACTTCTCAGTCTTCGACAACAAGCTTTCGAGTTCAACTTCTTTCGACGGATTACTGGGTTGTGTTAAACATATATATTATTTCAAATCTAAATAATCCTAATTTACATCGGAACCTAACACAAATTACACTACGAAAGAATATAACTACTACTGTGTGGTATTACTATTTTCTTACTATTACTAGACTACTATCGCTACTACTACTGCTATGCTATTCACACATGATACATGACTACTAGCTAGCCTTGAACACTAAGTTGGGACACGGCCGACAAAATGCAACCAAGTCCCGAGTTTATATAGTGAACCCTATATTGCGCACAGACCATCCTCTTCTTGGTGTGATCCAATGAGCGATTAACCGATGAATGAGTCTCAGTCGAAGAAGCCGAAAATATAGACCGTATCAAACTAAGTTTTATTCATCGCAAAAAAAGAAAATTAATAAAAAAATGAAACCCGCGTCCGGTTTGGAAACTTTGGATTATAAATTTATTCCGACTTTTGCGACAATTTGGTCCAAAATCACAAAAATTTAGCCAAGACACGATTATTGATCGACCTCCTTGAGAGGTATCTACAACTTTAGACGAGGGTATATACATGCATTTTGCTTAAGTAGATTAAATGATTGTGACCGGTAGAATTTATGGATATGAGAAAATTTCTACATATTTTGGTGATTATTCCGTTTCGGCGTTTCCTCATTTGACGGTCGACACTGTGGGTGTACTAAAAAAGGAACCTCTGAGGGAAATGCAGGTGCGTATATGCAAGTCTGTCAAAGCAAAGCAAGTGGCCCGGATATAACGAGCTCGCCGCGTTACACGTTACTATAACTATTATAAAGAACATATAAATACGAGTTTCATCACATGCAAATACAAAGCAATTAGCAAAGCTAGTCAAAACAAAGAAGAGCAACTTTTTTTGGCTGATTAATTTTGCAGTGGAAAGCAAATTATGCAAGGAAGACCATCTTCACTAACAGGTGGCATAACCTCTACTCCGGGTTCGATAGGACCCGTTCTGTATAACCTGGTCAGGTTTAGGGCTCGTGTGCGAGTTCAACGGTATAACTCACGGCTGTGTCAAAGTAAGACCAGAATAAATGTTTTGCACTCGAAGTCTGCAAGTATAATCGTGGCACAGATTTAACTGTTTCATAATGTCAGGGCTACAAGAAGGAATATTGCGATTCACCCATGATAGTAATGCATACCTTCACGCCCCAACAATGATGACCACATTCAGGAAAACTAAATTCTTTGGAAACTGAACCGCACATCTAAAGGGGGATTCTATCATAAGGACGATATTAGAGAAATAAAGACATGAACTGACCGCAGAGGAAAAGTAATCCTTGGACTGTTGAGGCTTGTGCGATGCACACTGCAGTTGTGTTTACCATTTTCCTTATTGAAAAACTGGAATTTAAAGCAAGAAACATCGATTTAATTTTGTTTTCTGCCACAGACAAAGGATGGAGCATTATAAACCTTTTGGCACTGAAGATGAATAGGAAGGATCGACGTCGACCTCGTTGCACTATGCCATCTCGATGCCGAGAAGTTATTTGAACTGACTTTACTTTTAGCGAATAAAGAAAAATAAAAGAATGAAAATAAATATAAAGTAGTAAGAATCATCCCTCGTTGTGGGACCTGTAGGGTTACATATCCCGTTCTCGGTTCCGAAAGACGAAACCCAAGTACAGAAAGTGCACGAGGGGCGGAAGGAACTTGAGATTACGCGACAAAAATTAAGCAAGCATTCCTTGCCGTTCTTAGCTCTTGGGCCCTGAGAGGAAGATATACACCGGTTTCATAGTCCCCAAAACATCACTGCACCTGTGCCACGGCCCACGGCGAGTATGTAAATGAATGGATTGCGTGTTACGCGTCCGGGTTTAACAATCAACGCGTTATGACCCGAGAAAGGCCTTGCAGACTTGGTAGTTCTATATAATAACGTGGTGAGGTTTCGATGGTATAAAAACAATTTAACTGTCAATTGATTTTTCTGCTGGGTGCAGCTCAATTTCTAAAACGGTAAGATTAATGTACATACATGACGCCATAACCACCGACAGCCTGTTATGCGGCATTGAAGAGCCTCGAGGCTTTTATCCGAGTCGTACGAACTAGGCACAGCCTATATCTTCCTTTCTTTCGCGGCGTGCGCGTGCAGGGTAACCGGTAACCGACTACCAACTCCACGTTTGACCTTCCTTTGTTGGTGTCTCATTTGAGGTGTCTGCATAAACTATCTTTTGTTGCATATAAATCGTGCATCTAGACCTTTCACTGCCTCTTCAGTTGAAACACGTCTCAGTTTCTCTCGTCTTGTCTGCACTCGATCGAATTATGGCGATGCAACAAAGCGTCTTACAATGATGGATCCACTCCTTTATACATTAAATATGTAAACACGAAGATCGGCAACCCAACTTGTATAAAAGCAGTCAAGATTTTACGGGGGGTCGAGTTTACCATGATCACCCGGCGCCTAATATAAGCCAGAAAAGACGAGATAAAGAAAACAGCCCGGAGAAGTTGATTTATATGAAGAACAGACAGTCCAGAAAACATGATTCAATTAGATGTTAAGCCGACTGTGCCAAAATCCGACCGCGACCGCCCACGGCGAGAACGCTACACCGGGCAAAGTACCTCGCCAACGCCAGCCGCACGGTATCCAATTGCCGTAATGCCTCGATTTCTCCATCTTTTGCATACTGAGATACCAGTACGCCCAAATAATCTGATCCTGATCCTTGTGTTGTTCTTGCCTGAACTTCTTCTAGACGGCGTAAAAGCTCGTAAACTTCAGAAACGTCAAACGGCATGATGTTGACTGTTCAAAGAAACCGTCAGCATAATGCCACAGGAACAAATCGGATGAGTAAAGAATTATCTCACCGTCTTGTACTACCATGTCTCCAGCTTGTTTCAGTAGCATCCCCCACCATGAATTGGGAACCAATTCCTCTCTAAACATCGTCATTAAGTCCCAGGCGGCATTTTGCAGATCCCCGTTTGACCATCTGGTCCGAAAATCTGCGTATTTGATTAGAAATGCAAGACGCCTGCTGATGGAAAATTGACTGTATGACGAGGGTTGTCGTAGGGCAGGCGCAATCTCAGTAACGGAGTCTATAAACTCTTTGATATCTAATTCGATCGTGGGTTTACCAATCAACAAACTAAACGAGAACAACAAACCTCCCTTCAAGCTTCTGAAAAGTAAGATGTTGACCACATGGCTTACACCCACCCAATCCTCGGATGACGTATAATAGGAGATTGCCAGATGATATCGGCCCTGCTCTAGGAAAGTGCGGCCAGCAATCTTGAAAAAAAAAAAGAAAAGAACTCTCTAGAACCCCTGATACCCAGTACACAGCTCTTCCAAACTTACTCGACAAATCTCACGTCTAACTTTCTCCCGGCCATACTCCTTGCAAATCTCCAAAATCTCCAGAACTCTCTCGTCAACCGGAACATCCTTGTCAAGGTCCATGGCATCAATTTGACCATTTGCCTTTGGCTTTTTCTTCGAAACACCTAATTCCAAAGGGACTCGTAACAAAACTTCATCAGCGCGAATTCTGCCTTGTTCGCCACAGTCGCACATATATAAAGCTGCGATACGCCATAGCGATGGATCGACCAGCAAATATTCTGCATAACTTAACAACATGTGGTTTCGAAGCGAAAGTTCCGTCCTATACAATGGGGAAAAAATTAGCTTTATTACCGGGAAAAAGACAAATATATCCAAACCCTTCGATATCCATAAGTAGGCCCAAGGGTTGCATCATATCAGCGAGATGCGCCGCGAGCCAAATATCCAAATCATTGGCACGCTTGATGACTTCGCCGACCTGCCCTTTGAATAAAGCTGCAAATATGTGCTCCTCCGGTAATGTCGAATCTAATGGTAGATCTTGGAGTATAGTCGCAAGTGTGCGTCTTACAATTGTGATACTCATTACACGGTATAATCCTTGGTATTGTTCAGAAGAACTCACTCAATATGATGTCTCCGAAGTCCAACGTCCACCCATACACCCCAAACACAAATAGCCTCTTTCCAGCCTTCGTCATAAGACTCACAATAGCGTTTGATGGTTATTTTATCGCCTTCCATTATTTGTACAATTTCCAGAATCCATGGCAGCCAATCTTCATTCTCAGTTTCCGTTAGCGCTTCTAAGCGTTTACGGAAAGCGACGACCCGGGCCTTCCATTGCCGCCAGGCATTGAAGAAGTCATGCTCTGTGGTATATTTTGTGGATCTGGGATGATTTGTTAGGAAGTTAAGAAGGGTATCTGCGTGTTGTACAAGAGATCTCGAGGGATGTCGGCTTAAACTTTCAAGAAAAATTACGGCTGCTCGTGTCAGCCCTCGTAAAATACAACTGCGGGAGATTTTTTTTTTTAAAAAAAATGAGGGAACAACCGACTAAGTATAACAGACCGTATTAAATATTGCCACCAACGATCCTCGTTCCATGGAGAATTGAGTTTCTGCAATTCAATGGCCTCTGCCGAGTCCGGCGCAATAAAGTTGGTATTTAACCATTCCAGCAGCTCTTCTCCGACGAGACCACTCAGTGAACCATTTGCAGGAAGATTCATGGCTTGGAAAAGGTTAAAAATGGCGTAGAGGAGCTCTGTGTGTACCACAGCGGCTTCGGGCCAATCTTCTAAGGTCTGGATGAAAAAAAGAGCTTTTAGCTACAAGTATCGATATTGAACAATATTTCTTACGTCAAGGCGTTCTTTGTCCATCTTGAGGCATATCAAATATTCGTCTGCTATGCCATTGAACCACACTAGATCATCTTCACTTAAATCTCTAGGTGAAATAAGAACAACATGAAAACATTAAAGACAAATAACAGAACTTACTCAGTAAAGTTTGGCTGATGCTCGACTAAGCTTTTGTTAAATTTTGTCATTGTCACAAAACTATCGGAGATTAACTGTCTGAATTTTCAATAAACCTGAACCAGCCTAAAGGTAAAAAAAAGACACGGAACTTTTCTGCGCGAATCAGACACTGGATGATCCCAAGAAGCTACAAATATGTCGCCTGAGTAATCACTTTCGCGCCTTCTCGAGACATCATACTGGAAAAAGTGAATTAGCTTTGCGTGTTTGGAAAAGTGAAGGAGTCGGGGGAAAAGACTCACACCAGGGGCTGTTGCGAAGATGGCTAGTGAATTGCCACGTGCAGATATTGCCAATGATATTGAGTGTTGAGAATCGACGAAATTGTTTAATTCATCGCGTTGAAGTAGAGGAGGATTGAGGTGAACATGCGGGAGAACCATGTTAATAAGAATTACAATAGTACGGGGTTGTGCACTTTGTTTCGGATGGTCTTATTACCAGTAAGTTCACTGCTAGAAAGAACAAAGTTTTCCATACCTTTGTCTGTCAATCAGACATGGAAATTAAGCAGAGTATAGACGCGAGCGGTCGAAGACAAGGAAAGTTACAGATTTACGTAATGTGGGTTTCGTCCTCAAGCGCCTAAACTCGCGTTAGCCGTTGGCCGTTTTGTTAGCCGGCCCTGAATATGAATTGTCCCCAGAATGCCTTGTTCCTGCAAGAATAGTGAGACAATCATGGTATAGGGACAAAAGCCTTCTGACTTGCTGACCACGCAACGCACAGACAGTGAAAACACAGGGATTTAAAAAGAAATTACTGAATTTGAGTCTTCACTCATTTTCCTCGCTAAAATAAATCAATTCAGTTCTAAAAAATGAAATACCAAATTACCTGGAATCGACGTCGATATCCTTCGAATCGAACTATTACGACTCAGAATGGGTATCAGATAAGGTAAAATGAGAGACAATGATCAAACTTCGAAACCATTGAACCCATCAAACTGCCAGAAGACAGCAAATTGTAATAATCTTAGCCTAGAAGACGTCTAAGCCGCATTGAACAATACAGCCTAGGGCTTCGAAACCGTGCAGAGCCTGAGTATGCACTGCACTCGTGGCCTACATTTCAAGCACACACGCTCGGCAGTGACATCACCCTCGGAGTTCCGTTCAGTTACAGCAACATAAACACAAAATCAGTCTCTCAAATCCTTATGGAATTATGGAAACACGAGTCCGAAATGGCCCATTCGTGGAGCGCATTAGTATATATATTATATTTTCATATTTATCGACTAGCTACTAGAATATAGAAGTAGTAGCACTGCTAAGAAATTGCTTACTAATCGCCGGCAACGCCTGCGTGTCCAATCCTAAAACCAGTCTTGTTCTTTTTTTTTTGTCCCCACATCCCAATGACCACGACAGGTGGTAAGTCCAAGTCTGTGCAGTTTTATATAGTACATTGCATGCAGACTACTGTTTCTCTTCAAGGTTATCCATCGCCTGCAATTTCGACTTCGCAGACCGCTGGCATGGACTCGAGTCCCTATCGTAGACCCTCGTTGTCTGTTAACAGAAACTTTCTTGACTCCTCGTCCATCCAAGAGCCATTTAACGATTCAAGCCCTGCATCTGCTGCACAATCACTCTCGAAATCGGACTCTCCTCAACCCGAACTACCCCGTTTGAGCAGCGATTCCACCGCTCCTACCTCGCCCACACTATGGCACCCTCAAGATCCAATTCCCATTATCCAGCGGAGCAATACTACAGCTCATGACATACCCTTTCAAAACTCTACTGCAGGCTTGGAGACACTAGATGATACCATTTTACGTGCGCTATGTGATCTCGACGTACGCCAACATTCACTTCTCATGGCATGCTACTATTTCGCTAATTGCTGATTTTTGCCCAATTATTAGTGTGGCGTTCCCTTGCTGCTCGACAGGATTAAACAAAGCCTTGTATCATGCAGGGTACGTTTGATTTTTATTTATTATCTCTTCACCAGTCCAATCGCCTTGATTTGATTTTTGCCGTCCATCATGACAGGAGGCCGCCGTTTTCCTAAAAAAGCGTTCTGTGATCGAGGAAGAATACAGCAAGGGCATGCACAAGCTAGCACGAACTTCATTAGAAGTTTATTCATCTAACGATGGCAAAGCCGGGTAAGCCCGAAACCCTGTTCTGCAATCCTGAGAGCCTCAGCGCTGATGGGATAAAAACTAAAGCACTTTTGTAAACGCCTGGCAATCCTCCATGCGAATACACGAAGTAATTGCCGAGAATCGGTTCAGATTTTCTCAACGTCTAAACGATATCAGTGACGAACTGACCGCGCTCTCAAAGCAAGTGGAGAAGAATCGAAAAGAGGTATGTCGCAATCTCACATACACACGCTTACTTTTTCCCCCTGAATGCTTATCTCGATCCTAAATCTTATTTTAGATCAAAGATACCGCGACACGACACGAGCGTGCTCTGCTAGATGCCCAAATCACTCTCGAGAAGGCGAAACAACGGCATGATCAATCAGCTGAAGAACTCGAACGTTTGTTAGTACAGAAAGAGGGCGAATCATATAAAGAAACAGGGGTCCAGAATACTCGTTCTCCCGGGGGTAAAAGGGCAATTGGCAAAGCGGTGGCTAAAGGCGGACTATTGCTGAAAGGAAAGAATCCAGCCAACGTAAGTGTCGTTTCGGTTCATATGTCAATCCCTGGATGAACTAACACATGTCTTTGTGCCCTCTTTTCTTTCCTCTTATACACATATACAGTTACAAAGACAAGAAGACGACGTCCGAACACGCGTTTCCACTGCTTCGACCGCCATGGCTAAAGCATTGCAAGATACGCAGCAAATCCGCCAAGAATACTTCAACTTTCAACTACCCCGTGCTCTCAGAGTGGGTTTCAAATCTTCCATAGCTAGCTTTCTAACGACTGATCCGATTATCGTCGCTTAGAGCCTCAAAAGCTGCGCGGATGAGATCGACAACGGGCTACAATATCATCTCGGCCGTTATGCCTTCCTCTTCGAAAGCCTGCTTCAAAATGATGGTAGCACGCTTGCTCCGGTAGACTCTGACGCGCGTACGTGGTTCTTTTTGCCTTTTATAGTTATTTTAATCTCACCTCTTGATGTACAATGCATTGCAGTGGGGCTTCGTAATGCAATCGACATTATTGATAATCGCACCGACTTCAGAGTGTACATGCAGAACTATGCTATAGCACACGCCAGCTCGGGACAACAACGGGCTCTCCGTCGAGAGGGGCCTTGGCTAGAGGGTTTCGTGGGTCCTCTTTTCCCTTTCTCTGCGCGCTTCTTTCTCCGCCTGCGCGAAACTAATAATATCATATTTGTTCTTAGGCTCAGCAACCCCAGTCGCAGCACCAACAATCACAATTGCAACCACAACCACTATTACTCCCCAATGTTAATGACAAACTACCAGCGCCATCGTTACTTCAGAACAATTCATTGACAGAGGTGTCTATATCGCCGACACCTGACAGATCAACACCAACATTCGGAATAGACCTCGCAGAGCAACTTATTCGTGATGGTGTCGATCTTCCTAAAGTAATGGAAAAGTGTTGTCAAGCAATTGAGAAATGGGGTTTGCGATCTAAAGGCATTTATCGACTTAGTGGAACACACAGTAAGATTCAGCGGCTAAAAGATAAACTGGATAGAGGTTTGTCTAAATTTTTTGTTTTCGTTTGTCGCCAAATTAAACCCTTACTTTGTTTTAGACATTGATTCGGTTGATCTGGACGATCCCGAATGGACTTCAGATATAAATAACGTCGCGTCAGTTCTGAAGCAGTGGTTGAGGGAATTGCCGGAACCACTTCTCACTCAGAAACTTCAGCAAGGTTTTATTGAAGCTGCCAGTAAGCTTGATCAAAAAAAAATTTTTTTTCTACAACTGAAACAAACAAATGCTAATAACTTACTACTACAGAACTTGATGTCCCACGTGCAAGACAAATCCGACTACACGAGCGAGTCAACGATCTCCCAGATGCTAACTATGCCACTCTTAAATACTTCCTAGGTCATTTGCACAGGTGCGTGGCGTGGCGCTAAATCGAAAAGCCAGTTTGTGAAAATGCCGACTTTGTGTTGAAAATAGAATCACGAAACATGAAGCAGATAACCAGATGTCGATGTCTAATTTGGCCATCGTGTTTGGACCGACATTATTCGGAAATACGGCTTCAAATGGTGCAGCTGGTATTGCTGATACCGCATGGCAGAATAAGGTAATTGTGTTTCCAAGACTCTGTACGATGCATTGTGACACCGCCCCCCCTCTTATTTGTCCATTTTTAGGCCATCGAAACGATTCTGGAACATTACATTGATATCTTCGTCGAGGAATCCTCATAGCTGTTTGTCGTCCTTTTTTTATTCTTATCTCCTCGCCTTTCCCCCTTTCGATACAATATCTCACTGAGAAGCCCAGAAGCCCAGTAATCTGCCAGCAGCCTCCCTTGAACAACACATTTCTAACTATTCTCGGGTGCCACTTTTCTTCATTTATCATCCATCCATACGATTTCGCCCGTACCATACATACCAGTACCACCAACTGACCAATTCACCCTCCGTTCATACTCGGGACTTGGGATCTCGTTTTCGTTCGTTGCCTTCTTCATTCCCTCTTCCCCCCCGTCCGTTCCCACTACCCCGTTCCCCTTTGTCTTTTTTGGCCTTTGCATAGCGATGATGATGTCCCTCTGTATTTCCAAATTTCTCTTTATCTTCTCCTTCTCTTACACAACGAACTTTGAAATTTCTTTTTAGTTGCTTTCAATTCTTCTCGATGTATTCCTTTTTTTTCTTTCTCTTTTTCCTTTTCCTTTTCCTTTTCCCTTTCCTTTTCTTTTTCTTTTTCTTTTTGTGTCTTGTTCTTTTTTTTCGTCTTGATCTGTCTATATTGAAGTAATTCGCGGGTTCGAATAGGAGTTCAATGTAATATCTGCGCATTGGCACATACATACATGTCAGCTTCGCGCGCAAGTTGCAATTTGTAAAGTGAAAAAATGGAATAAGCAACTGAGAAAGACGTGTGATCGTTCGGATTGGGTGATTTCGCCTATTGTGTGTACATGCTGATCCTGAACGTATCAAACGCTACAGCGAGAGTCTACAGCCCAGGATGCACAAAGACTCGTTTAGTGTGTGTTTAATGGTGTAAACTGCATACAATACCGTTCCGATTCGAATAAAGAGGGCCATTCAAACGAACGTTAACGTAGGTTCACATGAAGGTGTACGATGCAAGTATTACTCTTACGTCTCCGATCTCAGCAAGGGAGTCGTGTGCACAAAGTCGCTTTCCGGAACCCCGACAGCATTTACCCCCAGCACCATGATGCATTGCTTTTCAACGCATGTAATTGACATAAAAACTGCCCGGAGTCCCGAACGACTTGGGGAACATAAAAATATTTTTAAGCTTTAGAAGCCTTCATCATGTAATCTAGAATTCTAGACCTCGCAGAACCATTTTGCAAAATAAAGTGGAATATCGTCGTCATCTCGAACCAATGAGAGAGCATAATACATATATTCGTGAAGTCAAACAATACATACAAATATGTGTTCTTATCATTTCTTCTCTCACTATACATATTCGGAAGCAAGCCTTGTGAGGAGAAGATAAGCCTGGGAAAAGATCGCGAAAAAGCGAAGTTCGATACTGGCCAGACCTGTGGTTGGTTGAACAATGAATGGTTCGCCGGAGGCCGCCTAACAAACCAGTGGTACATATCTGAAGATATTTTAAAATTTAGGCACGTTTCCGTTGAATAACAACAAACAGACCCCTTCTTTTTAGTGTTCATCACGGTCTTCGAGGGTCCTTTTTCTTTGCTGTCTTCATCGAACTTTCAAGGTCGAATCGGACGGTCGACCTGAGACTCGGATTCGGACATCTTCCATTCTTTGATATACGTAAACTCTTCTCTTCTTCTACCTGTAAGTGCATTGCATCTCATTGTTTGTCAACACGAGTGAAGAGATAGTAGTTCTATAAATAATTGACTGATAAGCTTGTGCGTGCCTGACATGCGCATTGCGCACTTGCCATGTTATGTGGTATGGTCGATGATGACGATAGCCTAGCCTGTAAAGTTGGGGGTAGTGCCTCAAAAGGCTCAACTGAAACCAGACAACAAAAAAAAGTATAAAAGTACTCGAGACTGAACCAATCTTTCCTGATCGTCAAGTTGTTTGAATACGATACAGTACATATGATGAATGTCAGTGCTGGTGTACTTCCTCGCCTATCGACCCTTCCACGCGTGTCAAAAAAACCAGGCAGCTTTTCCTGGCAATAAATCCCCATTCGTATGAGCCATTCTTCCTCAGTTTGGAATTAAAGTTTGAGATTCCAAAAGAGAAAAAAAAAACGCAGGACGAAATGCAGACCTACTTAGTAGCCGATCAGACCTAGGCCTAGCACAGCCGGAAAAATGCGGACTGAGTAGAGAAAACACAAATTACTGGAAAGGGATTCGAATCGTCGGTTCCAAAAAAGCGTGCCTACCAGTGGCGGGGAGATGGCAGGGCTGCGAAAGGGGATGAGAATACCGTACCATCACCGACACCAACTGGTAAATCCCCGAGAAATTTTTTTTATTTACACAGTCAAAAAACGGTTTGCTGTTATGCCCAGATCCGTCCGGGAAGCAGGCAGATTCATAGCTTACCATGTGGTGTCAACGTCTCGATGTGGTCATAATTGGGCTCTCAGTAGTGTCATAGTAGTCACCGGTGAACAAGATGTTATGTATATCCGAAAGGCCGTCATTCCGAATCGACCGTCGAAATGGAATTCTCTCAAACACTCCTCGTGCAAACTGGAAAGTAACGTGCTGCCAATGGTTTGTCTTTATAAGGTGCACGCATGCATGCTCAGCTGAAAAAAAAATTGCCCGCTAGCAGGCTACATAAATTTCATACCCGATTATGAAAAGCGACAAGGTAAAACCTGGTCGTTTTGACGAGGACGTCAATTGGGGGCTGAGAGGGTGGAGGTCGTTGGCGAGTCAGTTGCCGGACCACAAGGCGAACATGGACACACCAACTCATTTGAGGCTCAGTTACATACCACGTCCGGACTAAAAGACAAATTAATAACAATAAAAGGTGTACTTGACACCTGGAACACCGAACTTGAGCTCTCCAAAGCCGAACAGTCCGTGAATCATATCGAATTGAGTATTTACATGAGAGCATAATTTTTTAATAGCGAATCCGCTTGGATGAAGCACAACGTGGTTATTAATTAACATTTATGGCTAGCCAACACGGGAGGGGCGCGGCGCGCACGGATCAGATATGTAGTTTGTCCTGTCGTATTTAGCTGATTAAATGTAATGTGAGCGTTATTTTGCTAGCGTATATTGAAGGAAGGTGGAACAAATTACGACGTAATTAAAGAAGGGTTCGCTGAATGTATGTACGGAAGAAGCAGCTTGAGGGTGCCCGTTTTGGAGAAGGGAAACAACGGCAATGCATGTACGACTCGGATATTAGGCTGCCAGTGGGCTGAGTGAGATGAAATTGAAGGTGGGGAAGGGATCGCGGGTAAGATCTGGACCCGTGAGATGATTAATTTATTGATACGTTGCGGAGAGATCGTGATAAAGGATCGTCAAAGAGGCCCAAGGCTTGTGTAGGTTCGGAGCAGCCCAAGGATGGATGAAAGATGGGATAATTGCGGAGCCATGGTCCATAATGACCATCGCATCATAACATGTGCACATAACAGGCGTGCCAATCTGACCTTATTGTTTGTTATTAAGAATTACACAGCCTGAGCAAGCATGTTTTTGCACTGGGCAGGTTGGAACTGAAGTCGGGTCGGACTCGGAGGGCGTGCTGCCATGCCTCGCGGCAGACTTAGCGCGAGGCCTGAAACCTGGCACATAACTCGGTTTTCTTTTTCTTGAAGAGAAAAAAAAAGCACGAGCGTGCTATTTTAGCGAGTATGAGCTTTCCCCTCCTCCGACACAGACTTAGCTTTAGCCACGCGGTAAGTATATGAGAGAAGATACTTAGTCTGAGCCTGAGGGCATCACTATCGGATTGGCAGTGGCCTCAGGCCTCATGATGGATAGCAAGCTCTTATTGTGCGGGGAGTTTGGCCCTGTGAGAATATAAAAGACACAGGGTCGAGCGGGCCATCATGGCATCATTATTCTGAAGCTTGAAGCTTGATTTGTATGTAAATACTATATTGCATATCAGAACACGTTGTCGTTGGTTTTATCAGGTGACACTCGTATTTCGAAAAATCCTGAAAGAAAAATAAAACACCTGAATAATTAGTTGCTTAGCCCTGATAATAAAAGATTTTACGCCCAGTTCTTAGTTTGCCACATAATTTAAGAAGGATTTTTTCGCAACGTTGCTACTGTGTGACTTTTGAACGTGACATTTTGTTGCCCTTTTTTCCTTTTTTGGGACATGCTCGCCTCGTGGTCTGGACAACGCCACGCCGGCGTCTAAAAGAGAGAGACTGGTGCAACTCGCGCTTGCCAAGTTACAAGTTATAATAATAATAATAATACTAATACTAATAATACTAATACCAATAATATAATATAATAATTATTTATATTCCACCTGGTTACCCTCCAAATTTATATATCATCCCTTCTCCTCATGGTCCTCCTCCACCTTACTCTTACCTTGCTCTAGTCGTCCATGCTCCTTTAACGCGGCACACGTACAAAGTCGAACACTTTCCTCCCCGTCTCCCCTTCTTCTCTTCTGCTTCATTATATCTATTATATATATATAAGTAAAAACCAATCAACCCGAAACTACCTCTCCAATAAAACCCACAAAAAAAAAATTGACAAAAATTCCTTCTTCTTCTCCCGATCCCAGTTGACGACGCGTCACTTTTCTCTATCCTAGTTCTTTTTCATAGTTTATCTTTTTGACTCTTTTATTCAAGAAATGTACGACCATCGCCAAAACCAACAAGTAACGGATCCCGCTTCTACGTCTACTACTCAACCTCAGGCTCTTCCGGAACTGCAGCGGAGACCATATGACCAGGAAAGCCGCGTTAGCACGGACAGCGACCTTGATCTCACTGATTTTGACGACGAAGATGGAATTAGAGATGATGTTTATGATGATGATGCTGAGATGAGAGAGGATCAGAATCGTTCAACATTCTCCGGTGTGTTGATGCGACGGCTTCGGATGTTGGAGCAACAACAGCAGCGGCCGCTGTTAACAACAGACAACGACGTGGACCGACCCGGCGAGCTCATACGCCCACCGCTACTAGCCACTGCAGACGACTCTTTTTCAGCCAAAATGCGCCGCGTCCTAAAATGGACACATTCCCTTCCTCCTTCAGATGCCGTTTCAGAGTCATCCGAGTCGAGTACGTACAATTACGTTTATCCTTCAATTCAATACACTCAACTGATGATGATAATAAAATTTTTTTTCATTTCTATTCAGGCTTATGTTCCCCCGCAACCGTACCTACCGCCATATTATCAATACCAGCACCAGTAACTCAGTCACGCAAACGACGCCTCAGCGACGCCCTCTTTCCTGATGATGATGATATCGATGCTACGCAACATCAGCACCATCATCAACCTATTCACCATCATCATCACTATCGTCACGTCCTAAAACGCCCTCGTATTGCAGGCGTATTTTCGCCTTCAGTTCCAGGCTCCCCCTTCTTCTCCACCGCACCTCGGCTGTATCCGTTCCCAACCTCAGCACCTTCAGCCCCTTCAGCCCCAGCAGCAGCAGTGACCGATCACGATCACGATCACAAATCAAGAAGCATAAGGACAAATACACCCACAAGCACGAGCACGAGCTCAGTCCTGAAATCATGTGATTACAACTCCAACCACCTTCAGCCAATGGCGAGCTCGCACGCCAACGCCAATGCTAATAATGCTAAAGTTGCCGCCGATGCTGTTACCACAGTTGCGAACCCAAGTACCCGTGATCCAATCGGCATTGTTAGACTGGGTGTGAAGAACGTGGTTGATTTGACTCGACTCCAATTTTTATCATCCCCTTCGGCTCGAATTGGAATGACTTTGTCAGACAACAACAATGGTGTCCATATTTGTACCGCTCGTGATGCTTCTTCCCAAGGCTTTATCCGACATTGTCCTCCTGCCATATCTTATGCGGTTTAGAGCGGTGCACTCATATACCATCATTTCACATCAACAACAACAGTCTGACGATGCCTTGGTACCCTTTCTGGGCATATCTGCTTTTTTTTTGGTTTCAAGTTCCTTATAACATTCTAAACTTTTTTTTTCTTTTTCGTTCATTTTTTCTATCGTTAAAGGAGGAGGAATATGTGACGTGACGACGACAAGTGGGACGGTATGGACTACGGAATGAGATAAGTAGGGTTCTTGGATGGGGACAGGGGACGATGAAAATGAAGATGAAGATAAAAGGAGAAGAAGCGATTCAGCAATTAGTGTTGAATTCTCCAAAGGAGATCGAAGTTTTGGGAGTTGCGATGCCCAAAGATACCATATATCATATACCAATCAAAAGGAGAGGAGGACAAGCGGGCGAGGAATGAAAGTAAAAGAACGAAGAAGAAGTGAAGTATCAAACGAAATGGAAGAAGTTTATTTTTTTCTTTCTTCTACTGTTTTCTTATCTGTTTTCCAAACACACCATAGACATACTTAAACCATATATCCTTTTTTTATCCTTTTATTCTCCTAGCTACACTACACCTTTTTAAAAACGAATCTTCTTTTCCGCTTTCTTTTTTTTTTCTCTCTCCGCTTTTCGTGTTTGTTTTCGATTTTTTCTCCCTCGATCTCTCTCAACTCAATGTACTTTTAACTAACCAACAACACAGCAACGACAACAACATCTATCTTTTTTCCATCGTCTTGTTTCTTTGGTTCATCTTCAACTTCGTATTTGTACATATTTATAACACGAACGTAACAGTGGCTAAGTATATCCAACCGAAGCTCGCGCTCACTTACACGTGTACTTTGTTCTAAATCCCTCTTTCTGAATTGAATCTCATTCACGTTGCGCACACATATTTGTTTGCAACCGGTACAGCGTACCGCAATCTCCGGAAATTGCTGACAGCGCAGTTTGACACGATGCCATGCATCATGATGCATGTCCACGTGCATGTGCATGCATATATCCCTTATATATACTCACGCAAGCCCAAGTAAGAAAAGAAAAATATATATTAGACAGCGCTGATAGGCATTATAACGAATTTGAATGACAATTTATTATTGAAACTATGAAATGTCGAAATCTTGTCCATCATGTCATTGTGCCAGAATCAGAAATTACATCAAGTACAATACAATGGCATGATCATTGCAGTTGCAATGTAACGCAAACACCACGGCATGCACGTAGAAATCACTAAACTAGGAAACATTCGGAAATATGAATAGAAACGTCTTCGAACAATACAAAAATTATACAAACACCACTTCCCCCTTTCAATCAAATCCGATGATAACTGCATTACACACCACTTTAGCTAGTCAGGCGTTTCCCCTCAGCCTTAATATCCTCGAGTTTCAACTGAAGGCATACAGCAACTTAATCACCAGAAGCAGAACCGACATAATCACCACCGTTGGCTTGCTTCCCCCGAATTCGGATCTGGATCATTCTTCTTAGAAGAATAATCTCTCAAATTAATCCATAACACGCCGGCGCCGGTCACGTTGGCATCAATCGAGATTGACTCGAACTACACATGCACATTGTGCAATTGCTAGCGAAGTGAGTTTGTAGCTCGGTGCGTATGTATGATCCTCCGATTTCAAAAGCTCATTACGACTGCAGCTTCTCCTTCTCCCGCCCTCTATTTGTATAAATCCGAATCAAAAATAAAGTCCCTCAATAGTCTAGCGCACACGCTTCACTTGTTAAGGCCGCATATATGCGATTTAGTGTTCGTACCCGAGTATACAGCCAGCATCCTAAAAGATAATAAACTAACGCTAGCCCTAAGCTGTATAACTCTGTATCCACCACCAAGTATGTTAGGAATTAATTTACCATTGTTCCTAATATGTAAATTGTGTCGATTAACAACAGTAAATTGCAAGCAAGTTGCGAATCTGGGAATCTTAATTGACCCTGCTCACCGTATGCACCTGAGGATAGCATATAGCCTACTTTGCGTATAACTATAATAGCATGCTCATTTTAAAACCGCGGCTAGAGGGTCGACTAGATTATCTGTAGAAATGCGAAATATTTCACTCACGGTATGATTACGGCCGCTACCTACTAGTGTGACGTGTCATAGTCGAATTCCTTCTCTTGCAAATTTGACGTAACAACCGATGGCATTCTCCGAACTGACCTGAATTCGCCCCTGCAACGTTGGTCTTCATCACGATCTAGAACACCATTTGCAGGGGTTATATACGTGCATAGCAACCTCGTCTATCCTTTCCCATGCGAAGAAAACTTTTGAACAATGGAATAAGTACGCATTATGTATAAAGGTTTTAAATCGAATCATTTGTGTTACATAGTACATACCATTGGCTAGACCTTTTTTGATCGGTTTAATTGTTGGTCTCGACTTTTAACAGTCGGAATTATAAAGCGACCCTAGTATATAATTATGGACATCAAAGCCAGCGGCATACGTCCCCCGCACAGTTCACCCATAAGCCAAACCTGAAGTTGATCTCTGGCTTCCTTTTTCCTTTGGCATAGGATTACTCCAAAATACCTTCAGAAGTTTGGCTCACAAACGTCTTTCTTTGTCTCCATGTGGGATAATACGTCGACTGAACAATCAGAGACGTTCTCTGAAACGTATAAGCTATATAGTATTCCAGAAACCTACCAGGATGAATCAACGATTCAGGTGAGTACACGTTTCTGCTGGCGAGGGAACCTTGTTTCTATAATCAACGTGCATTTTCTAGGAACTTGCTGGTGCCTTCTTCGATGACCCTAATCTAGACAAAGAACATCTGGCGTTTGAAGATGATAGGTTAGTCTGCTTTTTGAAAAGACAAAGGTCTCAAAGAATCGGTGCTCAATCCTTAACCTAGTCCCTATCCCGAGGTTCGCAGCGCAGTCGCCAATACAGATGATCTAGACATGTAAATTTCCAGAACATACAACGAATGCCGCTTATTGTTCTTCCTTTTAGGCCGTGCGGAACTTTGCGTGCATGGATGATAGGCTTAATCGCCGCTATTATTATTCCCTGTAAGGACCGTCTCAATAGAATTTACATTAGACTCATCATGTCACCTTTTCTCTTCTTAGCTCTTAATCAATTCTTTTTCTTCCGTTTTCCTGCAATATCTATCGGCAACCTGTGTACCCAACTACTAGCCTATCCTCTTGGCGTCTTCATAGCTCGCGTTCTTCCTAGAGTCAGAATATTGGGAATGGAGCTCAATCCGGGACCTTTCTCGATAAAAGAACATGTGTATGAACTCATACCTCAGGCTGTAATGTACAATAACGAAAGTGACTGGTTTTTGCAGGCTTATCACCATGATGGCTACAGTAGCATACCAAAGTGCCTACGCCACAGATATTATAGCGGTTCAACGTACGCTTTATCATCAGGAATTCGGATTCTCGTGTGAGTACATATACATTCTCACAGCACTTCGGCCATTCTGATTTTTTTTGATATGAATAGATCAATGGCTTGTGGTAATGTCTACGCAATTAATCGGGTACTCACTTGGTGGTATCTGTAGACGGTTTTTGGTCTCCCCACCTTCAATGAGTTAGTTGTTCGCTATCAATGATGTTCTCTTTCCCATTATCTGATACATGAGAACAGTTTGGCCAGCCAATTTGGTTTATTGTGCTCTTTTCAACACACTTCATTTCCAGGAGGTAAGAAGTACTTCAGCTTGCTTCCTGTTGTTATAACCTACATATTCTTTTCCCGGTAGTACGCCGGAATAGGCTTGCGGGCAGGCATCAGTCGTCAGCGCTTTTTCCTGTACGTCTTCTTGGGGAGTTTCTTTTGGTGTATGCCTGTCTTTCCTTTCTCTCCTCTAATTGTCCTCTGATCATTTTTTCATGATGAAGACTTCATCCCTGGTTATCTCTTCCAAGCACTCTCCGTCTTTAGCTGGGTCTGTTGGATTGCCCCAAACAATCGAGTTGTCAACCAACTCTTTGGCTACCAAACAGGGCTTGGAATGAGGTCAGTACCTATGAAGAGAGAAGAGTCTATTCAGCTGACCTTGTGGCATTTTGCATAGCGTTATTACTTTCGAGTACGTTTGAATTCATCCTATTATTCTCTGCGTCAATGAAATTGAATATTTCTAGCTGGGCACAGGTTTCGTTTATTGGTTCTCCCCTTGCTTCCCCCTGGTGGGCAGAAGGTATTGATACCTTTCCAGATCATTATTTTCGCACCCTCCATATTAATGTGTATCAATTTGAAGCCAATGTCTTTGGTGGTTTTGTCTGCTTCTATTGGATCCTTTGCCCCATCCTTTATTACAGCAACGCCTTTTATACTGCCTACCTCCCTCTCTTAGCGAATGAGTCTTTTGATAATAAAGGAAACGAATACAACGTTACTGCGATTCTGAATGACGATTTAACTTTCAACCTCGATAAATACCGCGCCTACTCGCCGCTGTTCCTTTCTATCTCATTTGTACTCAGCTATGGTCTAAGCTTTGCTAGCATTACAGCTACCATCGTACATGCCCTACTGTATTTCAGAAAACAAATTTATATTCAAGCTCGTCGAAGTTTGCACGAGCAACCGGATATTCATGCGCGGTTGATGTCGCGTTACGAACAAGTTCCTAACTGGTGAGTTAGCTATTTCGTTGTGATGAATGAATATTACATATCACGAGTACATTTCAGGTGGTATATTGTAATATTTTTGACCATGTTTGTATTCGGAGTTTTATCAATCGGTATGTGCTTCTCTTTCTCTTAAAGCCATTTCTAACCGCCGATCGACTCAAAGAACTGTGGCCGACTAAGATGGCAAGTTTTTGCGCATTCGTCTAGGTATTTTGATCGCTGATTCCAATGCTTGTAGCCTGTATGGGCATTTGTCATTGCTCTGCTAATCGGTATAGATCGTATTTTACAAGTAAATGTTGATATATGTTGATCGCTATTCTAGCCTTCCTATATACCATACCAATTGGTATGATCCAAGCCATCACAAACCAACAAGTCGGCCTCAAGTACGTGGATTTTTCATTTCTTCCGGCTTGCTGTCTTATTTGGGGGTGCAGCGTCATTACTGAACTTATCATCGGATATGCTCTTCCTGGTCGTCCTATTGGTGAGAGTTTTAAAAATCGTGTTGCCTCCGAAACATCAGATAAATGATATTCCCCAGCTATGATGATGTTCAAAACATGGGGATATATCACTATGATTCAGTGCTTGCAATTTACTTCAGACTTCAAACTTGGACATTACATGAAGATCCCCCCTCGTTCTATGTTCATGTGCCAGGTAATTACTACGCCTATTTTTCTCTTTGTCGAAAGGGTATCTTAGCTATATGCAGGTCGTTGCTACCGTTATCTCGGGAACGGCGCAGTTGGGCGTACAGTCTTGGATGTTTAGTCACATAGACGATATCTGCTCATTCAAACAGAAAGACGGGTATTGTTTTTACTGTCCAATTGGACGAGAATAAGGGTTTATTCACTTTTTTTAACTTAGCTTTATCTGTCCTTCTACACATACATTCGGGACTGCCTCCATTATCTGGGGTGTCATTGGACCTGAGTTACAATTCTCAAAAGGCACTCTTTTCTACCGTACGCACTTAACTCTTGTTGTTCGCTGACATTACATTTGAACTTGAGAGATCATCTCCCATCACAGCTCTCACTTATTTCTTCCTTGTCGGTGCCGTCGCACCCATCATCCCTTTCATGATTACGCGGAAATACCCTCATTCCATAGCGAAATACATCAAGTGAATACCAGGGTCTATCTCTTTTCCTCGAAAACTCAGTTAATATCTGTAGTTTCCCTGTTATATTCAATGGAACAAGTACTACTATCCCTCCCGCTACCGCCGTCAACTTCGTTCCGTGGGCTGTAGTTGGATTTATGTATGTATTTAAATGACATTGGTGCTTCGGATTAGACCCAAATGCTTCTAGATCCCAATATATCGTTCGAAGACGTCATTTCAATTGGTGGACAAAGTATAACTGTAAGCCGGCATTACGCTCAATCTGCATATTGTCTGATCGAATTTTCATAGATGTCTTGTCTGCTGGGCTGGATGGCGGCGTCGCTGTTGCTGTCGTGATTATTTTCTTTTGGTGAATGTTATAATTATTTGTATACAGCACATATAGAGATCTCATCTCGGCGATAGTCTGCAATACCCGAAAAACGGTACCATCGGCAAAAATACCATTGCGAAATGGTGGGGAAACAAGTACGTGTGATACAGTAGATTTGATTCCTTTGGCGCGTTTTTTTTTTTTACTTTCCTCAGTGTCTTTTTTGATAACGCGGACGGACAAGGTCTTCCTCATCTGGATATCGATCCAGCAATTGGTCACTTTGGGTACGTTAAAAAACATCACACTTTCGGGAACAGGATTCTTAGCCAACTTTTAGACCAGATACGTGGTAACCTACTGTTGTACCCCATTATTGGAAGACTAAAGAGAAACGGGATAATATACAATATTGAATTCTTGAAAGATGAAAATCATGCACATTCCTTAGTATCAATATCCTCAAAAATCATCGAGAGCTGCAACTTCGCTTTCTCCCGGCGCTCAAGATACCAAACCAAAAACGTCACCAAAAGTGTACCAATACACGCTCCAACCATGGCATATAATCCTTTTTGAAAACCCGGTGCGTCTGTAGCCGGATAAAAAACGATAGACCACCAGGCGTTTATGACATTGTTCCACATGCTGAATCGAGAATTTCGTTAGAATCCTGTGCCTCTGGTAATAATACGAAAGCCAAATGGAAACCCCCATTTCTTATGTCCAGAATTCGGAGCGGTGTACTCCGTCAACATCCGGAAAACACCAAACAATTCCAAAGAACAGAACAGGAAGAATTCAGAAAACAAAACAAAAACTCACTTCATACTAGCAAGAACAACGCTCCTTTCCAAATCATCATCCGCGCAAATTTGATTAGCCCATGCAAATGTCGCAGCCTGTCCGGCATAACTCGCCCCACTGACATACCACCCGAAAAACTTGAGGCCCACAGGTTTCGACACGGGTGGTATGAGTAGAATTACGGAAGACACGATGCAGCATATTGAGAAGAATACCAGAACGGGCCATCGAGCACGACTGCGTGTTGCGTCTGTTAGGGTTGTACAGATTAAGGTGCATGCAATGCCAACGGCCGTGAGACCTGATGGATAGTTGTCTGATTTGTAAAAGAGAGAAAGAGGGTAAGTAAAAAATCATCTCCATTTTTTTTTGTGGCCGTATTTTACCAGTTTGTTCGACGGTGTAGCCTCCTATAGCTTTGAGCCATTGTCCCATAAGATTATTAGATCCAAAGCTTTCCGTTTCACCCGAGATAGCAAACTAGTTGGTAACAACGTTTCAGGAACGACATGCTGCTAGATCTCCACAAAGAAACTGACCAAAAGACTACACCCATACCACCTCCACCGACTAAGAATTCTCTTGAACGAGGACCACGTCCAGGCTCTTGTCGTCCTCCTCAACCCAGCGCCAATTCGTTCATTAGCAAGTACGATTTCCTGCAATAGGAGAAACACCCATCAATAAAAGTAATCCAAGTTTAAACTCAAGTCCTTGAAGCTCAAGTACGGATTCGTTGACACCCCCAATTACTTACCTCTTTAGATAAATAAAACGCCTTCGTAGTAGCTGGTACGTCCGGAAACACGAGAAAGCCATACAACGCAATAGGAAACGTTATAACCGAATCAATTATAAAAAGCCACCTAAATACATGTGTATCACGTTAAATTCATTCAGTCATTCATTAAATATCACAAAACCTACCGCCAGCCACTTTTTCCACCAATACCATTCAGATTTCTATGCGCAATGAGCATCGTCACCTGCAACACGCTGCATTTCAAACTCACTGATAAACCGCAGCTTGCAAAACTCCAGAAAACCTACACAGCAAAATCCAAAATGAGCGGAAATGAAACACGCGTTAGAGGAAGAGAAGTAACCGTACAGAGTCCCAATCAAACCCGAGCTTGTGAAAATTCCAGATCGTTTTCCAAGTTCACCAGGCTTATACCACCTGCGCGATCGCGAAAAAACAAATGAATTAATTAATTAATGTAAAGGAAAACAATAAGATTCCGAGATATAGATGTAACGTACGATCCTAGAATGTAATGTGTCCCTACAAATGTCGAGCTTTCCGCTAAACCTTGTACGAAGCGGATTCCGTATATCTGTGGAATGGAAACGAAAGGGTGTATTGTTCGACTTCATTCTGAACTCTAAACCTTAAAGTAAAAGCAACCGCACCTGTTGAACGTTTTTTACAACACTTGTACTAAGAAGGAAGTTCTAAACCACGTGAAACCAAGCAAATGGCGTGTTTGTCATACCAAATGGTTAACGTCCCCCACACAAGCTGCATAGTTGGTAACCATATCCTTGGCGAGACTTTTTGTATAATTAAATTATCTTCAAAGTTTTGCTAATATATAGTTTGTTTGCTGCAACAGGTAGGACATACTGGGTATCATTCCAACTATATACCCACAGGTGAATATAGTATTAATTTTATTGAAATCTGTTCCTTGCATCTGATATGTAAAAGTAATTGGCTTTAAGTTGGCAGCAGGGGTCAAGAACAAAAACCGAAAGGACGTACATTCAATTCTTCTTTCATTCCGGAGACATAGGCATTATTAATATTAGAGCGATCCAAATCTGAAAGAAAGGAGAAGAACACTGAGAATGACAATCCCGTTTTCAGAATGAAAAAACTCACAATTCGTGAAATACTGAAAAAAAACGCAGTATCAACACCGTTTCAACCGTTCAAAACCGGTACCATCCCCCGGCTTCAGCAACCAAAAGGCTAGGTCAGCCAGTTACTCACCACAAGACAGCAATACGATAATATAAACCAATCTATTTTCAACAGAAGACGTCGTTCCAACCTTGACTTGGGCTTTTCACCAAAAAGAATGGTCGAGAGTCGTTCCATGATCGTCTTTGATGGTTGACTAGTAGGACTTGTGCTACGACTAGCCTTACTATCGGGTGCCACCATTATGCTAACTTCTGAGCTTTCCATACGAAACTTTGAACTATCTGAGTGAAGACGAGTTCAAAGGTGGATAGCTACAGATCTCGAAAGACGAAAGCTGAAGAAGCTCAACTCGTTGCCGATAAGCCTGTCAAGTTATATTAAAACCCGGCGTTTCGTTGGCGTTCTATAATGTGATTCATCCAAATACTACTTCGTCATGGGATATATCATGACTCCGAAGTTCCGAGCTATTCAAATTCGACCGTAAAAAAAGGTGGTGCCATAGAATTCAAAAACCCGTGACGGTGAGACCAGTTCTTACTTACGTAAGATCTTGATTCTTATCTCATCATCGGACGGTCCGGACCACCGATTAGTACGCGCTCTGCCCGTCAAGGATAATCAACGATTATAAACTCTGAATTTTCCCTCGCGACTTCTTTACTTTCCCGCAAGTTAATATTGGTTAATGCGCCTTCTCATCTCTGGAAGGAAAGGAGACGATTACCCAAGCAACATGATGGACGGTTTCATCTTGTTCTTATACAAATTTGAGCAGCGAAAATGATTTAGTTTGGTTCGATGGTATAGTAGAATGAACATCTGAAGATGGTTAGAGACAAATCATTGATGCTTAGTATCAGGCCGAACTCTTAGCTAAAACCCCATGTTTCAACGGTTGGCTCGAGGTACATGTACAAACATACATATAAACGGTTACGGAGTGAATCATACATCATATCGCAGACTTTTTAATTCACCACAGCTACGGTCTGCATCAAAGTCGAACCGGGAATACGCACATTATCAAGAGTTGACTAACAGTATTCAGAATGTTCGTAAGTTCGATAGAACAATTTGGTTAAGAAACACGTACTCCTTGGACAAAGAACTCAACTACATTGATTAAAGTATCTCCGACAGTGTCTAAAACGACACTGGTATTTAGGAAAAGACCTTCGCCCGTTGCTGTGAAAACTGGTGTGCTAATGTCTGCCAGTTGGGGCCCCACATCGCTATCTGTAGAGTTAGATGGGAAGGCTTGCTGACCGATATAAAAATTCAGAGGCTCATGGAACACGTCAGGTTGAACTACCAAAAATTAAACCGTTAGTTAAGATTCATAGAAATACGGCGTTGAGAAAACATGCGTGTGGCTTGAAGAGTAATAATAAATGGGACTCCTGCCGTGACCGTTGTAAAGAGTGGTGGCGCCACTAAACTAACGACGTTCTGTGCGGACACGACAGTAACTAAAGTAGTAAGCGAGGCGAGGATTGCAGAGAACTGCATGATAGTAGTTGAGATAAAAGCGTAAACTGATTATGCCCGAACCTGGCGTTCTGGGACTACATTACAACAGTTTAAATACCTTGTCTCCCATTGAATTTTCCACCGCTACTACATTGCTTCTGCCAATCGGGCTGCAGTTGATTAGATTAATTATACTCATTGCAGCTGAATCCCATTGATAGCCCCTAAATTAAAACTCGATTTCCTCACCTGGTTTGAAGATTGACATCCTCCCGATCATTGAATGCTATTGCTCTGGCATCGTGTACGTCAACGGCAAAGGGCCGTCATAACGCAAGATGCCCATTATTCCAAGAATCAGCATCCGATGAGACAGAGTGCCCATACAAGGGTTTCGCCATGCGAGTATGTGCCTGGGTGAGGTGGAACTTGAAGCCTTGTGTTATTTGCCGTTTTGACAAGCTTTTCCGTACATCAAGAATACGCGATTTCTCTAAATAAGAAGTCCATTAGAAGCAATGTTCTTCTCAACGAACAGAATACTGTAGTATTTTTGACCATCCTGGAAGTTACAAGGCTGCATATTGGGACAAATGGCGCCACCAAGAAGCAACAGAAGCACTTTCCATGTTCGTCGGTGACCGTACCACGTGCCGTGCGAGCCCAGGTGAGAACAAGCATCCTTAATTCCCTAGAACCACAAAAGCACGCTTGAGTTGGATTTGCCCCCAAGAGCGATTGGCTCAGCCCAAAACAATCCGTGTCATGTCTACAGTAAGCCTCCTGTTTTGCTTTTAATTTACCAGAGATACCATCAAACCACATGAAGGATGTCGGGAAAAGCCATCGTCAATTAACAAGAGCACCACAGAACCGAAATGTAGCAGAATTACTAATAGATCAAATATTTTTGGAACTGAGGCCCAATGATGGATATAACGGTAGGTTGGCATTAGACTGCTCCAGAAGCCAAATAGAACAGAAAACAGACAGGTTTCGGACGAACTACGCCTATGTTTGGTCCTCAGAATGGTTGCGAGTCATAGAGTGAGCAAGCCCACGTGTTTGAGTAACAACTCGGCATTGGCGGTAATCTTAGGCAGAAAGGCTTGTTATATGATGATTAGGAGCCACGTGGGAGAATTTACTCAACAAACGCTGTACTTTGATTTATCTTTATCTTATCGTCGATCCTACCGCCTTAGGCCTTAGCTCGACTCCAGAGATTAATTCACTTGAGATTGTCCAGAACGAAGGACAGCTCCAAAATATGCGCTCCTGTCTGGAGCCCACCTCAACTTTTTTTCTTGACTTTAACGCCGCGTGTTAGACAGCGTGGCTCTTCGCTTATATTCGGGTTACTGATGTTGAACGAGATAGTAAGTATTATTATCATCCATGTGAAAATGTATGCCTGGCAGAAGACCATTGTAGGTTCTGAATGAAGAGTTCAATATCGATGTACCAGTTAAAATTGCTACCATAGTACACCACACTGCGCTCCAAATACTTTAGACCACACTGACTACGGTCTGCATCACATTCGTACCCGGGATATGCGAATTAAGAGTGGGCTAAACAACATTTACAGTTATTATTAGGAAAAGAATGTTGTAGTCAAGAAACACGTACTCCTCCAACAAAGAACTCAACTACACTGATTTCGATCTGTCCGAGAGTATTGAGGACGACACTGGTATTTAAAAAGAGACCTGCATTCGTTGCCGTGAAAACTGGCGAGCTAATATCGGCGAACTGTGGTCCCACTTCGCCGTTTGTAGTGCTGGGAGGGAAGGCCTGCTGGCCGATATAGAAATTGAGGGGTTCATGATTCACATTAGGTTGAACTTTTAAAAATCGGACCATCTATAAGGAGAGGGACAATTTTGAAGAAAACGTGCTTACTTGTTGCTTTAAGGGAAATAATGAACGGGACTCCTGCAGTGACCGTTGAGCCTGAGGGGGGAGCCACTAAGCTAACGATGTTTTGCGCGGACGCAGCAGTAGCTAAAGCAGCGAGAGGAGCAAAGATTGCGGAGAACTTCATGATGACAAAAGCGGAGAGAGATCGTGACCAGCTCTGGCACTAGAGGATTAGGTTGTGCAGTCTCTTAAATACGTTTTCTCCAAGTTTTCTACCACTACTATCGCAATTGAATGTTCACTTGCCAATCAACTGCAGCTGATCAATAGTCACGGAGGGAAAAAGGGACGGCCCCTGTGGCTGAGGATCCCTTGGCAGCCCCTTAATGGTAACTCGTATCCCCGCCCTGTCAGTGGTTTTGGATCTTTATCCCTCCGATGTTTGAATATCGAATGCTGTTACTCCAGTAGCATGTCCACCCAAAAACACACGGTCGTCAACTTCCACGAAATGCAATATGTAAGACTCTTCTTGTTGCGAGAAAACTCCATACGAATTGCTCCACCATGTCAGTGTGTGCCTTAGGTCGAGGCTTGCGCTGTTTGCCGTTTTGTTCATAGATCGGAAGCACGCGGGTTCTCCATAAACAAGAATGTCCGCTTAAAGAGAGGTACGTTGTTGTTCAGAAATTCGCGAATAGGATACTGTAGCATTTGACAAAGAATCACAAGCCCCGCGTCACATTTTCGTCAGCTGGGGCAAATGGGGACACCATTGAGAAGGAGCAGAAGCCTTCCATCTTTCTCGGGCCCCAACTAAAACCAAAATCCGTGCCTTGCTTGCAGTAAACTTCCCTATAACTCCCGTTTTGCTTCGTCAGAAATGTTAGTTAGAGAAATACAGAGCAAGATAGATCAATATTGGCGCCGGATCCGTCCAAGGTGATGGCCGTGAGCCATAAAACTAGATCGGCAATATGTCGCTGATTAAGCAACAATTCGCACAAACCTTGTCACACACACATCTACATCAGGAAAATTCAAGTCTTGCAGTAACGCGATATAACCGTCAGCGTTTATGATGCGCGCGCTTGTGCTATGTAACGTGACGGTGCTATGTACACTCTATAGCAGTTCATAGCTATGTTGTGTCCACGTCGCCGCTACATTGTTGTCCATAATTCCTCCATATCTAAAGTAAAACTATGTGATGCTTCGTGGCTACAGGAGCTACCGGGAGCTACCGGTCTAATATTTTTTTTTTTTGAGTCACGTTTTAGCCTCCTGATTACTACCTCGACTGACTGTATTTGTGCTATTCAATGCATGAACTTTTGCTTCTCCAACCCTTCTCTTTGCCCTGCGAAACTTTCAAGTTCCCTACATATAAGTCCCGGAGACACAAGGCCGGTATTATTCAGGAATGACGAACGTGTAAAAACGTTTGAACAAGTCAGGTGATTCATTCCGTCAAAATTTATATAACAGAAGATTTTGTCATTTTACTGCACAAACTCCTTAGAACTGCCCTCATTCATCCCTCCCCTTTTCTCCTCTCCTAACGCCAAAAAATGTCGAATCCGAGTTATTACCCAAGTCAGTCAGTTTCACATACATAGACTTTTTAGCTTTTCTAAACTTGTCGCTGTCCTCATTGTTCCATAGCTTATTGACTAACAACGGAGATAATGAAGGCGGCAGATATTCGTATGTCCACCTCTTTTACCATCCTTATCATTGACACTAACCTTTCCTTTCTCGCTCTCTATCACGTAAGTTAACAATGCAATGGAGGATGGAAGCCAAGAGGGATAGGATGGAAGTGAAGGTGATAGTGATAGTGATGATGATAGTAAAAACGATATATATACATATCATGAAAACAATAGTTCTGTTGTAATTACTTTCTTTAATAAATGATTCAGACATTATTGTAATCAAACCATCCATGTGTGCATTACCTGAGGCATCCATAACCAATAGACCTAAGTGTAAGCAACAAGTTCATAAATCCTGTCATAGTACTACGTAGGTCTATATAGAAATGTTTGGCATTTTTTGGTAGCATCGTGTTGCTTTCTATATAACAATGTAGTCCGAGTCTGGCTATGGTGCACTACAGCGGCCAATAAAACAGGGGACATGGCAATACGGCTACACGGCCTACACGGCCTATATCGGACCATATAGCCACTTTTAGCCATGTCTTTTTTTCCTGATGTAATTCCAAGTATTCCCAAAGTATTCCTTCCAAGATCACTGTAGAGTCATTCCCGGTTGCCAACACAAATACTTTCATAAATGTAGTCTTTCCAGACCCGTTCGTCAAGACTCAAAAATGGGAGGACTAATACCAAAACCGTGATACCAAGGCGATACATACTATGTACATACATACATAGCTTTGCACGACCTTGCAAATCAATATTCCTCGTCATTCTTGAGGATAAAACCCCTGGCAGTTTGGCTATGCATGTTCATCAGAATCGGCGGCACAGCAGTTCGGATTCTAGGAAGTTGCAACAGCCTTCGTAACGGCAGACTTTTCGCTTTGTTCTCGCCCTCTCACAATATGTTTGAGTATTGAACAACAAACACATTTCCAATAACCTTATCAATGAAAAGATGTCACTGTTTAGCAGGGCAAATACATTGGAATGACAAACGGGTGTACAAGAAATTCGAAATTCGGAAGGCAGCCGTTGCTGATTTATCTTGGGCCCTCTTCATACGACGAATACGATGCATGGGCTTGAAATATAAAAGAAATAAGGTACAGTCTAGGGTACGAGTATGCATATGCAAAAAAAAAACAACTACTCAAATGAGTTTTGAAAGTCAGATAAATAAATTAAAATCAAAGCAAAGCAAAAACTGTCTCAGACTGAAAAGTATGTTTCAAATTTTCAATAGCGGTCAACAATTTCCCTCGCACGCTCAACGTAAACTTGAAACCGCTTTTCAAACCGATCGCATATTTGGCGTGCGACACCTCTAGTTTCGGGAACACTATCTGCAGCGACGGATACACATAGACCGCCATTATAGGATAAGACACCGATTCCCAGTGTGCCTAGTGAACAGAGTTCAAAAAAAATTTGTTGGCAAATAGCTGGGTAATGCGATCTTACCTTTTCCGGTTTGCGGCGGTAGTGCACACCACTGGATCACTTGGCTACCGCATATTTCTAGCGGGGTCGTAGGCCCAGGAACACTAAACGGCACAATGAGATAGCTGAATAACATAAACTCTCATTCAAAAGCTTACTTTGTAAACAAAATCGGCACTATTGTTTTTCATTTAACAACTTGCGCAACAACAAAAGTCGTAAACAAAATGACACAACTTACCAGACTGAAGGAGCAGCCTAACAAGCGGAGCAGTCATCCAATCTCTCACAAACACACTAACATTCTCCGAGAGCAACCTAGGGAGTACTGCAAAAGGGATAGGCCAAGCCACAGGAACCTGCCCTACGACTTGCAAAAGCTCGAATATGATTCTCGGCCAAATGCTATGTTTTACGAAGGACAGTTCTCGTCGGCAGGCGTGCAGGTGTTCGTGAAGGTCTTCAGTGGATGTGTTACTGCTTAATGGATTTTCGGACGGTTCGAGGTAGACTATTGAGCCTGTTGATTGATTACAGAGTGTCCAGTCGCCTGGTTGGCGAAGACTTATTGGACTAAAAATGAATTAGAAAATTGTTTTTTAATAAATACTATAGGTAGGTTTGGAACACACATATAGAAACCTATTGGTGTAGGGGTTGTTCGCTTCAAGAACCTAAGGGGCCAATTTGAATTTGATCCCTTTCGTTCATTATCTCGCAAAATACTCCCAGCCACATCGACCATAACGGCACAAACAATATCATTCACAGTCAAATGCCCGGGTTCCCTCCTTCTCGACGCCGACCCAAGTCGATTAGTAATATGAAATCTATTCAGCCTACTCCCAGGTTTATCCCCCGAAAACGCGCGCTGACACAGCTTCACGTCATCTATACTAAACACACCCGTAGATGCAAATTCACGCTGGCGAACTCGTGGACCAGGATAATACGCCGTCAGGGTTTCCACGCGCCAAAATGTCAATAAATAAAAAACGACTTGTCGTATGCCGCCGTAAGAACTCCAGAAGAAGGATATAACGCCTGTTATGAAAGTGAATGTCCAGAAAAATGCTATCATAAATAGTTGGATGAGTGGTGAGGCTAGTGGTACGTATGTTAGAGGGTCTAAAAAGGCAAGTTGTGGGTGGATTTCGGAAGGTGGAAGACGACCTCGTTTGGCGGCTTCGAGTTTTTCGGCGGCTTTGTTGACGAGTCTTTGTACTTCGTCGAAATAGGAAGTCATGTAGTACTGGCTCAAAACAAATCCTGCGAAATTACTATGAAAATGTGCTCCGCCGAAAAATGAGGAGACAGAATAACCTTGACCATCTGCTAACGCGTGGTGTCTGAACCAGAAATGAGATGTTATATTATGTGAAAAGAAACGAAAAGAAAAAGGCGTACGCTCGGCTTAATAAAGCACACTGAGCACCGTTTTCGTCGTGATAATTCTTGACGAGCAGCATCTCCCACAACGGACGTCTCATATCCCATTCCTTGGCAATAAACTTGCCCATCTAAATATACAATAAGGCACAAGATAGGGAAAAATATATGGAAAGGGTCGGACCAAGTTATCCAATTCTTTCCTCCCAGCAGGATGAGGTAAGGTAGTTGAAGCGACATGAGTTTTGATATCAAACAGAGGATCGGGTTCAAACGAAGGACTATGTAGCTTCTTTCCGAGAGAGGTTAATCGGCTTTTGTACTTTGGGAACGCATCAGACATGTTTAATGCTGCCTAGAATCGGATTGAGCGTTGTCTTTTCTGAAAACAACGAGATCTGTGATGCGCGCACCGTTTCCAGATCTTCCAGCTGAATCTTCTTTTCAAAAGTATATATAGCAGCGCAAACCTGTCATTAAAGTAAGAAGATTGTCACCATCCGCCGCTATCCGTCTGCAAGCACGTACTGGATTGAAATCTGGAGCAACTTCGCTAACTAACAGAAACAAGTTATCGACGCCGCCGATCATGTTCGCCCGTTGGGTGATCTCATTGTTTAACCAGCCAGTCAACGCTCGAATGGTTTTATCTGGCCACTTCAAAAGGCTTGGAGTCTTCATAAATGGAAAAGCGTAAGACAGATGATCGATGATCAGGGGTGTTGTGGCACATCAAAAGACATAGCCCAACCTACCCATGTGTCGTTCTGCACAGACATAGGAGAGAAAAAAAGAAAAGAAAAAAAGAGGAACGAGAGTGTTTTTGAAGGAAATCCCTGCTAGTGATAGTGCTTATATGGAAATGTTGTGATCATCGTGTTCAAGCCCGAGTTCACCCTGAGTTGCAAGGGACATGACGATGTGCTGAGCTTGAAAACCGGTCCCCTATCAAACACTTCCCGGAGCCAGGGAATGTGCCACCAGACGCGCGTGCTGCATGGTCGTAAGAAAGTATGTGTTTCGTCCCAATTTTGCTGAATATTCACTAATTCAGGCTGCGCAATTTGCGCCACAACGGCCAACTCAGTGCTATGTAGCAATTGGCTTCAGCTGTCAGTATTATGGACTCGGTCATATTAGCCAAACAAAAGGTCTCAAGCCAATATTGCCATTCGGACTCAACTAGAGAATATGGAAAGCTTTTGGCGTCCCAAATACCTCTTGTTGCCATTAGGACTCAACTAGAGAACAACGCCAGGTGTGTAATTTGCAAAAAGGAACCGGCGGCTGGTACGTCAATGATTTTAGTATTCAGTAAGCCGAGAGCGCTGATTCCAATGGGTTTGTAATGCGGATTATCACGGCTATATTGGCGGTTGCCAGCTCAATAATGTGCACACCGATCTGCTGGTCGACGATTCAGCTTTCAACAAAGTCCGAGCCAGCAAGGTTCGGGTTTACCGGTTACCATTCATAAGCCAGTGGCGATACGAGGGTTTAGCTTAGGAAAATTATTTGAAACTAGAACTAAAAGCGTTGGTAAAGCACGGCTCATAGGTGTAAGGAAAATGCATCGCTGTCAATGGGAAAAGTATTGATTTTACAAAATTCCCCCCCCATTGATTACAGTGTCTCCTAGCGAGGTTTCGAGGACAGGCATGAAGCTTCGCTTCTCTAGACAATATTATGTAAAAGTAGTGCGGATGTGGTATGCGAGAGCTCCAAGTGACATCGTATGTATCGCGGAGATAGGAATAGTCGGAGTGACGACCGTCAGAGCTCCGTTATGGAGGAAATTACGAGGAAGTGGTGACGGATGTTTCAGATAGCGTCGTAAATTGGCGGAATACAATACGTTTAACGGCGTTTTTGAGGAGGAAGGGGGATGAATTCTCTGTCCAACGACTACTCAGCAATCTTCTTTCTCCCAGAGAATTTGGCCTAAGAGCCATCTACTTTACCTTTAAGCAGAAAGCGATAAGAGCGTCGCTTGAGCTAATCCAGACACTGAGATCGTCCCCCTTTTCTTTCCTGAGATCTTGCGTCGCTTGCTCCTTGATCCTCTCCACCTCTTCTTTCGGGAAGAATATCTCCCTATTACAGATATCCCGGGTCTTGACAAAGTCGGCCACGAGATGGGCCATAAAAGTGACAATATCCAAAGTTGAGAACGCTCTCCAATACGGCGGGGTTTGATAGGTTCATTCTTCTTGTCTTCAGGGATTACGAAAGCCGTGAAGGGATCTCCTGGCGTTAACTCTTCAACATCTTCACCACGAAGGATGCGTGCGACCGCGCTGAGGATTTCTTTGTTTCCGTGGCCGTCGCAGAGAACATGTGGAGTGGTAAGTCCGACGAGTGTCGCGTCGTCAAACAACGTAACCTGAAGTTGCGACACAGGGATATAAGCACCAACAGAGCGAGGACCATTCTGAGAAAAGAGGTGGTCCTGATTATCCTTCACAGTGCATTGAATTGAAGATGATGGCTTTGGGAATTTGTACGTCTTTTCTACAGGCCCCGGTATAACGACTTTCTTGAAAATATACCGTGACGTCTCGGAATTGAATTCAGCAGGAATCTCATAAACCCATTTCTGAAGAGGCGTTTCATCAGAAAACACACACGAAACCAACTAAAAATGACCTCTCATACCTTTCCCCGTTTCCTGAGCCGTGCGCTCAGAATTGGCCACTTTTCGACGAGTTTTTGATATGCAGCCTCTACTTTTCCTGCATCAAGCACTTGGTCGAGCACCCAGCCTGTAACGACAATAGAATCCTTCTCGTTTCCACTAGTGTCGAAGACACCTGTTGGTATAGTTTGAGCCATTGGATAACTTCAAGTTGAAGAGCGCTCCCATACTGCGTGTGGCGGCTATTAATAGCAGCTCCAATTAATAGCTCCACATTCAATTGAGCCGCCGCCGCCGTAATCTTCAGCGCGCGTTGACCGGCCGCGACCAATAACTTCGAATTATTTACGACTAGTCCACTATCTCAAGCAAGATATCTTCTCTAACATCGATCGGGAGTGAGAAACATACGAGGATGCATCGGTGGGCGAATAAGTAACGGCAGTTAGTAAGTCCCTTTGAACACCACCAGCTCCACATACTGATCATGATTCATTCTCTCACACTAGTGGTTACGTATGTGATGAAAATCTCTCTGACATACTCATTGATGCAAATCGTTTGTGCCTAGCTGCAATCATGAACATGCCGCCATCACTCACCGTCTTCCTCCGTCCACCAATGCCATAACATTCCGAGAGTTTACATGTCATTTTCATATACCTTCGTTTGGATCGGATCACGGCGGATATACCGATAGGTATTTTCAATTTTAGTGCGATGCTGCATTGTCTTTTCGCTAAAAACAAAGAGCCAGATCCAAGGGGCGGTACAGTGCTACCATTTAAGTTTCTCCTCTAGAACAAACAAGCCTGATAAGATGTGATCGCACTTCCGGAGTCAGCTCGCTTTCTTTAGTCTATCGGATGTTAATAAACAGGCTACTCGGAAAATATAACAAGGGTTTCTTTGTCGGCCGCTCATGCTACTAGTTCAAACTTCAACGACACCCTCATGACAGCAGCTGACGATACGTTTGGAGCCTGGTTTATTGGAAATCAAATCAGCATTGTAGCTTTTGGTTTCTTACTCCTCCAGTGCTGGATTTTTTTCCAGAGCTGGAATAAGGAGCCATTTATGCTTAAGCTCGTTGTATCCCTGACACTGTAAGACTTTGTCGCGCGCGCTCATATGAATTGGAGGGAACCCGTTCCCCGTACTTACTATCCTTGGCAGGGCGCTGGGATTCTTCCTTATTTTCTTGGCCTCACATGCGCTTTATCATTACTTAATAACCTCTATCGGAAATTCCGATGCTTTGGCTGGTATAGTCTGGTACGTTCCAGTATCCCAGTCTCATTTGTACTCGGCTTTTATCGGAACTTATCGTCTTACAGGAGCTTCAAAGCAGAGCCATGGGTATCGGTATGTAACATATATTTTGAAATGGTGAATCGACCCCTAATTTGAGAGAAGGAAGCAGACATAACAGTCACCCACCTGTTAGTTTTTTGTTTTTCATATAATGACCTCCGATTCTAACTGTTTAGCCTACCAGATTTTACACTTTCAGGATTTATCACAGTACGTAACATCATACCGCTCTCTTGCCTGTAGTTTTTACAAAAATGCTGTACCCAGTTCAGAAAAGCTTTCTGCTTCCTAGTGTCCTGGTGAGTCTTTGCACCGCATCTCTACTAGTACTTTTATTAATTGCCAATGCCTCTTCAAGCTCTTTCTTACAATATCGCACACCGGCAAGTCGTCATTAAAAGTGGCCCTCAAATAATGTGTATTGACATCTATACGCGTGCACTAAATAGCTCTCGACCTAAGTACGTCGTTTTATTCTCTGTATAGCACTAACCATAAGCTAATGAGTTCATAATTTTTGCCAGCCGCAAGCGGGCTCGAGTAGGTGTCATATCGATTAGCTTAAAGCAACAAACTTACAGAGACTCTACTAGGTTATCTGTAAAGGGACTCGTGGCAGCAAAAGCTACGGCGGGATTAGCACAAGCAGGTCTTTCGATTGATCTTACAATAGACGTAATCATCATGCTGGCCATGTTCCACTTTTTTTTACGTTAACAGTCGTACCCAAGTGAAGAGGCCAGTAGTTCCTTCCTGGAGCTCCCGGGAAATCTTCAAACCCATACATATTTATCCTCTTTCTTTTGTGCAGCACACAAGGTCTACTTCACAAGCTCGCGTCGTATACTTTCGCCTCTGGATCTCTAACAGTCGTGGCCAACGTCGTAATTCTCGCCACTGTGAGCTTCCTCTACTTTCCTCCTGCATATACCGTCCTCAGACGAATTGTTGTAGTTTATCAGAAAGCCTAATACTCAGATATATTCTGGTGTTTCTTTCATTCTTCCTCACTGTAAAGTATATATACTCTTCTCTGATAAAACCGCTGCTAACAAACTCAAATGGAAGTATATTCCAATTGCCTCCTTGCAATGTAAGTCCATCATCATCCGTTCTCCATACATTCTGAATATTACATGGCAATATATTACAGGCTCAACGCTCGAGCGCACCTGAGGGCTAACTACAATACCACAGGAGATCATCTCCCTGGTGAATCAAGCGAACCCTCCACGTTGAATGCCTCTCTACCCGTTTTCTCTGTACCGAAAGAGTCTATCAGATCATCTACTCGGGCTTCGGAATATCTTTCACATGGTACATACTCGTTTGAGCTTGGGAATATGGTTGAGGACCCAACTAGTTCTCAAATACCGGGAAAAGCTAATGATAGGGGGGCGTTTGCAATGTGATAAAGAGGGGGCCTATATCAAATATATATTTATTCCTATCCAAATGTATGTGTGTGTGTAACAATATGGTAGCGAATGAGACTCGACTCGTTACTCTGGCGAATGTTTGAATCCAGTAATATGTTCGGAATAATTTCGGACGCGCTCAAAGAAGATCAACAATATTGCTGCGCTGTGTTTCAAGGCTCTTCGCGGATAATAAGATTTTGATTTGGGAGAGCTCAACTACGTTAGACCCGAAGTATACTACATCATTTGTCTTCATGATGCAGACTTTTTCACATAACCGCGCCGCGCGGCCGCACACATAACGAAGTAATCGCGCACCGACTGTTACTAGTAGGTCGTCCTTTTATAGATGAGTATTAGATGGTTTTGTGTAGAAACCCATGTCTGTAGTATTTAGCCGGGTACAGTAATAATCTAATACGCCTGACTGAAGACACTATAATATATATACAAGGTGCTCTGTGCACCGCAGTGTGAAACTAAAGTTAATCTTAGTGTGAACTAACGAACTGCGCATATCGTAATAACTACGCAACTACTATGGCGACGCACACGGCCTGCCACTGAAGATGGGTTGAGCTCAGTATGTCGCAACTAGCGGTTATGATTTAGATAGAACTTGTTATTTAGTGCTCGAAAATATAGAGCTTTATATACAGAATTATAAATATTAAAAGGTGAAAACTAACTACCGGGATTTATGATATTTTTACTAAGACTTAACTAATGCGTCGTCGGCGACGACGCAATATTAATTTGACTGTTAGCCGGCGACTCCGATACCAACATGTGCTATCTGATCTAGGCGATAGATATACCTAGTAGACACCATTGAGAAACCAAATAACTGATGCTGGGTATTCAATATTCAATGGAGCCTGCCAACAGAGCCGCGAGCGGTAGCAATGCCATTGAAGTCTGAGGCCACGGCCCTGATGTCGGGACTTTTACACTTGTGACACTTGACATTTCTCCTTCTTCCATGCTACAGAACTTGGTTGTTCATTTCCGACTCTCCATCTTTCTCTATCAACAAACCCGCTGTGGTCACTGGTGTGTATTGAACAAGTGCATGGGACCAAAAACACGCAGTGTGACCTGACGATGAGTCACGTCCGTGACTGTCAATAATGGCGTGCTCACACTCTTCTGTCATGAGCAGATCTAATACTCAGGAAATCCTACAAGTAAGGAGGTTTTAATTCACAATTTTGAACGTTCAATTAAAATTAAAATACTTCTTATATCGCCAGACGGAATTTCCCCTCATTGACTCATCTCTTCTTGCTGCACTGCTTTCAGACTACCAAGAACCAAAAAATCTCGAAATTCAAGTTGACGACTCGTCTTTGCAGTTCATCCGTGATACATTGACGCAATTAACATTGAATATACATGCCCACGATAATCAAGATACCTCTCCAACGTGTTCTCTCGATTCATCAGAACGCGGCTCCAAAGAATCGCCCTCCTTGAAACTCGATTTATCAGAAGATGGCAAAGAAAGCGGAGAAAGCCATGGAGCGCGGGACGACACCACCTCCGTATCAGAATCTACGACTATGAGCATGACGTCTATAAGCAGCGCTGGCAATACCACTTTCTCGTCCCCAACAGAATTTTTGAACATGCTCTTCCCTAATCTACCCACTGCAGTTATTAACCAGACTTTCGTGGAACACTATGGACCCGAATTATCCGCAGAAAGTGGCGAAATTGACGATATGCCCACTGTTATTGATCAACTCCTCAGCCTCGAATACATCCAGGACCTCGCCGAACGCGGATTGGACGACGAACCAGAGTCTAGAACCCAAACAGAAAACGAATGGAAAGTAGTCACGTCGAGCAGTGGTAAACGTGGTCAACAGTCAATTGTGACAAATGCCCCGAAGAAACCCAAAAAACCTGCTACCAAAGTAGCATTTGTGGATATCCGCCAAAGGCAACATAGCATTAAACCCGTTAGCCAATCGCCAAATGGCTCTACTAAACCTAAACCCGCTCCCGGCTCCTTCATAGCCGACCCATGGACGCGACTTAGTTCAATATCGGCCCGTCTAAGCGAATTACTACACCCCACTCCACCAGGATTTTTCCAAAGTTACTTCCACGCTCCTCAATCAACAGTGACGAACTCCAAAGTGGGTTGGAAAATGGAAGGAGACGCTCTCCGAAACGCATTATCAGATTTAATTAAAAAACGATTCCCTTCCAACACCAATACCGACAACATACCCAAAAACTCCCCGGCATTACAAACAAGCATTAACGTATTATGCGACATAATCGTCGACCCGGGATCAGATGACTCACTGGCCCTCAATGGCGAACAGCTTTTAGAACTGAAAAAGGACGCCAGACTTTGCATAATAGCCGCTAACGGCAAGTTAGATACAGCTTTGGATCTACTTTGGTTATTGAAAGAATTGGACGAGGCGTTTGTTAACGGAACGGGTGTTGCGCATTTACAGTCATATACCGACAGAAAAGATACCCAACTCCCACCGCCATCTACTCCAACGTCTCCCTCGACCACACTCAATTATGCAAATGTGAGATCAAAACCTGTCCAATCACCACCTCCAGCTCCACCCACCATATCTATCAAATTCCGACCACCCGATGCGTCTGGTGTGTCAGGTCCCAGTTCGAGTTGGACAACTGTGCAGCGCCGTCCTCAAAAGGTTGTATCGCCTCATATGGACAGGTTTATTCCTGCATATTCCAATCCTAATCGTTTAAAGTAAGTATTTTTTTGTCTACGTAATATGAGAGTGATAATCACCTTCCGAAAATCTACCAGGCAACCAGTCAGAGGATCGGGAAACAGATTCGGAAAAGGCGGAAGGGGGGATATTGGCGAATTAGATCGTGACTTGACGTGGTACAGGGATCAACGTAAGGAGGTACGTGAATTCATTCATTCATTTTTTGAAGTCCCGTCATTTTTAAACGTTACTCTAACTAGGCCCTGCACCAAGCCTCCCAATTTTGGAAATCTGGTTCAACCAAAAATCGAGGAGGAGAAATCGCGTTTTATTACGCTGATAAGGTAAACTATCGGCCGTCTTTCCCCCCTCTTTCAAACAATTTATTGGATTTACTGCTACTCAGGCTCGAGAATTTCGAGAACAAGAACACGCTAGAGCTCTTGAAATTGCTCGGAGAATGGTCAACGAAAAGTGGTTCGGCCGCATTACTCATCGTACTCTTATTTTCACCTAATTTGTTTTTCTTTTGAAGGTATAATTCTCAAGAACGAGATACCCTCGATTTACACGGGCTAACTATATGGGAAGCCCGTGTGATAGTAACAGAAGCTGTTCAAGCATTTGATTTTTCTGGTAGTACGTGTCCGTTCGGTGCCCCAGTTTAGAAACCAACTAACCACTGCTTAGCCCGCTTTTTGAAAATAATAACGGGGCGGGGAAAACATTCCGTGGATCAAGTATCTGTTCTCGGTCCTGCTATAAGAGACATGCTCACATATGATGGGTATAAAGTTTCGACGTGGGATGGGGGTTTAATCGTCCGTGGAAGATAGCTATATGTAATGATTCTTATTACTCATGTTCTGATCTTGTGCTGTTTGTTGTTTTATAATTTTATGTAAGACGTAATCTTGTGTAACCCTTTAGAGTATTGTTCATGTAATGCACAAGTACATAAATTAAGTTTGATGTCTACGTTGAGTATGAGTTCCAAGAATCCTCTCCTTCCCCCAAAGACTCAAAAAGGTCGTATCCACTACCGGGCTGATTAGTTTCAACATATCGAATCACCCACCACGACTCTTAACAGGCGTATCCATGACAAAAACCTGAGGTTCTTCTGTCCGTCTAATTGAATCCAAATTAACATTCGAATTCGCATTGATATCTTCTTCAGAACTCCACTCGAATTCATCTCCCGTGACAAATTCAGGCCTTTCCTTTATATTTAAATTGTCTCGCCGTTCATTCACGAAAGCGGAAGGCCCAGAAACAAGAGGGGAAGAGAACAATTTTTTAACGGGCGTATCGAATACCAAAGTTCTGGTTTTGGTTTCGTTTTTCTGAATCCCTTTGATGGGGTGCGATTTGGATAATGATCCCTGAGTATGAGAAGTTGCTGAAATAAAAAAAAATAAACAAAAAACTCCAGTAAACTACAAAATTTGAACAAATTAAGAAAAAATTCTCACAAAAACGAGTTCGATGTTCAATTTTAGCTTTCGCAAGAGTCGCACTCGACTGAAACAGTTTCCCACTCTTAGAGGACGACCTCTTCATCTCAAATTCACCTTGGAAAAGCGCTTTGCTACTCGCAACGCCTCCCCTACTCGCTCCTCTAGCCCTGACTTCTTCAACGGACACCGAAACAGACCGGGACCGATGTGGATGTGGATGTGGATGTGGATGTGAGTGAGAGGGAAAAGATAATTGTTGGGCTTGACCCTGTTTTCCATTAATACTTCCCCTCGTTGATGTCGATCCAGATCCGGTTATTATTGCCGACGCGGTGCGAGTCAGTGTTCCGCGCGATTTAGCCACTTCGTGTAATTTGAGAGGTGAAGGTGGTTGTAGTCGTTCTTTCGCTCTGAATTTTCTTTGAGGACGTAATATTGGTGATGTTGTTGTGTTATCCGATTCATCCGAGAACGAACTGTGCGAGAATACTTTGGAGTGCAGGAGATTGTAGAATGCTGGGAGGGATTCTTGAAATCTGGAAGGAGATCGATTTTTTGGATAAGAAAAATGTACTCTTTTTTTTTTTGGAATGACATTTGCTTACAGCGGTTTAACGATGTCTTCACAAAACACCTGCATCCAGTCTCGCTGTGCATCTTGCAAAACTTGAGCTGAAGAAGCGGCCGCGGACGTCGAGGGCTGTGAGGGGCCTGTCGAAGCAGGAGCGGATGTCTGCAAATTAGCCATCAACTGCGCGATACTTAGTCGATCCATGAGCAGTTCCAGACGTTCTTCAATATCAACCTGTAAACCTTTCGCAGATCTATTTTTTGCAAGAGTAGCATCGGTTTTTTCTGGTCGTTTCTTTCCTCGCTCTCGTTCGATGGTCATGGATTCCGTGGGAGGAAATACAGGTTTCATAGGAGAAAGAGATGAACGTATGGCTGCTTTTTTTGTCGCTGTCTCGGTCTGGTTTTTCGTAGGCGTTGAAGGAATAGCCAGCAATTTCGATTTATTGTCCGTTTCTTCCGTATTCTTTTGCTTTTGAAGGGAGAGAACATGAAAGCATAGGAGAATCTGAATTTTCATCCTACCCGAACGAGACTTTTTTGTTGATATATGAACGGACTCTAAAAACCTTTAGACACGTACTCTCGGTATTCCATCTTCGTCAACCATTCTTTCTCAACCACTTCGTTTCCTTCAAGACCGTTCATGTCTCGGTGATGTTTCTCATTTCCATGAGCAAACCACATCATCGTCTCTTCAATGCCATCCTCTCCTTCACCACCACCACCATCTTCCTGCAAAACCCGAGGTAACTGGACGTGATATTTCTCTCGAATGGTTTCAACTGACAAGAGAAGTGGGCCAAAGAGGTACCGAGGATCCACATCTGGCTGAATACGAATGCGACGAAGATTTTTAACGAAACTAGCCAGACACGTTATGGACTAATAGAGAAACGTAAAAATTGGGATTAATCAGGGGCTTAAAGGGCAATAAGTACATCTGGTAACCATAAGGTCTCTAGATATCGTTGAATAATATACTCTTCCAAGGTTTCTTCGCTATAGTCTCTGAAAAATTGCGGGCTAGTCAACAACCGTGGGAGTAGAAAAATAGTGAACCCACGTAAAAGGGTAGTCAGCTCCGATTTTCGATTCTTGTTCTTCGGGCCATGGAATGGGGCAATTATGATGAATTGTGTAGCGTTGCGGCTCGAGGTTAGTCTCTAGCATCGTTTAAAAACTGTAAAACTTGTCAAATTCAACAGCTAAAGCTGAAGGTTACATTACGCGCTTACTCAACCACGCGATCAGTAACATCTGTCACGTTTTGATGTTTACATAAAAGTTATGTAAGCCGATAAACTACGTCTTGTCTTTTATCCGATCTACTACAGGTTTTTTCATATCCTCAGTCTAATTCTGCACTATCTGTTGTTATTTCAGCTCGTCGAACAATCCACTTGACTGTTAAGCTTTACAATTCCATGAGGGCTAGTTACATAAGCAACTATACTATGAGCCGGCAGCTTAACGCTCGCCGCCAAACCTCAAAATCCAACACTATCTGCGTCTCGCCGACTCAGAGAACAGATGGCTTAAGGCCATATGTCCCTTCTCCACAGACGAATATTTGTCTTATGTACTTCTCGTCATATATGATATAGATTCAAACCTGAACATGTCTCGATTCTCTATCACGTTCGTCGAGTCGGCTGTATGGGAAACGTTCAAATAGAAACGAACGGGTTATGGGTCGAGACAATTCTTTGGGAGATTCCTATTAGGCGAAACTTACTTTCTAACCGACGATCGCGGTTGGGATTATGAAGGGGCAAGAAGGTTACTTTCAATTTTTCTAGAATTCATGACAAACAGCGATAAACTGAACACTTTTTATAGAGAGCTGGCTTACGAGAAAGGGGAAACCCTTTTAGAAGATAACATTCTCTGAATCCGGGACGAGAAGGCGACGGTCACAGCGTACTCATGATCTTGTCTCTAGTAGCGGTATTGAAACGAACATCTCAAGATAAATTTCTTCAGTGGACGGCGGGCCTTGCGTTAAATTAAGCGATGAGCCCCACAATGCGGGTACAGCGATCCTTCATTTATTTTTTCAAGTCTAAATCACTATTTAGCATACTGGCGAACATGCAGCAATCGATTTTGTGATGTCGCTGTACGGTTTAAAATAAGAGGATACCGTTTATTAGATATTAACATCGAACCAGCCTCGACGTTTCTTTAGCAACTTGAAGATTCAGCAAATATTTGTGCACATTGATTAGAATCGCCTTTTGTACGAACGAAATCTTATCCACACGAAATTACGCGTAGTAGCACAGAAAATACGTGCAGCGCTGGAACCGCATATATTCAGGATACAGGTAAACAACAAAATTCATATGTAAATCAATCCATGATGGAGTAGCCAAATTGATTCACTAGTAAATTGATTTGTGAGTATCAATCGGGTCCTGGGTATCACTGGCAGACTGACGGTTGATCATCGACAAACTGTTTACGTACTGTTGCTAACGCAAGAGATACCGAGGCATATGCCTTCCGCTGGTGAAATCATCCCAGTTAGAGCAGTGTGAAAGGGGACAAGTAAATGCGAGACAGACGTACATTCGGGGGCCGGAGCCGGACTTGCAACAGCAGTGGTGAAAAGCATAGAAAGCAAGGCAACGAAGAAGACGGGAGTGATTTGCATTGTAAGATCGTGCGCTAGGAGAGACTCAACTATTGCTGGAGAATGTCTCGCAGATTTTCCCCTGTTTATATACGTTCAGTTCAAGTTTATCTTTGTTTGTTTGTTTGTATAAAAACCTCATGCACATAGAAAGATCCCCGCGTTAGACATTAATCAGAATTTGCAGTCCATTCACGGTCATGAGGGCCGCTCGAGCAGGGTCACAGAGTTCGGAATGGGTTTTTCTTTCATCCTCTCACAGTGGTGCTTAGGCGAGGCTTCAAAATCCACCGTACATGATACGGATGTGGTGTGTTCGCGACTCATATCAAAATCTCAGAAAGATGCAGAAACATTCGTAAAGTATGAAGATAAAACTTTCTCGCCTTGAATGCTGTGTTCGTGCCAGTCTAGTAGTGGTACGGTTCACCAGGCACCGTTCAACGTTCAATGTGTGTACAGGACACGATTCTTTGAGCCCCGTTCCGTTATCACTACAATCACATGTCCTACTACTTATCTCTTGAACGGACGGTCAGAAAAAGACCACGGCCCGCCGCGTGAAGTGATTATCTGTGATTATTCGTGAAAGTTTCCTGACTGTCAGGGTCCATAATCCATACATAAACTAGCATATCTTCAAGTCCCACTCACACGCCACATACTGTCATTAGAGGTAATTAATAGTAATTATTGGGATCGGGGAAGATGGAGAAATATCTGATATTCTCCCGGAGATCACAGCTGCTGACGGACGCATTTTCTTCTTCACTCAAACTGCATCTGTCAACGAAAATCAACAATTCTTTGTACTAGTGACTTGACTCATTACGTACGACCAGTAAATGGATGCTCTCCGCGTGGAAAGATACGTACAACTTCCTCTCGTTTCAAATTAGAGATATTCTCAAATTTGTTATCCAAATCAAAATCTAGTGTACAGGCGCATTGACATAAAGTGACCCGTAGTACGTATGTCATTCCGAGTCGGACCACCCTTCCTAATATTACTAGTCCTGACAGTCGAACGCGGACGCGTCCGTCTTTTGCCAAGGCATGTAAAAAAAATGACATAGTCAGGGTAGGCGTTGCTCGGAACTTGCGGTCCTTATCGATGTTACGATACGAGGATCGCTTCGACCCCTTTCAGCAGGGTAGCGCAATGTGGCTTAGAGATAACAAGGGAATAGGTCATTTTCTCTCTTTTTAACACTATGTATGTTGAGTTTTAGGAATCTACCACACTATATGCAGTCTTCATTTATCATCCATCTGCAACTTACGAGTACCAGATCATTCGTTCACTGCGATTATAAATTGACACATTTTTTCTCAAATCTTTATTATAATACTGACTCAAGATTTGTAATTTATTTCCGGCGATAATTTGCATACTTGCATCACCTTTGAGAAGGGTGAGGATCCTAAAAATTGTTTCAACGATGACTCGAACCAAGTCCTCAGGCTAACATATGAGTATATCAGTAAACACGAACTATAGTAGTAGAATACGCGGCTCGGACGATCGTCAAGTGCTCAATCAGGATAAATTGGATTTATATGCTAAAAAGCAACCTTGGACATCTCATAGAGCGGCTATAACAAAGCAAAAATAAATTCAAACAAGTTAAGAAGTCGCCTTGAATTCTGGGCCTACTCTGACATCCCCTAATTGCTAGCGCTTCGAATGAAAGGATTAAGTAAAACTCAACGCACTGCGCACTAGCTGTGATTTGCATCCATAATTCCGGAGTATTGGTTTGAAAACGAACGACATCCAAAGCTTCGTCGTATGCAACTTGTCCAGTCTTGAGACGAGTCCTGAAAGGCGGGCACCATTCCCGGCTCCCTATAATAAAATTCCACTGGACGCCGACATACTATGAATAACGACAAGACATGTTGTCAATAAGAGTAAGCATAATACGGATGAGTATCAAATTGGTCGACTCAATGACTCGGATCTCGCTTCGATAAGATGTAATGTAGCAGAGTCTGGGTGTGAGAGTGAACTGAGGACTGAGTTCGCCGCCACTTCTTTTGTTATTATTCAACGACAAGGAAACACGCACATTGCCGCGGTTGATATTGAAGAAAGCTTTGGAGTTATTTATACTGTTATCTATGCCGTCCGAATTTTTTCCCTCATGAGATATAATAGCCGAAAAAAGTGCTAATGCCACCCGTTGGGCTGATCAGATCACCGAACAACCGGAATGGTTTGTGAGATAAACCGTGGATAAATTTTCAGGATAGCCTATCTGATAATTCAGTGATATCTACGAGCAAAATATGCATCAAGTACCGAATAACGATGCAAAGAATGTTGGAGCATATTGGACGGCGCAGTCATGACAGCAGATAATAAAAAGGAAGATAGAAGAGGCAGTGAGTGTTGTTCTTATGGAGTGTTATGAGTACTTTAGGACATTTTTTGCAGCTCTTCAATGAAACTGACCGTCATGCGAGCCAAAATCTTCAGAGAGCCTCGACTGCTGCCAATTATCCTATCTCGGCCTGAACCTGATTGTGTATAACATGATAAGAAGAGAAAAAAATGCATAGCGACGGATCATAACCCTTATTATGGTTATTGGTGCCGTAATTCGACTCGAAAATGAAGTCGAGCTATCACGCCGATAAGATACGAATATCATTTTTTCTCATAGAAACCATAGGAATAACACATAATCTATCTCGCACGTGAGCAGTTGTGAGTAAGAAGTATAATATAAAGGTCACACGCACAAATGTTGTATGTATATATTCATGACTTTCCCGAGTATCAGGGTCAAGAATAATAATAAAGCTATTTCCTTATGCGACACTTGTTGAATGACCCCTTTGTATCTGCCACCCTGGCCAGTGATAGTGAGGAGACTTGAAGTCCGAGCCTGCGACCTAATATAAAGAACACGGGATCCTGAAGGGACTGGTACTCTCGATCAGTGGCCTAGTGAGGAACTGAGGTACTGAGGATGCAGGTCGTAGAGAAATCCACATGGTATTACATCACTAAACGGCAAGGGCCGACTGATCCAACTAGTACAGGCATATTAGAAGCAACCGAGTATGCGCAAAACTGTAATGATCTAAGGGAAATGAGTTTGTGTTTTTGAGAAATGTGCGCTAGGAATGACTTTGGGTCGACGCTTATTGCCAAATTCGAGATAGTTTTAAAGTTTTTCAAAAGATACTGGATGGGTCGAATCATAGTAGCTGATAGTCAACCAAAAGTCAACGCAGTGACGTAAACCGGCAAGGCATGCTTAACCCTACATAAGCGCGCTACTCAGTCCACACGGATCCACGAGATGAATACCATCAACTGCTCTATCTTCAGACTTGGTAGACGAACAACATGGCCTAAACACTACTATAACAAAAATATTTCCACATCTTCACCACGATTCTCTCAGTCGTTTAATCTCTTTCAAGGGTTCAGATTACGAAGAAAAACCGATCGCGAGAGATTGTTTACAGATGAGCTGCGAAGGCCTTCAGTTTTGAAACCTTTCTTGGTGCGTTCGCGCTGTTTTCGATCCCCTAAATAGGATCTAATTATAGGGCATTTTTTTTTTTCAGTTTGCTGTTGGATGTGCTGGTATAACATACGTTGCTGCTGCACGTTTGACCAATGAGGACACGGAAAGATGGACAAAATCGCTCTTGGCAACAGGTGGATGGATATTCACAAAGCCTTCAAATTCCGAACTACGAGGTGCCAGAAAAGCAGCTCTATACGCGGTTAATAGTGCATTTCACTGTACATCATGTTTTTTTTTTTCAAATCTCGCTGACTCTTTTTTGAGTAGTACTTGAAAAATACGCTCGATAAAGTCAAACAATTTCTGGGAGAGGAGCGAGGTATTGTGGCAAACACCGCCCTATATGGGTGTGTTTTAGCGGCCCAAAAGTGGTTGGATGAAGGAGAGGGTCGTCGAGTTGCTCGCATGATTATGGTTGCTACAACCGGGGTTTGGGTCCTTTGGCAAATACCTCGTTTACGTGGCGCCATGATGCGGCATTTCCTACATGACCCGTTGTCCGGACAAAGCCACACTCTTTTAACAAGCGTATTCAGGCAAGTTGATTTCCTAATAGTCTAAGCGAGCAGCTCTGTGTGTGTATGTGTGTTATTAACGTACGGGAACAGTCATAAAAGTCTTCTACATTTAGTATTCAATAATCTGGCTCTTGGTGGTTTTGGTAAGTATGGGCTTTAGTTATATGAGGATGCTAGGCTCAATATTACGTTCTACAGGCAGCCTGGTATGCTGGTGGCTCACGGAGGTCCAGGACCGGAAACAGGCGACACTTCATGAATCGACATCAATGTATCATTTCATAGCGTTCTTTGTTTCCGGTCGGTTGCCTTCTTATACAAGGATATAGCGATTTGAGCTTTAATGTGTGTTTTTTTGACAGCTGGCTTGTTTAGCAGTTTCCTGGCGCATGCTGTCCGAGTGAAATTCTACTATCCTCGGATAGTCTCGCAAATTACGAGTGCAGAAAGGGCTGGTGCAGTGGTAGGAGGATCTCCTGGAGCAGTCACCTCAGCGACAGCAGCAGCCTTAGCTCAACAACCGTCCATCCTGCCCTCCCTTGGTGCGTCCGGTGCGATATGGGCGTGTGTTTCTATGGCGGCGTTGGCATGTCCTGAGGCTCGAGCGTCTCTGATTTTCCCTTCAAATATTTCATTTCCACTCCCAGCCGGAGCATTAGTGCTGGTGGGATTAGATATTCTGGGTATACTACGAGGATGGCGGTGAGTAAATAATATGAGTGTGCGTGTGCATGATCTGGGCTAATCTTGCTGGCTTCTCCCCCCGCAGACTCTTTGACCACTGGGCCCATCTGGGAGGAGCGCTGTTCGGGGCACTGTACTACCAGTATGGCCCGGGGTGGTGGGAAAGGACCCGAGTGTGTGTTGATAAAAATAGAGTACATGTAGCCGAGCCCCGTGATTAAATTGATTAGAGATGGGTGTGGTGCTGTGTGGTGCTGTGCTTGTGATTGTGGGCGGAGTCAGAAAAAAACAATCACATGCTTGCCTGACCCATGCACGAGCAGTGCTAGTGAGCACCAGCCAGTAAATAGTGACCTAGTCCGATCCTCGTTCCAAGATGAGTTCGTCTGCTCGCTTGTCCCTTGCTGAGCTCTGCAACCAGCCCCTGCCTCCCCCCCCGCCTTCCTCCTCATCGTCTCCGGCGTCGTCCTCGGCTGCTTCTTCCCCGTCGTCTCCAATGACCTCCCCAGACGTCGTCCATGCAGGCATTAAGCGTCCTCTAGCCATCGAGGATCACGACGAAGACGTGCGCATCGCTGCTCGTGCCCTTGGCGACATGCGTTCCCGTGCAGTTTCCCATGCACGAGCCCCTTCAGCTGAAGCATTTGCCGCAGTCTCCAAAGTCCACAGTCGCACCTGTAAGCTCTTGTTTCTTTGTTGAAATTTCTACCCGCATAAATATCTCACCCATTGCTATGTGCGTGCCTCTCTCAATGACAGCCTCTGCATCCCAGTCAACTCCTTTCTTGTCTCCCTCAACTACCCCCCCTTCAACTATCTCAAACTCATCGCCTCAATTGCGGCAACGGTCTCTAGACAGGGATCACCACCCCAACCACTATCATCACCAACAAGACTTATCGCCATCCGAAAATTCTCCACCACCCACAAAAGACTTCGTATCCCGCGTCGTTCACTCACCCATTGTGTCATCCGTCCTGAATGCCTATGAAGACTCCAAAAAGAGATCAAAGGTTGTCCAGGTCCGTATTCCTTCATTTCACCTTAAATTACCCTTCTATCTCACATGGCGTCTAAATCATAATTACTGATATACCTATATCCTTCTCTCAAACATCCAGATCGGTGCAAATCTTATGGAATCATCAGTCAAAACTATCTCTCGTCCGGTCATAAACCGTCTTCCCGTAAATCAGCTCGATGAATTTGCCTGCCGCCAATTAGACAGGGTTCGTATCCCCGCACTATTATCTCATACTTTACCTTTATTTCCTCCCCCGCAGATTTACCCTATCCGTAGTGCCCCTTCCAGTCCAAACGCTGACACTCCCAAAATCAATAATAATCATCATCATCTCTATACCGCATATCGAGACCCTGCTCCCTTAGAATCGGGTGCTTCGAGCCGTGCTCCGAGTGTGGCTCCTGATGATTATTCCGCATCAAATTCCCCAATCCGTGAGTTTCATTCCCATTTATAAACCAACGAGAGAGAAGAACCTCACTCTGATCCTTTTTCTTTCTTCTTGTTCATCCAGTTCCCATTCGAAACTTAACCGATGATTCTGAGAGAGGGAACAAGGCTAGGGATGACATAACCCACACCGCCAGGCCTTCTCAACCACAAGAAATCGCTGCAAAGAGTAAATGGCAGACGATGCTTTGTGAAGCTGGTGGCATTAGTGCTGCTGTCAGCCAAGAAAGCATGAAGCGTCTACAATACTGTCTCCAATGGCTGCAGGTACGTAGAAAAACCTTGCTTCTGCTTTCGTGTCTGAGGCACACTTCGCTGACATGCTACCCAGTATGCTACCAATAGGATCGATTCCCAGATCGTCGTCCTACGTAGCTTCATAGACTCCTTGACTCCCAAATCTCCACATGAAAACGATCCTCACGCGCTAGTCCCACTCCAGGTTATGCGCACTCTTACCGATGTCCGTCGAGATCTTGTGAAAACCATTCGTGAAGTTGTCAAAGTTATATCAACGTACGAGCTTTTTCTGTTCTGTTTTAAATAAAATTTCCCTCCCTTACACACTGTGCTGTGTTTTCTTAGTTGTGCCGGAAGTGCACTCCCAGAACCGGCTCGTTCAACCGTACGAACATTCCTTCTTCGTCTACCCGCTCGTTGGGCCAGCGCATCAGGCGGTGACGCATCCAACCCACCTTCCATGCCATCTTCACCTCGAATGCAACAACAACAACGTCTTCCAAGCTCCGAAAATCTTGCCGGTCTCAATAACGGTTCTTTACCCCCGATTCCAGCACAAAACGGACATGCGCAAACACAACAACAACAACAACAACAACAACAACAACAACACTCATCACGCCCGACGGCAGGTCGTGCAACGCATCCAACAGCTTTAGCAGCAACACAAGCGGCACAACGCGTATTAACGCTGGCGACAGAGTCTCTTGATATGATGCGGGGTGTTACGAACGTATTTAAAGAGAGTTTGGAACGTGCCGATGCGTAGGTCCTATTTATCCTCTTCCACCTCACCTCTCACCCTCCCCTTTTCTTATCGGATTTTTCCCAGATGGGTTGAACGATTTCGTATCGTTGGCATTCAACGTCATGATGGCACTAGTAACAATCTCCATATGCTATCATCCCCGGGCGCCGGACCGAGCAGCAGTAGTAGTAATTCAAACAATTCAACTGCTACTGCATCACCGACGTCACCAAATGAGATCAAATCACCCAGCGAACCTGATCTGCGCACCCATTATTCACAGACATCGGGTATTCATTCCGTAAAGAGTCTTTCACATGCTACTACTACTGCTCAAATAACCTCAAGCTCGAGTATCAGCACAAACGAGGATGAAGTGATGGTGGTGATGAAGAAGAAGCGAAGGAAGCGAATAAGTGATAACAGCATTGATGAGGCTGCTATGAGTAGTACTACTACTCAGGCTGGTACGGAAGCTGACGAGAACGGTCACGCTTATACTACGGGAGACACTCAAAATGGCGACGAAAAAAAAAGACAACCTAGTGATAATGGGGAGGAGGAGGAAGAGGAAGAAAATGATGAGACTGAGACTGAAGACGCCGTCGTCGTGCCTTTTAACTTTTGCAGTGCCAGTACGAGTGCGCGTAAACGCGGCGAAGAGAAGTTCGATGACGACATGGCAGGGACAGGGGCAATAGGGACAGCGGGAACAGCCACAGCCAATGAAATTTCAATTTCTGCTATGGCTTCTGCAGTTGCAGTTGCTGCTGACGATAACAATTATTTGCGGAAGAGGAATAATAATGGTAGTGCCGTCGACCCAGACGACTGCTGTTCAGACGACGCGTCATTTTATTCTGCGAAAACCCGGTCAATGGATATCGATTGATTTATTTTTTTTCTTTCTAATTAGATTTTTAATTTTCTTCTCTTCGGTTCTCGACCTTTTACCAACCGGGTCTTTCTCACACCGAATTTTTTTTTTCCATTTTCTTCTGGTTGAAGCCAGAGTAGACCCGATTCTTTTCTTTCAATTTTCTTTCAGTTCGAAGATCGCAGGATATCTATCTATCTATGTATCCCCCCACTTCCTCTCTCGCAAGTCCAAGTCCTAGATCCACCCCCGTTCTATTTCTCTCCGATCCGATCTTCAGTCCCGTTCTCATAGCTTTCCCAATTCCCATCTGGTCTCTTTCCGCAGTTTGATTTTGATTTTGATTTTGATTCTGATTATTATCTATGCAAATCAGATTCCTGATTCTTCTTTCCTCTTGATCTTTCCCCTCCACCCACCCCTATTCTTTAGCCCCCCTTCCCATCTTTCGAGGGAAAAAAAAAAATTGAGCATGATCAGTTTTTTTCAACCTTTGATAGGAAGTTTTGAAAAAGATTCGAGTTTTGGGGCTTTTTGGCTGACACTCGTGTACACATCCGCTCAGACGTTTGTTGTTCGTTCCCTCAGTGAATCTTTGTCCCGGTGATATTATTACTAACTTTAGATTTTTATTTGTTCGTTTGTTTTTTTGTGCCCATGTAACGGTTATAGCTCAGTTTCTTTTTAAAATTGATATATATATATATATTATATGATTTGTACCTCATTTACGCCTTGATTGACATTGCCACGCCAAGATCTCGTATATTTACATATATGTATGTATGTATGTATGTATGTATATCATTTGTCTTCTTCTCACTAACTGGAACAAAACAAAGTTTATTATGTATCACGGTGGGTTAGCAACCGCAACTATGCTAAAAAACATAAAGCCATGGTATTTCGAAAGTTGAATGAGGGATAACGCATAAAAAAATCAAGATCAATGATGTTGACGTCATATGTAGTGGAGAAAGTTGGAGTTGGTATATATATACGAGATATTCGAAAATGAAAGAAAAGTAAACCGTTAATAATCCGAAATGAAATGATTGGTTGATTCTCCTCATCAAGGTCGAGTTGCTTCCGGATCCGATAATAAACTCGATGGGCTCTTGATGGGTTACATGTGTGTTTTTTTTTTACATAACTCGACATTCAATCGAGAGGCATAGAGTCGATATTCTCCAACAGGAGATTCCAGTTAGACTGAACGGCATTCGAATAATTCCGCTCATCCTTTGCGAATAGTTGAACAGCCAGGGTAACGATGGTATTTTCTCGGTTGTGCAAGACAACGCGCAGTTCATGCCACATACTACAAAAGAAAAGAAAAAGCAAAGCAAGCAACTTCAGCAATAATCCTGGAAGAAGGTCATGAATTCGATTACGAGTGACATACCTATGTCGAATGAAAACGCGCCGGGAAAGTAACGTCGTAATCATAGCCTGATCACGCTCAATCGTACCAACAATTCTATCAGCCTCATCAGCCCAATTGTCTTTCTTGGCAGCTTTGACAGCCTCAAGTTTCGTCGAAGCAGCTTCGATGCGTTTCTTGATACGTTCAACCTGGTCACCAGATAGTCGGTCATGCCTAGAGAATAAGTCACGAGCGGCAAGATACAGATCGCGTTGTGTCTGATACGTATATATATATGACGGGATAAGAACGGTGCGCTAAATGATAAGAAATGTTCGCACCTTCACAGCCTCAAGTGTGTTGTTTAACATGGCGTGTGACTAAACCTTAAATGAGATGACAGAGTAACGAGTGTGAAGAAAAGAAAAACGAACTAACCCGCTGATCAGCCAGATCGGAGGCGACACGCGTATGCCCAGAGAGAGTTTTCAATCCGCCATGTACACCGGTACACAACTCGCAATCTTCACCTCTCCAACACACACCATTATCCTCAATCAGCGCATTTAGTGTCATCGTCATACGTGCTAAATCAGCCCCGGCCGATTCTCGACGTTTAATGAGCCGCTCCGTAAGGATACACAAACGGTGCCATTGCTCAATTACAAGACTGAGTTTGTTCCGAACGAACCTAAATGTGGGTCAGAACTTGCCTTAGATCCAGCAAAGCATGGGACAAATGAAGTTTACTGAAGTTTGTCCTCTAAATCGCTCGGAATAGCCATTTCTTCCACATGATCAACTCTTTTTGACATGGCTTCTTCATCCAGTGATACAATTGTATGTTTTCTCCACTCTTCAAAAGCGGGTTCATTCAGAAATACGGATAAAATGCCATCTTCACAAATCACGGGATGATTACTGTAAGAGAAGTTACTTGAGGTAATATGGAAAAACGAGACGGTATGCTTACATGACGAAATTTAACCACCGAATAAGCCCTCGGCTACGTGGGATGCGGTTTGTTAAATATGCGAAGTTGAATATTAGAAAGACTCTACAACGTACCGGCGCTGTTCCACGAAATTAGCATCAGCTAAAAATAGGATAAAGATAAGCCAGATGTAGCAAAACTAAGAACTGCATAACTAACGATTAACCCGTTTTGGTGGTAAAGCCGGCAGTAACCGAAATGGATATCTCTTCACCAGACAATCCCATAGAAAAACAAAGTCAGAATAACGTCTTTGGACAGATCCACCTCGCTTGAAAGACAATAGATCAGTGAGCAAGACAGGTTAGTTCCGTGAGAAAAGACTAACAGTAGTTTCAACTAGATATACCATATGTCTGGTCAACAAGAAACCTTGTTGGCCGATAATTTCTACGGTGGCTTTATCCTGGCGCTTCCACCATTCGGCAGGAAGACCACCTCCAGTGAGCGCAGACGGTACTCCTGAAGCGCCATTGACTTGGTTTGTTGTTCGGAAAGTTGCTGTCCATGGATCATCCGAGGAATATTGTGGAGCGGGAGAGCGTGGTATATCTGTTGAATCCATGGTGGGGACTAATGTAGAATTGGTCGTTATTACAGCTGATAGGTCCAATGTTGGTTCAGGGAGAGCATTTTGGGAGGCTAGCGCAGCAACTTGTTCAATGCTTATATCTGTTGAAACATCATAAAAAAACATTGTTTTTCTCATGTAATGAGGATTCTATACCTCTGCCAGTTTGAGCCAGCGCAACTAAAGCTAAAGCGACAAAGAATTCCAGTTTTGACACTTTTGGGCGCGAGCTGACGAGATTCACAATCTAAAACCAAAAATTAGAAAAGAAAAAAATAGTACGGGAGGATAACATAGTTAGACAAACACGATCAACGGTAGTTGCTGGCAGAGCCGAAGTTGCGAGAACCCTTGATAGCGCATTCACAGATACCTCGCCCGTGAAAGATGTATCGACAGCTTGAAACGCCTTGTTGTACGAATGAGGCGCAGTTGCATCGGCTTGCATTAAATAATCACTCTCAAATGATAAATATTATTCTTTTTTCGGAAATAACGAACCAATAACGTTGCTGAACACGGATGGTACAGCAGGAGGTGGTGGAGTCGTGATCGGACTAGGGCCTGCACTCCAGGGATCAAGACCGTCATAAGCAGAGCTTGAAAGAGGATCGTTGTCATCATAACTCGCAACCAGACCGCTTCCATAGCGGACGTTTGCCCGCGGTGTGTTGAACATCGTAGGCTGTTCAATCTGTCTTTGAGTTTGGTTTTAGCTGTGACATGTGTGACAGCCGTGATGAACTCATTCGTCTCCACATCGCTCAAAAAATGCACGCGAGCTTATGTTCGGCCGTTGCGTCCCTTTGTCAGACATATCCAGAGCACGGTTAATCAAGATGAAATTAACCATTTCTCAAAGCTCTCCTCTGGTTGGTGGGATGAAAAAGGTGACTTGAGAATGCTGCACAAAATGAATCCTATTCGTGTGCAGTATATCTTGGATAAGTTACAAGAAGTTGAAGAAGATGAAAACGGCGTTTCTTCACGCTATGGGGCACGTGCATTATCAGGGCTAAACATCCTAGATGTTGGTTGTGGCGGTGGATTACTCTCGGAGGTATCTTCTGTCTGTGCCGAATTTGACTCGGGGCCTTCGCTACATCTTTTTCTATAGAGTCTTGCCCGTTTAGGAGCGAACACTCTAGCCATTGATGCCTCAGAATCAAATATCGCTATTGCTTCCCTTCATGCTTCCAAGGATCCAATATTTAGTGGTCCAAATGCCGGATTGGAGTACCGACATACCACCTCTGAAGAACTAGCAAAGGAGCCAAACAGATTTGATATCGTCTGTTCCATGGAAGTACTCGAACATGTCGACAATCCCGCGCTGTTTCTGCGCTCATGCTCCAGTCTCGTTAAGGTGGCCCTTCTTTTCTTTTATCATTGTTTCACCTGTATATGATAACACTTTTTCATGCAGCCGGGTGGACATCTCTTTTTGTCTACTATCGCTCGCACACCTTTAAGCTACCTTCTCACCATCTTTATGGCAGAACAAGTTTTGCGAGAAGTTCCTCCTGGTACACACAACTACGATAAGTTCATCAATTCAGAAGAACTGATTTCGTTCTTCCGAGAAGAGATGGGCTGGTTTACAGGCGTACCTGGAAGATTGGAGGCCGAGGTCCGTGGTAATATATACCTACCTTGGAGTGATGAATGGACCCTCGCTGAACGAAATGATTCACTGACTTCACAATGTAATTACATATTTTGGGCCAGAAAACCTTCCCTATAGTTTAGTCTGAAGTGATTTCTATTATTATATGAGGTGTATTCTGCAATAAATCTACTATACAAATGAACAGGGTATAAACAAACTAGAAAAAACTACAGTGATAAAACGCTTGGCGAAGAATGAACTATGGTAAGTATTCTTAAGTGCGACCAGTCTCCTCAGCCGGGCCCTCGTTCGTAAAAAAAAACAAGCATAATCTCGGCTTCCACACTAAAATCTCGGAGGGCTGGCTAATTGCCTTCAAATCTTCATGAATGACGGGGGAAAAATACATCTGCCGCTGCAACGTGGAAAACCGTCAAGAAAGGTTTCTTCCTACGGAGGAAGACTTCCCAAAATCCTCTGTGAAGCCATGTGGGGTAATGCTCTAGTTACCATGTCATTCCAGGCACTAGGAGGATGTGTACCGCTATCATATGCCATCGAGTAACTGTTGATCATCTCAAGCGGCACTTGGTACGACATAATAGGCGGTGGTACTTGATGATGATGACGATGATGATGATGGCCGTTTGCATATGTCGTCGGCTCATCGCCGGAATATGCTGAATCTGCATCGGCCATAGGCTTATCATCTGGTGGAGTAGACGACTGGTCACCGAACGCGTACGGAAAGTCGATTTCCTTCGATGAAACTCTCATGTTTATATCGTCGTCCTTGACGGAGGAGGATGATTCTCTACGTTCTCGCTCAAAAGCATACCGGGCCTTCATCTGTAGTCGACGCATTGTAGTCTATAAATATTCAGTTCGCGACTGCAAAGCATAACAACATAAGCATACAAGTATCCTAGGTGGCTGAAGTCCGTTCTTCGAAGCTTCAAACATGTCACAGGCCTGGTCGAGGTGACTTAAAGCATCAGCGGCAAACTCGCATTCGGGTACACACGCCACCAAGGCACCCAAAGCAATCTAAATTAATGAAGAGTCAACCCACGGTCATTCAGTTGAAACTGTATTCAAAAGTGACAGTTGCTTACGGCTGCAGTGCCCGTATGACTCCAGAAGGGCGCCATCCTCTCCATCAGTTGGGGTAATTCGCGCCACAATCGAATCATATCATGTACAAGTGCACGGGCACTGGATAAAAAATAGTAACAATTGTTAGGAAGCTCTTTACACGCACACTTCCAAATATAAAATATGAGAATCACCTTTCATATGCAGTAACAGCGGATCTCCAATTCGCACTTGTCATGGGATCGGTCGTTCTGGCGTTTTTTAATATCTCCGGCACCCATCGTTTGTGAATATAAAACACGGCTGCGATAGAGTCAGTCAATTACGATGAGCGGAATTCAAAAGATAAATATGTATACTGACGTGCGGTGCGCCAGACTGCAGCTATATACCTTTGAAATAGCTTCCCAGGTGGTTCGTTCGGCAATGGTTGGTGAGCCTGAGGCCATGATAGCGAAGCAGGCAATGGATGATCGAGAAGTTTCTTCTCAAGTCGGAGAGTATCCTCATATGTAATATTCCTTTCTGTGGCGATATCACAGACTAGCTGTGTGAATGAGTATTTCCAAGGAAAAACTGATAGGAGCTTTTAGCGTGCGTAGATATAAAAGAGAGACGACTGAAATACTGACAATCGCTGTGTTGGTGATCGGGGACCGATACTTCTTTTGGTCTTTCACATTGAACCATTTTCGATACCATCGAGGTCGGTCGACCAAACATGAAACTCTAATACACGTGAGCGATGAGACAAGACTTATAACTTCGACACTAACCATCCAAATATCATTGCTAATTATTGTCAGCGTCAGAACATGTGACTAAAATGAGCGACTCAATTACCAGTAGAATTCCCAGAAGGTCTGTTTTAGACTAGCATGTTCAACGGGATCCGAAACAACCGCAGATAAATCACGATCTACATATGAGAGTTTGAGTTGATTGCTTGAACCGAAACAAGTTGCCACCCACGTAAACCGCTCTAGAGGTGGAAGAATTAAAACTATATGATGAATATAGGAACATATGTACGTACAGCAATTACAGCCTTAGCTAACACGCCGGTGATAGACCATTGATATTCGCGTCTATGGGAGGAGTCTGAAATTGTCAGGATCTACCAAGGCGGGTGTAACCTACAATTGTCGCCCAGGGTAAAGCCGGAAATACCAGACCATAAGTAGCTATAAGAATAATGATATAATGATGATCGACTGCATACATTTACGACTCACAATAGCGCGTATTCCATTGATACGGGGAAAAACGTCAATAGGAAAGCTGGCCATGGCCGCTCTTGCAAGAGTGAAATACTGATCAACATCTTTCGTCATTGTATCGACATCGATATGGGTGTCGTATAAACTTCCTAACAAGAATATCATGAACAAATAGGCTAACGTTTGTGCGTTTTCGACCGATAGCTCCGATGCCCGTTTATGGTTGGGATAGAAAAGATTGAGCAAGGTTTTTACCGTTAAAGGAACGGGAGATACTAAAGTACTAAATATGTGTTTAGTAAAGGTACAAGCGAAAGAAGAAAAGCAGAAACGTACTTCCAAGAATAATACCTGTGGTAATTATCGAGCAGCTCGATGGCACGGTCGTATGGTGGTAGAAACTTCAAAAATACGTATAGATCCGACGGTAGAGGCTGATCATGGAAGGGAAATAGCATGCTGAAAGAGATTATTTGTGGTGGGAAATCCACTGGCGGTGGTTTGCGTTTCGCGGGCAAGGGCGGGGCGGAGTCGGGGACGTCAACCGTATCATTTTCCTAAGATAGTCATGGTTTAGATATGCCGTTAAAAGAAGGGTGAAAACATACTGCAATCAAGTGCTGCATAGAGACGAAGTTTGGTGAGTTGTTGGGGGCCTGTAGCTGTGAGACGTACCTCCGAGGCAGCTGTATCACCGTGATACTGGTTCCCGTCAAGATGGAGAGAGCGCATGGCTGCATCCAATCCTACTAATTCATCTGTTTCTACTTGCCGTGGGTCGACTGCTACGTTGTCCAATGGTCTCTGAAGGTTGGGTACTGGGGACGCTGTACGGATTTGCAAGTCTTTAACGAGAAGTGGATGGGGGACATTTGAGATAGTATGCTGAACTTCCGAGATGGCCTGTTCAAGTAACTGTGCACGTATACTAAGTTTAGCCAAATCTTCATGCAGAGCTATCGTCGCGGGTTTGAGGGACCTTGATGAAAAGAGAGAGTATGTTCGTGTGAACCTTCAACGGTGGTTACGAGAAGCAGTCATACCGGGTACCCTTTACGATAGCGCTTTGAAGACAAGCTGCTTCTGTACCATTTTTCTTACTAAAAAAAAGGACAGGCTGAGCATCAGCAAGGACATTGGGGAGAATAAAGTTTGGCACCACATACCAAAAGTCGCCTATCGGAGGGGGTGAGAAGCGTTCGGAGAATGAGAAAGATTAGCACGAAAAAGAGGATCACGAACAGGGAAAGGGTCTTGAACACTGGAGCCTAGAAAGAGAATGAATACCATGGGTTTGGGCTCATCACCGGAACAAACACTGACCTGCGCTTCCGGCATTCAATGCACGGGGCTGGGTCGGGTCTTGGTCTTGTCCAATTTGTATGATCAATACGTCCTTCGCGGTTCATGTTAAAAGTAAAAGGAGATATGAAGGAAAGTGATAAAGCTAGAGCATGCCAGTGTTAACACAAACGCACAACGACGGGCATTCACAGAAGCTGGAATGCAATCTCTCGTCGCTTAGCGCCCACGTGCGGCCTGGTCATGTCACCCTTTTGGTTTTAGTTCAATCCTACTGATCCGCAAAAAAAGTTCGCGCTAGATCCGAATTCATATAATTTCGCCACTCAGTCGCGTATTTTTTGTTTGATATGTAGGCATTTGTTATTTCAAAAAAGCAAAAAGCAGATTCAACTCGAATGTGACGTCATTATTTAGTAGACATAAGGTACAAATTTCCACCTGACAACTTCGCAATATCGTTCCCAGTCTTTGCCGTATTTCACCGCACATCTAGAAACAAATTCAGTGGTGCCATATTTCATTTCCGAGAGGGACGGACCTTTCAAAATCTCGTCCGCAGCGATGGGTTAACACAGCAAAGAAGAACAGACCGTAAAAATAGGGGATAGGAGATGCGGTACCGACAACGGCACCCCATGTGATACTCTGCACCCAATCTGCAGAATAATTCTGTATCGGGTATCAGTATGAGAGGAAGCACTCATAGATGTTTGATTTGACATACGGGTTTACGAGAGTACGCCCACCAGCCGCTCGTAAGTAGTTTATTGCTAAAGTAATTGAGCTTGGGCAATGTACGGTGGATTCGGATGAGAAAGCTTACCCATGCTCAGTTTCAATATATGTTGGGTTATGAAGGGTTGCCCATGGTAATTGAGGGAACGTCCAACGAGGTCGATACGTTCCCTGCTGCATCATTTTGAAATGACTCTTTTGAGCCATGGATGTATCAAAACTAAACGGGGGGGAAGTTATCAGGTACAAGTTCCTAACGAATGACAAATGACCTCACATGGAGTATGCCGTCAGAAGGGTTACGTATAGTGCGATATACCCGGCGGTTGAAAATCTATACATATCGGGATGATGCATGGCCATATAGACCACGGAATAGCAGTACGTCTGATATAGCCGTCAAATTAAACTCGAGCAATGCAAACATAACAACACACGAAAGGAACACCTATAATCGGAGTCAATACCCCATTAGAACAGTAGGTTAGATACTTACCCGCAAAGTTCCAAAAGATAACCAACCAACCCCATCTTTAATAATAATAGACATTAGACGTCAAGCTAAATTAATGACCGACTCAGTGCCTTACTTTTCATAAAACATATCCCAGGTCTGGGGGATACACTCTTCGCCTTTGGCACTGTTTTGATTGAGTGTTAGCCGTCTCTCCGTTAAGTATTGAACTCACCAAGCATTCAAATAAAGCCAGGTGGCAAGGATCATGAAAGCCATGTTCTAAGGAGTTCCAATGTCCATCTCATATTAATTCGTTCGGAAACTTACGGGTGAGATATAACCATATAATTCATATTGCTTCAGCCCTCCCGAAAGAGAAATAAGGAAAAGAAGCATCCATGGAATCCTAACTTCGAGCCACATTTTGAGATCGACATTTCCCAGGCGAGGGTTCAAAATTGCTCCCATAAATACATCATAAAGGAAGTTTTCGGACATTCTGATTTGCAAACCCATAGCAATGGTGAAGAAGTAGGCGCCAAATGCAACCCCAAAGCCCCATATCATTGCCACTGTCATAAGTTCACCGAAATGATCAATTATCTCGGTGAGACGGAAGGTGCCAGTATAATGCAATGCTAGAGCAGTCGCGATAGTGGTATAAACGCACCAGAGCGCGTTACAGTTATACATGAGTGTTTTATAGTTCAAGGAAGGGACTGGAAGTCCTTCTTGCTGGTACCCGGGCATGATGAAAGCGACGAGGAGTTCGAAAGCTACAAAAGCAGAATACATTTTGAAAGCATATGCGGTGGGGTATGCGTCCTAATTACGAATGTCATATTATTGGAAAGAACTGATATAAATACATGTAATTGGACGTTTACCTTGACAACATGACCCCACATTCTCTCTAAAAAGGGCCTGATGTCGTCCAGTGAGGATGGTGTGACCAGCCGACCGTCGTAAAATGTAAGGCAGGCCCATAGATAGTACATCAAAATGGGGAAACCGACCATCATAGCGAAGACACCCCACGGACCACCAAATTCGTAGCTTAAGAACGTGTTGAATATTGCGTCCTTTTTTTAAAAAAAAGGACGGTTAGTTACCTCAAGTGTTGGTCCAATTTTTGGTCGGATAGACGACCCTTCTCGGTGATGTTGCTTTTGGCTGCATTCAGCGCAGACTTTTCCTCAGTTTTGTCGGAACGTACTGAACCATTTGCAACCATGGCGAAAGTACTGGGAAGGAGGGAAAAGAGCAAAAACGCCTTTCACAATATCGTACGTTCTCCCCTGACGCCCTGGATGGCTGATTGTGTTTGTCACGCGAGGTTGATGAATTAACGAGCGTCTAAGGCTCTTTGAACCGGTTCTTTTTCATGCAATCCTCCAAAGAAAGTCAAAAAATAAGTGAAGCCCAACAAGTATTAGACGGCGAGTGCTATATTTTCTCCCATGAGGTCGGGCTCATACTGAATGGTCTCAAAAAGATCTATATGACCTGTCTCAGTTGCTGAACACACAATTAGACCGCGAAACTCTTGCAACATGCGTAAATCTAATCGAACACGGCGTGAATCCCGAAGCTTTGGCTGTAAGCTTTAACTCGCAAATATCGTTTTCATATCGTTATTGACATGCATCAGACCGTAATACAAGAACTCCGGCGAGAAAACGCGGTCGCGACGCGTTTTGCTGATCGAGATGGAAAGAAGTAACGAGACGCAACCATGACTTTACATTCGGCTGATATTTGAGAATTGCAATCAATTTCTGTCGTGTTTCGGAGATGCCCCGGATACTCAATTTATGTACTAGTAATGGCCATGTTGACTTGTACTATTTTTTTAATGGAGTTATTATCATGTTTTATCGCACTTCCTGTGCAGAAGATCTAAGGATTATTTGAAGAATGAAGGTTTATATTCTAGGCAGGCATGTCAATGTGTAGCTTTACCCACCAGGATGATGTCCAACGATCCCGGAAATAAACTATTCGTCGATAGGTCAATAAATCCCTGGATTGCAAAGGTTGGATCGGCCTTATAATGGAAAAAAATCAAAGGGGATGGGTGGACTGCAACACCGGTCTCTCTTATAATTTTATAGCCATATCATTCTATTTCATCCATAAGACGATATAACAGCTGTCTACAAGACTAGGTCCAAATTCTTCGAGGACAATAGTTCCACGAAAAAAAAATTATCGGGACAGGACATTGCCTCTAACGATATTTAAAGCTAACGACAGGAAGGTTGTGACTTCCAATAAATAGTAAATTGTCAACCAACAGAGCAAATGGTTATTATTAAGATCGCCCTAGTAAAGTTCGTATCTGCGAATCCTGTCGTGAGATTTCCACCGTCAAGCGCAACATGCTGACGTTGCCTGCGCATTCATTTGCAGTAATGAGAAAACAAAGCCGAGTAAACGACAAAAAAGGAAACACATACAACAACGTCCGCCCAAATACACACGTATTAGGTGTAATAGGTATCTCATCATTATCAACAATGACGATATATGTGGTATTGTCTACTCCACCAATACGAGCACTCAAACTTCTAGGCCATATTTGCGCATCAGGCGTGAGTTCGAACGCTCGCTAAAAAATGTGGTTCAAAAACTTGAATTGTCGTGAAAATCTGCTTAGGCCGTCTTACATCTCCAATATGAAAGTACAGGCTTTGTAATTGACTGGTATTATCGACCTTCAGTAAACCCGTGTTGTTATCGCGTACAACACCAATTACTTTGGCGTACTTTTGATGGCCTCAGCGGGTAAACGCGTATATACCGACGCTATGGCATATAGTGCAATTGGGTAAATAGAATAAAATGCGGCATATTATCTTGGAGCTCACCTGCATCAACAACGCCCCGTCCTCCTTCGACTAAGTTTACTTCGTCGCTTCCTTCACCAATCCTAAAGCAGCACATATTTGATTGACTTGGATTGCAGTGCGTATACATCCTTACGTGATTGATACGTCAACAGCTCATAATTGTTTGAAACCAGGAGCTTTCGTATTCGGGACAAAGCTGACGTTTGAAGCTAGCCCGTCGCCGGGATTGATCCCGCCCCAATCTATGCGCCCCGAAGTGTTCGTAGCCAAAGGCATTATGAATATACCTGTCATATTTTGTTGTGTTACATTACTCTTGACCAGAGTGTCTGGTATGGTAGAAATAACCTCGATTTCGTCGGGGCTTAAAGTACCAAGGGTTTGTGCAGGCGAGCCGAGACCCAAGACACCATCAAAACCTAGAAAGTAGAATTCAGAGTTTGTAAATACTAAAAATGGCTAGAGTACCGATACATACCGAAAAAAAGGTTAGTTTCCTGACCCAATGGATTGTGTAGTTTTTTGTGGAACACCCGGAGGCTCCAGAATGTCGGTAACTAAATATTTAACAAGAACGCGATATTTTTCCTTTTTGCTCGCGCGAGAGTTTTCTTACATTCTTCACCGTTAAAGCTACCACCAATGGCATATTCGACACTAACATTTTGTCCAGTATTGCAGGACATGCTCGAAGGACGATAGGGATTTGACGAATTGGCTCCAACTCATGTATTCGCGAACCTGGTGTCCTGTAACGTCCATTTCCGACTTGAACATCCATAATACTAAACAGGCTGAATGGCTAAAGCCCATTAGTTAGCGAAAACATCATTCTAGACGTTGAACGAAGGCAATATGCTGTATTTACGTCGTTCGTCAACGGAGATTCCGGGAGTTGATCGTTGATCGCTCAATAAAGAGCGAGCGCGCATGCGATCTTTTCCCATTCTCATCACCGTTTTTCTTATAATGTTTCAGTAAGAATTCGCTACCACCAACACACATCTATATCAGCTGACAGAATGCAAACTTGTTTATTTCGAGTTAGGAAACACCTAGATGGTTACCGATGAATAATTTGTGCGCAAGCTTGAACTGCTGGAGCCTCAGATAGCACTAGCGTCATACCCGTCAGACATCATACATGATGTTCTTGATAGTAGGAGATGGGTTGAATTCCTCCACAGTTCCGGCCAAGTCGGCACCGGGCAGACCGATTATGTCTAAAGTTGCCGAGATACTTCCGAGACCGTAACTCGTGACAGCAAGTGACTAGAAGTGACTGCTGAGATTGGATTTTCGGGAAAGCCACAACTTAACTTGTATCACCAACTTATAAATGTCTTCCGAACCTCGTCTTGTTGATTCCTTCAGCGCACCGAAGGAGATTCTCGAAGAATTTGCAAATCTTGCTGAAGAAGAGGATATCGATCCATTCGCGGAAACAGCTTCAAAGCGTCAGATAGCCTCCCGCCAGTCTGACTATCATAATCGACGTTTCAACCGTCAGGCCGTCGAAAGCGCAGATGCCTTCCAGGAAGACAATTCAGAAGGGGGAGGCTACAAAGAAGCCATGCGTTTGAACAAACTTGAAAGAGAAGAAATTCGAGTTCGTCGTGCTATTGAAGAGAAAGAACGGAAGCAGCGGGAAGAGGACCAGGAACGAATGGACTTGGATAGGACTCCTCCTCGAGAGGAATTTGAGGCTGCTGCTAAGGAGTTGTCTGAGCTGTCCGCCGGTTCTAAGCGGAAACGCCGTTGGGATGTCGCAGAACCTGAAGAAACGAAACCGGAAGTTGACAAGGTTGATGTCCCCCAAGATGAAAATGCAGCACCCAGAAAACGCCGTTCGCGATGGGACGCTCCGCCTTCGGAACCAACCATCAGTGGAGTTGCCGATGCACCATCCAAACGCTCGAGGTGGGACCAGGCTCCTGCTCCCGAAGACGATGCCCCAGTACCGATGCAGCCCATTTACATGAACGCGCCTGGTCTTGTGGAAGACAAGCACAATCGCTTCCTCACTGACGAAGAACTGGATGTACTCCTTCCACCCACTGGCTACGTTATTGTCACACCACCAGCTGGATACGCAACAGTTCAAGCTCCAAATCGCAAGCTGTTAGCCACCCCCACCCCAGTGTTCACCGGTTTCCACATGCAAGAAGATTCAGATGCTTCTGCCATGGCTGCCGCGGCTGGACTTGCACCTGAGCTTCCTACCGAGATACCTGGCGTCGGCAGTCTTTCATTTTTCAAAGCAGAAGATGCACAGTACTTCGCTAAGATTCTTAAAGAAGAAGACGAGACCCAGCTTTCTGTAGATGAGATGAAGGAACGCAAGATAATGCGACTACTTCTCAAGATCAAGAACGGCACTCCACCGGTGCGTAAAACCGCTCTTCGTCAAATCACCGATAAAGCACGGGAATTCGGTGCTGGTCCGCTTTTCGACAAGATTTTGCCTTTGCTCATGGAACGCACCCTTGAAGACCAAGAACGTCATTTACTTGTTAAGGTTATCGACCGAGTCCTTTACAAGTTGGATGATCTAGTCCGGCCCTACGTTCACAAGATCCTTGTCGTCATTGAACCTTTATTGATTGACGAGGACTATTATGCCCGTGTCGAAGGTCGTGAAATCATCTCTAACTTGTCCAAGGCCGCCGGGTTGGCTCATATGATTTCTACTATGCGACCGGATATTGATCATGCCGATGAATACGTTCGCAACACCACCGCTCGTGCATTTTCAGTAGTCGCCTCGGCGTTGGGTATCCCATCGCTCCTCCCATTTTTGAAAGCTGTCTGTCGTTCCAAAAAGTCATGGCAAGCTCGCCACACGGGTATCCGTATCGTTCAACAAATTGCTATTATGATGGGTTGCGCCGTCCTTCCTCATCTGCGTAATCTAGTGGACGCCATTGCGCACGGTCTGCAAGACGAACAACAGAAAGTCCGAACGATGACTGCCTTAGGGTTAGCTGCTTTGGCTGAGGCTTCTGCTCCTTACGGTATTGAATCTTTTGATGGCGTTCTCAAACCACTCTGGAATGGTGTTCGAGTGCATCGAGGAAAAGGTTTGGCGGCGTTTTTGAAAGCCATTGGGTTCATCATACCACTCATGGACCCCGAATATGCCAATTATTATACTAAAGGTGTTAACCCAATTCTCATCCGTGAATTTGGGACGTCTGATGAAGAAATGAAGAAAATCGTCTTGAAGGTTGTTAAACAGTGCGCTGCTACGGAAGGTGTAACGGCCGAATACATTAAGGCTGAAATTCTTCCCGACTTTTTCAAGTCGTTCTGGGTTAGGAGAATGGCGCTGGACCGACGTAACTATCGTCAAGTAGTGGATACAACCGTGGAATTGGCTCAAAAAGCTGGTGTTTCCGTCATAGTGGGTAAAATTGCTGATGGTCTGAAGGTATGTTTTTGTGAAATCTATTCCATGCCTCTGATATGTCTTAACTTTTGTTAATAGGATGACGCAGAGCCTTATCGTAAGATGGTCATGGAGACTATCACGAAGGTTATCGCGACCCTCGGAGCTGCTGACATCGATGAAGGTCTTGAAGTTCGACTGGTGGACGGTATTATCTATTCATTCCAGGAACAAACAACTGAAGATCAAGTCATGTTGGATGGTTTCGGAACAGTCGTCAATGCTTTAGGCATCAGAGTCAGACCTTACTTGACTCAGATTGTCTCGACAGTTTTATGGCGGTTGAACAACAAGAGTGCCAAAGTCCGGCAGCAGGCCGCTGACTTGACGACCCGTTTAGCCGTCGTCATTAAGCAGTGCGGTGAAGATGGTCTACTCAGCAAATTGGGAGTCGTTCTTTTCGAGCAGCTCGGAGAAGAATATCCGGATACGCTTGGAAGGTCCGTTACCGTCATTTTTTTTGCATAATTACAATCAAGAAGCTAACATTAACTTTTAGTATCATTGCGGCTTTAGGTGCCATCGCAAATGTTGTTGGTATGACACAAATGCAGCCTCCCGTCAAAGATTTATGTGAGCACCTATTGCATGTCTATTTAAGTTTTCCATTGCTAACGCAATTCGATAGTGCCGCGTATGACACCTATTCTTCGTAATCGACACGAGAAAGTACAAGAAGCCTCAATTAACTTGATCGGTCGTATAGCCGATCGCGGAGCTGAATTCGTGCCAGCGCGTGAATGGATGCGTATCTGTTTCGAATTGTTAGATCTCCTCAAGGCGCACAAGAAAGGCATCCGTCGAGCTGCTGTCAATTCGTTTGGGTACATCGCAAAGACGCTAGGTCCTCAAGACGTTCTTTCAGTGCTGTTAACAAATCTCCGAGTTCAAGAGCGTCAGAGTCGTGTATGTAGTACTGTCGCCATTGCCATCGTTGCCGAAACTTGTGGCCCCTTCACATGCATTCCTGCCATCTTAGCTGAATATCGTACCGCCGAGCTTAACGTCCGAACAGGATGTTTGAAAGCTCTATCATTCATATTTGAATATGTTGGACCGCAATCGGCATATTATTGCGATTCGGTTGTTACGATGCTGGAAGATGCATTGACAGATCGTGATCTAGTCCATCGTCAAACGGCAAGCACGATCGTCAAACACCTTGCTTTAGGCGTTGCAGGGCTGGGTTGTGAAGATTCCATGCTGCACTTGATGAATCTCGTTTGGCCAAATTGTTTCGAAACATCTCCTCATGTCATTGGTGCCGTTATGGAAGCGATCGAGGCCATGCGCGTAACCCTTGGTCCAGGAGTGTTGCTAAGCTACACTTTGCAAGGCCTATTCCATCCTGCTCGTAAAGTCCGAGAAGTCTACTGGCGGGTTTATAATTCGCTATATTTGGGTGCTGCTGATGCACTTGTTCCGTTCTATCCCGATTTCGGTGAACTCAGCGAAGGGCCAAATGTTTATGATCGATATTCATTACAGATGTTTATTTAACAAAATCATAGGGAAACAAGGGAGTTTTATGATAGTTGGTGCTGACACATAATATTCTAACGATGTATTTCTATACGAAATAAAATTTGTCTTCACGTTATTCAAGCGCGGAACTGTCCGACATGATAGCATGGTATATTCAAACTGCCGAATACATACTCCTGTACGTGACAGATGAACACTCTAACTAGGTTATACATAGGAAGTAGGTTACAGTTAAAGGAAATATACGGGGCTATTAATATCCATAGTGTATAACAAAAAAAAACCAAGGGAATAAGAACACAAATAAAGATCCAGCTCCTAGCGAGTCAGACTTCGGGGTTAGTATACAAAAGAGACGACCAGAGCTAAACAGAGTACCAAGTATCTCATTCAGAATGGAACGGACGACGAATGCGAATGGATGAGACAAAAGGAAATAAATAAACAAAGAAATGAGAAGCCAGCTTCTTGGAGTCAAAACTCGTCGTGGGTGAATCGCCAATCGCTTTTGCCTGGGACACTGGGACTTTCGTATAATAACTTTCTTCCTTCTTTTCCAAATATACCACCAGGACTTTCCCCAAGTTCACGTGATTTGCGTGCAATCGCTAGTTCATCTGCTAAGAGAGTTTCGGGATCATATGGATCGTAGTGCTTTGACGGAGTACGGAAGGGACGGGGGAAAATAAGCCGTTGTGGTGTTGCAAACGGAGTGGAATTGCTCCCCCCGGGTGGTGGTGTACTAGGTTGCAATACAGTCTTCCATTCTGGCTCTAGACTGTTCTTGTAATGGGCTAAACTCAGCGAGGGACTCATTTGTATTCCTTTGTAGGATATAGGTGTTCGCGACGGGGACATGGGTCTGTATGGGGGTGTCCTGCATCGAGAGGGAGAATCAGGTCTAGATGAGAGGAAAGGCTCGGAAAGTAATGAAATTGATGGGAAATGCCGTAGTGAGTGAGATGATACATCTTGGTCATTTAATATCTTGGCAGGCTCATTGCGGTCAATTACGTTAGGTGAATTCTAAGATGTGAGATACTCGTAATCAGCAAGTGAGAAAATCACGTGGGAGATAATTCAATACCTGTAATTCAAAACCGGCTTCTAGTTTGGCCAAGATATTCGTTGGTGCACATTGGAACTTCCCTTGAGGATCCAATGAATTCCGTGGGGCCGGTGGAGTACTGTCGCAGGTATCAGAGGGTAAGCTGTCTGAAGGGTATGTACTTTGGGAGGCAGAGAGAGGCGGCGGTGATGAGGAAAGTGGTGGTGAGGATTTTCGGACAACAGGTTCAGGCGAGGATTGAGATCGTATTCGGGAATTCATTCGTCCGGTGAGGGTGGTCTCCACATTAGAATTCGACCGATTATGCATTCCCCGTCCTGTTGTTTTTGCCTTTTGGCTGCGTTGGGAACCGTCTTCCTCGCGACTTCGTTTCTTGCTACTCGAGTTCATCCCTGGGCCTGAACCTTTGGCACCTTTCCTTACAAAATTCCCGCCAGCGAAACAATCTTCGAATCCAGGTCTTATTCTCCAAAATCCACCTTTGAGACGCGTCTTGCCTTTGCATTTGACTTTCTTCGCTGCAGTCCCGTCTTGGTCATAGACACGCTCAAAAGCTTCATTTACACTTAGGCTATGTCGGATTGAGCTCATCCAGGCCTGGTCACGCCGATCGAAATAAGGATATATGGTTGAAATGAATGTGTAGATGTCATTGAGAGGTAAAGCACCCGCGAAAGATGCGCTAATAGCTTGTCCGATTAACGCTGCAAGGGACCAAACCGGTCTTTCTTCAAAATAAGGACCTGGCGGAAGAGTATATGGAGCCTCCATCGCGGAGATGGATGTACCTGAAGATGGACCGGCACGGGCGTTCATCATAGCTTGACGTTTTGGCCTTGGGGACGGTGAGTGAGGAAATACAGGAAGGGTCGGATGGATAGGAGATGATTCTCGAGGCGTCTGGACGGGTGATGATGAAGGGGGCGAAGATGACAAGACACGCGTAGATTCACTACTTTGTAGGCTCTGCCAACGGTTGACAAGCACCTTAACTTCTTATTCAGCACTGAGAAGAACAATCATGAAACAAATATGAAGTTACTTTACGAAGCGAGGTATCCGAATCGGAATCTTCGGATTCCGTTTGACTCTGGGTTGCCTGACGGGATTGCATGAAAGCATCAAGAGAACGCTTTCCCTTCGAGACCGATGACGAAGTAGCTGCTGGGCGCGCTGTGGGTTCGACAGGGGTGGGTGTGGAAGTGCGACTTGGATTCTTTCCGGCGCGACCAGCAGTGGCCGACGCGCCTTGGGAAGAAATGGTCGACGGTGGCCGTCGTAAGAGCGCCAACGCCTGACCGCGATAAACCGGGTAAGACGGGGGTAGATTGAGGGGAAACGGCAGCGAACTCTCGGGATAATTGTTGAACGGCGATTGAGTAGCGAGAATAGAGAGGTTAGAAGTACTGCCAGCAATGAGCGCAACCGCTGTCTTCGACGGTTGATGTTGTGTGTGCTGTGAAGAAAGATCAACGGCAGACTCGGGGACGTCAAGACCGTCCGACATGACAAGCAAACCGTCGAGAAAAGTCGGCCGGCTCAACAAATAAAGCGGGGAGGGGAGGAAGGGAAAAAAAAAGGCCAAGGGCCCGTGACAGCGATAGAGCGTGTCTGTGACGGAAGGAGCGTGTCGAGGTGTGACTATTGATGTGACGTGTTGTCACCGGCCACAGAGCGAAAATGACCGCGACCCTGAAGCCACGACTCGATCCGCTTTTATGGGCTCAGCTACGCCCCAGCCTGATTTCTGCTCGTAAAGCAGGTGGTGAGGATGCTAGTCAAACGTTGTCTGCAGGAAATGTCCCCCTAGTTCCCGAGAACAGGATTGCTACGTCACTGCGCGTCGTCCTACACGATACCAAAAGCGTGATGGAACAGGTATTTCCTGTTTCAAAACTTTTATTAGGAGTTTTCTCTTGACACGTTCTTGTTTTGTTTCATAGTTTTCTGATAAACTGAACCACTTACTTTGCGACGTGGATAAAACAAGGCGACAGATCGACAAAACTAACGATAACTTCGAGAATGCACATGAAAAAGTCCTCGAGGAACTCGTGGCAACGGGTAGGAAGCTAAATAGTTCCGTACATTATTTATATGCGTTATGGCTTTATTTAGTTAATCGATGTCAGAAGGGACTGCTCGAAGTACTTGACAACCCAGCACAGACATCCGATCTAAACGAAGTCAAAGCATCCCAGATAGAGACTGTGAAAAAGATGGAGCAGTTTGCAACAAGAGTGGATATCATTCAAAACGTTCATTTTCAAACGCCCCATTTTTCCTCGCCTACTAATAATGCCTTGTTGGTCTAGAGTCTCCAGAGTATTTTGGAGCAGCAGGGCCAAATTCTGACATGTCTATCTAGTCTCACACCAATGGCTGCTCCTTTACAGGACGTCCCACAACAATTACATCATATTGCATCACAACTCTCTCTTATGCAACCTCTATACCAAAGTCTTCCTGATCAACTCAAGCTTGTCCAACACGAAACCCAAAATCAAAATATTCAAGCAATTCATGATGCATTTTCAGCGGCATTTTCAACCCCTACAGAAAAAAACCTCGAGTCATTAGGTCGTGTCGTCTCCGAGTCAGCAACACTTATAACCGCTGCTATAGCTGGGAAATTTAACAACCCGCAAGACCCGACTATGAGCCAGAATCACGATAGACCGGCTGAATCAGAGGTTTGTTTATCCTTTTCCGATGGTATTACATTCCGTCTTCAAAGGGAACTCAGCCCAATATCAGCTTCGAAGTAAACCAAAATGTTCTAGGCAATGTATAAACACCAATCCAAATAAAGACATCTCGATGATGATGCTGAGACCTCGAGGTGGACAAGGCGGAACTGATACTAATTCTAGCTTAGGTGAATCCTGTGACCCAATGTCATGTCCTTCCGGTCCTCGGAAAACTTGTAGCGAACAAGAGTCTGAGCGAGCTCGTTTAGTCAATCCAACTGCACGAAACAAAACTGCGAAGAGTACTTCGGTGACGAAAAGAAAGTCGAACACTGCATTTCATTCAACTGCGTCTAGAACGAACAAGAAAGTTATAACTAAGGAATCTAACCCAAAAGCTCAGGACATTGCAACATTTGATAGGGTCCTTCGTTCACAAAACTGCCAGACTGAGACTGCGCTACTTTCTGGAAGAGGCGATCAAGCTGCTTCATTATCAAACGAATCTATTCCGTCTGTCAACCCTCTCAACAAGATCTTAGATGATCCGCCATCTACTGGTAGTCGTGACGAAATTTCTCCAGTAGTCCCAGCTCCTCTACCAAAACGAGTAAGTCACTTTATATCCCACCATCGCACTAAAACTCCTAAACCACGACGTATCAGAGAATGTTACTTCCTTCCGACCCTGATCAACAAGTGGACTTTGAACTAGACTGGGGCCAGATATGATCTGAACAGTTCCATTTTGTCGCGGATGCTCGAGCTTCCATTTACCGTGGAGTGTATATGCTGCGCGTTTATGTGAGAAATGAGACATGCTTTGAAGTCTTCGAATAAACTTCCTTTTTTCCTCTGCGTGTTAGCATCATGACGCATGACACCCTATTAAGTCCAGGTCCAGCATAAGAAAGAATTCGCTTTGCCCTGAAGGCAGAAATCATTTTTCTGCTAGACGGTTAACGCCTAAGGTTGCGAGAACATCCAGGCCTAGAATTCTGCCCTTAGTTACTTCCTCTTCTGAATACCATATAGAAGTCATCGTAGCTGAATCTCCTAGCAAAAGCGGCATTGATCATGGGCAAGACCCAGGAAATTGATAGGCAATCGTGTGTTCATGTGTTTCTAAGGAACTTCATTCTCCTTAAAGGACCGAGATAAAAAATTTTCAAAAAAAAATATTTGTGGACAGCAAAGGAGTTCGTCAATTTATGAGTACTAGACATACGTGTTGTGTTAGGTATCCATCCAGTTTCCACCTCCTATATACTTAAGGGCAATGGGGACCTCAACTGAACTTAGTTGGCAATTTTTCATCTTAAAAATGCTTTGTCCAGGCAGGTGTTGAAACTAATGACAAATGAGTTTTCGAGCAATTGATGGTTGCAAATATATTCCGATGAAACTCGCACCTTAAGTTTTAAAGTAAGCTTTAAGTTACCGGTAGTTTTTTGTGCTAGCCGATGGTATCGGCAGGCTCTTCGCCATGCTCTCGGACCGTTGATCATTATGAGCTTAACTCGCGATGACTCCACTGAAAATAACTCTTCGTATTAACATCACGAATTTTGAGGGTAATAATCAATTTGGATTCCCAAGTCAGGTGCTAGTTCTTGTCCCTATCTTTTTGTTGTCTTTTTCCGAGATTCTAGAATGACGTCCGGTAAACATCGTCTCAGCACGTTCAGGAGTGATAATTGAAAGCGTAGTGCCTAGGGTGCTCTATCCATTCATTTTCAGTTTAATAAGCACTTCATCAATCTACGGTCATACTTCCAAATCAAGTGCTGCCAAATTAGCAACGTCTCACCATTGAAGGTGCAATGACAGCACTAGCTAAAAGCGGCCTTTCTCTATGGTTGTTTAAGGCTTCGTATATATAAATGGGAGGGCATCTCCCGTTGTCATTTAAATTAACGTTAGTAGTAGACTATTGTAAGTACCCGTGAGGTACCGGAAGTGCAAAGCACAAAATATAGAGGTAAATCGACAACATATGTATAATAGATAACTAAACACACACACACATATATATATGTATGGATGAGGTGTGTGCATAAATGAGGCAATGCCCGAAGGACAAAGAGAGGGAACGTCTGAATACATAAAGGAAGGAAATTGCGCAGCGGACAATCGTATTAAATGATGTAATCTAAATAGGGACGAAAGGAAGTCAAAAAAGAATGGCTCCGAGTGTAAGGAGTGTAGCTCCCTTACAGTATAGTGATGAGCGACGCCACATCATAACACTAGTGTGACTACAGCTAATCGCTATTCCTACTTCTTCTTAGATAAATTAAATTTCGTCTCAGCAATTCCTACTCGACGGCCCTGATCGGAACTGTCGAAAACAAGATAGTATTGTGACCTGCGCATAAAATTTCAATGATGAGCAACTACGTATTAGGAGAGACACATACAACCAATACAACCCATTTATACTAAAACTTTGAGGAAAATTGCTTTTAAGCGAAGTATCTCCCAAATTTGCAGCGATAAGATATGTGGCACCGGGTGCTCCATCAATGTCGGTATTGAATTCCTGAGGCCATATTTGGGCCTCAGCTGTGAATTCGTATCGAGTCTACCACGGAATAAATAAACCCCCACACCGCGGAAAATAAACAAAACCTCACATCTCCTAATTGAAAGAACAGGCTTTTCAATTGTCCGGGATCATCAACTCTCAACAAACCAGTCTTGTCGTCTATAGTAGCATTGGTTGCCTGCATGTAACTCTGAAAAGACGCATTCGTGAGCCCCAACAACGTCGTGCCTATAATCAACCCTACGTTCAACCAGGCAGAATAGCAGCACATGGCGGAGGCTTACCGGTATCCATGATGGCTGGACCATCAAGTATCATCGTTGCATTTTCTCCCTCACCATATCTAATATAAACACGATGAGCTACGTGTATTTCAAATAACCAATTTGAATTAGATCCTACGTGATTGTTTGATTAACGCTATAAAAACGGACAAGGGAGGAGTCCTTCGCCTCCAAGTTAGGGACATAGTTGATAGGAGTTGTTAGCCCTTCTGTACTTATTCCGCCAAAATCAATGTGTCCTGAAAGGTTTTTACCCACGGGAGGTATAAATACTGCAGTAATATTCCGATGTATTATTTGTTCCGTGAGCATATTATCCGTTGGAGTAGGAATAAGCTCATGTGGCTGCACCGTGTCGATGGTAAGATCAATCGGGCCAATACCGACAAGACCGTCAACGCCTGAACAAAATCTTTTTGGATATCGTGAAAACTTGGTGACAATGTTACAATACCTTCAAACCCAAACGATACACTTGCTACCCCGAAGGTTTGATTGATTGAGGGCACTCCAGGAAGTTTCATAATGTCAGAAACTGAAAAATGATATTAGGACTTCAGCATCATGAGAGATTAATTTTCAAAGCTTTTCTTACACAGACTGCCAGTGACATTTCCGGAACCATATGTAACGTTAAAATCTTTTCCAATATCACGAGATTGGTCTGAAGGAAGATATGGGTGGGATCTATTAGATCCTATCCATGAATTCGAGCTACCAGAGTCGATAAGAATTGTGTAATTCCCATTTCCAATTTGAATATCCATAATAACCCCGAACAGCTGAAATATAATTAGCAAATATACGCCATTGAGAATCAAGGTAGGCCGTACGCCGGCATCCATGTTGGAGGCATCAGGAGCACCAGGAGGTAAGAAGGGAGACTCCGCGGGATCGCTGTCGCCAAAAAGTGCCAGAGCGCGCGCAAAATCTTGTCGTATAATATCGTGCCCAGTTTTTTCACTGCCACGAAGATTATCAATCAGTCTAGTGGGTATAGAGAATGTGATGTCTTGTGAGACAGCGGAAGCTCTAACGAGGGTTTGGTCGCCGAAGGCAGAAATAATGGCACATAAAATCAAAGATAGAATACACCCTTTCATGGTGAATCAAGGTACTTGGGGGTTATCGGAAACAGCAGCGAATGCCCAAGGTATTATATACTATGCACGCATTCATACCCGATTGAATGGCCCGGCGGTCTGACACCGACGGCTCTTTCTGAACGTATATATGACCAATATCGAGGAAGCATCAGTGGAGCAGCATTTGAATTGACCGAAATGACTCTCACCCTGCAATAAATATTGTTTTGAGCACCCGCTCGTTTCTCCAGTTTCTCTTCGGCGATTCACAAAGGAGTGGAACGAACTATAGATTACCAGAAGTTTGACGACCTTATTACATATGGCGCCATGGCCATGTGCCGACCAAACCTGTCTAAGTGTTCTTCTATTACGAATCCTTTCTTGACCTCTGGTCTGGTATTGTCTTCCAAATGATGTCTACTTTAGACACACTCACGCTTTGAGTAAGTGAATGACAAGTATTCATTTGACGCTGAACTCGGACCACTAACGGATATGGTGGACGTGATTTTGCTTTCGAGTTTATTGCCATGCTTTCTTCTCAAACGACTCCTCACTTTTCTATTGCTGTAAAGGTATCACACACGATCACTACATCATTCCAAATCTAGGAGAGCAGAGATTTAAAAGCTCCAACAGAGAAAAAAAATTAACAGCTATCACTGACAGACTATTTCTTTATGTTCAACTTGGCACCCATAAGCTCAGCCAAATCATCCACGCTCGTGTCTTCTTTCTTCACTTCTGGAACTTTGACCTCGACTTCCCCAACAAACCGTGTTTCTGTCTTTTCGTCTTTGGCATCTTCCGACTTTAATAAGGCATCAACGTCTTGGTCTTCTGTAATCAATTGTCCTTCGCGTGTCGGATCTTCCATACACTCCTTTAAGGCATCAATGGCCTCGTTATCTTCAAGATCGTCGTTATCGGCAACAACAAGGACCTTCAAACTCGGGAGTGTATCTTGAATTATGGTGGACAACTTTTCGTAATGAGCCTCGGTTAGATCATTTCCTTGAAGCATCAAGGTATGTAGATCAGGATATGGACTTTCGCCTAGTACATTGATTATCTCCCAGCTTCCAACGTCGGTTAAATAACAATCGCTGAGGTCTAGGTATTCAAGATGTTTCGCATTTCGAACCGCATCGGCAAGTAATCGCGATCCTCGACTATCTGGTGCATCGTCTTCATTATCTTCGTTCCGCGACGTTGAATCGCGTAAATTCAAGTAACGCAAGTCATGGCATTTCGCAAGACCTTTCGCAATGACTCTAATACCGTCTTCGCGAAAACCATTGTTCGACAACTTGACTTTTTGGAGGTTGGGATGTGCGGCAATCGCCTCGCCCCATGCAGCGGCGGAGCCGTCTTCGAGACGATTGCGCGCACAGAGGAGCACGCGGAGGGCAGATGGTCGGCCACTTTCCCGGCGTTTGGTGGCAAGCTGTTGAATTGCCTCCGCGATGGCTTTTCCTGCCTCAGGGCCGAACCCATTGTTGACAAGTTTTAGAACCTGCAAATTTGATAATTGGGAAAGGAAGGGTATCAAGACGCGATAGATTTGAGCGCCAACCGCGTTGTCGCTGAAGTTTAACTCGATCAAAGAGTTGAGAGAAAGTAAAGGCGAGCAGACGTGTGGGAGGGCGACTAAAACTTCTTCGACTGGACGACTGGCGAAGATGGCTGAGAGACCTGCTGCCTTAATTTATTTGTTATAGATTATTATTATTTTTGCTTTTAGTTAAAGCTTCTAAAGCAGATTTGATTGACAGATTATACCTTAAGATGCTTCATTTGAGATAATAGACTGCCTAAAGCCTCGGACGCTGGAATACCAAATGTATTACTCGTCAAAACTAATTCCTGTAATTCTTCGACATTCGTATCGGTAAATAGTTTCTTGACATCTTCAGCGGTTTCTAGACGCAGTCCCTTGTTGGCGATGTTGAAGATGGATGAAGACATGATGACATTCAAAAGAAAGATAAGCGCCCAGTATTAGGTAAATCGGCGCGCCATCGATCTGCTTCAAATCCTCTCATCCCGGATCCGAGCCATCTCCAATCATCATGAATAAATATTTGGGCTGCAACGATCATACAAATCGATTAACTAACAACGATAGGTTGCCGACCGCAACTGAGGATTAGAGTTGAGAATACAGGGATCTTCGGTAGGCATCTCTACAGGCTATTTATACATTCTCCGGGGGGGCCCGATGTCCAATACTAGTTAGTGATACAACACATGATTGATAGTAGGCCACATCTGTACTTCTTGTGTGCTCCGCTCTCGCTCGTCTCAATACCGTTGAACGTGCCGATCTTTTCGAAGGCGCCTGGGGTTGAAGATCACCGGTGAATTGAGTGCAATACGTGGTTTGAATTGGGATACATTAAGAGCCAGGTCACCCCAATTCATTAGTTCAAGCATCATAGAAACCTGGCTGACAACGAATTCGTATACATATACTTGCAAACGAATACACTATATACATTATAATATGTATTCATATTCATTTTGCCAGCACATACATATATTCACGGGCGCGTTAGGAAGTTCAGTGATTGGCAGTGGCTGCTCCGTTCTTTCAGGTTCGACATCGTTCGCCCGAAAAGCTGTGTTCAACTTGGCTCAAAAACGGATCAGAAGACATGCGTGTTTTTAACTCTTACGAAGAGCGGAGCTTCTGAATTGGAAAAACTCCGTAGTTGGGCGCCGCAAGTTAAAGATCATTGCCTAAAGAATGAGAACTAGGAAATGGAGGTACCTTGGGTACTGCTGGGCACTCGCAAGTCCCGGCACTCACTGATTATGCAGCCCGCGTTTTGAAGCCAGTCTTTACCAGTAGGGCTATCTTTCAAATTCAACTATACTCCGGCGTGGTTGAGGAAATCAGAGAAAGGGGATTAACATATCAACTGAAGAGTAGTTAAACTTGTTATCGGTTCGGAGTTGTCGGTTTTCTATAACTTATTTCAAAGCGGACAGGGAAGAGGGTGTGACCGTGCCGTGACGCCTCCTCAAAACTTGCATCATCCTCGTTGTTTTTATGGATGTGTAAATATTGATCCGCTCTTCCAAACCCATCCTTTCTTTTATAAGTTCGCACAATTCATGGGTCATAAATCTAAATCGTTGTGCGCCCTCCCAGACTGAGGTCCAGCTACGGCCAAATTGCGCTTCAATTCGAAAGCCTTCCTTTTGCCGTAGTAATCTTCAAGATCTGATATCTGATAGCTTGCCTACCTGTGCGAAGCTGTATAACAACAAGTATGTCTCTCTTATGGGCTCATTGTTTCTATCTCAACTTTCATTTACAACGCCCTAATTTTTATGTAACATAACTGAGCTAACACATGATTGATTTTAGGGCACACGGATACCGGAACAAGAAGTGAAGAAGTTAAAAGAGCAGCCCCGCCATTTTTGTCCATTCAAACAAAGTGTCAGACAATAAGCCACATTTAGGCATTTGAGGATATCTGGTCACCGGTCCCGGTTACAGTCCACTGATTTTATTCTTCTGGCCAACACACTCGTCTTCATCAATCATCAAATTCTATCATTCACTTGATTTCGCGCTCTTCGCCCGGTTTCAACTTTGCGTTCACCCGGTTAATTCACGCGGTAGTCAAGGCGAATACTATTGACCTACATAATCAAATATAAAGGAGCCTATTGCCAACGGAATAGTTCTGGAGCTTTGACACTTGTTACACAAACCTCTCCCACTTTTTTCGCCTTAGAAACTTTTATTCTTTCGTAGGTCACTCCTGTCTTCCAAACCAAGGAATCATGTTTCTCAACGATACCAATTAGATCAATTATCATGCCATCTCCCAATCCACCACCTGTTCATTTCAACGGGCCCATCGAGCTCGTACGAATGATATTCGACACAGCCGCCCAAGAAGACAAGCAAAGTGCTTCCACACTCATGTCCGTATGTCGGTCAACGAAAGACTGGGCTTCGCCAATTCTTTACGACAGCGTAGTCATGGACAACCGACGCGCGGCCCGTTTCGCAGACATCTCAAAGAGCTCCAACGTTTTACAAAACACACGACACTTGAAGGTCGACTGCATGCCTACGGCAGACGCGTCATTCGTCGCACTCTGTCCTTCAGTGGAAACTTTGACTATAGCGAATTACGATTTACAGCAGCTTTCGCAGTTAGCATCAAATATGGCGCGCTTGCGGAAAGTGAATGTCAAGGGGTGTATGCGATATGCCAGCGTCATTTCTGGGGTGGGAATGGGAAACGTCACGCACCTCACTTTCGAAGACGATGTACCTCGTCTCGACGCCACTTTCATGGACAGGCTGCGTAACCTGACATCCTTCCAATGCAAGTTCGTGCGCTCGAAAAAGACGATGCACGAAGAACTGGAAAGATGCCTAAGCATCGTTCTCAGCTGTGATAGATTGAAGAAGGTGACCATTGTATGTTCACCATCGGATGAAAGATACCTCAGGGATCGTGTTGGATCATGGACGGCAGACGCTAGAATCAGTTATCATTCTCCTTAGCAGACGCTTGGCCCAAGTGCATGTACGCACATTCCGAACATAATGTTGTTTTATCTTTCTAGTTTCCTCACCAACAAATGACGGCGTCATCAGCACTATTAGCCATTCGACTATGCTTAAAATGTTCATGGTTCATCCCCACCTTTTTTTTTTTCCGTTTTCGCCCTTGATCAACATGCTTGTTTGGACATAGACCAAAGGACGTTGTTTGTGTAAATTGTATTATTTCCTCTATGTAAACTCCTGCGTAAACGTCAAATCTACAGCTTCAATTCATACTAAATTGGACCCTCATAATCCATAGCCACGACTGCAATATCAGCATCTTCAACTAAATAATATCGACATCCACTCCTATAATTTGAAGATAACTACTATGGCTCCATATGGTTAGGATATAATTCATATGGCTTGACTTCAAAAGAAACTACTAATAGTACATCACTGGCGGAGTTAAACATCTCAACATGTGTATATTGTATATTTTAGGACTTAGTATGTTTCTAATATATATAACTCAAAAAACTCTAATCATCTTTGGAGATATGAGAAATGGAGGCTTTGTGAGCGGATCTTCTCGCATTTAGTGAAGCGCCAAGTGGCAACTTGAAGCACATAGCATGAGATGATGTATGAATCTTGTTTGAGATTGGACCGGTACTGCCGGTGATATCAGTTTGATCAGACTCGGACTTAACGGAATCCGAAGATAAAATACTACTACATAACTACTGCGGATTACTAGAGCGTTTCAGCTCACATGCTCGCCAGTGGGGGATTGGAAAACTGATCCTGTTTGTATCAAGCTTTATTCTCACAGGTATAATTCGGGACACTGAAGAAATCAATCATTTTGGTAGTCGTGATTAAGTTCGGTTTAAACAAGTGCTATGTTGCATGCAATTTAAGTTGCGCGTAGGAGGTTCCTTGAGACTATGTAGTATTAGTAGCAGACTTTTTTTGCTATGAAGCTCTTCGAAAGTTGAACGTTGAACGTTGAAGCCCGAGGACAGCCGGAGGCAAAACTCCTTCATGAATCCATCTGATCCAAACAGTTTATCTCTGCATCAACATGATGAGACGTCATTTAAGCTTCGAAGAGGCACCAGCTGACAGCAGCCACGGCTCACTGGAAAGGGCGTCGCTGATTTCAGGACCCACTGGCATTCTGGTTTTTGTAACATTGATGAGCCAACCAAAGCGCATCAGTTATTCAAGGTAGCGTTTTTTTTAGAAATTTTTTTCAATTTACCGCCGCAGTACTTATCCAGTGAAACTGGAGAAGTTGTTCGCCGCCATTGATGGCACCGGTGCAATTCTTGATTCTCAGCCCAGCCACACCATCTAATCTTGAACAGCTTGGTCGAAAGAGGTAATGGCAATATTATTTCGACTTCCCAGGATGGTGCCGGTTAGGAGTAAACTTTACAGCAATACCAAATAATGGGCTGGTACTTACTATTCACCGGGACCCATTGACATTTCCTCAAAGCGAACAAGGTCCATGACACACTTGTTATGTAGCTGTGGTATTTTGAGTGATCAGTCCGACTCCATCTATCGTGTATAGCCCACCCCCGGATGTACGACCGTAGATTGATGAAGTGATTCTGAAAATGAATGGATCTCCATGCTTTCAATTATCCCTCTTGTTACTTGTAACATCCTGAGACGATGTTAATCGGACGTCGTTCTAGAATCTCGAAAAAAGACAACAAAAGATACGGACAACAATTTTGCGAACAATCATTCAACTTAATTATTACCCTGAAAATTCGTGATACAGTCGAACCTCCTATAATCCATGCCACCAATAACCCGTAGTCACCAATAACCCATAGGTCATCCCGGATCCCGAGTTGGTAGGCGGGAAAACTAGACCCATAACCCATACGCCTCCAATACCCCATAATCCATACCCCCCCTATAAAAAAAACCCATAGTTAGTAATACAGTTTGTACATGTAGTCATCACTGCAGGGTCATAGATTTGGCGAAAATCAACGTTCTGAGCTAAAATAAAATCACACCACACAAAACATAAACATCACCATGACTTCAGTTCCTTTAGAAGTTCTCAAGAAAGGTCTGGAGAGGTTAAAGAATAGTGTCCAAGATAGAAAAGAGAAACTTGAGGCACAACTGGCGAAGCAAAAGTCTATCTCATCTGAGGATGAAGAGTGGTTGGATAATGATGCGAATCTTATTGTTGAATAACGGATAATCCTACAGCTAGAAGAAGTTACAAACTATGAAGAGGAATTTGAAGGGCTGGATGGTGAGGAGAGGGAGGTTGTGGAAAAATTGAAAGGGTGGGATGGAAACATATCTAAAAGGTAAGCAAGAAAAAACGCCGTCAGTCTCATCATTTTTCTTTTTCTAGAGCATTTTGACCTGCAAATTCGATCTTAAATGTGTCAGAAAATCGTAACACCTATTACATAACTCGGCGTCTAAATTTCGGGCGGTCTAATTTTTTTTTCGGAAATTGCCGGGTTTCTGCTAATCCATAGTCTCTAATAACCCAAAGGCTGGGGTGTCCACCGAGGGGTATGGGTTATAGGAGGTTCGACTGTATACGGACTGAGATGTTTTTAGATGTCAATACGAAAAGAGCTATTTTCAGTGGTGTCATCGCGAGTAATGATCGACGGTCCGAGAACCCGGCGAGAGGGCTGCCGATACCATCGGCTAGCATAGAAAGCTACTGGTAACTTAAGCTTACGTTAAGGTGCGAGTCCCTTCCCTGCCCTGCGGAGCCTTAAGTCGGAGTGTGAAAGGGGTCGGCCGAACAGCCTGAGTGCCAGATTCGGGCTTGGCTCTTGTTCCCGACTTGAACTATAGCAGACTGTAACTCCCGTCTCTTAGCGAGTGCCGTACTCTGACTTGAGTATCCAACTTTGACTTGAGTATCCAAATTCAGGTATACATGTTTCTTTATACTCTGCTAAAAATCGGCTATCCGCAAACACATCTCGACTTTTTTGTTAATCAGTGTCAAATACCCCGATCTGTTTTTCAAGCCTACTTCTACGATTACAAAGAGTTAAAGGTTATGAAGCTCATCATTCCCGAGGCATCCCTACTCTTCACTGGGTCTAACTCCTGGCTCAGCTTGATCATTGCCAACTAGAACGTTCCGCCAATGACTCTTTGCCAATTCCTTGAAAGCCAAAAGACATTACAAAGCCAGCTTTCTGTACCTCAGGGATTCCATACCTTCTTCACTATGACGACGTGGGTGTTTTGAGGCTGTGACACATTTTAAAACCGTAGTCTCGGCAGCAGGGTATTGTGCTGTAATGACGGCGGCATTCAAACCCTTCGTAATAGGTACAAGATAAATAGTCAAAGGGATGTCGTATCATGTGGAAAGAATGAGATCGTGCTCAGCAAATCCAAGGAGAGAAAGAGTGTCTAGCAAAATCGTTAACAAAGTTTTCCTTGGTGGCTTGAGTGGCGAGATCTAGGTAGGCGAGGTAGCGAAAAGTCGTATCAGGTAGATTGGGTTCATCGGAGACGGATGTCGTTCAAGATCCTTGGATCCAAATGATCCAGGGATGGCTCTGCATCAGAGCCAAAGAACTCTGCTGGTAAGGTGGTCGTCCAATTGCTGCCCGATTTGGCAGATCGTGTGAGATGCGACTGTTGGAATCCCAGGCTCGACGACGTAGCAGACACAGAAAAGGTGAGTAGTATTAAGCGGTGGCTTAGGTAAGATACTAACTCATATTCTAACAGCGACATATCATGCGAGGCTGGAGTTACAGTCTGTTATAGTTCAAGTCGGGGCTGGCAAGTTCGTTGACTCATGTGGTTGTTCGGACATTGACAGGAATTAGAAAGGGGTGATGCTTCCGGGTTGTGGTTTTCGTGCTCGGAGGACTGCCGCTCACGGGCACAGCGGCTAACGGTACGCCAAGTTTCAAAATACAGTACACTCATTAATACCAGCATGTTTAAATCTATTGACGACGGTGGATGTACTTCCAAGGACCTTATGGAAAATATTAACCTTGCTTCCAACACCTAATGAGACAGATCCGAGTCGAGTCCGGGGGTCGACGGATTGTATACGCGCATACAAACGACTCCGCCACCTTGAAGACGAACGGTGAATTCCTCGCCGTGCGCAGGGCTGATGAAACTTACATAAAGGCGGTCCCAACACATAAAAACTAGCGATGCGTCCATTATTCCCCCTTTGTTCCCTTTCTTCGCCCCCCATGAAAGGATATTCTTTGCTTTTTACCCTATGCATAAGCAGTCTTGTAGTCTGCAATGACCAACTACTCGTTCAGGCTCCCGACAAGCTAGCATCAGCCTCGTACTCTGTAGAATTGACGCTAAATTCCTTTTTTCATGGCCGCCAGAGATTGAGTGGTCATGACATTGTTAGAAATGATCGTGCACGCGCTGAATTTCTATTGCGCAACGCACCCCAGGAAGTTCCATTCACAAACATCGTAAATACAGTTTTCATCTAACGTCTAGAATAATGTTTTCGCTAACCAACGGCCGTTGCTTTAGCTGGGGGGTGCTACCATGGATGTTCAAGTGGGAGATGGGTTCTACACACTCTTTATCGACACTGGGAGTTCGAATACGTGGGTTGGAGCCAATACATCGAATCCCTATCGTCCCTCAAAGTTGTCCCGTGATACCGGACAGGATGTTAATGTCACGTATGGCTCTGGTAACTTTACCGGCCATCAATGTAAGAAGAACTCTCACGCGAAAAAAGATAAACCATCATGTTTCTTGTTTTGAATGTGGTATTTAGTTATCGACATTGTGGAGCTTCCGGGTATTCCACACAAATTCATGCAATCCTTTGGGTCAGCGAATTCATCATCTGGGTTTGACGGTATATATCGGCACTCTATCCACTTTTACATATCCTGAAATTCTGTTTTCTAGGTGTTGACGGTATCCTGGGTATCGGCCCGGACGCACTTACCAATGGTACTTTAACCCCCAATCAAAACCAGATCGTTCCTACCATAACAGACAACTTATTCAAAAATCATATAATAAAACGTAATATGACGTCTTTATTCGTACCACCTCTAGCTACGAACAAGTCGGGGCGCGCAGATTTCGGCGGGATAAATACCAAGGGGTTAACTTCAGATATCACCTTTGTCCCGAATACGCAGCTTCCTCTCCTTAATCAATTCTGGACTGTTAACGAATCAATCTCGTAAGGATGTATCTACACTGAAATTCAAGTCAACTCAATATGTGCTGTTCTAGGTTTGGTGAAGGAAGACACGAAGTGAAATTAGTTGAAGGAGGACATGGTGTTATTGATATTGGCGAGCTCTTCAAAACAACACCCCGCTTTTCATTCTATTTACTGATCACACCTTAGGGACGACACTGGTATTGTTACCCACGGACGCATTCAAGATGTACACCAAACTAGTTGATGCTGTAATGGATAACAGTACAGGCCTCCTGAGGGTCGATGATCCCAGTAAATTGCAAAGCATGTTCTTTCATATTGGAGATGTAAGGGGCCCTAACGTGATCTTTCACGACAATTCTAAGTTTCTGAACCACCATCTGTAGAAAAGTTACGAATTCACGCCTGATGCGCAAAAATGGCCTAGAAAGTTCAATGTCGATGCTGGTGGAGTAGCCAATGCGACATATCTTATCATCGGCGATACTGGTATGGTAAATGCACCCAACACATGTATAAATGGGTGGTCTTGGTTGTATGTATCTCCTTTTTCTCTTTCACTGAGCTGTGTTTTCTCATGAACACGCAGGCAACGTAAGTATTCCGTATTTGACGGTGAAAAATTCGCGATAGGATTTGCGAATACGGAGTTTACTTCTGCGGTCGTTAATCACTAGGACAATTGTTTGCTCTGCTGAGAAAGTTGCGACCTTTATGTTGTTTACCTACGATACAATTATTTAACTATTTTTAACTGAACATCACTTAAAGTAATGTCCTGTTCCATAATTTTGAGAAACTATACCTGAGTTGTTCTCGAGTTTTGGGGTTTATTTGGAACAAACGCGCAATCAGGAAAAACCACCATAAAAAGCAGTGAATTCTCCGGGGGTCTCTAGGTAGATTGGCTGCTACTAATAGCGTTGAAGTTCACCGGCCGGGCACCCATGGCATCTGCCATAAACTTATTCTAAGCCGATCCAACCTTTGCATTCCACGAATTTACTTGACTTTATTGGAAATATCAACTAATGCCTTATAAATACCGCTTTTAAAGCCGTTGTACGTTGGTGTTGCACTCTGTTAATTGGCAATCGCAATTTTCTTGTGGTTCGCTACAAATATCGTTGAAAGCATTTCCTGTTCCAATTTTTTCGTAAGGCTATTTGTCTTTAAATTCTCTAGACCTAGTCCAGCATTTGTATTAAGCTGTTATATCATTTTATGAGTGAATAAAATGTGCATAATAAACCGTAAATGAATTGGTTTCAATTAAACTTCGACGTTCGAAGCGCCCTCAATTGAAAAAAACCTATAACTATTATTTTTTTAGATAACGAACCGCTTCTTAACGGTCTAGGCGAGAAAAGGACATACAGAACGAGCTCTCCAACGCGCAAACGGCGAAAGTAAAAGTCTCGTCATATAGGGCCTAGCCCCCGGGCCCCAGAGACTATCTTGGAATCACACACCGGTCTAGGGTAGTCAACACCGGGTCGATAACTGGCACCGCTAATCTCGCAACAGACGAGCTTCACAAGGCTTCAGGAGTGTCAGTCGAAGTGGTAACCCGCTAGTCTGATTGCGAATCATTGAAAAAGCATAGTATCGAGTTTGGTCAGTATAGCAACAGATCATCTTGCAAGTGGCCACAAAAATGTAACATAGTAACAAAATTCGGCCTTGTTAGATTTGACGTTGGTGTGCAGGAAGTTGGATCAGAAACGTGTTCAACATTTCAGTGTTTTGGAAACAAAGCTGCGCTTATAAACAGAGTCGCAACTGAAAAATTCGATGGGGAGTGTTTTGGAGCTGAATATAGTACTAGTAGTGGCAGTTCGACATTAAGCCTTTTTCGATGGAAAGGATCTCTGAGTAAAGAACGCGGGTAACTAGATGACCCGGTCTTATGCTGCGCATGTGGTACGATCTTGAAAATTAAACAGCGATTACCTATCGATATATCAAATACATATATCAAATATAGTAGGCATATATACTCTTAGATAGGCAGTTGACCCCTGTTTTTTTTTTGAATTGAAAGAAGTCGATGATAAACGTCGAACAGCCACGAACGAATATTGTCAGTTCCAGTAAATTATTAATTATCATGATGTGCCTTTTTGAAAAGATGTCCGACCCGGGTTGATACGTTCGGTAAATTTGGAATATGAATGGATTGGTTGGGATAACTGAGTTTGATGGGACATGACTATAATAATACGAAAACCATATTTCTCTAGCAGCAGACAGAGCTCGATTTGTTAATGCGCAATAGCAAAAAGCACTATGGTGTCAATGTTTCTATGGATCGACGAACCTTGTAATTAAAAAAAGAATGGGGGTAATGAAACGTCTGGTTCTAGATAGTAACTCATGATGAGCTGGCAACGTCACTAGGTAGGCAAGATAAAAAAATGACCTTTGTGTTCATATGGATACAACTGGTTTCGAATTTCATAATGACGTATGTCGCGGGTGGGGTCATTCATTAGTTTGCACAATTTATCGATGGAGCGAAAGAATTGTCGAATCTTTTTGCATACCACCCGGAAGAAGTTTAATTCATATAGAAAACCAAGGTGATAACTCAGCGTGAATGAAACAGCCAATGAAATGTAGTCACAAGCACGAGGCACGGTGACAAGACAGGGTCCTTTCGACGGTTTCGCCGGCCACTTTTTGAATCGACTGTCAAAACACTTCTTCTGTATTTGAATTGAGTATATCTATAGATAGACATATGATATGTGATCGTTGGGTCCAATCGAAAGAAAGAGCGTAATTGCCGTCGCAGTGCGCTAGGCAGAGTGACATGACAATTCTTTGCAGATGGCGGCGCGGTGTCCTCCTCGTCGACGAAAACATCGAGAAAAAAGCAACAAAAAAAGCCAGATAGTATTATAAAAGCTGCGAAACAATCTGCCATGTGCTTCGGAAAAGATGCTTTGTAATTAGAGGGTGCAGACGGAGTGCCGTGGATTTGGAATGCGAAACCAGTACTTGGTACTTAAGCCACCCGCTCCACTGGCTCTCGCTGCTTTTCTCTTCCCACTGCACGACCGAACAATGCGATGTCCTCAATCCTGACAACGAGATTCAACGGTAATTTGATGGGCTATGGCTCGCGGAATACTGTGTCAGCTGCTTCAAACTCCGCTTGGAGTCAGCCGACGTCTGTTTGTTGTTTGGCCATTGTCATCACTGCCAAACTGACATATAAAAATGAATGGGTTTTTCTCGTTTATTCCCAGTCTTTGACTTCAGCCCACCATGGCAATGACATCTGTACTTTCTCCAACACGCTATTTTCCGTCGATTACACCTCGCAATGTGTACACATTGTCATGCTCTTCCGCTGCAATGCAAGTCGATGGTCGAGACAATGGCCATTACGACGACGACGACACCGACGACCTCATCGCACTCAACGCTAAAATTGCCGCGCTCCAAACTGAACTAGCAATCTTACAGACAAAACGCCATTCTCTTATCCAAAGGCACATCCTTCGTGCTTTGACTCCACCGTCAGACGACAAACCGAGTTTACCGCCCGTAACACGTCTCGCGCCGGAACTGTGGGGTTTCATCTTCGAACTAGCCCTTGATGCGAGTCAAAATTCTCCATTGTCTGTACCTTCAAATGCCACTTTACTTTCAATTGCGAGCGTATGCAGACGATGGCGCTCAATCGCACACTCGACGCCCCAACTGTGGACAAACGTTGTTCTTACTATGCAACAGACGAAACTCTTTCCGTCCTCGAATTCCGTCAGAAACTTTGTATCTCTCTTGACGAATTGGATACCTCGGTCTGGAGCTCTGCCTTTCCATTTATACATCCTCGACTCTCCCCCAAGCATTTACGCCAATAAACCAGAAGATCTTGTAATTGATCTGACCACATATAGACAGAACGCCTTGTTTCAGCAAGCTATCGAGACTCTTTATAACCATTTGGGAAGATGTAGATCTATCCGAGTGGACGAAGGCATGACCGACATCTGGAATATTCTTTTCTCGGCTCTACGGTCGTTATCTGCTCCCCTCATCGCACCTAATCTACACACTATTCTCCTCAGCTACGCTATTCCCGCCCCTCGCACGACGCCTAGGACTATTCTCCACTCGCTTGACCTGACGTCCAGAAAACTCCAACTCCCATCTCTCCATACGCTCTCCATTACTTCGCCAATGGCTATCCCGACACTAACCGGGCTCTCCATCGATTATTCCCAACTTCGAGTTCTCAAATGGCGCAGCCGAGGATCCTTCTACGGTCCCCCAGGACTCACCGCCCTAACCGCTCTCCTCGCCGAATGCATCAACCTCGAGGAATGCGAGATAGATCAATTACCAACATCCCACCGCTCACCTTCAAATGCAATAACACTGCCTTACCTAAAGAAACTCGACATCAAATTCGCTCTATCCGATGATCCGAACGTTTTGCTTTCGATTATTCATGCCCCGGAGCTTGAGCATTTGCTGTTGGAACAGACTTTACCCATAAGTCACGTTCTTGGATTATCCGGCGCGGTTTCCGAGTTCTTGCGTGCAAATGCCAGTGCCAGTGCCAATGCCGGTACCTCGACTTCTTCACATGGTCTGCGTAGCCTTACCTTAACTGGCTTGATTTTGAAAGAATCAGACGTGACTTTATTCCAGGCTCTCGACAATCCCCAATCTTCACATACCGATCTCGAACTTACATTCAGAAGATGCTTTTTGAATGACGCTTTTGTCTTGCACTTACGAGAAATTCTGGGTTATGCTGAGTCCACGCCAACGCAACCGACCCCGCTATCAAGATTAACGAACTTGACATTACATTCGACCGCGTGTAATTACCAGTTATTAAACAGTGTCAGTCACAGGTTTCATATAGAAACTGTAAGCGATTCTTCTTCGTTTTATTCCTTTCTCTCAAATGGGATCTCAATGATTCCATATATGCATTCTTCTCCATATCTCGGCATTTTCCTGAGATAACCTTTTCTGTTTTTGGCGTTCAATTGAATTATCTCCACATTTCGAATATCCAAACGCCTTTTACTTTCATTTGTCATTCGAAACTTCTCGTGTATCGCTTTTTTCTCTTTTCTCTTTTCTAATTCTTCTTTTTTCCCATAAATATAGACAAACCCGCGACGGTGAATTTCCAATTGAAAAGGACCGAGAACGAGGATGCGAAGATAGAAAAGGGTTGTTTGATTCTTTCTCCCAGGCCTCCGCTCTGATAGGCTCCGATACGGGGAACATCCAGTTTTTGATTCGCGGAGTAAAAAAGGTTATTGATTCCTCTTCACGTAGAAGACCCTATCAAGCCTCGTGATTCGGTGAAATTCAATAACGCAGTTGTCGCTCATATCATGAGCCGTGAAAATTTAATTTATTGATTGACACGCTGGTTTTCCTTTTCTTTCATAGCCGAATTGGCTTCTTTTTTCTTTTATTTTTCCATACCATACGCTTTTGCCACCTCTCCGCTGGTACTTTTTCTAATCTCCTTCATCTTTGAAATGATACCCCGGATCTGGATGTTTATTCACAAACGTGGTGTCAGACCCATACTCGTGGTTTTCGACACAAATCCACGGGCACGTTTTTTTCTCCTCGCGTGCCTCTCACTTGACCAGAAGAAATCCGAATTTGCGGATCTTATTCTCGATTATCCTATCGACGCCACTTGAGTTCCAACACGAGACTTCTAACAGTGTATATTCTGTCCTTCCGATTATTTATTTAGTTCTTTTCTGGAGCCTTGGCGATTTTGATTGGTAGGATGTAAACGCCACGACTCCCTGCGTTCTTGTTCTCAGACCCTCGACGCTGGATCTTCCACCTTTTACCTCACTCTACTGTACTTGTAAATATCTACATTCTTCTACTTATTTTGATTTATTTCTCCATGTACATTTTGTTGTATGTATGCGCAATTTCAGCGCCAATGGCTTTGGTGACTATTTTATCAACATTCCGTATATTCTGGTTCAGTTGTTTTCTGCCTTGCACATTATATAATTTTTTTCATATAACTCCTGACTCTGAGCATACGTGTACAATGAAGTTTAAGCAATTTCGCGGTATCTGTTTTTTCACTGGTGTTCACAAAAGCGCTTGTCTGTATTTAGGGGTCGGCACCGTACCGTATCTGTACCGTACTATGTTCAGCAGGAGCTCTTTACGATACTGCACGGTCCGTATTACGGCCGTATAAAGAGAATTACGTGCACGGGCTATTTATTTGACGAAATGGGAGTATTAACGATGATTTTGGGGATATTTAGTGTGTAATAATATATGTCACAACTAGCAGTTATGATTTAAATAGAACTTATTATTTAGTGCTCGAAATATAGAGCTTTATATACAAAATTATAAATATAAAAAGGTGAAAACTAACTACCGGGATTTATAATATTTTTACTAAGACTTAACTAATGCGTCGTCGCCGACGGCGCAATATTAATTTGAGTGTTAGCCGGCGACTCCGATACCAACAATGTATAACTTGATTAACGACCGCCAAAGTATAATTCGTCTCCGCAATTCCTATCCGGAGATTTTGATAGTCAAACACAGTATAATAACGTTGGCTGCGCGTTCATTTGCAGTAATGAGAAAACAAAGCCGAGTAAAGGACAAAAAGGATATACATACAACCAAACCCATCCGTTAGTACACACATTAGATGCAGAACTCGCATTACCAGCATCATTAATGACTAGGTATGTTGCACCATCTACTCCGTTAATATCGGCATTGTGCTTTCTAGGCCACATTTGCGCATCAGGTGGGAATTCGTACTCGCGCTAAAAAAGGTGGTTCAGAAACTTGAATTGTCGTGAAAGATCAGGTTAGGCCGTCTTACATCTCCAATACGATAGAACAAGCTTTGTAATAGACTGGTATTCTCGACCCCGAGAAAACCCGTGTTGTTATCCATTGTAGCACCAACTAGTTTGGCGTATGTGTCAAAGGCTGGATTGAGAAGATACACGAATGTCGGAGCTATGGTAAATAGTGCAATCAAGTAAATATAATAAAAAGCGACATGTTATCTTGAAGAGCTCACCCGAATCCATGATGCATGGTTCTCCTTCGGCTAACGATACTGATTGGTTTCCTTTACCAAACCTAAAGCAGTACATATTAAATTGACTTGGATTACAGTGTGTATACATCCATACGTGATTGATTGGTTTAAAACCCAGGACCGATGAGGAACTTGCATATTAGGGACAAAGTGGATATCTGAAGTTACCCCGTCCATATTGATCCCGCCAAAATCTAAGCGCCCCAAATTCTTCGTAGCTAGAGGGGGCACCAAAATAGCTGTCATATTTTGTTGTATTATATTATTCTTGACTAGGTTATCCGTTACGCTAGGACTAATCTCGCTCTCGTTCGGGCTCAAAGAGCCAATGGCAGATGCGGGCGTGCCGAGACCCAAAGTACCGTGTCAGCAGCTAAAAATTAGAATTCAGAGTTTGTAAAAAATGATTGAAGTAATAGTACACACTTGTAAATTCATCTACAGAGTTTGCGGACCCAACGGATTGTATGAATTGTGGAATACCTTGAAGCTTCATAATGTCGGTAACTAAATAACATTCAGAACAAGAAGCATGATAATTTATGTTTTTTCGCCCGGGTGAGAGTTGTTCTTACATTTTTGCCCGGTAAAGTCACCAATGTTATAAGAGGCACTAACATTCTGTCCAGTATCTCTGGACATATTCGAAGGTTGATAGGGATTTGACAGATTGCCTCCAACCCACGTATTCGACAACGTAGTGTCGACAAGGAGTGTAAGTGTTTATACATCCCATTTCCGACTTGAGCTTCCACGACGACAGCCTGAGTTGGTACCTAAAGCCTATTTGTTAGCGAAAATATTATTTAAAACGTGGAACGAAGGCAATATGCTGTATTTACGTCGTTCATCGACGGAACTTCCTGGGGTTGGTCACTCAATAAAGAGCGAGCGCGTATGCGATTTTTTCTGATAATATCGCGCTCAGTTGAAGGAAGGACGGAACGTGACTTCAATTCTACAGAGAGCACGCCTGGGGTTGATGCCGGCTCGTCAGGAGCGCGACGAGAGAAATGTTGTGCATTGCAAACTGCAAGACTGCTAATGCACGATAGAGTAAAAAGAGCAAGGTATAGCCTTTCATGTGTGTAAGACTGAGGAAAGAAACAAAGCGGGGCAGTGAACGTACGCATCGCTGGTTCTTATATTTATACTATGTAGCATAGGTAGCGCATTCACCGTTTGGGGGTTTTTAAGACCGTCTTCGTGGTGGTTTCACCGGCCCCATGCACAGTAAGGACCTCTACATCTACTGCAAAACGGCGTATATTGTTTTATGCATCGCATGCAGTCTCTCGATGCCCGCATTCGACCCGAACGTGTCTCTTCGCATACTGATTCGGACAGGGACGCACCGTTCAATATCATTGCATGTCGGATGACCTCCGCGCCGAGCACGACGGGCTGCATGGCGGTGTTTCTAAGGGTGAAAATCACAGCCTTGAAACCTTGAAACGACGTTGATCGCACGTATATTTATGGTTCCTTGGACAATGGTTAGAAAGGTGATAGCATCTTTTCCCATTCTCATCACTGTTTTTCGTACCCGCCACGATGTCAGACGCTCTGTCGCTGGTTGTGTGAGGGGCGGGCCCTCCTCTCCGCGACTGGGTTTGTTTTTGTGTTCTGTTAGTTGACTTCTCGAACGGGTATCAAAGTTTGTTATTGCGAGCTAAGTATACAGGCTAGATCGGCTTGGAACAAACTCAAGGGGAATGTCAGGAGGTGCCATGACAATCAGGAAACCATTGGATTCCACCGATCAATAAATTTTCATGTCGCTTAGTCCTTTTTCGGATATTACAATCCGTAATCGGTTCCTTCTTAGCTTTTTGAGGAGGTATTCGCGGCGGGGACGGAGCAAATATCGAAAAATATGCTTCGATTCAGAGCCTTACATGTTTTCAGTCAGAACGTTGGGAAACCCGAAGAAGACGGGATTCAAATCCGCTCGAGGTGATGTCATATTTCAGGTTTTGACACATCATATTTTAGGTAAATACAACGAATAATACAAAAATAAAATCCAAAAAGCGTTTATATTATGAAACGTATTTCGCAAGTGCGCATCTAAGGAAAAGGCACAACTGGGAATCGCTCGTAAAATGACTGAGAAACGCAATCTTATAAGCCGGAATTATGTATTTTTCCATGAAACTGTAACTGCCAGCGTCAGCGTCTGGAGACCGGATGAACCCTCGCAAAAATTCAATATACGATTCGACAAAGTCCCAAACTTTACCATAAAATCCTGTCAAGCTCAAAGGCCTCTCGCAGATCACAAAAAGAAACAATCCGAGCAACAAACCCTGATCCTCAACGACATACGTGTTCGCAAAATACATTTCGCGAAGGGACGGAAAGAGAATCTTCGGGTTAATTTGATGTGACATGACGGGTATCGTCGAAAGTCCGTGGAACCGCAATCCAAGTTTCTCCAGTGTTGGACAATGTTCCGCAAAGATCAGTAAATCCTGAAAATTAAAGCCTTTGGCCGTAAATATAACCACGCTTCTCCATGTTCGACGATTTTTTGCCAGTGTGAGTAAATTTGCCGACGTCATTGAAACCCTCCAAGAGTAAATCTCGAGCGTGGTTAGGTTCTTGCATTTCAAAATCTTCAGAATGGTTTTCCAGACAACCGTTTCCTCTGGAGCTAGTGTCATAGTCCCTTCCGAGCCGATAATTAGGGTCTGCAAGGAAGGGAACGAGGATGCGACCAGGTCGGCCAGTGACCGTGGGCTGTCAGGTTTATCGTCAGGTAAAACGGGATTAAGGGCCAAATATGTCAAAAATAGGAATTTGTACGTTTTGAGGACTTCCAAAATTCTGAACGGGTATGGCAACAGAACATCCTGATGTGTGAGATATTTCCAAACGGGAGCATTTCCGAACTGGTGAAGATCATGTTGTTCGCCAAGATAAGCATCAGAGAGGAAGCCATCGAAATTGTTAATGGTCGTATTTACTATATACAGTCTGGGCATTTGGAGTAATGCCTCCATAAGATAGTCTTTAACCATAAAACCAGGGATATACAAAGCGCTGAGATTTTTAAGTGCAAGAATCATATACAACGCTTGCTCTTCGTACCCATAATTCGTGTCCTCAGGTGCGTTGATCTTCAAAACGCGTAAATATGGGGCCCGCTGAATCAAAGACCTTCCAAAGAGATCAAAAGCCCTAGTATTAAACGAAGAGACGGCGACAATCCAAATTTGCTGCAGACTGCGTGGTAACAAATAATCCACGTTCCAGGAATCGTCATATTCTGACAACGCTGTCCATTTCAGAAAACGTAATCTGGGAAATAAGCATTGTGAATCTCCGGCTTTCGATTTGAAGTCTATTTCGGCCTTTTCTAATGCACATTTATCATCTGTAGTTGCGGAAAGTATTCTGACTGAGGTACAGCACAGCATGAAGCGCTCTTCGGCTCTCTGTTGCACGACATCGGACTGCTATATGGTATAGATATCAAAAAACGCCATAATATTACATAGCTAAAAAGAAACGCACAAGTGCTCGTTGTTCAATTGCAATCGGGCAAAGCAAGTCAAGTGCTCGCCGTAACGAAGTTTCTTCCCATAGCAATCTTGTGGCTGGGATGTTACATGTTCTATTGACAAGCCCAAAGCTTTTCAGATCCTCCTTGGATAGGGACAATGATACGCTAGTCACGACACGTTCAATGTTGAGAAGGTTTTGCATAACGTGAAGTAAGACAGAGTTGTAGTTGACTGTAAGAATGGGGGACGAATATTCGAGAAAACAACGGAAGCTCGCGAAACATATAAATAAGAAAATGTCCCCAGCTATACTATGGTCCAAATGTTGTTTATTTTCAGTATGGACGCCGCAAAGTCTGCGTTCGGCTGGCAGTCAGCTAAAGTCCAATGAATGTCCTTGAAGTCGATATGTCCAACAAGAAGGGATGTCCTTAAAATCGACAAGTATGTCCAACAAAGAAAAAAAGTCGGATGGGCTCATTTCAAGCCGATTCCAAGCAGTGATTCGATAGTTCCATAGTTTTCTCCCAAAATCCCATCCAGAATCAACTGGAAATCAGAATATTGACCGCGATTGGCCCGATGTTAGTGACTTAGTAGTGTAGAAGTCTGATGAACGCTACTCATTGTGAGAGTGACATTCGTCGGCCACATATCTTGATTTTTGATATACATGTCCCTTTCTGCCTCCAACTTCCACAGTAGCCGATTAATTCTATCGAGAATACGAAAGACATGAATTGATGCATAGCGTGCCTTTGGGAATTTGAAGATATGTACATGTCCGCGACATATTGAATAAGCGACGTTTCAACTTGAGGTCACGCCGCGGGAGCCGTGTACCATAGACAAGTCACAATTGAAGTGTGGAATTGAAGTGTGGATGTAGTATACGAGACTTTATTGCCAAGCGCATGAGGGGAGGGAAGGGAGAGGTAAAGGAGAGAATATATTTCAGCAATTTCAAGATGATCTACGCGAAACAAAAAAAAATTATCACTCCATGGTTCCAATTTATGATATGATTCTGTTTCTATACGTATTGCATATGTATGTCATAAAGAAAGATCTACATACATAATCTCTGAACTGGTTTAGAAGAGAAAACATGGAGGAGTCAAATTAATAGGTTAAAAATTGAAATTGTTTACATTCTGAAATTCGGACAGTGCCTAAATACCCATATGTCTACTCCGTTGAAAGGAGCCACCGGCAGGATAGTCACACTAACCCATGTTGTCCGGCTCTCAGCAAACTCTTTCAACTCCATGGCGGTCATTGCAATCCTCCAGGAATAAACCTCAAACCTGATTAGATTTTTGCACGTCAAGATAGGGGATAAAGTGCTCCACTCAACGTGCGGGCGTATATCCGGTTGCGAAGGGCCAACGACAAGGCTTTCTAGCGATAACGCCGATTCCGCGATGGCTTTAATCAGCCGGCCGAGTCCATCAATTATTCCAGCACCTCCGCGTTTAATTGTCAAATGCGTGAGGAAGGGAAACCTGTGAGACTCGAAAAGCTGGATGAACTTTGGTCGATTGTCGGGTAGGTCACAGAATTGAAACGATGTCCAACTTGAAGCGACACCCTCGTTAGTTTTGAGAAGATTGTCGACTTCTTTTTCGAGGCCTTTAATTCTGATTATTCTGAACTCGTCGTCGCCGTCATAATTGGCCGAGGTGATCGTTAGGGCCTGAAATCTCGGAAGAGTGCCCAACCCCTTCAACAAAGAATCAGTGACAATGGAGTCGAGGATGCTTAAATTCCTCAGACTCTTGAGTAAAGGGATCGAGTTCGCCAGGGATGTTTCGTAGGAGGGTTTTGCACAAACGTCCGCACTTCGCGGGCGATGATCTATCCATTTAGTCCACGGTCCACAAGAAGGATGGACCCAGTCTGGATTTCCGGGTATGACCAATTTCACGAGTGTAGGTGATAATAGAAGGGGATTTACATTCCAGTGATCAGAACACGCTCCACTTATCCACGTCAAAGAGCGTAAGTTCGGAAAGAGACATGAAGACTCTATGTATTTGGATTTTGCCGCTATTTCGAGTGCCTCATTATCCGTGTCGTTTCCGAAAAGTACCATCACTGATCGAGTACACAAATAGAAGCGCTCCACAGCTTCATCCCGCACCGCCGGAGACTATGTAAAACGAATTGAACGACAAAAAAAACACAACGCGTTATGTAACGGATAAGAATGAGAAACGTACCAACTTGTCCCCAGCAGGACTCTCAATCAGAGCCAGAAAATGCAGTACTGGATGTACCGACATCATTCTCCAGAGCAGTGGAAGACCCGAGTAACTGCAAGTTCTATTAACAAGCGAAAAGCTCAATCTATCCTCCCGATCGACGTATTTGACAATTTCATTCATTATGTCTTGAATTTGGAAAATGTTAGACATTGTAGTACGGGTGTAGAAGTTTAGGGTACTAGGGATGGTTATTCTGCTGATTTCGCGTGTCGTTTTATATAAAAGGGCGGACGTGGGGACCAATAGATGTGCAAAAAGAGAGATCCTTACTGTCATCGGAATAGCAAAGAGCGCATTGTCAGAGCGTGGACAAACAAGGCCAGCGAGAAAGTCTTCTTTTTCCTGATACATATTAGATAATGACCGCACCAAGGAATTGAGACAAGGGACGAGGTCCTCAATTTGTTTCGAATCTATTCATGGTTTTTTTAACAGCGCGAAAAAATTCTAATCGAATGTATGTCGTCAAATCATAGCCAGGACCAAAGGCTTTATGTCCATCTCGAATCTCCAGTGTCAAGTGAGCCGGCTCCGGCAGTGGCTACTGAACAATCTTTCAATCAAAATGTTTAGTCGACGGTCAGCCATACTGGATAGGTGGAAAAGTCCTGTCCAGGTCGCAAAGGATTTGGTGATGACGTCTTTTGTGCACTTCTTACTTCTACACAGTATTACACTGCTGGTCAGTGGTAGCCGGTAGCGCCGCTGCTTTGTTTGTTTTTCAAACTCAGCGCACAGGTGCTCCGAGTCGCCACTCTCGGCCAGTTTGCATGAACACCAAGCAGATGGAAAGTAAGATCTGTAAACTTGATAATCAAAAATCCCCAACCCAAGTCATAATTTTTCACTCGGACAGCACTTCCATGCAACAACCCTGGTACCTGAATGTTACATAAACTTCGAAGCAGGATTCAAAGAATTCCCTCACCAACAACGCACAGTGTTGTCCTCACAAAATTCTTGAACACTTGATAATCAGGTGATTGTGAAGGGAGATAACGGAAAAAATCAACGAATAGGATTGTCTGTTCTGTAGAATTTGCAAAGCTGCAGATATCGTTTGAAATCGGACCCGTCGAGTCTGCGCCACATTATTAAACCTAAAAAAAAACCACTCTTTACGGCCCTTTGAACCGTGAAAAATTCCCCATGTGTAAGATTTTCTTTCAATATTAAAAGAGTTCTTCCTTTTTGTTCTGTGACTCAGGAGGTGAGCAGTGATTGATCATTCGTTGAAGGCTTGAAGCCGATGCGGTCAGTTGACTCAGTTCAACACTGTTGGCACTACATAAATAATAACCATTCCAATATGACAGCCGTTTCTTCACATCGATATTACCCCAATTAGTGCTTACTTTAGAGAAACAAAAACAACGGGGAACAATCCATAATTTCTTCGAGGAAGCCTGAGGGGAAAGTCTCTTATTGAAAAAAAAAAAAAGACGCGTGCACAAAAGTGCGTTCGTGTCGAGTATAGGTATTTATAACACGTACGCGTTCAATCCCAAGTTTTGCTGCGTTGCACTCTATCATCAAAAACTTAGATCGCCGACAAAGCCACCTGCAACATCTCAATTGATCTTTCTTATCTACATGCTTCAGGGAGAACAAAAAAGGGGAGAGGAAAAATCTCCGAGTCCGAATCGCAAATCGCAGATAAGATATTGCGTCATCCGGGGGAGTTGAGCTGCTAGCGGGAGGAAACCTTAAAAATATGCGGTTATGCGAGGTGATGCAATAATCAATTAAGCCACCTGACGAAAAAGTAAACGGAGCAGCGCATAAAACATGGGTATTCTTTTGCGATTGCAATGCGTTAGTTCGGGAAATATATATATTTTTGTATCTTGGAAAAAGATCAAACAAAGGAGAAGAAAACACGAGTTCATGCCAGTGAAGGCCGGACTCGGAAATTCGTGGTGATTGATATACAGAGCATACTGTATGTATGCACGACACTTGCCTTTGTGGTGCTTGCGCGCCATGGCTATACCCACAGTCACTACTGTATTATAATAGCCGTGGCGTAATAAACATTTGCCAATGGGTAAACAAATAACATCATGGCATGGACGATAATCACAGGACATTGCTTCAAACGACTGGTATCAACGTGTTAACCACACTACCTATTACATCCGAAGATATCCGGCAAACGAATAGAAAAAAAAAGGTATTAAAAACTAGGCTATTAGGATGAATTCAAAAGATGTGGAAATGGAAAAAAGGCGAAAACATAACGACACTAAAGAAGGATGGAAGGAGGAAGGGTGTAGTGTGTAAAAAAGGGTGCATTAAGGAAATTAAAAAGAAGAGAACGAAAGTAATTACATAGCGAACCAATAATCATGAAATAAAATGTGATTAACATGCTATTAGTAGTTCTTTTTTTGTGGGGGGGGGGGGGGGTAAGGAACAAGGCAACAACAGCACAAAGCGGTATACAGACAAACAATGAACAAAACGACGATATAATAGAACTAAAGCGATGATGTGGGGTGTAGAATAAATCTTTCAGAGAAAAGACAATTCGAAAATGAGACCATGACCATGAGAGACAGAGAAAAAAGGAAAGAAAAGAAAAACGCAAACACAGAACACAAACACAAACACGATTTGAGAGTTATAATCGAAATTAGAAGGCAGCAGTAAGATGAAGAACGAAGATTGATATTAGCAGTGGGAAGCGAGAAGGCAAAAAAAAAAAGAACGAAAGAGACAAAAATTAAACAGCTATAGCTAAAACCAGAAGCGAAAGGCGGAGTTGCTTATGATCAAAGAAAAAAAAATTTCAAACCGCCTGTCCTTACAAGCCGGATTGAAAAAAAAACCCCACCAAACCAACAATGAAAGAAAAAAAAACACACAAAGCATCATCTGCAAAGAAGAAACGGTAAACAAAAATAATCCCACTTATAACAAGATACCATGGTTGGTCGTAATCATCATCCCTTTCCTCTCCCTACCTCTTCTCCCTTCTCTTTCCGCAAACTTATAAACCCTCATTTTTTTTTTCTCTTTTTTGAGTTCTCGGAATTAGCAAAACGCAAGTGGTGGGGTGTGTGGTGTGTTTCGCGATCATCCTATGGTTTTTTTTTGATTTTGCCGCAAACGCCAACTATGACTTCGCGTCGTCAATCTTCCATATACTTCCAGCGGTAGTAGCAGTAACAACGCCCTGAGCACCACCCGTCAAGCCGGATTCACCTGTGCTTTCTCGTCTCCTCAACGGTATAGCACGAACACCACCACCACCACCACCACTACCACCACTACCAGCGTTATTATTACTTTGTTGCGACTGTAATAGCTGACTCGACTGGCTAGGCGACATTTCCGAGGGACCAGTAACACCAACAACAACATTGCCACTTCCACCACCTACACCACCTGGCGAACTCGCGACGACTCGTATATCTTCCATTCCTCGTTTCACGGCACGTAACATGTCATCCGTCTTGGCTAACAGATTTTCCAAGCGTTTCCTTTCTTGGTGCAATGCAGCAAAATGCGCGCTAAGATCTTCATAAGTAGGAATCGAGCCACTAACACCAGCAGCAGCAGCAACAGCACCAGGGGCAGCAGACGACGACGACGACGACGATGACGGATTAGACGAAGACGCCATATTATAATGATGATGCGGTGAAGGCCCGCGATGCATAGGACTTCCGGCGGCAGACGAAGACGCGTCTTGAATGGGAGATGGCGATCCTTTTAAGCCCGGCAAAAACGGATGCGAATGAGTGTGCGATAACGGGGGTAACTGAACAGTTCCATTAACACTCAGATTAGGACTGCCTCCACCCCCACCACCACCGTTTTCAGCTTGAGAATGTGAGAAAGGTGACCTTCGCGAACCGCTAGAACCTGCATAACTGAAACTTCTAGTCGCACCGCCTCCCAAATGAGCGTGGTGGGAAGAAGAAGAGGACATATGCGATATTTGATGCTGTCCTCCATGCGCATGGCCAGATAACACATCCAACTCTGACAGCGACGGCAAATCAAATCCACCATGGCCGCTATGAGGCGAATGAAGTTGTTGTTGTTGATGACCGGCATTAGACGAATGCCCATGACTATCCCATGAGTGAGGAAGAACATTTACGGGTGTCAACCGCTCTCCACTTTCCGGATGTAATGTTTGTAATTGCTCAATGCTTGATTCGCGGTCACTGTTACTCCGCGTGCGACGAAGTTTTTTTCGCTGAGGCTCAGCAGCTGCATGTTCAGAATCGTACGACAAATCATGTTGAAGACCCAAAGGGGCCGTTACACTTCGTCTGCTAGCCTTTCCTAATGCATCCAGCGCTTCAGCAGCGTCCCTGTCCGACATTGTGGTATTAAGACCGCCAGGGGATAATGGATTAGACGAATTGGAATTGGAATTATTCAATTGAGGAACAAATGTGTGTGTTTGCCCTGATGAAACTGGCGCAGTCGAACTTGGAACAGCGCCTGAAGCTGCGGGAACACGTTTGCGTCGTTTGATGACGGTCTTTTTCAAGGAGTTCGGACGATGAGTCCCGTGCAGTTTATAATATAAACCTATATAGGTTAGATGAAACTCGTCAGTTTTCTGAAGGGAAGGGAAAAAAGATAGATATGCAAGATGGAAAAAAAAAAGCGGGAAACGAGAATTATCGTATCAGATAACGGTAAAAGACGCCCGCCTGCTGCTGAACCCAAAGGGTCCGTGCGTGTGAGCAGGGAACGGATAGCAAAATCCCATGATAAACAAGCGACGCTCCGTAGCCAGCCAGCCGATCGCATAGATGGTTTTTTTTTTTTTGATAAATTTAAAACACGCCCACGGCAAAGGCCCGCCAAAGACGGATCCGTGAGCGAGCAAACAGAGAAAAACGAAGCGAACGAATAGGAAAAAGAACGAAAGAGAGAAACTTCACACTCACCGCAAGCGTTACAGATATTATTTCCAGCATCGTCCCGTCTCCATAAAGGCGTAGTACTCGTTCCACAATTTGCACAACTCAAAGCACCTACGGGCGCTCGACCACGTCCACGGTTAAGAGAAGCGTTTGCGCCTCCATTGCTATTTCCCGAATCTGGCGACAGCTCACCCTGGATGGCCGCTGCTGCCTCATGAGCGGCTGCTGTAGCTAGAACTGCAACAGCCGCTGTTTCTTGAGCTGAATGTGCTGAATGAGAGAGGATATTATTAAATGTAGGACATCCTGCACAGGCTGAAGCACCACCTGTGCCATCACAGCGACCGTCGCCGGGACAAGTACCACTTCCGGAGTGCCTTTGTGATTGCTGGGAGTCTGACATGGGAGATGCAGCTGGGGTTAACATTGCAGGTATTAGCCCCTGCTTTGGTAGTGTGGATGCTGGCAGAGCGTTTGCTGGAGTTTGCTGATGCTGCTGCTGTTGTTGTTGTGCTGATGACTGCTGTTGCTGTTGCGGCTGCGACTGGTCTTGTTGTTGCTGCTGCTGTTGAGAAGACATTGTAGATGAAGCGGATTGCATCTGGTCTGTAGAAGCTGGACTGGGGGTGCGACCAAGGTTGGGAGGTCGGGCTGTGCGACGAGCTTTGAGATAAAGACCTACAAAACATGAAACAGGTTAGCAAAAAAAGTATGATTAAAAGAGTATATACAGACGAAAAAACACAGTTGGATTGGAGGGAACAATAACATAATAATTTAATAACAAATAAGAGGGGATATCTCAAGGGCTAGATTGCCCTGGCCTCGCGGGAGACACGCCCAAGACGGCTAGACTGCAAGCCCACGAGCGGAAGAAAATGGCAAATGACAATACACAGGATATAAGAAAGAGTAAAAAGGAAATGAAAGCATACAGAACGGTCGTTTCATAAAAATACAAGAGCAGCTTAAAAGCTGCCGCAAGCACTCGGAGACCAAAATACTCACCACACGCGTTGCAGATGGTTCTGCCCTCAGCGTCGCGCCTCCAGAGCGGCGTCGAGCTAGTGCCACAATTAACACATTTTTGGCCGGAGTCTGACATGGCAGATGGAGATACAGATGGTGTTGTTAAGGTCGAGTTATCGGCTGTAGGGACAGATGACGATAATTGGGAGTGCAAGTCCTGAGCGAACCTCGAGTCTTGAGACGGGGTGTCAGTTGCGGAAATAGATGGCGGAGGAGTATAAGGCTGCATTCCGTGTGATATAGGAAGTCTATGATGAGGTAAATTTGAGGAAACAGGAGTTTCCAACACCAACGGCGACATCTGAGCAAAAGTCGAAATGGGGAGGAACAGAAAATCAGACGTTGAGGTTGAGAGCCGTCCTCAGCTCTTCCTTATCAACTCCGGCATCACTAGCCAATCACAGGTGGCCCATTACAAATATTACATAAGCCACAATCTAATCTCTCCATCCCATCCCCCCTCTCCTCCGGTTTTTACTTTATTGTGACTTGTTACACGATATCTCTTTCACCCCCTCAGCTTCATTTTCCCCCGTGTTTTTCCCCAGCGGCCGTCGGCAGAATGTGGTGGAATGGCTTCTTTTCTTGCCCAATCACCGCGAAGCGGTTACACCGTCTATGACACGAAGATCTGCCACTGGGGGGTCTACATGTAATCTTTGGATAAATAGATAGATAGATCGTACTATAGTATAGGGCAAATCACACAGCAGTGAGCTTTTTGGTTGCTCTTGAGTTGATCAAACAGCTGTCTCCAAAAAAAAAGACACCACTCCAACACACGATTTAATTATTTGCCAAGGGTTCGCATCCGAAAGCCAGAAAGAGAACACCTGCTGTATATGTATATTTCGAGTCCCATTATTCAATTATGCGTCCTCCACTCGCAAAACGGCCGCCCGTAGCTTCCGTTGTATACGATTATGATTTATCATTTCTGGATTGAAAATGCATATCACAAGACCTGTGATCAGCCTCGAAGCGCGGGTTAGGGTTATTCACGTACCTAAACTCCCCCATTGACTGGTCAATAACAGTACATTTTAATCACTATCCTTCAAAACTCAGAATCCGGAGGCTCTCTTGTTTTTTTCCCTCTCACTTCCCCTTTCTTGCTGCGGTGCCAATATAAAAAGATTTTTTTAGGGAAAAGTGGCGTGGTTGTGTTAGGTATCCCGTCAGCGCCTGATTTGAACAATTCAGCGGGTCCAGATAACAATTCACGTGGCGGCAAACACGATGCCGCGTCAGGATGATAATCGGCTTGATCAGATAATCAGAAAGGACTAAATTAGCACATGATCTGACCATTTAATCGGGATCTATTTTGCGTTTCTTGAATAATGTTCATGTTGATTACATCATCGTCTTGTGCCCACAATTTGCCCATATAAACAAGACTTGTGTCTGATGACTATCATGTAGTGGGCTTTCCGGGGAAAAGAAGGCTTCGTATGGCTTTTCTTTTCCCAAACCTTTCCAAAACTATATCTCCGGTCAATGCGTCAACGCGTCAATTTTCTCAGGGCCAGACAAGCTTCAGATCACGAGTCTGTTTTCAGAAGCGGTGATGTAGGATTTGACTTTTTCACCGAAAAACGGAAATGAACTAACAAGTTTTACGTTCAGGAAAGACGTTGAGGATAAAGGGAAAAAAAGGCTATTTCAGAAAGTCCTAAGTTATGACTATAAACTCTTGTTGAACACAAGCGGATCCTCGCACCTAAAAAAAACTCGTACTGTCTGTTAAAGATCCATCATGGAAGTTCTGTTGATGCGCGATTAACGCCGTTGCTCGATGCCCGAATGCCCGGCTAAAATAAGGTACATCAACGCTGCGGTGGTGCTTACATTATGCAGGCCTCGACCTTTGAACTAACATTTTTTTACGACATGCGACCAGCGACCTTCCGTTAAGAGTTTTATCATTCCAACGAAGTAGCGAAGACTTTATTTGCTTTGTGTTTCTCTCCGTAAAACAATCTATTTGATGAGCGTTAGCAAGTACGGGTTGCAACCAAGTCTAGATCTAATCAAATCCGGCCTCGACTTTGTGCGAGCAACCTTTGTTGCCTCCCGCCAAGAGCTGCGCAAAATGAGGACTCGATTCAGTTCCGGATGTATCCTCTAAACAGGAGTGCACCGACTACATCAGTTCTTCCTCTGCGGAAGAAGATTGGGATACATACCGAACAGAACATCAAAAACAACAAACAGAATCCCTTTCCCATCTATAATCGAGGGGTATTATCGCCGGCTTTAACTTCATTAGGGTTCTCCCGACTATAGCAAAAAACCCTTGATTCATGCATCTTTCTTTAGAAAATCGCTGATGCTGGCACTCATACTACATAAGCCAAAAGAAGTACTTCTAAAACGTTCGAGTCACGTCATAATATGCGGGGAAGAAAAACAAAAACAATTAAATACAATAAATGAACATACATACCTGGACCTCGTTTATTGTTACGTATAAAGCACAGTCGAGGATCAATTTCAAGATCAAGTGCCGCTAAACCTGGCACCGCCGCCTGGTCAATGATGTGCTGGTCAATGATGTGCTGGTGAACTACCAGCTGTCCGATGACTCCCTCAAAAGATTCGTCTTAATCAAATTATCTCCTCATCTCCTAAGTAGTAATTAAACATCGGAAGAGCCTTACGACTATAAACTCCTACACTCAATTCCATATTTCATACATACAAGTTTGGGGTGCGTAGAGAGCAAAAGAGCAGCATTTGCCGTTCTGAGTCTTAGGATGTTAGAGTCATGGAGATCTGGGAAAAAAAGCCCTAATTCTAGCACGCGTTCTAGAAAATTCCAGACATCCTTATTTATGTATGCACCACCATACATACGTTCATAATTCATTCGAGATGAATTATGATTCAGAGAACCTCTCCATCCATCCGCCAGGGATCCGGCGTCGTATACAACACTATGTAGTACAAATTCATATAATATGAGTACAGTATACCCGCTTCCATTTGTATGCAATATTCAGCCGTTTATATACAGTCATCTGCTTATTTAGCGAACATCGGTGATATAATACGGTACTATGATATGTAACCCCACATGGAATGAAACACATCTGATATCATTAATTTAATTTCCTATTATACGTTTGTATGTAACAACACTCGCGAAAAGACGGGGCAAGCCGATTCCATTTGCATTTTCCTATATGCATTTGTTTTTTTTAAAGGGCTCATGCCATGACCCTATTTTTCTTTTCCCTTTTCTCCTTGTTGGGTGAGGTTTAACACTTTTTAAATTATAATATTGCCCAAAATATACAGCGGATTGCTTTATAGAGAAGAGAGAGAAAAATGCGAGCATCAGAAAAAAGTAATCAAATGTACCATGTCGTACCATACCAAAGTTTATAAAACTACCAAACGCCAAACGAGGTACCTTGGCCCCCAACCAATTAAAAAAACGCAGAAAATAGAAAACAAAAATTCGGTATTCCTCTGATAGCCGAAAAATCTCAGTGAGGGGAAAGGGGGAAAGGGGGATATGGTAGGGTACACGAGCCGTACGCACAGCAGGAAAGGAAGTTTGATAAAGAGAAGACATTGCTGTGGGGGTGTAAAGACGTCGATTGAGATGGCTAATAGATGGAACATGTAATTGGACTTTGCCGAAAAGTCACCAGAGCTTGTCGGAAAATGCCCCCTTTGTCTGGTGACTATATGAAGTCATGCATGCTGATAGTAATACAACAGGGATTGATCAATTGTGAGCAGGAAAGGGAGTGTCCTATACAGGACAGGATGGATGGAGAGCCGTGTTCATGATAGCCGAAATCCGAGTAACCACCAGCATAAAACGTGAAGAACGATATAACCCGGGCCCGAACTCCAGCTTACTGGAATTGTTCTATGAGCGGTACTAGTAGCTCGAATGGTAGCTTTCGCAGGATTCATCGCAAATGTCGGGGTAGGTAATGAACCACCAGAAACGGCAAGAGATTTGGCAATCGGAGAAAGTGACGCAAACCCAACTGAAGGTGGATCATAGCGAAAGACGGAGTAAACGTTTTTCTGGAAACAGAAAAAAAAAATTCTTGCAATTTAGAAAGAGAAAAAAAAAGACAAGGGAATTTCTTTTTTGAACGAATCCCTTACCAAAAACGTATCTCCGATGATCCAAGCAGGTACGTTTCCTTGGTTTTCTAATGCGAAAAAGGCGCCAATGCAAATGTTGTCAGCAATTTCCTCAAGCATGAAATCAACTGGTTCAATGCTCCATATTTGCCCTCCGAATGACAGATTTATAGAAACCTCGGTATCACATGCTGTAAATGAAAACGCATGTCATATTGGGTTACAAATTTTTAAAGAGGGTCCCAAAGACACGAACGGTATGTGTAGTAACTTTCATAATCTCCCGAACCAGGCGCAGATCCCGGAATGTTGTTAAAAATTTCGTTAATAAGCACCGACGGTCCACCGATTAATGTAGTTCCGGTGTCAATAGCTGCAAATGAAGCTGATCCTGAGGGCAACGAAACATCAGCGCCTTGTACCGTGAGTGCTGTCCCATAAAAAGAAAAAGAAAAGCGATCAGCTGCTCGAAAACACAAATGATTCACAAAATTGAAACATGATGAGACTGACAGGTTAAGGTCAGGATCCAGTATGATTCCAGTCCTTGAGGTAATGGTAGATATTCGATTTCACCACTATAGAGACTCGCACTATGAAAAATTCCCAAAGTGAGGAAAAATGAGGAAAATCACATGTTACAAGGGGAATAAAATTGTATTACTTGGTTGCGCCCAATGTAAATAAACCGCCGGGTTCATCCGATTCAGCGTGAGGATCGTCAACAAACCTAAATCACACAAGAACAAAGAAAAACATGTCATTCGCAGTGACTAGAAAAGTTTTCCAAGGAATACAAATACCTCGTTAGGAAAAAACTGAACAGGGGAGACTCCAGTGCACCTCCAGCTGCGAGATTTTGCCAAAACGGATTAGCTCGGGAGATTGCGATACTTTCGAAGGCAAGACCAAGCAAGCCAGCTACGGGATCAAATAAAAGGGTGGAAGAAATGACATCACAGACAGCTAAAGGAAACACGAATAGAGAGAAAAAGGTGCTCAATAAAATGACTGGAGCTTAGAAAAGGAGAGGCTCTCACCAAAGGTTTGCCCCGTAACTTGAAAATCTGACATCTGAACAACGTCCTGAGCCAGCGTCCCCGATGCTTCACCACTACCATACGTAATTCTGAAAGGCTGTGAAAGGTTTTTGAATGTTGAAGAAGCGGAGCCACTGAATCCGGAAAGCCCTTCATCGCAGACATCGCAATTCTTCCCTAATAACCATAAGTCGGATGACCCAGTGTCGAGGACGACATTGAATGGCTTTGGAGGAGTTCCGACTTCAATAGTACCGTAATAACTGCTATCGCTGTTCTGGTTAACAAGTTGGGTACTACCAGACAAGGAGCGTCTCGAAGGACGATGCGGGGTAGAAGATGGGTCACGAGCCCCGTATTTTGAGCGGAGGTGCGCCCCTTGTTCGCGAAACCAGGTTGAATCGCGATAAGACTTTTGTCTTTTAATTAATGGAATATCAAGCCCGTCTGCTGAGGTGAGAATTGGCCGGATAAGCAGAAGCAGCAAACACAAAACAATAGATGTTGATTGGAAGACCGTCGTCATGATTCTGGTCGACCTGGACCTAAAAAAACGCAACGAAACGGACAGGTGAGTTCAATAGCACATTGACGAGAGAATGTGGAAAGGAGTGAGCGATTTATTTTTGAAAAATAATGAAAAAGGTGGAGAGGGTAGAAGGAGCGGATTTTTCGGAGCGGAGAAGGATCTAGAGGTATGCCTTGGCTCTTCCGACAAACTTGGGAATGCCGTGATGCCGTTCTGCGCTAGCAACCGGAATCACTCACGTCATTGTCACACGATGCCAACATCGCAGTCCCATCCTGGTTGAAATGTCCTCACAACCAGACGAAAGAAGAAAAAACAAAAATCGCGTGGTGTTGGTCAGCGCAACAAGGAGAAAACAACATACAAACGGCGGTAAACCATTCCCGAACATCGATTAGAATACTGTGTTCTTGTTTATAAATAAAGTAAGCGACTGAATACAAGAATACAAGATGGCGATAGTCAAATTCACTAGTGGAGCGCTCCTCCTCGTGCAATAAAGGTTTGACATGACATGACATGATGTCCCATACATAGGAGCCATTTTCAAAATTAAAACGTCAATTAAGGAAACCACGCCCATATCTCAATATCCTCGTCAGCTCCAAATCCAGAACCGGAGTTTGAGCAGTTGTCCTGCACACCGCATTGCGCAGTAATCTTATCAATCAAAATCAAGACAACTCCTTTTTCTTCAAGCATACCCCAAAGACTTCGTTCCGCCTCCTCCCGTTGCTTATAAGCCATTAGAACATAAGGGCGACTAATAGGAGTCTCGCCATCGTTATCGGATGCCTTGTCTGGGGGTTGTTTAACAAGGTTACAGATAGTCTGCACGAGAGAGGGGAAAGATGCAGTGTTATAAGTCACATCTGCCATACTACAATTGGTATCAATAATGAGCCTTCATAATTACCGTTTAAGTTCGACGATCACAGACATTACCAGGTCAAATGGCATAGCGGCTTCCGGGGGAAAACGGTCACAATCCCAGTCTAAGACTAATGACTTGATATCGACAGACGGAAATGCATGTTTGTTTACAGAGATATTGTGATTAATAATCGAAATCGCGGACGCTGGAAATAAAATTATTATTATTACTGTAGTGGGATATATGACATTTAGGTCAAAGCCCCTGCGACACACCTTGATCACTAGCAAGGACTTCCGTAAATCGTTCCGAACAAAACCGATTAAATAAAGCGGCTAGGCAAATAGAAACTATTCCAGTTCCACAACCTATAGATAAATGCCGTTTATATTACCAAGGGAAGATGTTTTCTTTTTCAGGCTGCCTACCTAATTCAAGAACACGGATTCGCGAAGACGCATTGCCGGAATATATTCGTTTCCATAAACGGGAACGGGTTTTCGACGGATTAAATATATCCTCGGCTTTCTCATGTGTTGTAAAGAGCTGGGAGAGCCATGAGCTGAGCATTAGTCCGCTGTCCCAGATTTTCTAGTGTGACACATGAGAGAAGCAGATGAATGTGAGTCGTTTAAGCTCGCCTTATCCAAATCGAAAGAGGTATCTTCTCTGAGACATATCACGGTGGAAGTGCAAGAATTCGCCAAATCCAACTCGACAGCTGTGGCTGAATTGGCTGAAGAATCGAGAATATTATGGGCAACAGACGCTGGTATCAAATAGAACCTCTCGATCTGACTTTGTTTGGCAGTGTAGGAATTGGTTTCTTTGCCAAAATTTTTAGCCAGGGTAATATTGCCTTTGCCTTTATTCTTCTTTAGTGAACTCGGCGCGGAAAAATCGTTCTCGATTCTAATAGGCATACTAAAGACAGGGAAAGGCAAATTACCCAGATCTCGTTTCGTCAAATCGATGAGAACGGAGTTGGGCGAGTTTTTCGAAGGGGATATATTACTTCCAACGGAGGCTGATGATTGGCAAAACAAGGCCAGCCTCCATTCTTCACCCCGTGCACCGGTATGAGGGAATGGAACAGAAAGAGCCTTGTACATGGATGAAACGTGCCATGTTGTCAGTTTTATTTTAGGTCCCATGAATTGAAACGAATCCATAATCGAGTTGGATTGACCATTGGCAACTGCCGGCGTTCCTGGAGATGAGACCCGTATCCATGAATAAAATATGTCAATTGCCTCCTCAAGAAACGCGATTCGCAAATCATTGGCAATTTGAGGAGTGAAAGTTATTTCAATAGATCTCGGCGGCAAGTTTCCTTTGCCATTCGAGCCAATATAAACGGATTGAGGAGGTGGTCGGAGAAAACTCAGGTAGAAAAACATTCTTAGTCAGCTCAGTGCTGTCCGTCTCTTCCGTTTTCTACCATAAAACTTGACAATACTGTCGTTACACGCATAAATCTGTCTTTGGTTTGTTCGTATTTCAACCCTTTTGCAGTACGAGCTTATAATCATATTACATCTCAGAAAACGATTAGGGGTCGCCACCGACACCTGCACCAATTCCGCGACCGTTCATTGACGATTAATCTCCAATCTCGGTGAATTTCCAAAGTGTTCACTGATACTCTTGTACCCAGGTCAACCCCTGATAACACAGGGTATATTATGCCACTGGCATGACCTTTCTCCCGCGGACGGATCCTGAAATACAAAAGCCCAGTTCAACGAGCTCGTGACAGTGTACCTCCTTTCAGCTGTACCCGTACTGTGTGATAGGACTGCCACCTATCACATTTAAAAAACACTCACAACTCTACATACGTCAACAACTAAATCAAAATGTCCACACTTTCAAATTCCAATTCGTGCTGTTTTTCTCCCAAAATGGAGGTAAGAATCCCGGTTTTCATCATTCGTCCGCCACCCTGCCTAAGCTCATCTCTTTATGCAGAAAATTGCGGAAACCGCTAAAGAACTTGACGTCTCTGAACGGTCTAAAGGTTCCATAACTCTTTCTAATACTCAAGGACTAAGCTTTTTGGATCAAATGTATCCAGAACCGCGGCTTTTACAAATTGAGTGCGAGAGATTGAGAGTGAACAGGGTAAGTTATTTTTCACCACTGTGCTTAATATCGGACTAATAACAAATGTTTTATCATTATATTTAGCCATTTGTTCAAGCTGACCGAGATCCTGCAAACTTAGGAATGGGATTCGCACCTTCCGTCCTACGACAGCGCGCCACTGCATCCGTGAGCATCAGTTCTGTAAGAATACCGAACCACCTCAAATAAACTATCACTGACGTATTCTTAGATGCGCCCTTCCAAACCTACATGGGAGAAAAGTTATGACTCGCTGGCGCTTTTCGAAGTTCTGTTCAAGGCTTGATTTTCAGTCCTTCAGCTTCATTTACACAACGACGCACTTGTTTGGTTTTGCCATTCTTGTTTTCTTGGTTTTGACACATTGCTTAAGTTAATAAACACTGCTGTATTTTTATGTTTTATGTATTTGTACAACTACGTTTCTAATTCACAAAGATGTTTTAAAGTCTTATTTATTCCTTTATTCCTATTTGTATCCAAAAAGTTACTACAATATAATATGCTACTATTACAGATATTCTTATTGTCCAGATTCCTCCGTTCCGTAATCGTATATAATAGGGGTGATTAATCAAATATATATAAGTATAAGAGTGGGTAGATGTGCTCAGATTGTTCAAATGATGAAGGGAATGCGGTATGGTGGCACTGGTAAGGGTATACTCCAAAAAAGAAGCCAGCGGATATGCTTAGATATGAGGAATATGAGGAATAGGTGGAAGGAAAAAAGAGATGATTATGAATCAAATGAGAATAGATGGGCGTTGAAAAATCACTGCAAAACACATTTATCGGAGTTTCCGTCCTGGCGACCTTTCCGGCTTGACCGCTGAATAGGCTTTCCAGGCGTATTATTATTATCATCAGTACCAGACGATGGCACAGTCGTTTCCGTTTCAGGAATCGGATCATATTCCGAACCACGGTTACTTCCGCTCAGACGACTAGACCGTGTCATAACACTTCGTGAGCTCGTAGAATGGTCGCTACCCCCAATGCTGGCCTGCCACTGTCCGTTATCTTGACTCGGAGAGTGAACAATCCTACGGGGTGTCGTCTTCTGCGCACCATTCATGAATGAAACGGGAGGCGGTGATGACCCAGTAGCTTTAAGGTCTTCGGTCGAAACACTCATCATCCCGGATGCCTTCGACCGTTTCCGACCAAAGAGACGGAAGCGGTCATTCGCACCTGGAGATGATGGCGAAGAAGATACGTCTCCTATTGGTGTTGTCGAGGGAGAGACAGGAGTACGACCAGATTGAATAGGACTGTTTGAATGTAAATCACTTGTGGGAGTATGCTGTCGAATTACATCTGCCGAAAGACGTATCATACGACCATGAGGTTCGCAAGAATCCGAGGCATCAGCGGCACATCTGGCGTGCGCAATAAGGCTGCATTCCTTGCAAAATAGAACGCTCTTCTTAACTGCTTGATTACATATACGACAGGTAACCGCTATTTGAAAAAAAAAACGAACAGTCATGTGAGATACATCGGCTGGGCCTTGGAATGTCACTTGACTTAAAACCGTACCTTGACTGAAACTAGACTTCACAAATTCATGAGGTCGGAAGACAGCCTCTAGGGGACTGTTGAAGGTAGGTGAGCTTGGTGGGATCGAACGGGGAGAATTAGATCGATCGTCGTCAGCGAAAGACAAGCGTCTAACATCCGTTCTCTGAAGATCCGCGCTAACACGCCTCAAGAAAGGAATACTATCCTGTGGGCGCAACTCCTAGAGAACCAGACAAGACAATAAGATAAAATGAACGGATGATTGAAAAGCCTGTCAAACCTTATACATTCCCCATTCATTCTTCAACCATGGATGTTCGAATAGGGTCTCCGCATTCGGTCTTTTCGTGGGATCTTTATTAAAGCACAGAGTTAGAAAGTCCCTTAGGTCGTCTGACAGGTCTTCTGGAAGCGGCGGCATGGGATCTTCAACAATTCGAAACATAACTAACGAAGAGGATAATGTTCAATGAACTATAAATGTGACTGATGTATTCTTTTACCTGTCATCCCATTCTGAATATCGGCGTATGGCGGTCGACCAGTAGATAATTCTATTATAGTGCAAGCCAATGACCAGATATCAGAAGCCGGCGATGCACCCTTTAGTTCAATTACTTCGGGAGCCACTTCAAAGAAAAGCTTAGTAATATGTATTGAAGAAAAAAGATCTCAAGATACGACATACTCCAGTTAGGAGTTCCGGCCACATCGTTGTTCATTTGTTCCATAGCTCGGAGATTTAGAGAGACGCCGAAATCGGATAGTTTGACATTTCCAGTCTTTGTCGTAAGGATGTTAGCCGCTTTAAGATCACAATGAACAACCTATAAACAGCGGAAGGTTAATTAGCGAATAGGCCAAGGGCGAAACTAGCCCGCGAGACAAGTGAAATGAAAACCGCACCTGAGACGTGTGTAGGTAGTGTAAACCCTCTAGCACTTTGGTTACAAAACTCGCCACCAAACTCTCGTTCAACTTTCCAAAAGCTTTCAAGGTCTGTGACAATGATCCATTCTCTGCGTACCTGAATTGATAGATCTCGATGAGTTCCCATGGATACACAGGACAGGATATATAACATAACTTACTCAAGAACAATGCTCAGGATATCGGGATCACGCGCCATTCCTTCGTATTTGACAATGCTAGGATGCGATAACTGCTTAACGATCTCGACTTCATGCATAAGCTGCTTGATTTCCTTCTCGCTTAATCCTTCTAAACGGATCCGTTTAACAGCTACGGTTTGACCCGTGTTCAAATTCAAAGCACGGTATACAGTCCCAAATTGACCACGTCCAATACAATTCCCAAGTTGCTGCAATTAAGAAAGAAGGGTTCGTGTGGTCAGTCAGCATGCATGTTCTCCTGAGCGCAGCCCGCGCGCACTCTCCTCTCCTAACAGAGCTCGAGCGCTAGCAAAGGCCAAGAACAAAAAAAAACAAAAACAAAACTCACGTAATGTGTGGCAGGTTTACCATCCTCTTTCACAATTAGGGTCTTGCGTACTTGACTGCCGTCCATACCACCGATTAAAGATCTCTCCGCTTTGGATTCACCCGGTGAAACATTAATGCTCTCGTGGCGAGGACGCATGGGTATACGAGGATTAGGATTATCTCCGAACGAGCTTCGTCTATCTTTCAAAGGTTCAGCCTCTAGCCTCACTTTCGTGGGCGTCGGTGACTCCCTTGGCGACTTCTTCGTAGTTTGCGGCAAAAGTAGCGTTTCAGAAGAGGAAGGCAGCGTAGAAAGCTGTGAGAGGGGGGGTGCCCTCGGGAATGGAACAGGGGGGGAGAGCTCTCCATCTAATGATGTACGGACAGGAACCGGGGAATGTTGGGAGGGTCGTCGAACAGGAGAATATTCAAGACTGGATCGAGGGCTTACTCTGCTACCTAACTCGGCGGCAGCAGCAGCAGTCGCGACGCGATGTTGAGAATTACGGGGCCTCACGCGAGAAATAGGCGAAGGCGAAGGTGGTGCAATAACAGGTTCTGTCGACTCTAGTGATCGACGGGAACGAACAAGTGAAGGTTTTCTCTTCGCCACCGAATCATCCAGGTTCACCGTTCCGCTACACCCTCCCCGTTCGGTCTCGCCACCTTCTCCACTTGACTGTTTAACGGGGCTTGCTCTATCTTTATCCAAATCAAACACTTTCATGAAGTCATCCGGCCACTTCGCCTGTCCGAGTTTGATAACCCTTTGTGGCTGAGGGCTACCACTATCATTCCCATTCCCATTCAGGCGACGAGTCGGAATTGTTCCCTCTTCCGACTCTTCTGCAACTCTCGATAGATCAATTGAATCGCTTCTCCTTCGATCCTTCCTACGAGGAAACTCATCCACAGGGGAATTCGGAGAACTCAGTCTACGAATCCTTTGTTGCGGAGACTCTTTAGCCAAAGCAGCCTTCACCACGCTCCCTTCAGTATGCGTTAACGATGGCGTGTCGCTTGCCAAAGACGTAGCTTCGGTTGTGATAGACTTGATGGTTTCATACCGCGTGGAACGGTTATCCAGGAGACTGGAGTAAACAGAAGTATCTGTATGCGTAGAAGCCATAGAAGCTCTTGACGTTGTCGACAGTTTCACAATTGGTCGAGTACGAATGTTACTGTCCACAGGCCCAAAGACATCTTCTTCATCAGCTGCAGCCGATGGGGACACATCAACGGACGCTTGAGTAGACGAGGACACGGCCGCAGGGACGACTTGTCGCGGACGTTTTGCAGGAATTGGAGGAATAGGACTGGTAGGACTGGTAGGACTGGTAGAACGCGACAGATTGGGCGTAGAAGCGGAAGCCGAACCAACGTTCGACGAGATATATATATTATGATTCCTTCCTTGAGCAGTAGGAGATTTTGGAGTTGTAGGAGAAACAGGTGGAGATCCGGCATTGATATTTTTAGAAGGCGGAGACGAACCTGAAGGTGAAGATTGTTTAGTCTCAACTTTCAGCTGAAACTTTTGAGGAGGCGGGCTATCCTGAAGCTTCTTCACGGCCAAAATCGTCAGCGCTACCCTTGCTAGACCATCCGATGTAAATGGGACAGCGACAAGATCCTCAATATCAAATATCTCGTCCGACGACACACCGAATGCCGCCACAGCAGCCAGAAACTTGGAAATATTCAACTGCTTCGCCTCTAAAGTAGACGTTAAACTGTCTATCCGAATAACACTGCCCGGGCACACTTTGTTGATATATCTGCGACAAAGTAATTGATTTCACCATATAAGATTCGGATCATCACAAATTAAAAAAAAAAGTAAATAAAACTACTTACTGGCACAGCACATAACCGTCTTTCAGCGCATCACCAAAATACCTCCGCTCTTTCTCTTCACCATTGGCAGTCATGATATTCGTACTCCACGTTCGCTCCAATCGTACCAGACTACCCATCCGCGAGTCGATTTCTTCATTGTTCATCTCAGTCTTGATACCGGAACCAGAACCAGAACCAGAACCAGAACTGCCGGCGACATGCTTCCGGTGTACAACCTCCTTAACGAGAGCAGAAGTAGCACGACGTATCGTAATCCGCTGCGGAGATGGAACATAGTTACATCCAGACAATACATTTGACGTGCTTTCACTCGTGCCCCGCTCCTTTGGCGTCGTCACCGTCGGAGACGAAGGCGAATCTGGTGGCACTGGACTGACACTGGGCAGTGGTGGCGGCGTCGAAGTCACAGAACCAGAACGAGACTGAACTTGAACCTGAACCTGAGCCTGAGGCGAATCATTCCTCTTAGACGACAACAACCCGGTCGTTTTCAATTGTAGTTGTAATTTAGACGACCGTTGTTTACTTTCTTCGTCTTTTTTCGACAAGCCCACCGCAACAGATGCTGATGCTGATGCTGAATGCGAAGGCGAAGGCGAAGGCAAATGCGAATACGCCGGGCGGCTGGAAGAACTACCACCCCTCTGAACACATGACCCTGACCCTGCACGAGCGGGACCAGAAATGGGACTAGGGCTTGGGCTCGGGGATGACGATGAAGGGAGCGGGCTCGTATTTCTGACTTCTAAAGGAAGATGCGAAGTGGAGACTGAACCAACGCCACGTCCGAGCCGAGAAGAGCGTGTTGGAGATGACGTCGGCGTCGGCGAAGGACTGAGTGCAGGCCGAATCACACTGGATGAAGACGCTCTACGCTGTTTAGTTCCCGTAGACGGGCTAGTCGCGCGGGGTACGACATGACCTCCTCCTCCTCCTCGTGCGGTTTCCAAACTGCTGCGATTTCCTGAGATAGAAGAAGACGGAGATGCTGCTCTAGCTCTGGATGCTGCGGTGGAGGTAGTCGCCCGTACTCTCGGTGACCACCGCCCCGAAACACCATCCGCAGTTCGCGACACAGAGTTTTGGCGAGACATCGAGGGAGAGGACGCTGAAGCTCGAATAGTAGGTGCATCTTCTGACAGACGACGAGGCTGCAATGAGTCAGACGGAGCAGCTTTCGCTGTCGACGACGAGATCCGATCTTCAGTAGCGGTAGAAGGAAGGTCAGAAGTTGAAGCACTAGGAGCCTTTCGCATCGTCGACGGATGTCCCACGCCAATTATACGCGACGAGATCTTTGATTTGGAATTAGGTTCCTTAATACCATTTCCCTTCTCCGCCTTCTTCACTTCCTTCCCCTTCGTCGGCGATGACGGCGCATCTTCTTTCTTCTTGACTAGGTTTTCCAACTGCGACGTTGACGCACTGGCCTGGGAGCGCAACAGCCGTGACGGTGACTTGGGAGGTACCACCGGAGGAGAAGTAACACTGGGACTCCCCGAAGTCACCATTTTCGGACGTGATACCGATGACGGAGAGGTGGAGGAGGTAGTGGAGGAGGAGGAAGGTGCTTGTTGTTTCAATTGTGAGGAAGTAGCAGCAGACGGCGTGCCAGATGATTTTGTATGTGTTGGGGTACTACCTCCTGAAGCCTTGACTGTCCCACTCAATAACCTTGATGACAGAATTGAGCTTGAGACACGCTTCCTGAGCTCCCCCTTTTCGGCTATGGGAGACTTCTCAGAATCCTTGCGCGATGAACTTCGTAGGGTTGGAGCGGGTGGCTCTACTATGCTTAGCTTGCGGATACGGGCGGGGGGAAATAATCCACCGAGCGATAAAAGAGGGGAACGAGTTTTAGAGGATGAGGGGACTTGATCATCAGAACCTTGTTTGGCATTTTCGGCAATGTGCTGAAGCAGAGTGGGCGATGACATTGACGCTTTTGATAAAGACGGTGCCACGAAGGGTGACCAGCCACCAACATTCTCATTCTCAGCATTTGACTGGTGGTGTTGGTCATGTCGCGGCATAGAGGGGCCACTGGACAACCGCTGAATTCCTTCCGTGGGACTGGGCGCTAGCGAGTGACGAACAAAAAAGTAAGTATGCGTGCGTGTGGAGGAGAAAATCCAGGAGACAGGGGTAATAACAAGCCGGACAGGTGAAATTGACAAACAAACACAAAACATACCGGTTGAATTGTTCTTAGGCGGGTGATGAGAACCCGAAGCACGTGTCTTAACGCGATTGCTATGTTTGCGAAGTACGCGAGGACGATGTGGCTCAGCAGAGTGCGGGGAAATGTCGTTGGATTTGATGGTTAAGGAGTGTGAATTGACATTATAGTCTGCAGATCTGCGATGGACGGGAGTTGATGTGCCAGAGGATGTACCAGAGGGGATATCGATGCTACCATTGCTGTTGTTATTATTCTCAGGCCCGGGGGATCGACGAAAAATGGAAGGTCGATGGAAATGACTGCTGAATGCGGACGGGGGGGGAGCCTGTGGTCGTTGGGTATGTGTTTTCTCTATTTCGCTTCTATTATTGTCACTGGAGTCGTTCGATTCCTGGGAAATCTTTTCTCGACTCTTTTTTGCGAGAGTAACATTGCGGATGGTCTCTTGCAAAGACGAGCGGAAGATACGCTTGAGAGTCTTCGGCTGCGAAGTTGCTTTCCCAGCACCAGGAGACGAAGCAACGACAGGAGACCGGCGAGATTCTACTTGCTCTTGAACAAAATGAGTTGAAATATTACGAACAGGACTAAGAACCGTAGCCATTTGTTTTTTATAAGAGTCGCGAAAGAATAGAATATCCCAGAGCTTGTAATTAGACCGAAATTGTTTGGGAAGTGACTCTCAAAGTGTCCATGAACAACAGCTAGGGCACATGAGAATCGTTCGGGAATTCACCAGCGGGCGGGTTAGAAATGACGTTGTCAAGGAGGAGAAAACAGAAAGAAAAGAAGAAAAAAACCTTCACCGCCCCTCCGACCCGAAGGTCACTATTTCGTGGTTGACGGTGACACAAACACGGGGCCGAGCAATTACAGTAATCCGTTCCCACGGTCCAATGTGCCTTGTGTTCAGACTTTGATCGAAGCTTTGCTTCTCTGCGCCCGGGTGTCTTTGGTACACACACGCGCACAGGATTATATTTTTACTTGGAGAGTGCTAAACGCAACTTTGTAATTGGAAACATAACAAGATAGTTCAAATTGTAACGAGACATTTGCTATGCCAAAAAGACACCTGTTTATTGCACCAAGACTACATAGAATTGGAGCTAGGCTAGGCCTCGGATGCTAATCTCAAAGGGTAGTCAGGGTCCGTAGGAAGAGGCTCAAAGCCGATAGAACGGCCACCACCCCCGGATTCACAGTATTCTGATCATGACGCAGATATGACGCATTTGTATCAATGCCATCTGAATGACTTAGGAGAACTATCGCTTCGAACGCAACGCAGCTAAATTGTCGCTCCACATTGCAAAACTGGATCAACAAAGGCTCAATGGTATATGCAAGACATGCAAACGCAACGCTCGGCAGTGAAGACATAGCTACCTGGAAAAGTAGAAAAAGGTGTTATCAGTGATATCAGCCACCAGAGGAAGCAGCCTGACTCATTAATAGTTGATAATACCATTACTCACCAATGTGAAAAGGGGAGACACACAGCATACATATAGTACGCGGGAATTCTGGCTTGAAAGGTATCTGAAGTATGTACCGTGAGGAACACTCCCGCGCACTCTCCCTTCTCTCCCTTCAACCTGCCCATACAGCCAATTTAAATCGATTTCGGTCATCCCAGCCAAGCGACACACGTGCAAAATGCCGAAACATTGATTTCTGAATGCAGTTAGGACTTGTGACTAACGATCCCACATTTTGGCTCAGACAATAGGGTATTCGACTTCTTTCCCGACGACTGCCATTGCCACCTTCGTAAAGGTAAAACTAGATCCGGATAGAAGACCAACAGCCTCCCCCAGCTAACGCATTGACCAGTTGTCAAACAGATATCAAGGGCGGGTATCATTCGTGTTTTCCTTCTATGTAAAGGTGCAAGAATTGAGAAGTTGGGCACCATTCCTAACTCGACTTAGTTTCAAGCCTGAGTGACCCTGTTTTGCTGACATACATACAATGCAGCTTCAAGACAAGTCTTATATGATCCTGTTTAAAACAACGCAACACAAATCGGACCCACGTACAATCATATATCAATAAGCACGATCTCTATTCAAGACACCATGATATGTCAAAGGGACGCTATTAGTAGCACCGGCTAGCACCTTCACACTGCAGAAAGATAGCGAATGCCTCGTTGCCTGTGATTTAAAGTTTGCTAAGATTCAGAGTCACACTCTGATTGGTTCACAGTTCCTTCGGCGACTTCAAGCTACTACCGCTGTATTCGCCAGTCAAAGAGATGCATCATACTCACATACTCACATACATACCTAGGAACATCATGCTTAATTGGGCATGGACGTCTTACCTATCGGAATGCAAAGCCGGACAGTATGGCAGTAGTTTTGATCCCGGTAGGCAGAAAGGAAGAATGGAACCTAATCCCACAAATGATAGCAAATGATCTGTCAGCGCTTCAGCGACCGAGGTCAAACCCGATTCGTCGAATTTCATAGACCTTTAGGAGTTTCATTTTACCATATTCGAGAGTTTTTTAATCTACATACTAAGTATAGGGCCTGAGGTTTAACCGTTACTGCGCAAATTGAACCGTATTGACGTTTAAGTATAACGAACCAGCCACAAAACAAGGTTTACTAACCCGTGCCAGTGGTGGTGGTCAATTTGTTGGCGTCCAGACTTTTAGATTTCAACCGCGATTCCCCCTTTACTCAGTTCATAAAGTCAAACTTGGAAAAAACTCACACATCATGCGCAGCGATATCGACCCTGTAGTAACAGCCACGGCTGCACTACGTAATAAAACTTGATGTCTATGAGAAGATTCTCAGAGTTTCCTCACAATGATCGAGATCTGCTATTGAACTGCGAAAACGAGTCAATATATTCCGGTGAAATCAGTGGTGCGATTCCTAAAGCAGGAGAATCTCAGCAATCAGAGTTGAAAAGGCACTTCGTCGTGCAAGAAGAACTTACCATTAGGCTAAACATTAATTGAAGACGGTGGTACCGCATTTGCTTCATTTGATAAAAGTCCGACTTTTTTTCAAGACTTGAAATCCGTGATCCCGTCGACATGAATGCCGTCGGAGTTATAAACTGAACGGAGTTGGCGGAGAGTGAAAAAAGACGTTGGCAGCTTCAGCCAAACTTCAGCCCTTTAACAAGGATATTCATTGATGCCATGCATTCCTTTTACATCTACTCTTTCACACGAAATATCGTTCTTAATCTACGTGGGCGATTTTTGATTAGTGAACTTGACCCTTAGCCTCGGACTGGCCGGAATGCGCATGCTCAAGCATAGTTCTCAATCATGACATTTCTGGCAACGATTTACTCTATATGTCAGTGTGATTTGTCCTATAAAAATCTCATTTCACTAAAATCTCGCCCTAATTTCGCACAAACTGTGTTTCTTTCTTGGCCTGTTTCTTTTTCCCGTCACGGTGACTGGTCTTTGAATTAAAATTCTTTTCTCGGCGAAGAAGGATGAAACGCCCAAAAATTTGGGAGCTGGAAGAAAGGAAGTTGAATTTTAAATCTCGAATCTCGATATACATATATCAAGGTCTAACACTTTGTTACTTTCACGTCCGCTCGTTGCTGTGTTATGTTCCTAAATTCTCCGAAAGGGGTTTCATAGAAATGAGGGAACTACTAATGAACTGAACTATGAACGTTATATGAACTATGAACTATTTAATGAAACAGGAAACGAATTTGACGCGTATTCGGCCCCCCTTCTTCATGCATGCACTCGAAAAACATTCACATTTTCGAATCCCCGTTCGGGAATTGGTTTTATCCGAAATTTAAAAGTCTTTTGATTAATGCTAGTATGCCGCCGCTATAGCTACGATCACTCTCCGCTGACTGTTTTTTTTGGTTTAGGAAGTATGTATGTATCCGCGCGCCACTTCCGAGTCTACTACACTCGGTACAACGGTTTAATACACCATATCTGCAAACCTAATTAAATAGCTGGAACGCAACTATCTACCTGAACTTAATCTACACATGTATCAAAAACCAAACCAAACCAAACCTCCGCCCGACCGATCGCGAGTCCGCTCATCGGTCCTAATGGTGCTCATCATCACATCGAGGCACGCTGACCTAACTTGGCATTCACTCACCTTATACCTCCCTGCCTTTTTTCGCATTCCTGGGCCTTGTTATTATAACGGAAAGCAGGATCTAGCGTGTATATGTATGCCTGTCTGTGTTTCTCGTGCAGACCATGCAGATCATCATGATCTAGTCGCGCAACCAACTCATCAAGATGCACAACTACTTCGTATCATGTATATCCATTGGACATTGGATTATGCAATCATGTTTCACGGGAGTGCGTGCCGGATGTATCGAAAATATACTGTAGAAACTTGCAGGCGAGGAGCAGAAGTATCGATAACGATTTGAATCACATGCTACCTATTCAGTTGGTCCTAATTCGAAGGGGGTGCCGCAGTGCTTCTATCTTGTGCTTTCCTAATTTGATCCTTCATCGACATCAGGTGGACGAAAAAAAAAATTTTAGACGCGTATTGGGAAGATGGGACATAGGTATGTATGTATGTATGCAACAACAAAAGTGCCGGTTGCGCCACCCATATAAAAATTGATTAAACGTATATTCTTATATACCTAATGCAGTGCAGTGGTGTTTTTTTTTTTGGGTTTTTCGCTTGTGAACATATTATGCGCGCGCTAGTACTACCTCTTTTCTGATCGCCCTTTCCTTCCGTTCTTCGGTCTTCGGTCTTGGTGTTCTTTTTCCTTTTTCTCTCTTTTCCATGATGTCACGACCCATACCACCAGTCTTGGTATCGGTACCTTATGCATTATGTATTGGCGTCACCAGTCATACGTGCATGCATGCACCGCACAATACATCGAAGTCCGAGTCGCAATTATGTATAATTCGCGCATATATATATTCTTTCTTTCCTCTATAATAGATGGTTGCCGATCTTTCTTAGATCTACATATACATATGGAATTTGCTCAAACAACCCTGCCCTGCCCTGCTTCAAGTTATAACCATAGCCATAGCCATGGCTATAATTCCACACAATCATCGAAATTCGAATGAATGCTATTTCTAGCTCGCCTAGTCGGCCCGTATCCACAGCAAAAACAGCAAGAAAAAAAGAAAAAAAGAACTCGAACTTCTCAACTGGCCATGCGTGCATGTCAGTGCACGAGTCATGGATCTTCTCAGACGAAGACAAAGATTCCAAACGCAGTGCCACGCACATACATAATACATAATACATACATGGTACATCCGTATATCCGTACTTACATCCGTTACATCTGGCAAGTCCTACCACAAAAGGCCTTCCCTCCGCCGTCCCTTTGTATACATATGTACTATCACGCAGGTTAGCCGATGTCGATGATCCAGATATGTACTTATGTATATATACATACATACTTAGTGGGGCCTGATGGCAGATGGAAGATCTCCTAGATCCTTATTATAGATCGTCCTTGGACGCTGATAATTGCACTATAATTGGAACATCATCTATCCAAGCATGCGCGTGTACTATTAGCGGACTATTACGGACCTGTATGTATGTACGCACGCATTGCCTGTGATGAAAGTCACTTTTCCCCTGCGCGGTATGTACGTTATTCGATAATTCTCCACACGTAGATAATTGATTCTAAGTACTATGTATATAGTTTAGATGCGTACATAGTACTGCGTTCTTACCGATTCCAGGTTGGATGATCTTGGATGTCCGTGATGTGTATATGTATGTATTTAACTACGGTTCTCTCGTAAAAAAAAGAAAACATCTGAACACCGGGTCGACATATGCAATCAAATTTTTAATAATAATCAAGACACTGAACAACCTCGTTTAGTATCCGCATTTTTCGTATTAATTAAAGTCAGGTTCACAATGCTATTCAAAAGAGTGCGTATATCACCATTACCATTAGCCCCAAGTTTTTCTCCATACTAGTTCCTGACTGATGAGGATAGACTAAGGGGGTGTTATCATCTCTGCAGAAAGACTTTCCTCACTGGGTTCGGGCGATACATACATAGTATAGTTATATAAATATGTGTGCAGGTAAACGTTAGTACATACTAGCAACTAAAAGAAAAACTCCTCCTTATGTTAATTAAAATATCTATCTAGTCTAGGCTACTTAGCTGCTTGGCTCATAATTTCTTGTCTGGATATTCTGCAAATTCAGATAGCTTCCCTCTTCGCTCGCTCACGCTCAAGATTCGGCGCTCTGCAGTGGAAAAATTATCATTATACAGCGGTGAGGTGGAAGGTGATGTATACATACATATAATATCGCTAAAAAAATATATAACTTCACCGTAATAGAACGAAAATCGGATCCCCGATCGATATCCTTTCCTTTTTTTGAATGAAGCTGTCACAAAAATAATATAGGACCGGGTTGACGATCGTATTCATTTGTTTTTTCTTTCTTCCTTTCCTTTCCTTTCAAAACCAGAAAGGAATGTCAATGTCAATCGGTCAAAATCGACAATTTGAAGTCAAGCCGAACCATTGAAACCAAACCAAAAACAATCGAGTGGGAAGTCTCCGTATTTTTTATTATTATAATATTATTGTTATTACTTTTTTAATGTTACAGGTGCGGCGTTGGCCAAGGACTCATTATTATTATCTCTACCCTCACCCTCAGCTCTCCGAGTCCGTCTATTGAAATTGAAGTACTATTACTCATTAGGTCGTAGATGATTTGCCAAGTTTTAAGGATCCGAACGTCGAACGAACGAAGGCTATTCTTGTTTAGCAAATAGAGTTTTTTTCTTGTGGTACCCGGTAGGTCAAATTCATTTTATTGCATCAGCAGAGAGTAGATGTTAGATGTTAGATGTTAGATGTTAGATAGAACAGATCAGCTGACAACTTGGTTTCTTTTTTTTCGTTTTCGGAGTTTCGCTGCCAAGGACTATGTATGTATGTACGTATCACAGCACGGGTGACGCGATTTCCTTTTTTTGTCGTCTGTTTTCCTGTAGGGGGAAGGGGCCAAGGACGAACGAAGGACGAGTTATGACGCGGACGAACGAGCCGGGTCTTCTGACCACTGGCAGGGTATGTACATATGTATATACATTTTTGTCAGCGCGTCATAAAAGTAATACATTATCAATCACAATTGGGAGAGGAAGGGGGATCTCAAATCTTGAACACGTGAATCTGTCAAATCATTCGATCTGAGTAGTTGAATTGCCAGTTAACTTGTGGATGTGGTGTGAGATTCAAGTTCGCCAGAATACTCACACGAAAAAAACAGTAGACTCGGAAGGAGAGAGAGAGAAGAAGAAGAAGAAGAAGAATTTTTCTCGGGACTTGTTCTGTCCAGGATCCGGAGCGATTAAAATTAGGATACTACGTCGGATACGTTTAGAAGCTGAGCTGGGTAATTCTGGTCTAGTCCATAGGTAGCAAGGGTAAGGGCATCATCACTGTCGCGCGTGATTTGTACTATGGGGTACGCGACATTCACTACTAAACAGTATTCACTTAAGTATATAGTAGGTATGTATAGGTACTTATTTATATATTCTATTTTGATTCTGCCCCACCTGCCGGCTCGTTATTTCAATTACGATTGCAATTGCGATTGCGATGTCACCCCCATCATTTTCATTATCATTCTACGGAACGAGTCGCGATGGTCATGGTCGTAAGGGGTTGGTAGTACAGTACTTGTCCATCATCATTGTATGACCCACCACCCCGCCCCGACCGCGCCGTGTATACCTTAGGCAATGCTACATACTTGGAAATTCTCCCTTTGGTTTTTCCGACAAAGTTTCGTGGTAGGATGGAGATAAGCGAGATGCTCGTTTATGATTTGTGGATGTGTTTTTTCTTCGGAGAAATGAAGGGTATACACTACTATAACGCTAGCTTCGAGATACGGCGTCCGATCCGCTCCCTCCCTCTGTCAAATGTGTGTGGTGTGTGTGTGTGTGTGTATGGCATAAATGTCCATGTCAGAGCTGGCTACTAATAGTGCGCGCGCGGGGGTTTCCGAGCTAGAACGCGCAATAAAACACCTCGTGTAAAACACGTTTTCGACGAGTTGGTAATAACCAATTTCCAACTGCTTTGAACTTTCCTCATCAATGCTGCATCATTATCATCATCAATCATCGTCATCGTTATCATTTCGGAACTTAGACTCTCCATCGATGGAGGATCAGCGAGAGAAAATGTTTCATTTTTATCTATTGAAAGAAAAAGGACTGGGTTTTCTTCTATCTGGAGCCTGGTTTGGGAAGTTGAACCGAGGTTTCCCAGAAAAAGAAAAAGGAAGAGGAAGAGTATATTAAAAAAAGATGATCATGCCAGAAAGAACTGATATATCGGTAAAGCGATTTTTTGTTTTTGTAAGTAAGGTTGACAATGCACAGTTTTTTTTGCGAGAAAGAGAAGGAAAGAGAGGGAAGAGGAAGAAGAAGCTCCGATCTGCGATATCTTGATATCCCAGCCGCTGAAAGCTAATCGCCGTTCCGGAAGAGATGGCCGGTTTGGGGAAAAAAAAATACAATTCAAGAGTGAAGAAAACTGTCGATGACTTTTCCATCCTCGGATTTTAGTTTTCCTTGTGAATTTTTTTTTCTCTCGTTGTCATCAGCTTTTGGCGGCCCTCCGCCAACCTGTATGTATGTAATAAAGAAATGCACAAGGGAAGAAAAAAGGTTAGAGTTTTAGAAATGGGAGGGACGATGAGTCCATTATTTGCAGGGTGGAAATGCAATAAGAAGAAAGAAGAAATATATATATATATATATTATTTGTTTACTCTGGATTATTAAAATATGATGTGTATGGCGTGTGCATAACCAATTGGAAGGACTATTATGCTTCGATAACTCGGTTTAGTCCTGGTGAGCTGGCAAGGGTAGTAATATGATCATTCGGTACAGTGCTAAGTTCATATTAGAACGGGTGTGTTATGAATGTAGCAATACGACATCCCAAAGGTTGACATCATCCATATCCATCTGCATCAGCATTCTGCTCATGATCATATACCTTGCTTACACGTAACCGGCCGGACAACGTTGTTGGCAACTCGTGTGTTTTCTGTGTTCTGACCACCGCCTTCCAAACCAGTGCCGAAGAGATTCAGAGAGTGTGTGTGCGTGTGTGTGCAGCCAAGACGGACGGGCGAATTACGTGTAAGGTTTAAAGAAATGTAGGTATGTGTACGTTTGGAGAAGTAAGCGGAATGGGAGATATTTATATATGAGAAATGAGTAGTATGTAATGACGAGTAACTAGTGATTATTGCTGTTGGAGGGGTGAAAGGGCACATCACTAGTATTAGTAGTTATTATTGCCGCGCACGACCGAGTCAACTGGCGAGCCCGGCCCAGCCCAGCCCAGGCTGAGTATGTGTAGCAAGCGTTTTTTTCCAGTGGGAAAGTAAGTGTGCCGGCATCAGAATTCTTCTCTCGGGAATAATTAATGTGATATTGCCAGAAAAGGGGCGGATCGAACATATGGACGAATTATACTACATATATAATAGAACCGACGGCGTCGGTAGATGAGGAATGTATACAATTTCAATATACAATTAGCATGTGTGTGTTTGTGTGTATGTTATGATAATATAGCAGGACTAGTCTATTGGGTGTATAGCACACATGTCCAAAGCAGCTGTAGCCTTTTTATTCTCTCCAGGTTTTGTTCCCAGGCACACCAGACCCATGGAAATACAACCTAGCTCACGAAATATAAAACTATTTATTTTATTTTATTCCATTTTATTTTCCCCGTGCGGCGCCTAAAGAGTCCGCAAGGAGAGAGACCCAAGGGGAAATAATATACCACGCATCATTTGCATTTGCACACACACACACACCCTGCAGCTGTTTGCTGATTTTTGATTTGTTTTTGATTTTCTTGTGATCGGCTTTCGGTTTCTTTTTGGGAACTTTATTATACGAGGAGAGGAGAGAAGAAGGACTGCAGGCAACGAGGTCCCTGCGGACTTGGCCACTTGACTTGTCGTTGTCACGCACTGTGTCACACTGTCATCAACCTCATTGAATGCACTTGAAACACTCGGTCTGAATCGCTCTCTCTCCCTTTTATTCCTTTCTTCTTTTATATCCTCTCTCATCTCGTCCTCCCAACCCATTGTCTTCCTTTTCTCCTCAACCATCTCATCATCCTCATCTCCATCTTCATCTTCACCATCTCCGTGTCGACACACAAAAACCCACCACCTTGTCCAATTTGCTATAAAATCCCACCCTTTAAACTTTTCTCTTTTTCTCTCTCTCCGTCTGACCATACTTTTTTTCCCGACACCTCTTTTGACCGTTATTCCCCGTGGCGCAAATAATTTCTCCGTTCTTGTCGGCGGCTCAGCCCGCCGTGCCCATGGGGGCATCGCGTCTCGATTCGTGGCAGCAAGGTGGTAATCGTAGCCGCAGGAAGGCTTGTGGTGAATGCAGAAGGTTGAAGCTTCGTTGCGAAAAGGTAATTCGTCTGCATTTGTCCAATTTCATCCTACTGGGGTCTCTCGCTTAACCGCCGTTTTTTTTAAAAACATCGTTTCACAGGTATTTCCATGTAAGTTCATATCCTGCTTTTCATCCTCCTCGCGTTCTGTACACTCCATGACATGCATACTCAAATACCTCTCTCTTAATCCCTAGGTGAAAGCTGTCAAAAGCGAGGGTAAATAAATCACCGCTCTATTTCGAGAAAAGAAATCGCTTCTTTGCTCATGAATTTCATTCGATGTTGTTTACTCCAGTTGTGCTGCAATATGTCCCGATGGATCATTCATGAAGGGCACGCGGTATGCATGAGTTTCCCCTTTTTCCCTCTTTCCCGTTTCCCCCTTCCGATTTGGCAGAATTCATCCACCCAACCTTCTTCTCTTCACTCATGCCCTATACCTCTATAGATCTCTCAAGACAAGCGCCCTAAAACTCCACGAGAAGATGGCTCAGATGTCCGCTAGGATTCACGAGCTAGAAGAAGCTCTCGCCCGAATACAGGCTTCCGTATCCGCCGAGCCCCACCCTCTACTCCAGCCCATCGACGACGACGACGAACGCTCCAAGAGTCCTATCCCCATCGCCGCCCTTATCGAGGCCAACGTGCCTCCCACTGAAACACCCGATGATCTGGCTGAAGCTTTAGGCACTCTGACCATCCGCCCGTTTGGCGAATCACAGTTCCATGGTGATACTGCTTCCTCCGAGGTTAGCCCTTTCGTCCGTTCGTCACCCGATAATGCTGATAATAACTGAATCCACATCATCACCATCAAATCTCTAGTACTTGTTACAGGTACATTGTCCCCTCATCTCTCTCTCTCTCTCGCGTGTACTAACCAAGCTATATCACCTCTGCTCCCCCCCCTAGGTAAACTCGGATCAACACATCCTCGCATCTCATGGCAGCTGGGATCAAAGCACCCGCGCATCGAAATTACCTCCCGATCTCATCCTCTTCAGCGTCCTCTTCCCGTTTCCCCCTTCTATCATGGGCGAACCGGTAGGCACAGACCGTTTCCTCCCATTCCTACCGGACTACCAAGAAGCGCTTCGAATATCCGAAGTATACTTTGACCATTTCTCTTGGTGGTACGTACACTACTACCGCACATCTCTCGATCACATCACATCACATCACTCAATAATAACCTCTTTTTTAATTTTTTTTATATATCTTTTCTTTTCTTTATTCTCACGCTCATTGTTACCTTCTATTTACAGCAGTCTTCCCGTTTCGCGAGAGGAGCTATACGACATATTAAGAAACGAGATTTACATTGACACACAGCACCCTCATACACTTAACAAGATCAGTCTTCATAAGCTCGCGGTGGTGTTAATGGTTTTCGCCGTTGGCTGTCTTTTCGATATTGAGCGGCCTGTTTGTTCGTCGGATGCGGAAGATTATCATTCGCTTGCTCGTGCGGCGCTTTGCGGAGAGCAGATCTTTAATAGTACTTCAATTGAATGTGTTCAAGCAATGGTTCGTTTTTTGGGTTCCTCCTCTTGCCAAGAATTTTTTTTTTTTTTTTTTCTGATTTGTGTTTTTTTTTTTCAGTCTCTTATGGTTTGGTACATGCGGATGTACGTCGATCGTGTCTCTTCCTTTCCTCTTTTCTTTACCTTTTTGTTCATCCGTATATATTTAGGTGTCCTGGACAACGAAGCACCGGATATTTATGGTCATTCTCAGGACTCTTATCAAAACTTGTGCAAGCGGTGCGTGTTTTTGATTGATTCTTCGAGATTATTCTTCTTCTCCACTGTTTATCCTTTTTGCGTGTGGGGTTTTAATATTGATTCTCATATTTTATTTATTTTTAGATCGGTCTACGTTAGTGTTTTTTTTTAAAAAAAATTGTCGTTCTTGGTTTGCTAAAAATATACGGATGCCTTGTGTTTTTTTTTAGATCGAGAGCCAACAATGAAGTTTTTTTCTCCTGCTGAGATTTTACGACGGCAGACGACGTTTTGGGAATATATCAGGTGCATTTTTTATTATTTGAGTTTTCAAGTTAGGAGGGTGATTTATTCTTTTGTTTAGTGGTGACGTTTGGCAGGTAATGTCATTGTTGTTGGTCAAACATATTGTTCTATATTTTTATACGTATTCTGCGGTAGAGCTTTGTGTTTGGACGACCTAGTAGCATGGTCTTTACTCAAATTGATTGTAAAAAACCTCGCGAGGTTCCAGGGCACGTAGGTGCTCCACAAGGACTATGTACGTTACGCCGGTATTTTCTCTCTTTCTTCAAGAGCCCCGTGACTCAAATCCCTGGTTTTCTAGTTTATCGGTAACCTTTTTTTTTTCCCCTTCGGATGGTGCTGTTCTAACCATTTCTCAACAAAAACACCCTGGTTTTTTTCTTTCTTAGATGGAAATACGGATTCACTAATCTGGTGGGAGACGTACTTTCATCGACAACAGGCGCGACGACGACGAATTATAAAGGGATATGCGAACTGGAACGAAAAATCCGGGAATATCCCATTCCACCGGAATTGCATTTCCCAGAAGATGTATCCCCTACTACACTGTTCAACGAAGAACATATTACACAGACGTTACAACGGTTTATCATCCGATTATGGCAAAACGCTAGTACGTGCTTTCATCATCTCATTTTCTCTTGTTCTAAAAAAAAAAATTAATTGGATTTTGTTTGTTTGTTTGTCTGTGCGCAGCAATTATGTACATTCATCGGCGGTTCGTCGTTCAGGCTATTCGAATTAATGCAGAAGATCCGGCAAAATCGCCGTATGGACAATCTGTTCATTCTGCGTTTGATAGTGCATGCAAGCATATTCAGGATTTGATCACTTTGTATTCTGCCCATCCGAGACTTGTGGCGAGGATGCATCCTTATTGGACACATTCGTTTTCCGCGGCGGTGAGTAATTTTTTTTTTTTTGGCATTAGCCGGGATAACGGAATGTCCGCTGACTGTTTCTTTCTTCCTTCTTTTCCGGTTAGATTGTGCTTGGTGCGTTGGTAGCCCGTAGTCCGTCGTGTGCATATGCACCTGAGGCGATGCACTATCTCGAAGAAGCGCTTGTTATCTTCCGGGATGGGGACGGCCAGACTGTTCAACCTCCGACGGCTGTTGTACGTGTTTTTCATTTCATATAATAATATTCGTCCTCTTTGATTCTCACTTTTGATTCTTCTTTTCTTTTTTTTTTCTTTTGACCAAATATAGGAAGTATTAAACAATTTGCATCGGAAAGCTTTGCATGCCCTTTCGCAACGAGAGAGCTTCCATGAATCCGAACAACATATTTCGGAGGAGTATGTTGCTCTTGGTGCGTTAGGGCAGGTTTTGGAACCTGTTAGTGTTGGTGTTGGTGTTGGTGTTAATGGCATGAACGGATCTTCATCTCCTCCTTCGTCTTCGTCCGTTCATCCCGCGAACGGAAACGGGGAAGATGCATACGTGTACGGACCCGGGAACCATAATAATAGTCATAGCCATAACCACGCCCATCATAACGGACATCATAATAATCACAATCACACTCACAATCACGTACATCCCCACTCGCATTCTCACAGTCACAATCACCACAATCATCACACCAATCATCGAGGTCTTCCGACATCCTCACCGACAGAGATATATCATCAAGGAGGTGGTGGTGGTGGTAATGGTGGTGGTGGAAGTGGATCAAGACAAGGGTTGTCGCATCAGGATCATGCGGCACATGCTGCGCAGTGGATGCAGCAGCAGGCTTATTTCCCTTCGCGATCGAGTATGGATGCTAGTAGTAATAGTAATAATGGTGGTGGTAGTAATGCGGGTTTGGATGTTCCGGATACGCCCTCGTCGAGTGGAACTGGGTATGATGTTGTACCCGGCTTGGAAGGACAGGCGGATTGGCAGCATGGGTTTATGGAGTCTATGGGTGTTTGAACAGGCGTAGGCGTGTGTGTTTGTGTGATGCTTTGAGTCGGGTGTTCTTTTCTTTTTTTTTTCCCTTGTTTTTTTTTTTGCTTTCATTATTGGTGTTGGTGTTGTTGTTGTTCATACGTTTCATTTGTTTTTTTCTCTTTGCTCTTTTCTCTGTCCATCTGTCGCGTCCTTTTCTTTTTCTCTTTCTATATTCATATATCCTTTTTTTTTCATTTTTCTTTCCCAATTTCAATGTCAATCAATGAATCAAATGAATCCATCAATTCAATATCTCGTATTACGAATCTCTTTTGACTTTCGTCGTCTCATTCATGTTTATCAGTTCAGCTTGTGGTTTTTTTCTTCTTTTGTTCCACCTCACACATTTGTTCGAGTTCATATATCCTTTGCTGTGTACAATTCGCCTCATTGTGCTTTTTTTTCCCCACTTGCTAGGTATATTTTTACGTGTCGTGTCGTCGGTTTCGTCGCATCTTCTCAAAAAACGAGTGTACATTTTTTTTCCCCCTTTCACTTATAGTTCCCCCTTCCCTCCCTTCTTCCTTGGTCGTTGTTGAAACGCATTCATCCACATCGTTTAATGCCATTCCCACTCCCATTTGCATAATATATTTCAATCTCATGATCATGATATATCTATCACCTGTCCTTCGTCCACCCATTCTCTTACTCTCTTTTTTGTTTACTGTCCCCTTATATGCTATATGCCATATACTTGTACTCAGGATATCGATAATAATTAGCTATCTAGGAAAACTTTCGGGAAACATCGGAAATTGTCGGAGGGAGCGGTTGGGTTTTTGATTGTTTTTGATTTGGTTTGGCGCGAATTCGAAGCTTGGTTTTTTTATTTTATTTTACTCAAATTTACTTACGTTTGTTGTTGCGTGCATTTTTGATTGTTTGACTGAATTTCTATATATTAAGTAACCTTGTTAAATAATTAATTCATTTGGGTGGGGGCCATTGTACACGCACGCATGATGCGTGATGCATGCTACATGCTACATAGTGGCAGTGTCAGTGATAGATTGATGGATTACGAGCTGTATGTATGTATGTAGGAGATTTCCCTACGGGACTGTTCCATTTGGCGATGCGATTTGTGTGAATAAAGTTTTTGCCTTCCGGTCCGTGTGCGTTTATGCAGTATTGAATAAGCCAAACGGAGACAAGTGTATGTATTTATGTATGTATTGAGTTGAATTAGACGTGTGATTGAGTTTGCCAAATTGAAGATGAATTCCATTCCAGCTTCTAAAACGAGAGCAGTGCACTTAGCCGCTACATAATGGGGTTCAGTGCGATTTCCCCGGCGCCCCACGAAGTGATTCGCGATAAAAAAAACTCTAATTGAACATACCCTGTTTAGTCAATCTGTGTAGTACATTTGATAGTAGAGTAGAATCCGGGGGATGAAGTAAAGAAGGGTTTTTTTTAGGGTCTTCGGATTTTGGCTGGATGTTTTGTCAGAAGGAAAACCTCCGACTCCGGAGTTGCTCCCGAGGTCCGAGAATAATGTGACATGTTTGGTTTTTTGCGAGTCACGAGTTGTCGTGTTTGTTCATTCACCCCGCGGCTCAACGTCAACGGTCAACCTGGCAATCAGGCCTGTCTTAACAGTCTTACTACAGGAAAGGCTTTCGAGTCGGCTTCTATATGACCACCTAATACGATTAGCAAGTTTGAATGAGAGGGTTGATGAGTAAGTTGTTTCGTGAACCATTTACATTGATCGTTCCCTTTGTATTGACGCTTCCTTAAAACCAGACACTTTGTCTTTGAATCCGGAACATCACAGTGTGGAAAGTCAATTTGAATACAGAAGAGAGCTTATAACAAAAACAAACATCCTTAATGTATAAAGCTCTCTTGCTTCAGAGTCCCGCCTCGCTTTTTTTTTGGTTTGCTATGCAAGAGAGTTTCGTCCGCTCAGCCTGCCGCCTGATCACATGTTACCCAGAGACATTAGGTTTCATTGCCGTTCCTATCCAATAAAGCTCAACCCTGCTGAATCCTGCCGATCGCTGATTCCGGGTGAAGCGCTTTTTAGCAAGGTCCGGCCTGAACAGGCCGTATCGTGGGTCCGAATGCGCATATAAATTGGGTAGCCAGAAAAAAAAAAGCGCAATTTTTTCAGCACGGTGTCTTTATTTCAGAATCTCCTTTAATTTCCTTCTTCTTTCTTCATTTTTTTAATATGCATACCACTACCATCTTCTATAGCGTTTTCTCTTTGCTCACTTCAGTCAATCCTTTGAAATCTTCCCCATTGGACGATGCGCCCTCCGTGGCGAACAAAATATTCAGTCTGTCTTCTGTGTTTTTAACCTATGTACCAGAAATGAAGTTTGTATAACCTATGGCATTTTTAGATATTTATGGCGCTGGCGAGAAGCTGATGATACAATTCTTGGAAACAGCATCTTTGGAAATCAGTTCCGGTCTCCCGTCTTCCGACGCCATACTCCAGTATGTGTCAGGTTTGGAGATGAGAGACGTTTCTGATTGAATTTCTATAGGGAGGCTAGAAACCTGTATTATGAATGGGCTTTGAATGACCAGTAAAGCTCTTGTTTGATTATCAGAAATTTCTTTGTTGTGTTTACCATGCATTCATCAGGTTCGGTCAAGTACGTACAGGCATGATTTGGATGTACGTAAATTACACGCCTAACGGCGATTAATCTAGCTCGACGACGATTGTACTTTCGATGTTACGGATTCCGAGCGCGGCCAATCTCCCAATCTCACACACTCTTGTCTAGAAAGTGTACGATGCTCTATTTCATTAATTGAGTGCTTGTAATTTGCTTCACCCTCCAAAGATTCGAGAACGAACTTGCACCCAAAACGCTTCTGAACCCGTTCTGGCTACCCGGCCTTCCGATGAAAGTGCGTTGTCGATGGTAACGACGCCTTCCAACTTGGATAACACACCTTCATCCTCAAACGTTATGGAATCGGATGGCTTCTCGCAAAAACCACACTTGACAAGTACTAAATCTCAATCGATTTTTGTTGGTCTGTCAGCTTTGTTTTTTGTTATGCAAATTCTCAGTGACCATCATCGTGGTTGGTCAATATCGGCGTTAGCTGTCGGTGGATGTCGTTGCACTTTGCATATTGAACAAGCTCGGCGATGCAGAACCAGGAAGCATTGATTTCATTTTTTGCCTTTTTCAAATTGTGCAATGTGGACCCAGGACGCTGTGCGTTGTATGATCGTGCCTGTCATTATAGTGTAATATTTATACTTTATCTTGAAAATAACTATAATCTTTTCTAAGAAGTTCCCTCTTGGCAAACCACTTTAGCAACACACTTTTTTGACAATTCAGAATGCCCGTATTCGTTAGAAGCACCGCGCCTAAATGTGACATGTGTTACTTTTCCTTTAGACTCGGATGCGACTCTCCGTCCCAAATATCCCCCTCAACATCATAAATGCCGTAGGAAAAACCCAACAAGTTCCTTTTCAAACTGCCACAGAACGCATCGTCAACTTCCTAACACCCGGAAACACAACCGTTTTAACTGGAGCTGGTGTAAGCGTTGATTCAGGCATTCGTGCTTACCGCGGTAAAGATGGACGGTATATGAATCCGAATTATAAGTGAGACCGAGCGGGGTGGGATAGGCAAAAAAAAACACGTATTGATCATTTTTTTTGTAGACCTATCTTTGTAAGATGTAATCTTGGGTTTGTTGTATTTCGAGATTGACAATAAGGTGTTTGGAACAGTTTCAAGATTTGGTTGAAAATAGCCCGAGGGGCCATTCGTTCAGGTAATCCTGCTATACTCTCGTGTGATAATCTTTCTTTTTTACTCATATGCTCTATTTGAGACAACGATACTGGAGTCGCGCCTATATGGGATATCAACCTATCTACCGCGCCCAACCAAACCCAACACACTACGCTCTTGCAGCACTATTGTACACCACGTTCATCAAGGACATTATCACGCAAAACGTCGACGGCTTGCATTCTAAAGCAAGCTCGTTACCCCTTGAAGAAGAGGATCCTCAAATATTGCAGTTACACGGTAGTCTTCATGTGAGTGTACCCCATCCAAGTGTAATTCTACGCTGAGCGCTCACTTTCTTACGCCGCCTCCTCCTTTTTTTTCGTTTTGAACAGAAAGTACATTGTCAGAAGTATCATTTTGAATCCAGAGCACGATATCAACATGCTATATCAATAGCAAACCCGAAATGGAAACTCTTAGCTGACGATTTGGAGAATTCGCGTATTCAGCTACGTACTAACCCCGACGGTGATGTTCGAATACTTTTTCTTTGGTGTCGTTGATTGATGTCTCCAGTCTGACCATGCTCCTTTTGGCTCTTCTTCAAATTCAGATTGAGCTTCCTGGCATTCGCTTTGACGATTTTCAAATACCACCTTGCGAAGTATGCCTGAAGGAAGGTGTCATTGAAACTACAGTACGTTCGCCGTTCGGATTGTGTTGTACATCTACGATCTTTTCTGAACTTTTTGAGAAGATGAAACCCTCCGTCGTTTTCTTCGGAGAATCATTATCGGATTCCGTACGGGACAACTCGTACGTAAACTTTCACCCTCCACGAGGCTTTATCTTACCTGGCCCGCTGTCTTTTTACAGATTCTCTAGGATAGAAAGCTGCGATCAATTATTGGTCATCGGAACAACTCTAGCAACCTATTCTGCCTTTCGGTACGTTTTTGGTGTTTATTAAACTCTAAACAAATCAAAAATCGGTTTTTTGAGTTTTGATTGAGAATGATGAAAAGAAGAGAAAAAGCAATCTGACTGCGCTTTCCGCAGGCTTGTCAAACGTGCTTTGGAACTTAAGAAGCCTGTCCTACTCTTGAATTACGGCCCTACACGTGCAGATAACCTTCCTGGAATTGAAAAGATTGAGGTGCATAGTAGTCAGGTTTTGCATGCGGCTGCAGAACTTTTGACGTACGTTATCATTTTTGAATATTATTTTTTTTGAGTTTTACGTTCCTTTTTTTTTCTCAAAATGTCTGTTTAGGGCTGGAATAGCTGATGAAGAAGTTGATCGAATGTTGTCAAGTGGCGCGATAACCCCCATTCCACCTGAATAAGGTTATATTTTCTCAAAACCCTATGTCGGCAGCGCCCTTTCTAATCTGCCGTGCTTTATGTGGACATGCCATATGGTATGTTTCTTCCTGCTTACATTATTTCATTAATATAATATATATAACTTGAAAAAAAATAAGCTTAAAGTTGGTGTTCCCCCGTATTTCTCCCACTTTTTTCATACAAGCGCTTCAAAATTGGCTTGACTGCTAGCTCTGAATGTTCTACCAGCGGCATCCGGGGAATCAAAAGGCTGCTTTTGAGTAAATAATGGAATCAATACGATGCTCCGTTTCGAGGTCGTGTTAAAACTTAAAGGAAAGGCGTCTAATATATATTATGTCAATAAGAACACATCAGCTTCGAGGTTTGTTCACTTGGAGCCCGGAAGTTTTTCGAGGATTCAGACTTTTTGCTAGTCGGGTGTGTTGTCTATTTAGTTCATTCGACGTTGTCGATAAGTATCGAGCAGCACGGCATCTAGTATCGTCAAGGGTACTCACATTGTTCATGCTGCGTGCTGTTTGTTAAGACATCTTATCACTTAGCTATAGTCGAACCCCACGATCGGCCACATTTCTGTCTTATGAGATATTGATAGAAACTGCTTAAAACTCTCTACTGTGCATGGATCTAATTATACAGAATTTAGATAAAGCAGAAGCGAAAAAGCAAACAACACAAATCGAAATAAACGCCTGACAAAAAAAAATGCCAGCCCGAATTTCGAGTCTAATTATCAAATCGTGGATCATTAATCAAAGATTCCATTCTTTCTATTCCACATACATCTCCGGGTCATCATCGGATTTCTGTTTATGATATTGTTGATTTTTTCCTCCGTTCGTTCGTTCGTTCAGCTTCTAATAACAACTGTGCAATTTTCGATTTAGATCGTATCCAAGGGCCGTAACGGTATAAAATGAACGGGACGACGGCTAGCAGAGCTGCGATACATCCGAAGAGTGTTGAAGCCCAGTGGAATGTCAGTCGGTTGTACATCTACATACATATTCATGCGGAGTTGTCAGTCACATGGTTTGCAAAGAGTGGGGGGGAAACAAACCTGGGTGGTGAATAATGGAAAGATCGTTGCCATTGAATTTCCTTAATAATAACTTGAGTATAAAAACAAATTTTTTATAAAATGGCACCAAACCAAAACTCACGAAACAGACTCTGACCAGCCAACGCAGACGAAGCATAAATATTATAACAATCCGCTAGATACGTGAACGAAGCGAGGTAGATCGTAAATACAGCTGTCATGAACACGAGTAATCCACACATGGGCGCGATCCAGGCGTGAACTGAAGGGATCGCGGTCCAAGCGTAGATGAAACAGCCTATGGGGAGGATTACGGCTGCTGCCATTGGGGCATATAGTCTCGCTTCTGGTCCCCTTCGGGCTACGTTTCGACTAGAAGGTTCAATTGAGAAGTGTGAATGGCGGGGATTTACGTAAAAAAACGTACACGTATAGTTTGTCTTGATATAAGTTAACGATGAATCCGATAACGCAGCCAAAGCTTTGGGTAGATGGTTTTTGAGACGGGAAATTCAGATGAAATGATCGACTTACAATAGAGGTAAAAATGCGAGTCCGATTTCTGCGCTGTTGAATTGATATAGTGTTGAGAAGACTAAACCAATGGATCTGAAACATAGATAAGATTCGGTATAAACCGATGGCGGGTTTACTCACTCCAATTGGCTATAGACGATGCCCCATCTAAGTAGAACACGAAAGAAATGAGATGTACGGACGAAAGTGTTTTGTCTTTGTCTTACCCCACACCAATCCATAACTGAAAAGAGTGACGTGTGAGTCAAACGGACTAGAGACGACAGTGTGTAAACTCACGCTAATACTGAGCACGACCGGTTCGTTTACAAGCATATCTGAGAAATGATCTTCAAGCGATCATCGATACGCATACGCAAAGGAAGCTCACATATGGGTCGAGTACATGAGATACTGATAAGACTCCATAAACTTGAATTCTCATCTTCAACACGAGCTCTGTATCTAGGGTTTCCTGTCTCTTGACGCAACTTTTTCGCTTCTTTGGTTAGGATGACACCAGCTGACGAAAAACGAAGTAAGCCCAATATAGAAATGATTTCAAAACGAGAGTAAAATACCTCTTGTTTCTTGAAAAAATAAGAATATGGCTACTGCATAGATACCTCCCACACTGCACACGTCGAGTTTTAGCGCGAAAAAGGAAAAAAAAATTTTTTTTGTGCAGATTTCTTTCTCACATTAGATGTAACCATTGAATCCATCTCCACTGCAAATGAGGATTCTGTTCGATCAGACCCGCGAAGGTTGGAGCCAAACCAGTAGATCCAACTGCGGTCAACGCATATATTGACATGGGCACACCTCGACTTAGTGGTACAGAATCAAAGATTAAGGAATCTCGATGAGCGATGAAGGATGAACAAATCTTACTCGTAAGGAGCCCAGATATCAGCAACCACTCCTGCAGCCTATATGTAATCAAATCACCTTATTTAGCTTTGAGAGAATAAAATCTAAAAATAGAACCACGTACGACAGTCGCACCAGTTGAGCCGGCTGCCCCGGCCAGAACACGGGCAGCAATGACGGTTGACATGTTTTTGGCCCTAGACATGAATCATTGAATTTTGTCCGATAGAAGATCTCTTAATTGAACCATTGACATACTCGGCGACCATGATATGCATTGCTGCGAATATTATCATTGATATGATAAAGAGCGGTCTTCGTCCTAGTTCTTCACTTAGTGGGGCGGTAAAAAGTGGCGTGATACCGAAGCCAAGGCAATAGAGACTTTGTTAAAAATCAAAATGTCGGTTATTTTTACTTAGGGCAATAGGTTCACGAGGGTAGACTTACCCTAAGCCGGCCGCTCCCTGTTCCGTCGTTCCTCGAAGATCTCGTAGCATTGATGGTAAGCCGGATGAGAAGCTGGATCCCACGGATGCTAGACATTCATACGCTGATATTAGGGGATAAAGAAAACCAAGTGCAGCGAGTATAATATTTACCACTGAGAATGGTAAATGTACAAGCTATCCATGTTGTAATCCACTTTTGTAGACGGGGTTTGTTCATAGGATTTCGTGGGTCTCCTTCGCTGAATTCCACCTGTTAAACATAACATTATGAAGGAGTGAGTAGAGTACATATGATCCTTCTTTTTTCAGCAGACGTACATATATCGGACTAGCCTCCTTCTTAGAGTCTTCTTGAGTCCACGATTCTCGACTTTTTTGAGTAAACCCCGACTTCTCAACATCAGCTACTTCTTGAACACCCGTGTTAACGTGAGCGTGAACACGGGGATCCACAATCTCATGCGGTTCAGAAGTAAGAACATATCCGTCGGCGGTCGCTGAGCTCGACCTCGACCAAGAACTCGAACTCGAGGTTGGCCCGGGAATCATGGTTAGCCTGAGACTGAGAGAGAAGGGTTATGCAGGAAGGACGAAGCTCAAATTGTGGTCATGACTCCGCGATGATTTCACTGGTCTTTTTAGGTGAAGGCAAGGTGCGGATGGGATGACAAGCGAGGGGGGCGACCCACACGGCCATTGACGGCACAAACACGGCACAAGACTTTTGATGACAAAACATGCTGGCCGGCTCAAAAATAATATATATTTTTGGGTTGGGTCTTTGCTCAGTCTTTCTTAGTAGTCTCTTTTCCAAGAACAGATTTCATATCTCGTCAATTCAGACTTCCCCATGCGAAATTAAAAACGTACATACTTTTCAAAATGTGTCTCTCGTACGCCTTGAAGTTTTCGTAATCGTCCGAGTCGAGTCATAAACCATGATACTAAAAGTGCGTTTTTTTTCAATTGAGCTCAGGAACCATAAACGTATTTCCATTTTATTATTATTTCAATTCAGCGAAGGAGATGTATGTGTTTTTAGGACAGTCCGATAAAGTCTATCGGACAAGCAAGTAAGCAGGTTGGCGATGACATATCTCCGAGATTCGGACGACGCCCAAAACTGTCTTGTACGTCTCACCGGCACGATTCACTTAGACGGCACGAGCAAAGCAAAGCATCTCAGTTCGAGTTGTCAAAAACTTTAACTAACAGCGTGCAGTCTGAATCCTCAAGCTGCGTTTATTCTATTTAATCTTCCAACATACACGCCCGGGCCCGTTACTCCACACGCACCAAAACCAGGAGACTCACAGAACACAAAACATACAACCCAATCTGATCCAAATTTCCTTTCGGAATTACTTTTCATCTTTATCTTCATCTTTATCTCCATCTCCACCAACCGCATCAGGTTCGCTAGGCACATGCGCTAGAAGCTGAGGGCTCAAATGACGTACGGCATCAATCAAGCTACATATAGACTCTTGTTTTCCCGTTTAATCAGTCTTCATTGAATGGTATTTAATCATGTGATTAACTTGATTATTGCGTCTTCAGTCCTGGGAGCGATGGTTACTATGTTACAATCCCCCTTTCTTCATCCTTTTTTCATGTTTGTCTGCATATCTACGCCGTCTTAGATCATATCTCCCAACCAGATTTCAGCTCCTTTTTGTTCACACTTTGAAATTTGAGGTTTACTTTCTGATTCTGGACGGCATAGCAGAATAACAATGAACGCTTAACTTACATATCTCTAGTAGTACTACCAGTTCACTGAGTAACAAAAACGTACAAATTTTTCAGATTCAAGCAGAGTAGTTGAAGCCGGAAACCCAGTATTCCCATCACTTCTTACCAACCACCGTCCACCAGTCGGTTTAGAAGAAAAAAACATAGTTGAAGATGACTTGTTGAGTTTCATTGAATCTCCCTTCCATACGTGCCAGTTCCACTACCACCATCTCCATCAAAAATGCCTGCTGCCGACGCGTCACCTTGACGTGTACTTACTACTTACTATTATCGGACCAAACTCAACGCCATGCTACTTCAGTGATTCGCAGTCAGATCAGGCCGGACAAGATGGCGCTGCGATCACCCTAAACAGTTTAGAAAACCTTTCCCGGAAAAAAAAAAGAACTAGATGGAAAATAATACTGATTAGGTTTTTCCTCCAGCTGAGGGCGGTTCTAACTTCAAAAGTAAAAGTTGAGATCAGTTCAATTATATCAATAAATTATCGGGACAAGGCATTGCTTCTAATGATATTTGTAGCTAACGACAGGAAGGTTGCAACTGGCAATCAATTTCTTAACAAAGCAAAATTACGGTGATCTTATTTCATTAAGGACCGCAAAAGTATAGTTCGTTTGAGCGAATCCTACCATGCCATTGTCATCGTCTAACACAACATAGTGACGTTGCCTGCGCGTTCATTTGCAGTGATGAGAAAACAAAACCGAGTAAACGACAAAAAGGAGATACATACATATAGGTCAACCCCATTGTACACACATTCGTTGCGATGGCATCAGCGATGATGAGATATATCCCATCCTGTTCTCCATCAATCATAGAATTAATCGCTGTAGGCCATATTTGAGCATCAGGTACGAGTTCGTAGTCACTCTAAAAAAAAGTGGTTCAGAAGCTTGGAATTGTCCTGTTAGACCGTCGTACTTCTCCAATATGATAGGTCATGTTTTGCAATTGACTGGAATCATTGACCCTCAAGAAACCGTTGCTTTGATCTTGTACAGCACCAGTTACTTCGATGTACTTTTCCCATGCCGGATGGGGTAAAAGCGTCAATGGCTCCGCTATGGTAAATAGTACAATCAGGTAAATAGAACAAAAAGTAGCATGTCATCACAAAGAGCTCACTCGATTGAACAAGGCATGGTCCTTCGAATATTTGTGATTCACCAACCCTAAAGCAGAAAATATTAAATTGACTTGGGTTGCAGTGTGTATATATCCTCACGTGATTGAGACGTCAACAGAAAAGGTAGTATTGAACACAGGTTGGTTCGTAATCGGGACAAATTTGACGTCTGAAATTAGACTTTCGTTATTGATCGAGCCCCAATCTAGGCGTCCCGTCTCGTTCGCAGGTGTCATGAGTACACCTACTAAATTCTTTTGAATTATATTATCCTTGGCCAGGTTTTGCGGTATGGTAGGAATAACCTCAGTTGTGTTGGGGCTTAAAATACCAACGGTTTGCACAGACCTGCCGATACCCAAGACACCGTCATGACCTAGAAAATAGAATTCCGAATTTGTAAAAATGGCTAGAGTACCGATACATCCTACCGTCAAACCCAGTTGTTATTTTTGTGGAGGATGCTACCCCAATGGATTGCATGAATTGTCCTTTAATACCCGGAAGCTGCATAATGTCGATAACTAATAATATTTAGAATAAGGTGATAGTTCCTTTTTCGCGCGAGAGTTTTTCTTACATTCTTCACCAGAGGCAACTTCTTCAATACCATAGCTGACAACAACACTCTGTCCAGTATTGGTGGACGAGCCCGAAGGACGATAGGGATGTGTCGTATTGGCTCCAATCCATATATTCGCCGTGAAAGTGTCAACAAAGAGTTTGTACGACCCGTCTCCGATTTCAACATCTATAGTAGTTACGGCTATTAGCTAAAGCATATTAGTTAGCGAAAACATTATTCTAAACGTGAAACGAAGGCAATATGCTGTATTTACGTTGTTTGCCACCGGAGATGAGTCCGGAGGTTGGTCGCTCGATGAAGAGCGAGCGTATTTGCGATCTTGTTTGATAATATCACGCCCAGTTAATTTCGTGTCAGGAAAGACGAAACGTGTCTTCAATTCTGTGGAGTACGGGTCTGGGTTTGGTCCCGGCTCGTCAGAAGCCCGACTCGAGAAACGTTGTGGATTGCAAACCGCAAGACTGCTAATGCATAGAGTAAAGAGCAATGTATAGCCTTTCATGTGTGTGAGACTGAGGAAACAAAGCGAGGTGCTGGACAGACACATCTCTGGTTCTTATATTTATACTATGTAGCATAGTACCGCATACGCCGTTTAAGGAGTTTTAAGACCGTTTAGTGATGGTTTCACTGGTCCTAGTATGCACCGCAAGGACAGGCAAGGACCTGTCGATTGTTTTTATGCATACAATCCCCTTGTCTCTTCGCATACTGATTCGGACAGGGGGCGCAGTATTCACAGTATGGATCTCTACTGTACATTGTTTTATGTATCGCATTTCGTTGCCCGTTGCCCGTTGCCCGTTGCCCGGATTCGACTCGACTCTCCGCATACACACATCCGCAAGGCTGGCCCGGCCAACGGGCATTACCTCCAAACACGGCGGCGTAAGGACCTCTCATATCCACTGCAAAATGGCCTAGATTGTTTTATGCATTGCATACGATCCCCCGTTTCCCGGATTCAGCTTGACCGCCCAGGGGTACGGTGCATGACCTCCGAGCACGACGGTGTTTCTACGACAGCCTTGAAACACAGCTTCGGACAAGGTAATAGAAAGAAAAAGTTCAAAGAAAGGTGATAGTCAGACTCCCGCCCAGTCGCTTTTTGTGTTATGTCTCACAGTCTGAGCCCGTTGTTATATATACAGTATATATGTGGTTCAAAAATATATTATAACAAAAAGGAGATATGTACATACATCCAACGGTCAACCAATATCGCTGATGATGATGAGGGAATACGAACTTCGTGAGAGTGGCACTCGGCAAAGGAGTTCGGACTTCCATGCCCGTAGACGATGAAAACCCTTCAAAGGCGTCAAGTGATTTTATTTTTAGAAAGCTAGTTAACCGGCGACCCACCTATCATTCCGCCCGCCCCAAACCTAAGAGATATGGGCGGGATGAGCTGAAAATGCCTTAAGTAGAGGCGGGGTGGTAGTTCCCCACGCCAAACCCTCCAACGTCTCCACCCGCTGCTAGCTTCGAGACCAGATGCGTAGACGACAAAACGAGTGGGCAGGCAGGTAACATTCAATCTGAACAGTCCTCCCGCCGCCGACGATTTAATCTGCACCATGCACAACTGCCATAGCTTAGATATTTCAAATTTACTAATTTACTTATTTACACCAAAATCTATCTAATGTTTGATGGAATATGCCAGCATTAGGGTTTACAAACCTACCGTCACATCCAGCCCCCACCACCCAGCAAACCCGCCAAAGAGGAGCTGAAACCTAAAAATGAGCCATGTATGAGGGGGAGAGGGGAGAGGGGAGAGGAGAGGTTGCAGCGTCCACTCTAGCTAAAACCGAGGTACATGAACAAAAAAAACGTTAAAAAGGTGAAAAAAATTTTCACTAGGCAGATGCTTACTATTGATCCATTGCCGGCCCTCATCCATACATATCTATCCGAATGCTGCACATTTTCGCATCTACTAAAAGATGCAAACGCGGGGAGATGGGCGCAGTTGGGAAAGGAGGTAGTGATGGTCGAGAAAAGGTTTGGGCCGTTCGGCGCCTGTCGACTTGGTCACGTGATGGAACTTTCCTCGGTTGCGCCTCTTGTACCATAGTCAACTAGTCGCCCCGCCCTGTCGGTTCCCGCCTCCCGCTTAATTTGGGCGCACACGGGCATCTGCACGCGCCTACGGTGAAAAAAATAGCTATATACACGCTGCGTGATACTCGATTATATAATAGCTATCTACGAGGAGCTCGGACTTACGAGTACCACGTATCTCGTACGATGATGATGGGGTATATTGTTTATATTCAATGGTTCCTGCTTCGGCTTAGAGTCTACCGTGGCCGAATCAACGTATATAAATATAGTAGCAGTAGCAGACAGTAGCAGACCCGGACTGGCAGTGTTTTTTAAAATTCCGGTACGGCGTAGTAAGCCAAGCTTCTCTCCTTCTCGTAATTGCCTTATTCACATCGACTTATTTATATAATCCAATCAATCCAACCCATTGTATTAGCCAGGTGGACATTCATACCAAGTTAACAAGCTTCGAGTCCTTCCTATTTTTTTAATAATTTGAGGGAGGCGAACAACAAGCTATTATTTCTCTAAGTTGTTACATAAAAAAAACTGTGGACAAAAACGAAGTTTGAAGTCGAAAAGAACCGAAAGAAAACTGTTCAGCTCTTTTTGGTTTGAGCTTAAAAATTCGTGGTTTGCTTTCTGATTATGGACGACATAACAGGATGACATTCTAAAAATTGATAAATGAACGCTCAACTTGTCTCTAGTAGTAGCGGCTCAGTAACAAACACGTACAAATTTTCTAGATTCCAGCAGAGTTCTGAGTAGTTGAAACAGGAATCCTGGAAGTATTGCCATTACATACTTCCAACTACGAGTATAGTCGGTTTAGAAGAATACATGATTGGAGATGACCTTTTGAACCCTCTACATGAATATCGCCAGTTCCATCGCCACCATCTTCATTACTGCTGATGTGTCACCCTGACGTGTGCTTATTGTTATTGGATCAAACTCGGTGTCATGTTATTTCAATGATTCGCAGTCAGATCAGCTGGTATGGTAAACTTGTGATGCCGGACCAGACATCGATGGTGCTGCGACCACTGTAATTGAAACTGTTTCGGGGGGTATTCCCGAAACAAAAAAAACTACATAAAAAAGTAGTGCTTATAGGGTTTTTCTCCAGTTGAGGGCGGTTCGAACTTCAAAAAGTAAAAGTTGAGATCAGTTCAATTATATCAATAAATTATCGGGACAAGACATTGCTTCTAATGATATTTATAGCTAACGACAGGAAGGTTGCAACTGGCAATCAATTCCTTAACAAAGCAAATTTACGGTGATCCTATTCATTAATGACCGCAAAAGTATTGTTCGTATTAGCGATTCCTACCGAGTTACTCTCATTGTCTAACATCACATAAAAACGTCCCCTGCACGTTCATTTGCAATGATGAGAAAACAAAGCCGAGTAAAGGACAAAAAGGAGATACATACATAAAGGTCTGTGCCAGTACACACGTATTATTTGATCCGGCGGGTTCAGCGAAGATGAGATACGTCTCATTGTGTACTCCATTTGCAATAGCAGTATTGATCGACCTAGGCCATATTTGGGCATCAGATATGAGGTCGTATGTATTCTAAAAAACGTGGTTCAGAAACTTATAATTGTCGTGAAAGATCAGGTTAGACCGTCGTACATTTCCAATAGCAAAGGACAAGGTTCGCAATCGACTGGTATCATTGATCCTCAAGAAATGTGTGTTGTTATCCATTACAGCACCAACTAGTTTGGCGTACAGGTTGAAGGCGGCAGTGGGCAAGAGCGTTTGTGTATTCACTATGGTGAATAGTGCAATCAGGTAAATAGAATAAAAAGCGGCACGTTATCTTGAAGAGCTCACGCGTATCCAAAATGCATTGTACTCCTTCGACTAACGTTACTGATTGGTTTCCGTCACCAAACCTAGAACAGCACATATTGAATTGAGTTGGGTTGCAGTATGTATACATCCTTACTTGATTGAAGATACATCAACGTTCCAGGATGACTGTAAACCAGGAACTTCCGTATTCGGGACAAAATTGACCGGTGAAGTTAGCTGCTCGTCACTGATCCCGCCCCAATCTATGCGCCCCACAGTGTTCGTACCCGGGGGCGGTATGAATATACCTGTCCTATTTTTTTGTATTAAATCATTATTGAGCAGATTTTCCGTTATTGTAGGAATAAGGCTTTCGTTGGGGCTTAAAGTAATAATTGTCTGTATAGGCTTGCCAATACCCAAGACACCGTCAACACCTAGAAAATACAATTGAGAATTTGTAAGAATAGAGTGCCAATACATACCCTCAAACCCTTCCGAGGCACTTGCCACCCCGAAGGATTGTACGAATCGGGTTGGTATATTCGTAACCTCTACAAGGTCGACAACTAATAAATAATATTTGGAACAAGAATATGATAGTTTTCCCTTTTTTTTTCGCGCGGGAGTTTTTCTTACATTCTGTACCGGTGACGCTACCGATGAAGTTACCAACACTATATTGGACACGAACATTTCGACCAGTATTGATAGACGAGCTCGAAGGACGATAGGGACTTGACGAATCGACTCCAATCCATGTATTCGAGTCTGTAATGTCGAGAGCGGCTTTGTACGTCCCATTTCCGACTTGAAAGCCCTCTATCGTAACAAGCAGGCTGAATAACTAAAGCCTATTAGTTAGCAAAGACCATCATTCTAGATGTTGTTGAACGAAGGCAATATGTTATATTTACGTCATACGTCAACGGAGTTTGCGGGGGTTGGTCGCTCGATGAAGAGCGAGCGTATTTGCGATCTTGTTTGATAATATCACGCCCAGTTAATTTCGTGTCAGGAAAGACGAAACGTGTCTTCAATTCTGTGGAGTACGGGTCTGGGTTTGGTCCCGGCTCGTCAGAAGCCCGACTCGAGAAACGTTGTGGATTGCAAACCGCAAGACTGCTAATGCATAGAGTAAAGAGCAATGTATAGCCTTTCATGTGTGTGAGACTGAGGAAACAAAGCGAGGTGCTGGACAGACACATCTCTGGTTCTTATATTTATACTGTGTAGCATAGTACCGCATACGCCGTTTAAGGAGTTTTAAGGCCGTTTAGTGATGGTTTCACTGGTCCTAGTATGCACCGCAAGGACAGGCAAGGACCTGTCGATTGTTTTTATGCATACAATCCCCCTGTCTCTTCGCATACTGATTCGGACAGAGGCGCATTGCTGTTCCACGGCCATGACCGGGACCTCCGACGAGCGCGACGGTGTTTCTAAGACAGCCTCGAAACACACCTTTGGACAAAAAGTTAATGAAAGAAAGGTGATAGTTAGACTCCTACCCAGTAGCTCTTTGGATCACAGTCCGAGCCTGTTGTTATGTGATTTGAAGGATATATTGTGACAAAGGAGATTAATACATACATACATACATCCAACCAATATCGCCGACGATGATGAGGTATATTATTTATATTTGATTGGTTCCTGCTTCGGCTTAGAGTATGCCGTGGCCGAATCAGGAAAACATACATAAATAAATATAGTAGCAGGAACTTGCAGTGTCTTCACGGCCGCGGGCATAATAAAGCCAAATTCTAGTAATTGCCTTATTCACGTTGTCTGTCCAGGACATTCATACCAGACTAATAAACTCCGAGTTCCTTCCTATTTTTTTTTTTCAATTTTAAGGGAGGCGACCAACAAGTTATTATTTCTTTTACTCTAACTGGTGTTACAAAAACAGCTGAAAAAACTGCGAAAAAAAACGAAAGTTTGAAGTCGAAAAGAACTGAAAGAAAACTATACAAACGAAAGGATAATTGCTAACATCTACTTTGAAATGATTGGATTTGGTATATATGTACCTTCAAAAACGATCAACGCATATTTTACCACTTGAAAAAAAAAAAGAAGGAAAAAAAAAGGTCGACCGTTCCCTGGAATGAAAATGACAAATTTGATTTGTTTGATGTCGAATGTTGACGAGAGTGAGGAGAAGAGAAAAGAAAATAAAGGAAAGGATAAAAAATGTCACAGTTGAATGAGAAAAATGAACGTGTACATGGAAAGAAAGAAAAGGCGTGCTCGAAAAAAAAAACAAAGAATAAGAGAATAATCAATAAGAAATTCATTAGCACAGTAAAGTATAATTATGGATATTGATATTGATAGTTTCATTTTAATTGCCACCGTCATAAGAGAGCTCAAAAACGAGGATTTTCTTGTAATATAGGGTTATTCGTATTTCGAATTGCTTTGCTTCGCTTCGATATTCTGTTACGTTGGTGTTCCGCTTCGTAATGCCCCGCCAATCGCTCAAAAGGCCAGTGGGGGGAACGATAATCTTCATCTTCATCATCTCCTCTCGTTCTTGACTCCCGTAATAATAAAACGTACGCGTAATATAGACCTCCCCGATCGAAGAAAAATGGAACTTTGAGCGACAGAGAAAAGAAAATAGGGATTAAACTGATATAAAAATAAGAACTTCGTAAGTGCCGGAGAAAAAAGAAAATAGAGGGGGGGGGGCATTCATGGAATATGGTTTATGATAGTATACGATCGTATGCTCGGCACCGGTGGTGTGGTGGAGAATTGGAACGGATGGAGGGATGGAGGGAAGAAAACCCAAATTTGTCGAAATAAAGAGCAGAGGGAGAGGGAGAGTATGCCATATACACTTTACACTTGGCTACTTGGATCGGATGCAGATGGGGATAAAGTCGATTGTGACATTGGAATAGCACCACCGGTAGACTTGTTTAAAGGCTTCTCGACCATTGTAGTTGGAGATACGGGCGCCGACGACGACAACTGTGACAACAACTGTGCCTCAACAAGCTGCGACTCCCGTTTCAAAATCGTAGTAGCAAAATTTGAACGTGCACGAATTTCGCGTCCCTTCCAGAATAGAATGAAAGGTACTACTGCTAGGAGTGTAGCGAGGCATGCGAAGATGGTGGATGCCCATTGGAATGGAAGACGGGCGTACATCTATTTAAAAGTTAACGATTCTTCGCTTGGCAATGTGAGAATGTGCGCACCTTGGTTGTGAACAACGGGAAAATAGTAGCCATGATATTCCCTAAATAAAAGAACATCAACAATGAAACAAGCATAATACACGACCTTCAACAATTAACTTACTGCAAAGACTCTGACCGGCCAACGCCGACGATGCATATATACCATACGAATCAGCAAGATACGTAAAAGACGCCAAATACATTATAAAAAGTGCAACGAAGAACGCGAAAATGCCACACATCGGTCCAATCCAGGCGTGTACGGAGTGCAGAGCTGTCCAAGCGTATATGAAACAGCCGACGGGGAATAAGACGGCTGCTACCATTGCGGCGTATAGACGCGCTTCGGGGCCAATGCGTTTTACGTTACGTCTGATTTGATTTAATTCAATTTTTGGATATTTGATGTGCAGAAAGAGGATAAGTTTGAATGGGAAGGATGTGTCAAGGGGCAGCCGCGTGTAATCCGTTAGCGACGGCAAATGAAAAGTGAATGATTTTAGGACTTACAGGTATAAGCGGTCTTGGTAAAAGTTAGCTGCGTATCCGACTAGACATCCAATGCTGCGTTAGGTTAAAATGAGAAAATCGGAACTCGTGTAATGCGTCTGTTAGGAAGGCTCACGTCATAGGGAGAAATGCCAAGCCGACTTGGGCACTGTTGAATTGGTATAACGTTTGGAAAACCAAACCAATGGATCTTAATAAATAAATAAACGCGGAATGTGAATGTGAAATTCTCAAGGGAAAAAAGGGAAAACCACGCACTCGAGCAGGCTGTACAATACACCCCAACTAAAGAATAGCCGTCGTCAATAATGAAGCAAAAAAAAGTAAAGCAGATTCCTAGACATACGCAACGCCTATCCATAACTAAAAGAAGCGCAATAGCCAGATTAGAATTCGAAACCGGGAATAAAACAAAAGGGACGAAGAAGAATACGCACACTAATACTCAATACAATAGGTTCAGTAGCGAGAAGATCTACAGAAAGCAAAGCTCAGATTTATTTGCAAAGATAAACTCAACTTGAAAAATAACCCACATAAAGGTCTTGTACAAGAAGTAGAAATAAGCTGACGCAAACTTGTTCGTTCATCTTCGACTCGTGCGCGGTATCTGGTATCACCCGTTTCCTTTCGGAGCTTGTGGGCTTCCCGAGTTAAAATGACATCGCCTGTTTGACAAAACAAAAACAAAAGCGACACATCAGTTCCGAGTTCGACAAAAAGGAAGCGGAAGCGGAAGCATCAGGCTCTGGTCATGAGCGTCTTCCAGGCTTTGATTAGGTTCCCCTCTCTTATTTCCGTCGCGGGCATCACGCATCAAGCCAGAACCAATTTTGCTTTTTGCACGACATACCTCGAGTCTCGTCAAAAAATAATAATACGGCAAATGCATACGCGCCCGAAAATCTTTAAAAAAAAAGAAAAACACGCGTTTTAGCAGACTTTTAAGCGAAAAATGGCGTAACGCGTCACTACTACTTGCATGAGGTTAAGCCATTGAATCCATCTCCACTGCAAATGGGGATTTTGCTCGATTAAACCGGCAAATGTAGGAGCTAGACCTGCTGCACCGACTGCGGATAAAGCGAATAACGACATCGGAGCTCCTCGACTAAACAAGATCAAAAGTCAGGTTTTTTTTTCAATTGTAGCCCCCAAAAAGGAAAACGGGTTTCGCTTACTCGCTAGGAGCCCATATATCCGCTACAACTCCTGCAGCCTAAGGATGTATAGGAAGGTCATTAATAATATGATATAATGACATGAAGGTCGGGACGGATAGGAGATTGATGCACTCACGACAGTGGCACCTGTCGAACCTGCAGCCCCGGCGATGAACCGGGCAATAATGACTGTAGCCATGTTTTTCGCTCTATAAAAGAAAGAAAAAAGAATTAAAAGTCAATCAATTGAAATGAATGAGGCAGAATTGGCTTATTACTCTGCGGCTACAACGTGGATGAGAGCAAATATGATGATGGAGGCGATGAATAGGGGTCGTCTTCCGAGGTCTTCACTGAGAGGAGCGGTGAGGAGCGGTACTACGCCGAATCCTAGACCAAATAGACTAGTGGAAAAAATTCTGTCAGTGAAGAATGGGGGATCAAAGCGACTGAGATGACGGACCTGAGTGTTGCTGCGCCCTCTTCTTCAGTGCCACGCAGGTCTCGTAACATTGATGGAAAACCGAGTGCAATACTAGAGCCGGCTCCAGCTATAAGAGAATAGTTAAAAAGAAGAACGGTAGGTTTGGGTAGACGGATATGCGTACCAGCCAAGATTGTAAAACTACAGGCAATAATCGTAATGACCCATTTTCGAAAACGTGAAGCGTTGCGAGGATTTCTTACGTCGCTTGGCATGAATTCGACCTAATTTCGTGCAGTGTGCATGTTAGAATTTTCCACGAGCGGATTGTCTCTTTCTACGCACATATATCGGACTGGTGGCGGCCTCTGGTTGCATGACCACTTCAAAGGAGGAGGCAGAGGGCTGACTACGGAAGCTGAGAGCAGTCTTCTCTGCATCGGATTTATCCTGCGCACAAGTCTGGCAAAGCGGTTGCATTTGGTGTTGATGATGATGATGGTGGTGGTGTTGGTGGTGGTGGGGGTGATGGTGATAATGATGAGGGTTCTGGAGACTGGCGATGGGCTGTGGATGGACGGGTCGAAGATGCTGTTCGTCATTAGAAGATTCATGAATGCCGAAGCCGAGAACGGTGTCACATTTTGTCGTTAATAAGCTGCTTGTACTGTCTGGTGAAGAAGAGGGTGACATTGGAGAGGACATTTCTTTGAAGGAAAGGAAGAGATATAGAGAAGGAAGGGGAGGGACTAGTACTGAGCTTTCGGAGACAGAGAGGCGAGTCGATGAGTGATGGGGTCGTGAAAATGTCCTCGAGGAAGTTCATTTACATGTTTTGGCCTGCCTTATGAATGCCAGAAACGGCCGCACAAAAAGAGCCCATGTGTTTTTTTTGTTTCTCGGGAAAAAATAAAAAATAAAAAATAATATTATTACTATGTGATATTATTATTGTATGGGCGCGCGCCCTTCCAGGAAAAAAAAAAATCAAAAAGAAATCACGCACCAAGTCATCCGCGGGTTCGATACGATGATTCCAAGCGTTGGTACTTCTCTTTTTATCCCGACATTTCGGGCTTTGTTGTTCTGCGAAATGTGCAAGGGAAGGGAAGGGAAGGGTTTGTGCTGCAAGGGTCGTGTCGATTCTCCACAGGTGGCGCCGTGGCCCATTGCCGTGTTGCGGCGTCACAGTCAAGTCACACACTCCTCTGCCGTTCGTTCCGATCATTAATCAAGCTAAAAACCGATATGGCGAATAATAAAATATGTCTCGTCTTGGTCATGAGAGCATACTTTTTTCGCTTTTTTTATTTCTACAAAAGGACAGGTTAGGATTGGACTGGACTGGATCCTGAAAAAAAAAAGCTGGCAATAATAGTACATACCAAGCTAAGTATGCGTGTACCTGCCTGCCGGCACGTCTTGAAGTTGCGCGTTTTGAATTCAAATTGCCAGAATGCTATGTATCATATTGCACCTGAACTAAGTACGTGCCGTCCTTTCCTTCCTATCATAGTCCTTCCGATTCCTTCGAATCATCTCACCTTCGGAAATGCCCAAACAGCGCACCTTACCGGCCTTACCCATGACCTCGACTCATCTTTCGTTTGCATCAACACCAATGTGACACTGACGAGGTGCAACGTCGAAGATGCGTAGCTAGGTGGCAGCTATATATATATCTCCTCTTTCCTTGAACCTATAAATTTCGTTTTTCATCAGATCTCACACTTAATCACCTGTACCGAAATGAATTAAAACATTAAGCACTATCTCCATGAAACTCTAAAAAAATAATCATCCGTCGAGTCGGTCTTCAATCCCATAACTGAAATCGAAATTCAACATAATATACATGACGCCATTTGAAGAAAAAAATAAACGATGACTAGCAACACGTTCAAGGGGACCGGGGACCGCTGAGGTGACAGGTCGCGCACGCGGATGGCGCCGTGGCGGGTTCCGGTTCGCGTCCGAGTATCGATAGAAAAAGCCAGAAGGCGGTACAAACTAAAGTAAGTAGTTTTTTTAGTCACAGTAAGCGATATACGTACTTACATACATACAATACATATCGCCATTCATTTTACACCCGACCGACATGATGCATGATGATTGTTTGGTAGTTCTTACACTCAGCGTAATCCCCTGTAATCCCTTCCGAGTGGGTCTCGACTGCTTTGATTCAATTTAAAGTGAATTTCGGCCATTGTCATGTCGTCCAAAGATTGTTATTCATCATATGTATCAAGATTATTAAACACCGTTTTTGAAAAAGAGGCGGAGAGCTTTGTACATATGTATTCAATTCAGTCATGTTGATGGTCGCAAAATTTTAACTAGCTTTGGGAGAGAGTTATAGTACTATAGGAGATTTCTCGAATTTGGAACCCGGACCGCCACGACGCCAAACTTGAGCTTCAGTTCTTTCACACTTTCTTCGCAGTCGCGTATGTATATCGGCTTCTTAAACAAAAACATACATTCAATCATTGGAATTCCTGAATTCTTTAATTCACAATTATAATTTATTTTCGCGCGCGCACGAAAGAAGAGTCAGAAGACAACTTTTCATAATATCTATGGAGATATGGAATTAATATAATCTCGAGTCGGTTATGATTGAATAAAAGGGTTCCGATGCCGGTGAAATCACAAACATATATCGTTTACCTACATATTCAAAAAGTTCAAAAGGGTTGGCTAACAGACAAACCCGACGAGGATATGCCAGACGTCTAAAAATAAAAACAGAACAATAACAATAATAATAAATGATTATCGCCCGCGGCCGCCGTCACTGTTCCAGCGCCCAGCGCCACAAAGCCATAAACATGGCACGGCATGACATGACACCGCCACAAAACCCATCTTTTTCTGACTACGCCATTCCGATTTTCTCGCGTAGACCCGCTCGCCATATATAATATAATAACACCTCGGAAGGGAGGCCGTATAATGCGACGGGATCTACCCCCTCGAGCCAATAATGGTACAAAAGTCATAATTTAAACCCATCGATTTAACGCATGAAATATGACCAGTTCGCGCGCGCGTGCATGCCAATTTCAGATCCAGAGATAGGAGTACGAGTCGGAAATTGCGAACCAAAGAATATTAAAAAAAAACCTCGTTAGAAATTTCATGGTTCATGGTTCATGAACTCCATGAACAAAGCCGGGTCTCCCTTCCTCAGGTTCGTTTTCGTCTTCGTATCTTATCTTCTCTGGATAAATAAAATAAAATAAAATTCATCCAACAAACCCCTATATCCCTATTGTTTCCATTCATTCCCAAATCATCTCATTATAAGCGTCTACCACGAGGACGAGAAGAACCATGATGATGATGATGATGAGTGCCGGCACGTGAACAAACAACCTGTACGAAGTCGGAAAGAAGTGTATGTCTGTATAAGTAGAATGCCGCTTCTTTAAAAGGGTTCGAAGAATCCGAAGCACGATTAGGGTGGTGTATGGTGTGTGAATGTACGTATCTTGTGCCAAACGCGGCTTCCAAACCCATGTTGATCTAGTCCATCTATTAAATTTGGCTCGAACCTGATGATATCTCCGGAACGAAATGAAAACAAGATGAGATCAGGTGAGATTGAGACCATATGAGTGCCTGATTAATGGTTGATTTTGGTCTAATGTGGGGTGTATTAGCGTGTGATCGTGTTTATCAATGATGATGAGGAGATTTGTTTAGTTGATTTTTTTTTTGAAGAAAATCGTTCAGTTTGACTGGGAATCATGCTGTGTAGGCTTGATGCTTGAGAACATTGTGAAGAATCAACCAACGACTGCCACTGTATATAAATTCCTCAGACATAAATCAACTTACCGAAGCAAATAAAATCACCATATCATATACATTTATCCACCTTTCTCCAAACCTGTCAAGATCCGAAATCGTTCGAGATCATGAAATTGATAAAATGAGTCTAACAAGGAACCTGGCTTCAACTTGTGTGTTGTGCCCACTCCAAAGACTTGAAATGTTCCTCAATTTGAATTGTGATGAACATACATTCACAAAGATGGAAATCGAAGACGGAGATTTCGAGAAAATGGGAGTTCAAGATAGAAATGATTTGTAACACAAATAAGAATTTAACAAGATAATATTGAATCGAATCAAAGTTTGATTTCAAGACAACTTTAACTACATATTTACAGTAAGTTTTAAATACTAGTTAAATCATCCAGGGTCAAGAACAAAGAAAGTACAAAAATAGAATAGTACTTAATAGTTCTTGTCTACATCGTGTTTCATTAGAATCTTATAGAATGCAATGGAAAACATTCTATATATATCATGTGAACTTTACAATTAATCATTGAATTTGGTGGTTCGCGGTAAAGTTCGGTTGTAATTCGTATAACGGTAAATCGTTATAATTCGTGAGTATGGAAAATGAGTGTCATGAGAAAACGGCTCATGACAGTACTCCCTCCTGTTACGAGCTGGAACATGCGTACTGTCAGGGCTACTCACTCAGACTAGAGGGAGGGGATCCTAAGTAACTGTATTGGATAAATACTAACTAACTCACCTAGAGGGAGGGGATCCTAAGAGAACAAACTTAGGGATCCCTCCTCTAGGGCTACTAACTATATACTATGAAAAACGGCGAAGGTCATACGCGGCCTTCGGTTCATGGACTAGGCGCCGATACGCGCCGGTCCCAGGCTTTTAGTTGGGGCCTAGGCCATGGCTCTGATGGAACAGGTGCTCAGTGCCCGTTGAAGGGAAAAATGGGAATATGGAAGGAGAGGGAAATGCAAGAGATGGGATAAAATATGAGAAATATGGAAATGAATAAAATAGACCAGAACCAAAGATAAACAGAGGAAAAGAAGGGGACAACGTGTTAAGTACCGATACCCGGTTTGGGTTGTCACGTGTATCTAAGTCAACTATCGTAACTAAAGTATACAGTATGATGGCCCCGACGATGTAGAGTGTGACCTCAACCTGAGTGGGTTGTGTCACGACAGTCCTCTTGGATAGTTTGCTCTACTAGTCGTCACGATGTTCGAGATCTTCTAAATGTCGCCTGATATTCTTAAGACGAAGCTCTAGGAAGTCGATGACTATCTGGTAAAAGATATCGTCGACTAAGAAACAGAAGAAGAGTAGATGGAAGAGATAGCGTAGCCAACGCCTTGTGGGTGCTGACGGTTTAGACTTAAAGAATTTAGGCGTGATAGAAACGAATGTAGAATGGGTAGACTATATTGAGATATCGAACTTGTCAGGGTACGCTAGCGTCGTCCCCTTATTTTTCTACATTTATCTTCGGTTCTGGTCTATTTTATTTATTTCCATATTTCTCGTATTCTATCCCATCTCTTGCATTTCCCTCTCCTTCCGTATTCCCATTTTTCCTCCAACAGGCGCTGAGCACCCGTTCTCATCAGAGCCATGGCCTAGGCCCCAGCTAAAAGTCCGGGACCAGCGCGTATCCGCACCCAGTCCATGAACTGAAGGCTGCGTGTGGCCTTCGCCGTTTTTCATAGTATATAGTTAGTAGCCCTAGAGGAGGGATCCCTAAGTTTGTTCTCTTAGGATCCCCTCTCTCTAGGTGAGTTAGTATTATTCCTAGAATATATTTTGCTTAGGATCCCCTCCCTCTAGTCTGAGAGAGTAGCCCTGACAGAACTAGGTTCGATATTAAGTCTAAGGAAAAGTCTAGCTACAATGTATAGAGCTTTATATACATGTACGCTAGTTAATTGAATCTCAGTTCGAAATAGGATTCGAACTTGAGAACGTATACAAGACATAACAGATTCATAGGATTCGTAAGTATATGCAGGGTTGGTTTGCCATGTAGCAAATATGAGGCAACAAGAACAAAGGAAAACACATACAGGGACCCATGGTCGTCATAGATGATATCATGTGCAGTTTGAGTCTAGAGTATAGACCCAAGGTCTAACCGTGGATGTACAAGGATAGAACTAGTTGCGTTGTCTAGATCTTCCTGAGACGAAGTGTTGAAGTCCAGGGGACTTCGACCGTGGCGTCTATGTAATATCACAAAGATAAGAAAACAATTAGATATGATAATGAATGTGATAGGATAAGAAAAATGTAAGCGCTAGTGATGTTATGAATCGGATCATGACACAATGCTAGCATACCCTGACATGTACAAAGTCTGGTGAGGTTAATGTGAGAGATAAACGGTAGGCTTCAACTTGCTCTTGAGTTGTGCCCTCACTGTGCGCATCCATTAACTTCAAGCCATGTGGTCGAGACGTCTGATGCGCAAGCACATGGTTCAGATGATGCGTTATGATGTTGGGAAACGTCGTTCCGAGCGAGACAGGGAACACGGGTTACAACCACGTCGTACGATGGGTGAGAGAGTTTTGGCGACGTCATGCACGTCACCCCAAATGTTGAGATAGAGATTTTAAGATTTGAGATGAAACATTGGCAGCATCTGCAATGCCACCCATGGTGAAACAAGAGATTAAGAAGAAGAGAAGGTGTTTCAAAGAAGCTCAGTGTAACAAGTAACAAGGTGAAACTTCTATTGATATCAGAACGGAAAAAGTAGATACATTTAAATTGATCCTTTTATAGAAATGAAATGTGATGACCAATATGAAAAAAGGATGGTGCAGACAAGTTTGGAAATGGTGACTTCAGGGAGTTGCCCAATAAGGAATGAGTGGGGTTTTGGAAAGTTAAGCAAGGTTATGTACGCACTAAGCGGGCATAACGCCTCCTTAAGATCAAGCCCTCAAGATCCCTGTGTCCAAAAATACCTAAAATACTTATGTTTCTGTCATGAAACATTTCCAAAAATGCAAGAGAAAAGAAATGCAGGGATTCACTTAATGCATACTGAAACAACGGTGTTGATCATTATTACCACAAAAGGAATTGGTAAAAATATAGCTGGGTGGAAATTAACATGTGACTCAGCTTTGCTGAAAATTCTGAAAAGCAAAAAAAAGCCTATAAAGTCAGTGTTGTTCAACATTGTTTCTTCAAGCTTTCTTGCTTATTTCTCCCCACCATCTTCATTGCCTTTCCTTAGCAAATGTCTTCTCCCTCTTCTCCTCATCTTAATTCATTCGAGGCCTGCATTCAATGGGCTATCAAACATTGTCGTGTTTACGTGTTTCCAGACAACAACAAGGTCAGAATTTGCGTTAAAAAATTCAATGATGGTGATGATGACGATGATGTTCATTATGTGCAAAAAAGTTTCGAAAAGAAATTCGAGGACATGAAACAAAAATTAGAGGAGGAGAAAAAACAGGAGGAAGAGAGGAAGAGGGAGCAGGAGAGAAAATAGAAGGAGGAGGAGAAGTATCATGAGGAAGAAAAGGCAGTGCAGCAAATGAGAGAGTTGCTAGCTTGGTATCCAGCCCTTGGAGAGGGTTCTGTCAGGGTACACTAGCGTCGTCCCCTTCTTTTCCTCTGTTTATCTTCAGTTCTGGTCTATTTTATTCTTTTCCATATTTCTCATATTTCATCCCATCTCTTGCTTTCCCCTTTCCTTCCGTATTCCCATTTTTCCCTTCAACAGATGCTGAGCGCCCATTCCCATCAGAGCCATGGCCTAGGCCCTGGCTAAAAGCCCGGGACCGGTGCTGTAAGCTTCACTATGCGCAAAAGGAAAATAATATGCCTAGTGAAATACACAAGAAAAGAATGGATGAGGTAGTCAATCTCCGCGGAGCAAGTCCAGGTGCTGCTTAGTACAAAATAGGAGGGGGGAGGTGATGGAAACAACAACAAATAACAACAACCAAAAGACGGTTACTGTTAACAAATCAAGGGTTGCTTGTGAGGCAAAGTACGATAATCGCGATAACTCAGATCGCAAGTTTATACTCCGAAATGTACAGTCTCAGAGTTTTCCAAAGGTAAAGACGTGAGCGTAGAGATAGACAAGAGGCAAAACCAAAAACACTAAACAAAAACCACAAACTTAAACTTGAGTCAAACCAACATAGGTATTGCTGCTGTTACAGGTATTTATATGCAGTATTTATATGCTTTGGAACAATAAGAATGTTTTTGGACTTTGAGTGGCAACACAATTAGTAATTGTGAGCTGGATTTGTAATAAAGAAGGAAAAGAAACAAAGAGAAAAGCGAGTAATAAAAAAAAGGGGCATATGAGTCAGTGAGGCTATACTATTATAAAGAGTGAACAAAAGAATTTCAAGGCAATGACAAAACAAAAGAAAGAAAGGAGCAACACAAAAGAATGGATTTAGAATCAATACAAGTACAAAAGGAAAGAAAAAGGAGCAAACAAGAAAGGAAACGATGAGGATAGGAGGTCATTTTATTCATCCTTACTAATTTTCCCAAAATAGACATCACCATTGATAAGCACTTCACAGCCTCAGAATTTTGATCCCCATCTCCTTCCTTTAACCTCGGAAACAATGTGCGTTCGCCACTGCCATATGTATCCACGTATTTTTTCATTGTTGAACTCTTGTTAAAGAGCTCCAATCGTATGGAACTAAAGGTCTTCATTCAAGGTACTCAGGAAGCGGTTGGGAAGTATCAACCTCTAGCGGACAGTAGTCAGGGGCAGGGTGATTGTCGATCGCATTAGTGGGAGCATCCATGAAAAGAAATTCATCATGATAAAGAAGTGGTCGATGGAATATGAACCGCCAAACAGGTTGTTCGCTACGATGAAACTGGCAAATCTGAACCAATTCATATGAATGAGTGAGTATGTTGATATGGATTATTTTGTTCACTTTTGGATTCTCTGGGAATTCCAGTTTCTCGTAGGGTACCTGGTATTCTTGAATGGGGACTAGAGAATGCAGCCATAACATACTTCTGTCTACCTCGATGTTTGTACCAGAGATGTGATAAATCCGTATTGTTAATATGAAGTTGGTATATCGTTCATCCAAAGTTATCCCTGTAAAAGGGGTAAGGAAGGAAGGAAGTGGGGGCAAGTGATTTGTAGCCAAGAGGTTGCACAGAGCTCATGATGGAAGAGAAGGATAAGAAAGGATGGAATTAATTTAGACTCCGAAAGAAAAGAAACAAGACAACAAAAGAGGGGAATAAAAAATAAAGAATTCCTTGTTTTTCGTTTTAATTAGTCCTGATTATTCAAATGAAGTACTTCCTATGGCATTATCCCAGATGTCTTAAATATAGCCGAACAGAATTTCCGAAGTCGATGTAGCTTGGGGACAGTAGAAACAGGAGTCGTAGGACAAAAAGAAGGTGATGAAGGTTCGGTGGGAGGATCAAAGGTGGAGATAGGAGGTTTAGGAGTCATGGGAAATTGCGGAGTACCAGAATCATAGAAAGGAAGGAAAAATTCAGGTTCTGGCGTGTGCTGATATTGATGACGAATCCATGAACAAGGGACATCGAATACAATGTGCCAGAATGCATGTCCATGTTCAGCAGTAGCCCATATCCTAGTAACCGTGTCCAGTAGACCTATGTGAATCATGTCCAGTAGACCTATGTGAATCATGTACATATTCACCACAATGAACCATTCTTCATATCCTGCTAACCATAATCGTGTTCCAAAAGAAACCTTCTTATCGTCCGCATCTGAATACAAGATCAGATCCGAAGCTTTATGTCGACTGATAATAATGGGGTTCGGGTATAATGGTAATAAGGTGGAGGGATCGAGGTTGAGGTGCGCATAGGATGTGAAGTAGACGTAGTGCTGAGTATCCAAATCACAGAGATTGATATCAGGAGTAGGAGGGACAAAATGAAAACAATCAGAGTTATCGATAGAAGGAGCATGAAGGGATGGCAGGGAACGAGAAGAGCGAATCTGGAGTGAGGACATATCTTTTGTATCAATGTTTTTGGGATAAAAAAATGTTTGGACGTGGGTTTTGGGTAGTTGCAAAAGTAAATTCAAGCTCCGAGGGACATATCATGGGATTAGGGAATCTTCGGAACATTTACCCTAATTTTTGCCAAATATAGATTTTGGTGCGCGACAGCACGTATCTGTGCCCAGTCCATGAACCGAAGGCTGTGTATGACCTTTGTCGTTTTTCATAGTATATAGTTAGTAGCCCTAGAGGAAGGATCCCTAAGTTTGTTCTCTTGGGATCCCCTCTCTCTAGGTGAGTTAGTATCTTTCCCAAAATATATTCTCTTAGGATCCCCTCCCTGTCAGGGTACGCTAGCGTCGTCCCCTTATTTTTCTATATTTATCTTCGGTTCTGGTCTATTTTATTTATTTCCATATTTCTCGTATTCTATCCCATCTCTTGCATTTCCCTCTCCTTCCATATTCCCATTTTTCCTCCAACGGGCGCTGAGCGCCCATTCTCATCAGAGCCATGGCCTAGGCCCCGGCTAAAGGTTCGGGACCAGCGCGTATCCGCGCCCAGTCCATGAACCAAAGGCCGCGTGTGGCCTTCGTCGTTTTTCATAGTATATAGTTAGTAGCCCTAGAGGAGGGATCCCTAAGTTTGTTCTCTTAGGATCCCCTCCCTCTAGGTGAGTTAGTATTATTCCTAGAATATATCTTGCTTAGGATCCCCTCCCTCTAGTCTGAGAGAGTAGCCCTGACACTCCCTCTAGTCTGAGTGAGTAGCCCTGACAGAATTTCTGCCCTTAACCAAATGCGACGACACCCTCAACCTCCTCCTATCCGGCAGATATGCTCAAGGAGGTCAAACTGTAGAGGATTATGTGGACTCCTTCAATGTCCTCATAGAGCGTGCTGGCTTCATGGATGGCTTCGCCATCACAATGCACTTTCAGCAGGGATTAGACCCGACAATTCAGTCCAAGGTTGCTACCATGCAGAGCCGACCCACATATGAGGATTTCGAAGGCTGGATCAAGGCTGCACGTGTTTTTGATCAAGATAGAAGAGCAAACGAAGCCTTCAGTGCCACTTGACATTGCCAACTCCCAACCCCATCGGTTCCTAATCCCTTGACGATGGCTCCTATGTCTTGTCCTAGACCGGTACCCTTCCTACCTTTAAGACCCACTATCCCCCAGTATCAACCACCTCCATTCCCACCTCCTAGGCCAGTTACTCCTGGGTTTGCTGCTGCCCCATCTAGGCCGTCAATTCCGGTTCAACCTCCTCAACAACGTCATGACCCGATGGACATTGATGCCACACGTTGATGGATGACCAGGGAATCCACTAGATGTTACTATTGTGGACAAGCTGGGCATCTCATGTGTGACTGTCCTCGCATGCATGACATTCGTTTCGTGAACACAGATGAGATTGGCAACCTTGTTGAACTGCTCCTTGCCCAGAAGGATGTTGCAGAAGCACAGAGTCGTGCAGGGCCTGGACCAACAGAGGAAGAAGAGACTCCTGCATCAGTAGCAACAGAGGATTTTCAGGAAGGCAGCGAGTGAAGGATACACCCTTGTTGCCGACATTTAATAGATTTGATGTTTTGTACATAGATCGTGAACAAAATGATGATAGTAATTTGAATCCTATTACCTGTCAGGGTATGCTAGTGTCATCCCCTTCTTTTCCTCTGTTTATCTTTGGTTCTGGTCTATTTTATTCATTTCTATATTTCTCGTATTTCATCCCATCTCTTGCTTTCCCCTTTCCTTCTGTATTCCCATCTTTCCCTCCAACGGGCGCTGAGCGCCCATTCCCATCAGAGCCACGGCCTAGGCCCCGGCTAAAAGTCCGGGACCGGTGTCATGTATTTCATGATTTCCTCCCTTATCTACCCAAAAACAAGTATTTTCTTTATTCTTTTTTTAGTTCCTGCTTGCTTTAATAATCCTTTATTTGTAATGTATCTTATCTTTCAGGAACAGTCAGATGACTTAGTTCCAGGAACCCCTTTATTTTCTTATCATCTCTCTCCACTTCCCTGTCTCACTATAATTTTCCCTGATCCACTATTATTCATTCACTTCCTTTTTAAGTAATTTCTTATCTTTCACATGATATTTCTCTTACTAATGTTTGGAGCTATTTGTACTTGCTCAAGGTGTATAAATAGGGGCTCATTTCTCTTGTAAATAATCTATCTTGTAACTACTGTTGTGCACTAAAGTGCTTACCAATCAAATTGGTCTTTTTCCTCTTATCTTTTTCTATTCTCAAGGACTTAGTAATAAGTCCCTATCTATCTCTACTAATTTGAACTTAATTCTTAAGTTCAAATCTTCCTTCAAGAGTCTCACCTTCAATAACAGGACTTTTAGTTGCTGAACAATCCCTAAACAAAACTCCATTATATTTTATTAGAAACTAAGCCTATTCTAAATCTAAAACAAATCCCTCACACCTTCGCCGTTTTTCATAGTATATAGTTAGTAGCTCTAGAGGAAGGATCCCTAAGTTTGTTCTCTTAGGATCCCCTCCCTCTAGGTGAGTTAGTTAGTATTTATCTAATATAGTTACTTAGGATCCCCTCCCTCTAGTCTGAGTGAGTAGCCCTGACAAATACATAATACAATAATGATGTAATAATAACAAAGGAAAAATACATGAGTCTGAATAAACGTAACTTTTTCCTACTATTTTCCCTTGGCTAAAGTGTTTTTCCCAATTGTGTCGTGTATAATGTTATCGGCAAAAAGGATTGGAAAAGAAGTAGAAGTGGAAGACAAAAAGTGTAGAAGTCAGAGTTAATTTGGTTTTGCTGATTTTCTGTTATGTTTTTTCAGTTTTTGTTGTTAGAAACATTATCTTCATGTTTTTGGTGAGAGAGGTGAAGTGGTTACATAACATCATTGTATGATGTGGTGGTACCATGTGTTCCCCGTCTCCCATGTAACGATGTCTCCCGACATTATAATGCATTGTCTGAACCATGTGCTCCCCGCGTCAGACATCGTGACCACGTGACTTGAAGTTAATGGATGCGCACAGTGAGTGTCAGGACTACTCACTCAGACTAGAGGGAGGGGATCCTAAGTAATTATATTTTGGGAAAAATACTAACTCACCTAGAGGGAGGGGATCCTAAGAGAACAAACTTAGGGATCCCTCCTCTAGGGCTACTAACTATATACTATGAAAAACAGCGAAGGCCATACACGGCCGTTGGTTCATGGACTGGGCGCGGATACGCGCTGTCGCGCACCAAAATCTTCCTAATAAGGAAACGTTCCAATTTTTGGTTCAAAGTGGAGTTTCAAACTACCAAAAACTTAACCGATACACCACAGCCTCTCGAAATCAAAACCCTTACGAAAAATGGCCGCATTTTCATTTCACTATACATCATCAATCTCTTTGCCCATTCCAGCATCTCCCACCGAGTCATTACCCCCCTCTGATGATGAATCTATCGCCTTTTCGTTTTTCGCCTTCCAGTCCAAGGACATACGATTTGGATCTGCATACGACTCTTTATATCTATAGTTCCCAATATGTGAGTCTCGACATCGACGAAGAAACATACCTCCCAAAGTTCCCTCCACCTCTTATTATTCATCAATGCAGAAGTTCGGATTTGGTTCACCCCGGTCTCATGTTTGGAGAAAAGGTTTATATTGAGGAACGATTAGACTGGTTTACAATTATCAACGTTTATTCTACACCCAAATCAGCCATTAAAGACTCATATCGGATTTGGTTAGTGACACAAGAAGGGTTCGAATTTACATTCCTGGTTCTAGATGTGCCAAGTTGTTGGGTTGTCATGAAAAACATGAAAACGCAAAAACATAGCCCATATAGACTGGCCAATCTTGTTCCTGTAGATCCTCAAATGTCTTGTTTTTCACCCCATTCGCCAGAACCAATATCTCTCCCCTCTTCTCCGTCCAAACGATCCTTCCGAAAGATCCAACGTGTTTGCTCAAACCTTCTTGGATGAAATTAGAACAAAAGGCTTGTTTAGGATAAGCGATTAGATTTGTATTTCATCTCCTTCTTTCCTTCTGGACATTTCATTAGCGCTTGAAAATTTTGGTTAACTCATATCATCATGTCGGACAATAACGATACTCCTACTTCCCCTATTCCCCTTTTTCAACTCCCTTTCTTCCCTTTTGAATATTGTTCTTCTCTCAGATTTGGACCCAACCCTAATTTCCTCTCACGACTTTGCGTTTACAATACTCTTGTTTCTGAAATTGATGTCGATCCCTCCACAATGCTTCCGATTACTCCACAGCCACTAATGGAGATTACTATTCCTTACGACGATCTGGAGATAGGATATCCACGAGCTTTAACCCTGTACGAACGAACTAACGTCAATGTCATGGATGAATTGTATGAGTTTGTTGAGTTCCTTTCAACAAATCGTCAAGAAGAATCAATCTGGAGACTGGTCTTTCGTCATCAATTTCAAAGTTATACTCAATTCTTATTCATAGACGCACCCCTATCTGCCATCCCATCCCCTCCCGACTACTCTGTTGGAAATCAAACCCTCCCTTCTTATTCCAATCTCCAATCCAATCTCGTTCAAGATCTGATATTGTTAAGTGTTGCCATAGCCATTATTATTACGCCACAGCCACGAAGAAGAAGATCTCGTCAACAAGAACCAGATCAGTAAGAAGTTTGGGATGGTAAGGTTATAGTTTTGGGTAAGAGGTAGCATGAGAAGTGCCAGATGGTGATTTTGGTAAAGCTATGCTGGGAATCCGGTTTCATCGTTTTCTTTTGATTTCTCTTTTGTTTCTCTTTTGTTTCTCTTTTGTTTCAACATATTTCTCCTATTCCCCCTAACCACATATGCGATTCCCCTTTTTCTGTAATTGTATCCTCCATCATTTTCTCCTTTTTCTTTTGTTCCTTTGTTCTCTTTTGTTTCCTTTTGTTATCATGATGAATGATGAGTGATCATTCCGCTTTCCTTTATGTTTCCAAACGGTATAAATACTGCATGTAAATACATGTAACAGCAGCAATCTACCAGAACGGTTGTCTCAAGTTTTAGTTCAGTTTAAGTCAAGTTCAAGTCAAGTTTCGTCTCTAGTCTATTTCTACGCTCATGTCTATTTCTTTGGATTACTCTGAGTGAGGCCTCAGAGTATAAACTCAACGATTTGTATTGTTGTTAAAGCCTTACTAACTTTAAACAGAATATCATTGCTGTATTATCAATGGCGTATTGACACACGATTTTATCGTAAACTCACATTTATCGTCCCCCTCACACACACATGATTTTAGGATCATCATTTTTTTATTGTTGTTGGTTTTATATCAACGCACACACACTCGCTAAATATCATATTATTCCCCCACCCTCCTCCTTACGAAATCAGCACCAGGACCCGCTCCACAGAGACTAGACGGCCTCAAACAAAATATCTTCATAGTTTTTCCGATTGTATATATAGCTACGACATTTAGCTTTTATCTTTGGATCGTTACAGTGCCAGTCCTGGACTTTTAGCCAGGGCCTAGGCCATGGCTCTGATGGGAATGGGCACTCAGCGCCCGTTGAAGGGAAAAATGGGAATATGAAAGGAGAGGGGAAAGCAAGAAATGAAATGAAATACGATAAATATGGAAGTGAATAAAATAAACCAGAACCGAAGATATACGGAGGAAAAGGAGGGGACAACGTTAGCATACCCTGACAGTGAGGGCACAACTCAAGAGCAAGTTGAAACCTACCATTTATCTCTTGTGCTAACCTCGCCAGACTTCGTACATGCGTTCCAGCATGTAACATTAAGTACTGATACTTGGGTATTGACAATGCTTGTATAGATGTTAATAATTGTATTCAAGAACAATACAAATGTCACCGGGGGTGTAGAGCGCGACCTCAACCTGAGTGGGTTGTGTCATGACAGTCCTCTTAAAGATTAGCTCTACTAGTCTTCATGATTGTTGGGATCTTCAAGTCTTCTTTGGATGTACCCGAGATGAAGCTCTAGAAAGTCTAGGACAATCTGGAAGAAGAGATCGTCGACAAGGAAACAGAAAAAGAGGAGGTTGAAGAAGTAACAAATCCAATGCTGGAACGGCATTGTTTCAGGAAGCGGTTTAGATGAGAAACACTTTGCAATGGTGGAATCGTATAAAGGAAAGAAGACTCTATTGAGATATTGAACTAGGTTTGATATTAAGTCTGAAGAAGAGTCTAGCTACGATGTATAGAATGGTTTATATACATGTACATATGCTAGATGTTTGGATCTCAGTTCAAAATAGATAATGAACTTAAGAACATATACAAGTCATAACAATTCATGAGTATCATAAGTATATGCAGGGTCAATTTGCCATGTGGCAAGAACAAAGGAAATTCCTATGACAACTCATGGTCGTCATAGATGATCTCATGTGTGGTTAGGGACTAGAATATAGATCTAAGGTCTATCCGCGGCTTACTGTAAGTCCTAGGAAGACAACAGCATCTAGGATATGGTAGAATGGCAATGAAGTCTGGTGAGACTTCCGATCATGGCATCTGTGAAGCAATATTAATAAGATGCAGATAAAATACAATAATAATAGGTAATATTGTTATTAATTCGTATTACTAAAGTGTCATGAATTCGGGTCATGACACTTGGCTTTAGCTTATATATTGTCATGTATCTGACTATCCCGTCTACAAAAACAATATAAAAATAAGTAAATCATTATTTCTTTAATTCTTTCTCATTTTTCTTTATTTCACCTCGATTTGTACTAGTATGACATCATAGATACAGTAGTTTAGCCTCTCTAGAATGTATTTCCCGTGACCTATTGTGAGGCGGCTATCTCTTCTGTAGATAGTCGTCATCATAATTGAAATAAAATCTGATGAATGAAGGTGACTGAAAGTCTCAAGACTAATCTGAGAGGATAAAACGATGCTAATCTATTAATCAAATGTAAGCTTAAATACACATAGGACTTGTGGACAATAAACAAGGCTGAGGAAATAAAGGAAGAAAAGAAAGAAAGAAAGATGGACATAAAGGAAATGGGGACATAAAAGAGTGTCCATAAGGACAAATGAATGATGGATGTGGACAAAGATACTAAGATATACTCTGACGGGTGCTAGCAAGCCATGCGAAGGGAGCTACACTCCCTTACACTATATAAGTCGCAGAATCTCTTTATAAGTAGATAGCTTTTAATATATTACAATCTTGATCAACTGTTCTCAGAATTCTTCTCGGTAATTAACTCTTTTCTAATCTATAACTCAACTTGTGGATCTTGTCTATTAAGTCATAATCTGATTTTATCTTGTTCTCAAACCTCTCAACTTTGACAACAAGCCTTTGATTATTGAATTTGACATTTATTCTTGCTTTAGTCTCTGTTAGGGCAACTCAGGGCACACACCTAGAGGAGGGAAAACCTAAGAGAAAAAGCTTAGGGATCCTCCTCTAGGGAAAATGACTACATATATATGAGTACAGGTGCTCGGTTGATCCCCATGGGATCTGTAGTGATAATGAATGAAAACAAGAGAACGAGTTGAAAATGAGAAATAGTCAGAAATAAAGAGAATGAGAAAATGAGAAAAGACAGAATAAACGCAGAGAGAGTGTGAATACGGAAAACAGAAAGAGTAAATGATACATCGCTAAGTGTCGCTAGCATACAGTCATGTCAATATTTAATTAATTCAAGCTTCTTTAATCTACCTACATACATCAACTAGCTAACCGGCAGACACCTTACATATGTTGTGCCCACTCCAATAGGTCTGAAATGTTCTGTTATGTATGGTGGCCCGAGGCTATTCCAGATAGTTCTGAAGAAGTCCGGACCACTGGGGATGATGGATGACAGAGTATGGAAGCATGGGGTGAGGGTGTAATGTTTCATTACAGATATCATAGCCCAGTTCTTACAGGTTCACAGACTAACAGTGAAAAACTGTATATTCACAGGTAAACAGTAAGAAAGGCTGCCAGTGCCTTTACATAGTGTACAGCACCTACATACTATTACATAACATTCTACATAGTGCATGTGCTAAGTCGCACATCATAGTATAATGGACTTATGCCTAAGTCCATAGAGTAGGCATCCACTGTAGAAGCGGAACTGTTACATTTGGGGAGTTGCCCAATAAGGAACAAGCAGAGTTTCAGGAAGTTAAGCGAGGTTATGTACGCACTAAGCGGGCATAACAAAACCCTACAATGTCTCCAGTGCTGCTTGGTGCAGGGAATTAGGCACAAATACCTCAACTCATCCGTAATTATGCTGCAGATTTTCTCATGTCTTAATTAATATTTGCCTTCACTCATATAATCTCGTAGCATGAGCACATCATACAAAGAAAGCATTGTAGTTACGAACTTAGGATATTATAATGCCTAACGGTAAGTACATATTTAAGGTAATGACACTTCGAGCAGCATGAACACCTCACATGCAGTCCCCGTCAATGACTGATATACTGAAATACGAAAGAAATATGCGGCAGTCCAACCTCGGCTCTCAGCAAATCATCATGATTATCCTTCAATTCCGCATTCGTAAAATGATTCCACCTAACGTCAAAAATGAATATCAATACTTGAAATGAGGCCCCCAGTCCAAAATTCCACTTACGTGCTCGCATCACCATAAAGCAACGCCGGAGCCTTCATAAACTGTTTCCCATCCTTACACCTCTTACACTTGAAAGTGTCATGCGTCTCACTGAGTGTGTTCTCCTTGAACAGAAACAGCCGCCTTAACTCGTCAAGCGAAAAATGTCGTTCCGCATCTTGCTTTTCGTCTACTACGCAAGATGAAAGTGCTTGTTTCGAAGCTTGTCGCTGGAATATCTTTTCTTCGATTGTGCCCGTGGCGATAAAGCGATATACAAAACCTAGGTAGAATAAGTAATTACTTGGAAGAAAAAAATCATTTTCGTTTTCCATTATGATAGTACTTACATTCCTTCTTTTGACCATCACGCCATACACGAGCCAGAGCTTGTTGATCCGCGGCTGGATTCCAATCTACCAAAATATCAACAACACAATTGTTATTTATGATTGAAAAGCACCCACCAGGATCAAACAAAATCAACCGATTTGCACCAATAAGGTTAATCCCACACCCTCCGGCTTTACTACTCAACAAAAACACAAATTCACCCCTAGTCGGATCGTTAAATTGGTCCACATATTTCTGGCGTTTGGTTATAGCCATGGAACCATCCAGCCGGAAGTATCCATATCTTGAAGTAAAAAAACAAAGTCATCAGTTTGCCAATTAATGTCCAAGATGACAACTTGCTTCTTAACTCTAAGCATTTTCTCAAACACATCCAGCGTTTGTGTATAATTACTGATCAAAACAATCTTATCATTCGTTTCCGTCTTGATCCTATGCAGAAACCTTTCCGATAAAAAGTTTCGATCAGTATTAACTCCAGAGACAATAACATCATTAAACCTACCTCTCCAAAACAACAAACTTCCCACTCCATTCACAATGAGCACCAATACCATCCCCTCTAGAACCGATATAAGCCGCGCGTTCTTTAGGTCCAACAAAACCCGGCGGAATCATGGGATCAGATCCTTTAAGATCGCTCGGTAAATCGAGTAATTCAGGATGGTTGCATAGTTTCTTAAGTACGTTAATGGCTTTTAACGGTTGCGACTCTTTACCTCGCAGTAGTGCCTTTATCTCTGGAGAAGTGATGAACAAGCGGTAGAGGTTCAGTTGAAGTTCGGATAGGCCACAGAACACCACCTGTTCGTATTTGACGGGTACTTTGGGAATGAATTTTTTGGAAGGGTAAATCAGTGATTTAATGTAGATAAGGGGGGAAAATTCAACACGTACAGTATTTACTTAACAAATCATTTGTCCGGCGAATTATAAACTTCGTAACAAGACCTGTCATTTCCTGTAACTTCTCTTGACACAGCTGTTTGTCACGGTCTGTAGCATCGGCATCTCTACCGCGCATAATAGCGTTCTCAAAGTTTTTACGAAATTCGGCACGGGTGCCCAAGAAATTAGGATTGGCGAAGTTGAGAAGGGAGAAGTATTCTGAAAGATCGTTCTGAATACATCCCCCCCAAAAACAATCAACATTCCTTCACCAATAAACGCAGTAGGTACATACTTGGATTGGCGTTCCGGAGAGAATCACCCGACGTTTTACGTTCAGACTTGTCAAGGTTGTAAATGTTAATGATTCTGAGAATAGTACAGTCATAGCACCGTCAGGAATAAGAAGCAAATGATGAAAAACGCACCGCCATTCTTTAGTCTATGTCCCTCATCGCACAGTAACAACCCAATTTCAACACCAGCCAAGTACGGCTGCAGCGTTCGTAATGACTCGTAGGATACAATTAGTACTGTAGAAATGAGTGAGTGAACTTAACATGACAAGGTTCAAACAAATTTATACCTGGCAAAGTTACGTTTCTGCCAGTAGCAGATGCCCACCGTTGAACGCGCTCAACCGTATCCGCCTTAGTACCTTTCCCATCTAACGCTAAGGAAGGAACTGTATCCTTTCCTAGCCATTTATCTGTTTATACAAAAGATTTAGCATTAAACATGTTTACAAAGAATAACATGAACCCACCAAATTCATTCGCCCAGTTACGAACAAGACTACTCGGACAAACGACGATACATTTCTCAATAGAAGGTTTCCCAGCTCGAGGAGATTGTTTCAGAAGAGTCCATAGGAGGGCTATACATTGCAATGTTTTGCCCAAACCCATTTCATCCGCCATGATGCAGCCGTATTGGTTTTCAACTGTCATCCCAGTTGCACAGCGATACAAAAACTAAAAATAGGTTAAAACGCAGGCGAAAATGTGATTTTTACAATAACGACACAGACCTTCACACCCTCGATCTGATGCGGCCTTAAAACCTTAGAAAGCCTAGGATCAATAACAACAGGAACCTTCGGTTGTGCCTTCGCCTTCTGTACATTCTCTCCCAACAACGTCCTCAAACTCTTATGAGGATTAAACATCCCCTCGGTCTTCATCCTCGCCTCTTCCTCGGCCTTCACTTTCTCCTCCTCCTTAAGCCTCTCAACTCTCTCCTCATCCGTCTCCCTATAATCAATAGTGGGGTCATACAAAACGATAGCATGGTCTTGCATGGGATCGTGCAACGGGCGCGGTGGTATTGACGAAGGAGTGCGAATTCCTAACGATACATTGGTTGGAAGAACAGTGACTATTTCGCCTGCTTTAGAACGCATTTGGGGGATGGAGAATCTGGCGGTCATAACGACCTGCGATGGTTTAGGTTGATACACGGGGTACGATTTGCTAAAATTTAATATCCTATTTTCTTCGACACAATAATCATCATCGCCATCATCTTCTGTTTTTTCCTTTCGTTTCTGTTTTTGCGTTTTCCGCCTTCCTTCATTATCCTCATCCGATCCGTCTTCGTCTTTGTAAGTTTCAACGCGTTTGCGTTTGCGCGCTGCACGTGGAAAAGACTTCGTGGCAAGTGTCGGAGGTTTGAACGGCTCGTGGAGACGGTTTCCTGCGGTAAAGTTGTCAACGACGACACCCCCAGTTGTAGCTGTACGGCGTAGCATTACAGGATTCGTCGGTTTGAGAGTATATGTAAAGCGGAGCGTCCGTCAGTCTCTCACAGAAGAAAAAACGCGACCATCATGATTTCATGTCACATGACCGAGTCCCCTGGTCACGTGATGTACCTGTTTATGTCAGTCCGGGAGGCGCGGGACGGATCAGGTTATTACCCAGGATTAGAGCGTGACTTTATCCAAACGACAGTGTCCTCATCCTCATGTCGGAATTTGAGGAGCTCGCAGAAAAGAACGCAGGTAAGAAACTTTTTATTACCCTACGTCCATTCTCTCAGACACTTTAGATCTTCAGCGATGGATGTGGGATAAAAGAAGTCGGCAAAAGTGGGAGGAGGCAACTCCAGATGTTCAAGATTTCTACGAACGTTGGCGTAATTCTACTTCAACTGAGTTGGAACATGAAGTTTACATTGGTCAAATACCTTGTATTGCTCGTATACCTGAACAATTCATCGTCAGGGAGGCTTATAAGACGATGTTTGATCATGTATGGCAGCGGGCGTTTGATGACCCAGGTACGGGAGTCGTAGTTACCGGCCAGCCTGGAATTGGTGAGTGGTATAGCTTCTTGCGGGGAGCTACATGTAATGACCCAGTCGTCCAGGAAAGACCTACTTCCTCTGGTATGCCCTCATTCGCTTGATCAAGAAACGTCAGCCAGTTGCTTTTGCCATCAACAATGATGTGTTTCTTTTCTACGACGGCCGTGTATCGTTCACAGCCGGGGAAATCAACATATCTTTCCCTACTGGGAGACCAGTGACATATTCCAAAGAACACCGGCCGTTCTTATTTGTGCTCATCGATCACGACACCCCGACATCGGAACCAAGCCATCGATTACATGCGGGAAAGGGTGTCTTCCCTATACAAGCATCATCCCCCAGCCCTGACCGCTTCAAAACGTGGGCCAAGGTCCGAAACGCTGCTTTGTGGGGTCTCCCCCTATGGGAAGAGACTGAGTTAAACAAAGCGTATGCATTTCATCATAGACCCATCTTTATCGCTGATCAAACATGACTAGGTTTCGCCTTCAGTTCATGTATGAGGAATTCAAAGAATCCCTGGAACCCCTCTTGACGTGCCCCAAGCGAAATGAGGACATCAAACCGGGATTGCGGGTAGCGCTAGACGTGTTAGCTCAGTGGAAAGAGAAGAAAGCGCGTCTCCTTCATGAACTTAAGATTGACGAAGGTTCTACTGAAGCCCCAATAGAAGTTGAAGAAGAGGAAGATAAGATATTCAAGGTCGATATGACGACGATTGATGGTGCCCTTAAGGTACTTGTTCACGCTGCAGTGCAACATACGGGTTCAATAGCGAGAGATGTGTTCGAAACCATCTTCCACCCACGGTCAGCTGACCAGAAACGGAACGAAGCCATCGCCTCCGTCACTTACGAGCACCTTCAAGAACTCAGCAAGGCGTTTCAAGCGAACACCGTCTTCCCCCACCATACAGTATCACACCACATCATAGCCGTCAATCCTATTACACCATCCGGGATCAACCCCAAATTTGCTTATCGACGCATACGAGAAGACTGGACAATTGATTACCGAAGTGTCCAAATCGCTCGTGAGATGACCAAGAAACTCGAGAAGGAAAAAGATGAACGGCTCGTAGAAACTTTCAAATTGTTTCGGAGTTCCCCGCAGTTGAGCACACTCGCGTCCTGGATCCACGAGCACATCGCAAACCGGGTCTTGTGCACCAACGCGCGACAAGATCTTGTTCTCGTCAAGATGCGTGGTGATCTGTCGGTTGATGCTCCCGTCCTGGACATCGACTTTCAGAAGGATACTGCAGGAGAGCGCTCACAGCTTCCTGGTGGTGATCGGAACCTGGTAACTTTCCAAGCCGAAGGATTTACGAATCTCACAGACAAGGCATATTATGTTCCAGAAAGGTCAAACTTCCCCCTTTTTGATTCATTTCTTGTTGAACGACGAACACCTGACGACATGGGATTAATCCTGTGGGTGTTCCAAATGTCGACCTCCCCCACGCACGGTGGATCCCGTGAAGGTTACGCATCCATCCGAAGGATAGTCAAGTCTCTTAAGAGCTCCTTCGGAACCATCGAGATGAACGCCGAAGATGGAAAGGTAAAGATGTATCAATGCTAAACAAGAAACGTAGACTGACTAAAAGCGCAGAAAATTAAGATGCAAAAACGGGAAGTCAAGATCACCGTTAACTATGTCTACGTGACGCCACGGGAGGAAGACCACACCCAATATCAGTGGCGTTGTCCTGGTGGGTGGAACAAGCACACAACTCTTCACGATCATCGTGGGGAATTTTACTGTTTGCGAATTCCAATTCCCGTATGTGGTCCTGTATCATTTCTCTCTTAATCCTACTAAGCAATTCGTGCTTTATAGGCGGGGATTGTCAAGTGAAGAACTCCTGCTAGCATAGCTCCCTAGCGCCCGTCCCTAGGATTGTAACTTTTTTTTATTTGTGCCATTGTCTCACCAATCTGTATTATCGCATGTTGGGCGCTAACGCTTAGGAAACACGATTAGTCATGACTCGAATGTCTCGCCACTGAGTGTTTTTTACTCTTATTCACGCATGAGCTTTTTTAACTCAGCAGGACATTTATTTTTGTATATAAAGCTTTATTTCTTTATTTGTAATACAGTTCTCTTTTTGCTCCAAATGTTATTCAGCAACAAGGTTACCGGCCCTGTCAAGTCATATCTAAGTCAACACTTTAATATCTATTCATTCTCACAATGTTGACCTCACTTTTCAAAATCAAAATCTGGGAACTTACCAGTGACAATTATTATGGGTGGTGTGAGAAGATGAGGCTTTTTTTGATTGAAGAAGACATCAATCTCTGGAAGCATGTTACTGGAGAGATCCCCAAGCCAGTACCACTTATGCTGAGTTTACTGACAGATGACGAACAGAAGAAACTCCAAAAGTGGAAGGACACTGATGAAAGAGCCAGAGCTGCCATTTTGCTTTGAGTTGCTGATTCTCATTTGGCCTATGGACATGGGAAGGAGACTGTGAAGGAAGTGTGTGTAACAGTTCCACTGATACAGCAGAGACACACTGTTAGGACAACTCAGTAGGGAAAACAACTACATATATGTGAGTACAGGCACTCGGTTGATCCCCATGGGATCCACAGTGATAACAAGAATTCAGTTGAAGACTGAATTTGAGAGAATAAGTTGAAAACAAGAATTGAATGGAAATGAAGTAAATGAGAAAATAAGCAAAATGGAACAAATGCAAAAGGAATGTGAATACAAGAAAACAGAAAAAGAGAATGATATACTGCTAAGTGTTGCTAGCTGTTAAGTATTGATACTCAGGTATCAATGATGCTTGTATGGATGTTAATAATCATATTGAAGAACTGTATAAACATCACCAGGAGCATAGAGCACAACCTCAACCTGAGTGGGTTGTGTCATGACAGTCCTCTTCAACAATTAGCTCTACTAATCCTTTCAATGTTCAGGACCTTCGAGCCTTCTTTGGATATAGCCAAGATGAAGCTCTAGGAAGTCCAGAACAATGTAAGGTATTTGTTTTAGCTTTAGAATAGGTTTAGCTCCTAATAAAATATAATGGAGTTTTGTTTAGGGATTGTTTAGCAACTAAAAGTCCTGTTATTGAAGGTGAGACTCTTGAAGGAAGATTTGAACTTAATTCTTAAGTTCAAATCAGTAGAGATAGATAGGAACTTATTACTAAGTCCTTGGGAATAGAAAAAGATAAGAGGAGAAAGACCAATTTGATTGGTAAGCACTTTAGTGCCATAACATTTCGTTACAGATAATATAGCCCAGCTCTTATGGGTTCACAAGTTAACAGTGGAAAACTGTATATTCACAGGTAAATGGTAAGAAAGGCTACCAGTGCCTTTACTGCCTAGCAGTATTTACACGGTGTACAGCGCCTACATACATACTATTACATAATTGTGCTACATAGCGCACATGCTAAGTCATGCATCATAGTATAATATGGACTTATGCCTAAGTCCATAGGATATGCATCTGCTATGAAAGTGGAACCGTTACAGTGGGCTGAGTGCTGTGCCACATTGCGGCAGTCATATTGCTCTGAGTTCTATCATGCCATCGCGCAAGGAGAGGTCCAAGTTGATTTTCAATAAATCAAGTGGTGGCACCATTGTAGTGTAATGCCTTCAGCACATCTTTGTCAGATGGTGGCGAGTCTTTACTAAAGGCATATGTCTTTCAATACCCACTTAGGATAGAGTGGGTCACCGTGGCTGCCTTGTCAGTGTTGATTCCGGTGATATCGTGCCACCAGGACAATCCCAGTTCATGTCAAGATCCAGATCTGCTGATAAACCCGCTGATCTGATATTACTCTGAATTATGACTCTGAAGATTATGAAACTTATGTCACATCTGTTATGATTATGTTTCCTCCAAAATAATCTGTTAAACCCGAATTACCTGAATTAGAATACTGTCAGGGCTACTCACTCAGACTAGAGGGAGGGGATCCTAAGTAAAATATATTTTGGGAAAAATACTAACTCACCTAGAGGGAGGGGATCCTAAGAGAACAAACTTAGGGATCCCTCCTCTAGGGCTACTAACTATATACTATGAAAAATGGCAAAGGTCATACACGGCCTTCAGTTCATGGACTGGGTGCGGATACGCACCGGTCCCGGACTTTTAGCTGGGGCCTAGGCCATGGCTCTGATGGGAACGGGCACTCAGCGCCCATTGAAGGGAAAAATGGGAATACGGAAGAAGAGGGGAAGGCAAGAGATGAGATGAAATACAAGAAATATGGAAATGAATAAAATAGACCAGAACTGAAGATAAATGGAGGAAAAGAAGGGGATGATGCTAGCGTACCCTGACACCACCCCCCCTTTGACCAGGCGTTGACCCGACACCTGTAGTCTCTCCCAAGGTTGGATTGGCCGTGGACAAAACAACAAACCATTTATCACACGTGGTGCATCAGGATGCTCTTGATAGAATTTACCCAAGAGATCGGGGGCTGTGAGGTCCTTCTCTGGTACCCATTGATCATGCTCTGGGCCATAACCTTCCCAACGAACCTTAAATTCAAGTTTGCTCCGTTGGACTCGACTATCCAAGACCTCTTCCACAACATAATGTTCTCCATCATCACGAATTTCGGGAGGAGGAGGGACTCGAGAACAGCGACCTGGGATGGTATCTTCTGTTCTTGGACGTAACTTCACGACATGAAAGACTGGGTGGAGCCGTGACATTGATTTAGGTAGGAGTAGACGATATAAATGAGAGCTGACTCTTGCTGCTATAGGAAAAGGCCCTAGGAAGCGATGGGACAACTTCGCCGAAGGCCTGGTGGTGCGAATGTCACTGGCATTGAGGTAGACCTTGTCACCAATCTTATACTCGGGAGTCGGGAGTCGTTTACAATCATAGTACTTGGCCATGTCGTCCTTGGCCTTGATGATAGCAGCTCTGGCTTCTTCAATAGTCGATGACATATGGTCTTTGAACTCATTGACAGACTTGATCTTTGATTCAGGGATATGAGGTTTGAAGCCCATACGTGGTTGATGGCCCATGTCCAACTCAAATGGTGTCACTTGCATTGCAGAGTGCACGTGGTTGTTGTATGCGAACTCGGCCATGGGAAGTAGTCTATCCCAGTCATCCTGTCGTTCTGAGGTGAAGAGTCAGAGGTACTGTTTGACTTCTGCATTAACCCTCTCGGTCTGACCATCAGTTTGGGGATGGTAGGCCGTGGATGTAGCGAGTCGAATGCCAAGGAGTCGAGAGAGTTCCTTCGTGAAGCATGCCACAAACTGTGGCCCCCTGTTGGAAATGATCTTGTCAGGGAGGCCATGCAGCTTCCACACATGTTGCAGGTATAGACTCGCAAGACCGGACACGCTGATGGTGGTGAATGTAGGAATGAAATGAACTCATTTGGTTAGTGAATCTATCACAGAGAGGATCACATCATATCCATTAGATTCTGGGAGTTCAACGATAAAATCGACGGATATGAACTCCCAAGGACGGTGTGGTGTCTCGGTGGGGTGCAACTTGCCAAAGGGTGTGTGGCGAGTTATTTTCATATGCAAGCAGAGATCGCAGGCTTCAACATACCGTTGGATGTACCGAGACACACCCGGCCACCAAAAGGTTCGAGAAACCAGTTCCAGAGTTTTGAAACGACCAGGATGACCACCGACTTTGGTATCATGATGATGTGCAACAATTTCTCGTCGCAGATCTTCAACATTTGGAACGTAGATCTTACCACGGTAGTAGAGAATGTCCTGATCTTCAGACCATTCGCTGGTATGAACCAAACGACCACCTAGAGCTTGGAAAGAAGCAACGGCTTTGGAGATGCTATCCTCATGCTTGCCTTCTCGATTGGCCTTGTGAATCTGATGTAGGAAGTCCTCCTCTTCTCCTCGGATACGGAATGTTTGCAGGGCATTGATCGTAAACATCTCAGGTCGGATAAGGGTGATCCCTTGGTTGTCATCCTTTCCCGATCCATGATCTGCACGTCGAGAGAGGCTGTCAGGCTTCCCCATTGACGTACCCAGGATGTGCTGGAGAGTGAAGTCGAATTGAGCAAGATAGACTGACCACCGAGCTTGTCAACGATTGAGGTTGCGAGTGGTCATAAAGTACTCTAAGTTCTTATGGTCAGTGCGAATGTCGATGGGGTGACTTGCGCCTTCGAGAAAGTGTCGCCATTCTTCCAAGGCTCAAATTATCGCCAGCATTTCCTTGTCATGAATCTTGTAGTTGTGTTCTACGGGGCTCAGGGCTTTCGAGAAGAATGCGACTGGGTGCCATTTACCATCCTTGTCCGATAGCTGCAAGAGAACCACACCAGAAGCAAAGTCGGAGCTATCTGCCTCAACTTTGTAGGGTTTAGCAGGGTCTGGGATGAGTAAGATGGGAGCTGAAGTGATTGAGGGCTTGAGTGCATCGAAAGCTTGCTGACAATTGTTGGACCAGACGAACAAGGTGTTCTTTTTGGTCAGACCGAATATTGGGAGTGTGATATGAGAAAAGTCTTTGATGAAACGACGATAGAAGTTAGCAAAACCAAGGAAGGATTGAACTTCAGTGACATTTCTTGGGACAGGCCAATCTCTAACACCTGAGACTTTCGCAGGATCCGTTTTGACAGCATTCTTGGATATGACTATCCCGAGGTACTCAATCTTGGTCTTGCAGAACTTGCATTTCTCCGCCTTAAGGTATAGCTGGTGCTCGTGAAGCCGTTCAAGTACGTGTCGAGTAATATGATGGTGTTCCTCTGAGTCTTGTGTATAGATGAGGATATTGTCAATATACATGGCAATGACACCTTCTGAGATCATGTCCTCAAAGATTTCGTTCATCATCGTCTGGAAGGTGGCTGGACTGTTAGTAAGGCCGAAAAACATCACCAAAGGTTCGAAAAGGCCTCTGTTAGTACGAAATGCGGCCTTCCACTCATCACCTTCCTTTATCCGCACATTGTTGTAGCCCCATCAAACATCGAGCTTCATGAAGTAGCGGGCACCCTGCAACTTATTGACGAGTTCCGGGATAAGGGGCAATGGATAACGGTTCTTGATCATCATCACATTCAGAGCCTGGTAATCCTGAATGAGACAAAGGGAACCATCCTTCTTTTTGATAAAGAAGACCGGTGAGGCCATCGGCAATTTCAAGAGTCAGATCTGTCCTGATTTGAGGTTTTCCTCTAGAAACGTATCCAACTCGGCCTGTTCCTTTGGTGACAGCAGGTAGATCTTACTGGATTTGGGCTCTGAACCAGAGACAAGTTCTATTGGGTGATCCCACTTCTTTGACATTGGTAGCAAATCAAAGGATTCTTTGGAAAAGATGTCATCAAAGTCATGGAATTGTTCAGGCACAATATCACAAAAACCCTTGGGGGCTGGAGCATCTGAGTTCTTGGTGTGAGCTTGAGCAAGTCTCTGTGAGATGGTCTTGGTTGCGCCAATGTGATGAACCTCAGGTCCAGTGTCAACCATCAAAATACCAAAGAGTCGATTGCCGTCCTCTAACTGGAGCTCATCTTCCATGTCTGCCAGATCAGGCATGTCAGGATCTTCAGCCTTGGTGTTGTCAAGCTTCACATCAGCAGACATTCGGATCTGTCGAAAGGAACATTTAGTGCGACGACCCGAAGGCCAGCTGGGTGTACAGGAACGACATTGGGGACTACAACGCATCAGTTCCACCTCTCCAGCAGTATAATCAATCACCAGGTTGTGGGCCTTAAACCAAGGTAGTCCCAGTAATACAGGATATTTCCCAAGTGTGGTAACAGCAAATAGGATGCGTTCAGAGTGGGACCAATACCTCATAACCAGATCAACCACATGTGTGATGGCACCAGCCTGGTTGGGTGTACCATCAACATTGAACATGGGAATAGGTTTGGAGAGCTTGACAGTCAGGAATCGATGTCTCTTAACGAAATCACGGTCTAGGAACATACCACTAGCACCCGTATCAAGCATGGCTTTGCTGGTGATTAGATCTCCTGTGTCGGTACTCTGGAGCTCTACTGAGATTTCAAGTTTCTGAGTACCGATGGTGGCTGCAAGTTGATATTCGGAAGGTAATGACTTCCGCTTCAAAGTCGAAAGTCGTGGAGGTGGTGGCATAGAAGAAGGTGTAGGGAGAGGGGGGTTTTTAGGAGATACAGCAGAGGTAATAGAATTCGAATTACTATCATCATTTTGTTCACGATCTATGTACAAAACATTGAATCTATTGAATGTCGGCAATGAGGGTGTATCCTTCACTCATCACCTTCCTGAAAATCCTCTGTTGCTACTGGTGCAGGAGTCTCTTCTTCCTCTGTTGGTCCCAGCCCTGCATGACTCTGTGCTTCTGCAACGTCCTTTTGGGCAAGGAGCAGTTCGACAAGGTTGTCAATCTCATCTGTGTTCACAAAATGAATGTCATGCGTGTGAGGACAGTCGCACATGAGATGCCCAGCTTGTCCACAATGGTAACATCTAGTGGATTCTGCGGTCATCCATTGACGTGTGGCATCAACATCCATTGGGTCATGATGTTGTTGAGGAGGTTGAACCAGAATCGACGGCCTAGGTGGGGCAGCGGCAAACCCAGGAGCAACTGGCCTAGGAGGTGGGAATGGAGGTGGTTGGTACTGGGGGATAGTGGGTCTTAGAGGCAGGAAGGGTGCGGGTCTAGGATGAGACATAGGAGTTATCATCAAGGAATTAGGAATCGACGGGGTTGGGAGTTGGCAATGTTGAGTGGCACTGAAGGCTTCGTTTGCTCTTCTATCTTGATCAAAAACACGCACAGCCTTGACCCAGCCTTCGAAATCCTCGTATGTGGGTCGGCTCTGCATGGTAGCAACCTTGGACTGAATTGTTGGGTCTAATCCCTGCCGAAAGTGCGTTATGATGGTGAAGCCATCCGTGAAGCCAGCATGTTCTATGAGGACATTGAAAGAGTCCACATAATCCTCTACAGTTTGACCTCCTTGAGCATATCTGCCGGACAGGAGGAGGTTGAGGGCATCATCGCGTTCGGTTAAGGGCAGAAATTTCTCTTCGAACTTGAGTCAGAATTCTCCCCAAGTCACAAAAGGAATGATACCTGTGAGGTACTTCTGTAGCAGGCTATTGGCAAAAACATGGGCGCGGCCGTCGTTCATATACGACAGTGTCCAGATGATCATTTCTTGGTCGGTTGCGAAATCCTTGCTACATGCGCTCATATAGATCTGGACAGAGTTCCAGAACATGCGTCCTTTGTTTCTATCACCATCAAAGGACTGAGGCACTGCAGGACGGGTGTTACAAGAATTTTGTGAATCTCGTGTGGAAGATGGAACTGATACTCAGACAGGGGGAACATTGGCGGATTGAGGGTTTACTGGAGGTTCTGACGGAGAATCAGACGGGAGTTGAGGTTGGAGAAACAGTTCAAGACGAGATAGGAGTTGTTCGAGTTGAGTGTTGCACGTAAGGAAATTTTGTTCTATAGCCGCGAGGTGTTGCTCTAGATTCAGAGTAGTGTCATGGTCCGAATTCATGACATCACTAGCGATACGGATTTCCTATCTTATTTCCCTATCTTATCGTATTTAAGCATTATCTTATCACAATCACATCGCAGATACTATGACTGGAAGTCCTGCCAGACTTCACCACCATTTCACGAAGTCCTAGACACTGTCATCTTCCTAGGACTTACAGTAAGCCGCAGATAGACCTTTGGTCTATATTCTAGTTCCAAACTGCGCATGAGATCATCTATGACAGTTGTAGGTCCTTCTATGTGTTTTCCCTTTATTCTTGTTACCTCATGTTTGTCACATGGCAAACTGACCCTGCATATACTTACGAATCCTACGAATCTGTTATGTCTTGTATATGTTCTCAAGTTCAAATCCTATTTCGAACTGAGATTCAATTAACTAGCGTACATGTATATAAAGCTCTATACATTGTAGCTAGACTTTTTCTCAGACTTGATCTCGAACGTCATGACGACTAGTAGAGCAAACTATCAAAGAGGACTGTTGTGACACAACCCACTCAGGTTGAGGTTGCGCTCTACATCGTCAGGGTTATCATACTGTATACTTTAGTTACAATAGTTGACTTAGATACACGTGACAACCCAAACCGGGTATTGGTACTTAACACCGTACTCCGTATCAGACACCTTCCTTAAGGGGATGTGCCTCCGGTCACTTAGTAATAAGGTACCTGGTTGTCATCTTGGCTTGCACTAGTCAGTTTCCACCTTCCCTTATTTATCATTATCCCCATTTACATAGTTCCACTCCCTCCTGTATTTAAACCCCAGCTCCCTCAGCTGTGGATCCTCAGTCTGAATATCAGCTTAATCAGTTATTCTCTCATCTCTAGTCTATCTCGAACTCTTAACCCGTATTGCATAGTTGGCTCGGACTTAATATTCGAGTCAACTCGTACTTGTCATTCACATCGTCTTTGACAATGTGGACTTGTACTCTGTCATCATATCACACGTTGTCGGACTTGTACATACTTGCGTACTTCCTTGTATTCCAAAATCAAGGGATATCGTAAGCTGGGTGAGTGGGCGCAACATATAAGTTGAAGCCAAGTCCCTCACCCCGTACTTCAGTACTCTGTCTCCCATCTGACCCCGTGGTCCGGACTTCTTCGGAACTATCCGGAATAGCTTCGGGCCACCATACGTAACACTCTTAAAGAACATCCTCCTTGTTCTATGTTTTGCACAAACCATTCATGTGCAACACCTTCAAACTTCAGTCCTAATACATCTAGTTGGGACTCAGCATACGCTGTGCCAAGTAGATGATTGACTCTCAACCATTGTATTAGTGTCGCCACGAAGTTCTCAAAGTCTTCAGGCTTAGAAAAACCACTGTATGTAGCAGTTATGGGGATCTTCACACCAGATTTCACTAATGGCAAGTTGGTAGGGACCATATCCTTACATTCCTCCATGACTTCCCGTACCATGGCTATTATTCCTTCATCATCACGGTCTTTCTTGCGATTCGAGCCCACTCTTTCAGGAACTCAGTCCTTGAATGGGGTTGCTCTCGTTGTTGTTGCTTGTTTGCAGGTCTTGATACCCCGGCTTGGGCATTCACGGGCCTTGTAGGCTCTGTCTGTATTTGAACAGTCCTAGGTGGTTCTGGGTAATCTACTGTGATTCTGGGTCTCCGTCCCGCTTCCATCTCTCAATTACTTCAGGCTAGCTCAGTGCGAGCTGTTCATGCTCCACGAAGGTCATCCTGCATAGTCTTGTATGACTCTTTCCTATCAAGTCTTCCCTGTAGCGCTTCAGTGCATTTGTTTAGGGCTTCAGTGTGCCATCTTCTAGCCATCTGAGATGCCTCAGCTGCCATCTGGTCTAATCCTTGGACTGCCTCCTCCAGCTCCGTAACTGTTGGGTTATCTACATCACGTGGGCCCCATCCCATGTTTATTCTCCTGAATGATTGCTCCTCAAGGTGTTGACGAGTTATTTCAAACTTGGGTGGTGTGCCCTGGCTATTGTACCATGCTCGAGCTACTTCTGCTTGTCCTCTATCCAGCTCTGCAGCCATGTCCTGTCACTGGAGAGATTTCTGGATTTCTCCACCATATGAAATGTAATTGAAATCCCAAATTTGTCACACTTTTCCACACTCAGTAAAATGATAATGAAAGCTGAAATCTGTTTGGGGATACAAAGACAAAATCAAATATGATTGAGATGTAAAAGAAAAAATTTAAAATTGGTTTATGATTTCTTTTGCTAGCAAAAATGTTACAAATTCAAATTCTCTTCAGCATTTGATACCAGGACAAATGTTGATTCTGATTTTCATTTCCACTCATCACAAATGTACCTCAAATACAAAGTTTGATCAACATTTGTATGAGGCAGAAACACAAGATTTGACAATGATTTTATTGCCAAACAAACAATGAATTTTTTCTTGATTTGTTGGTAGCAGAAATTCAAATTTAGATTGTAATTTTATAATTCCAGAAAAGTCAGATTTAGTTTTTATTTGTATATTGCACAAATATATTGTTTGAACAATATTTGATCTAGGGAGAAATTTAAAATTTGGTTTTGATTTGTGAATGGGCTAAACTTATAATTTGGTTTTGATTTATGAATGGTCTAAACTTATAATTTGATCAAAATTTGTTATTGCCACAAAGGTCACTTTAGTTACCAATTTCTGCTATGTGTTATGTATGGTGACCCAAGGCTATTCTGGATAGTTCTGAAGAAGTCCAGACCACTGGGGATGACAAATGACAGTTTTAGGGTGACTCAGGGCACACACCTAGAGGGAGGAAAACCTAAGAGAACAAGCTTAGGGTTTTCCCTCTGGAGATAGAGACTATATATACTATAGGACAAGCACTCGCAATCAATAGAAAGATCTCCGCGGGATCTGTGGTGATAAGTTCAAGGATCACAAAGTGATTCAAGAGTTTGACTGAAGACTGAAGATCAAATGAAGGAAACAGAGAGTGAATGAAAATAAGAGAAATAGTTCAGAACAATGAAATGATCTGAACTTCAAGACTTTGAAGTTTGAGGAAGTGATCGAAAATGGAATGGACAAACTAGCATACTCTGACAGACAGAGTACAGAAGTACAGGGTGAGAGAATTGGCTTCAACTTATTTATATGTTGTGCCCACTCGCCCAGCTTATGATATTGTCAGGGTATGCTAACGCCATCCCCCTATTTCCCTATGTTCATCATCAGTTCCTGTTCATTTTATCTATTTCCATATTTCTCGTATCTTATCTCATTTCTTGCACTCCTCATTTCCTTGTATTCCTGTTTCTCTTTTCAACAGGCACTAAGCACCCATTCCCATCAGTGTCATGGCCTAGGCCCCCGCTAAAGGCCGGGACTGGCCTGTTAGGGTGACTCAGGGCACACCTAGAGGAGGGAAAACCTAAGAGAAAATGCTTAGGGATCCTCCTCTAGGGAAAACGACTACATATATACGAGTACAGGCGCTCAGTTGATCCCCATGGGATCTGCGGTGATAACAAATGAAAACGAGAGAACAAGTTGAAAACAAGAAATAGTCAGAAATGAAGAGAATGAGAAAATGAGAAAAGACAGAATAAATGCAGAGAGAATGTGAATACGGGAAAATGGAAAGAGTAAATGATCGCTAGCATACTGTGACAGCAAATCCCTGGAGTTGCTGTTTCCAAACTTGTTCACATTATCCTTTTTTCATATTTGTCATCATGTTTCATTTCTATAAAAGGATTGATTTAATGTATCTACTGATATCAATAGAAGTTTCGCCTTGTTACTTGTTATACTGAGTTTCTTTGAAACACCTTCTTTTCTTCTTAATCTCTCTCCTCACCACAGGCAGTGTTGGAGATGCCACCAACATTTCATCTCAAATCTTAAAAACTCTATCTCGATGCTTGGGATGGTGTATGGAATGGGATGGAACAGGAAAAGACAGAATGAAATAAGACAGAGTGGAATAAGACAGAGTGGAATAAGACAGAATAATATAGTATGGAAAAAAATGGAACAGAAAAAGATGGAATGGAAAAGGACAGAACAGAATAATATGGCATGGAAAAGACAGAATGAAATATAATGGAATGGAATAATATAGAATGGAAAAAGATGGAATAAACTATAATGGAATAGAAAAAGATGGAACAGAATAATACAGAATGGAAAAAGATAAAATGGAAAAAGATGGAATAGAATAATATGGCATGGAAAAAGATGGAATAAAATAATATGGAACAGAATAGGACAGCGTGGAATAATATGGAATAAGATGGAATGGATTCAATGGAAAAAGATAGAACAGAAAAAGATGGAACAGAATAAGACAGAGTGTGTTAAGTACCGATACTCAGTTATCGATGATGAATGTATATAGGTTAGAATTCATATCTAATAATAATACAAACATCACCGTGATGTCGTAGAGCGCGGTCTCAACCTGAGTGGGTTGTACCACGACAGTCATCTGGATGTTAGCTCTACTTGTCTTGACGACACTCAGGACCTTCGAGCCTTTGAAGAATATCGTTAAGCCGAAGCTCTAGAAAGTCTAGAACGATCTGTAGGAATAGATCCTCAACAAGGAAGCAGAAAAAGAGGGGATTAAAGAAGTAACGGATCCAATGCCAGAACAGCATTGTTGCTACAAATGGTTTAGATGTAAAGTGTTTAATAGGGAAGACTATATTGAGATATCGAACTAGGTTCAATATTAAGTCTAAATAGAAGTCTAGCTACAATGTATAGAAGGCTTTATATACAAGTATGCTAGAGGTTTGAATCTCAGTTCGAAATAGATAATGAACGAAGTCTGGCGAGGTTAGTGCGAGAGATAAATGGTGGGCTTCAACTTGCTCTTGAGTTGCGCCCTCACTGTGCATGTCTGTTAACTTCAAGCTATGTGATCGCGACGTCTGATGCGCTCGCGCATGATTCAGACAACGCATTACCACATTGGGAGATGTCATCCCGAGTGAGATGGAGAATGTGGGTTACAACGTCATACGATGGGCACAAGAGTTCTGGTGACTGTCACGCCCCGCGTGCCCCGTAGTCCAAATCCGGACATATCCGAACTCCATACTCTATTCCGTCCCACTCCCCCAACTCTGCACTCTGTGTTCTTGTCTGTACCCCATATCACAGAATTTCCTTATGGGGAATTCTGTCCTGCGCACTTAGCAACAAGGTACCTAGATTATATTATCATCGTCTTGGCTTGCACTAGTCAGTTTCCACCTTTCCTTATTTGTTGTTATCCCCATTTCTGTAGTTCCGCTCCTTCCTGTATTTAAACCCCAGCTCCCCAGCTGTGGATCCTCAGTCTGAATATAATCAGTAATTCTCTCATCCCTAGTCTGTCTCATACTCTTAATTCACATTGCATAGTTGGCTCGGACTTAATGTTTGAGTCAACTCGTACTTGTCATTCTTCGATGATGTGGACTTGTACTCCATCATTGTATCACATGTCGTCGGGCTTGTACGTACTTGCGTACTTCCTCATATTCTGAAATCGAGGGATATCATAAGCTGGGTGAGTGGGTGCAACATATAAGTTGAAGCCAAGTCCCTCACCCCATACTTCAGTACTCCGTCTCATCCCCAGCGGCCCGGACTTCTTCGGAACTATCTGGAATAACCTCGGGCCGCTGTACGTAATAGTGACATCATATATGTTACCCCAAATGTCAAGATAGAGGTTCTAAGATTTGAGATGAAACATCGGCGGCATCTGTGACGCCACCTGTGGTGAAACAAGAGATTGAGAAGAAGAGAAGGTGTTTCAAGGAAGCTCGGTGTAACAAGTAACAAGGCGAAACTTCTATTGATATCAGAACAGAAAAAGTAGATACAATTAAATCAATCCTTTTATAGAAATGAAACGTGATGACCAATATGAAAAAAGGATGACACAGACAAGTTTGGAAACAGCGACTTCAGGGAGTTGCCCAATAAGGAACGGGCGGGGTTTTGGGAAGTTAAGCGAGGTTATGTATGCACTAAGCGGGCATAACATATCATAAGTATATGCAGGGTCAGTTTGCCATGTGGCAAACATGAGGCAACAAGAACAAAGGGAGAACATATACAAGGACCTACAACTGTCATAGATGATCTCATACGCGGTTTGGAACTAGGAACTTGAATGTAGACTGAAGGTCTATCCGCAGCTTACTGTAAGTCCTAGGAAGACAATGGCGTCTAGGGCATGGTAGAATGACAATGGTGAGTGTACATTTATTATGATTCAAATTGAGGAATATTTCAACTCTCTGGAGCAGGTGCAACACACACATTGAAGCCAAGTTCCTCGTTACACTCAATTTCCCAATTTCACAATCTCAAACGATTTTGGATCTTGACACTCTGTCTTATTCTGTTCCATATTATCCTATTCCATCTTTTTCTGTTCCATATTATTTATTCCATCTTTTTCCATGCCATATTATTCTATTCCATCTTTTTCCATTCTATATTATTCCATTCCATTATATTTCATTCTGTCTTTTCCATGCCATATTATTCTGTTCTGTCCTTTTCCATTCCATCTTTTTCTGTTCCATTTTTTTCCATACTATATTATTCTGTCTTATTCCACTCTGTCTTATTCCACTCTGTCTTATTTCATTCTGTCTTTTCCTGTTCCATCCCATTCCATACACCATCCCAAGCATCGAGATAGAGTTTTTAAGATTTGAGATGAAATGTTGGTGGCATCTCCAACACTGCCTGTGGTGAGGAGAGAGATTAAGAAGAAAAGAAGGTGTTTCAAAGAAACTCAGTATAACAAGTAACAAGGCGAAACTTCTATTGATATCAGTAGATACATTAAATCAATCCTTTTATAGAAATGAAACATGATGACAAATATGAAAAAAGGATAATGTGAACAAGTTTGGAAACAGCAACTCCAGGGATTTGCTGTCACAGTATGCTAGCGATCATTTACTCTTTCCATTTTCCCGTATTCACATTCTCTCTGCATTTATTCTGTCTTTTCTCATTTTCTCATTCTCTTCATTTCTGACTATTTCTTGTTTTCAACTTGTTCTCTCGTTTTCATTTGTTATCACCGCAGATCCCATGGGGATCAACTGAGCGCCTGTACTCGTATATATGTAGTCGTTTTCCCTAGAGGAGGATCCCTAAGCATTTTCTCTTAGGTTTTCCCTCCTCTAGGTGTGCCCTGAGTCACCCTAACAGGCCAGTCCCGGCCTTTAGCGGGGGCCTAGGCCATGACACTGATGGGAATGGGTGCTTAGTGCCTGTTGAAAAGAGAAACAGGAATACAAGGAAATGAGGAGTGCAAGAAATGAGATAAGATACGAGAAATATGGAAATAGATAAAATGAACAGGAACTGATGATGAACATAGGGAAATAGGGGGATGGCGTTAGCATACCCTGACAATATCATAAGCTGGGCGAGTGGGCACAACATATAAATAAGTTGAAGCCAATTCTCTCACCCTGTACTTCTGTACTCTGTCTGTCAGAGTATGCTAGTTTGTCCATTCCATTTTCGATCACTTCCTCAAACTTCAAAGTCTTGAAGTTCAGATCATTTCATTGTTCTGAACTATTTCTCTTATTTTCATTCACTCTCTGTTTCCTTCATTTGATCTTCAGTCTTCAGTCAAACTCTTGAATCACTTTGTGATCCTTGAACTTATCACCACAGATCCCGCGGAGATCTTTCTATTGATTGCGAGTGCTTGTCCTATAGTATATATAGTCTCTATCTCCAGAGGGAAAACCCTAAGCTTGTTCTCTTAGGTTTTCCTCCCTCTAGGTGTGTGCCCTGAGTCACCCTAAAACTGTCATTTGTCATCCCCAGTGGTCTGGACTTCTTCAGAACTATCCAGAATAGCCTTGGGTCACCATACATAACACATAGCAGAAATTGGTAACTAAAGTGACCTTTGTGGCAATAACAAATTTTGATCAAATTATAAGTTTAGACCATTCATAAATCAAAACCAAATTATAAGTTTAGCCCATTCACAAATCAAAACCAAATTTTAAATTTCTCCCTAGATCAAATATTGTTCAAACAATATATTTGTGCAATATACAAATAAAAACTAAATCTGACTTTTCTGGAATTATAAAATTACAATCTAAATTTGAATTTCTGCTACCAACAAATCAAGAAAAAATTCATTGTTTGTTTGGCAATAAAATCATTGTCAAATCTTGTGTTTCTGCCTCATACAAATGTTGATCAAACTTTGTATTTGAGGTACATTTGTGATGAGTGGAAATGAAAATCAGAATCAACATTTGTCCTGGTATCAAATGCTGAAGAGAATTTGAATTTGTAACATTTTTGCTAGCAAAAGAAATCATAAACCAATTTTAAATTTTTTCTTTTACATCTCAATCATATTTGATTTTGTCTTTGTATCCCCAAACAGATTTCAGCTTTCATTATCATTTTACTGAGTGTGGAAAAGTGTGACAAATTTGGGATTTCAATTACATTTCATATGGTGGAGAAATCCAGAAATCTCTCCAGTGACAGGACATGGCTGCAGAGCTGGATAGAGGACAAGCAGAAGTAGCTCGAGCATGGTACAATAGCCAGGGCACACCACCCAAGTTTGAAATAACTCGTCAACACCTTGAGGAGCAATCATTCAGGAGAATAAACATGGGATGGGGCCCACGTGATGTAGATAACCCAACAGTTACGGAGCTGGAGGAGGCAGTCCAAGGATTAGACCAGATGGCAGCTGAGGCATCTCAGATGGCTAGAAGATGGCACACTGAAGCCCTAAACAAATGCACTGAAGCGCTACAGGGAAGACTTGATAGGAAAGAGTCATACAAGACTATGCAGGATGACCTTCGTGGAGCATGAACAGCTCGCACTGAGCTAGCCTGAAGTAATTGAGAGATGGAAGCGGGACGGAGACCCAGAATCACAGTAGATTACCCAGAACCACCTAGGACTGTTCAAATACAGACAGAGCCTACAAGGCCCGTGAATGCCCAAGCCGGGGTATCAAGACCTGCAAACAAGCAACAACAACGAGAGCAACCCCATTCAAGGACTGAGTTCCTGAAAGAGTGGGCTCGAATCGCAAGAAAGACCGTGATGATGAAGGAATAATAGCCATGGTACGGGAAGTCATGGAGGAATGTAAGGATATGGTCCCTACCAACTTGCCATTAGTGAAATCTGGTGTGAAGATCCCCATAACTGCTACATACAGTGGTTTTTCTAAGCCTGAAGACTTTGAGAACTTCGTGGCGACACTAATACAATGGTTGAGAGTCAATCATCTACTTGGCACAGCGTATGCTGAGTCCCAACTAGATGTATTAGGACTGAAGTTTGAAGGTGTTGCACATGAATGGTTTGTGCAAAACATAGAACAAGGAGGATGTTCTTTAAGAGTGTTACGTATGGTGGCCCGAAGCTATTCCGGATAGTTCCGAAGAAGTCCGGACCACGGGGTCAGATGGGAGACAGAGTACTGAAGTACGGGGTGAGGGACTTGGCTTCAACTTATATGTTGCGCCCACTCACCCAGCTTACGATATCCCTTGATTTTGGAATACAAGGAAGTACGCAAGTATGTACAAGTCCGACAACGTGTGATATGATGACAGAGTACAAGTCCACATTGTCAAAGACGATGTGAATGACAAGTACGAGTTGACTCGAATATTAAGTCCGAGCCAACTATGCAATACGGGTTAAGAGTTCGAGATAGACTAGAGATGAGAGAATAACTGATTAAGCTGATATTCAGACTGAGGATCCACAGCTGAGGGAGCTGGGGTTTAAATACAGGAGGGAGTGGAACTATGTAAATGGGGATAATGATAAATAAGGGAAGGTGGAAACTGACTAGTGCAAGCCAAGATGACAACCAGGTACCTTATTACTAAGTGACCGGAGGCACATCCCCTTAAGGAAGGTGTCTGATACGGAGTACGGTGTTAAGTACCAATACCCGGTTTGGGTTGTCACGTGTATCTAAGTCAACTATTGTAACTAAAGTATACAGTATGATAACCCTGACGATGTAGAGCGCAACCTCAACCTGAGTGGGTTGTGTCACAACAGTCCTCTTTGATAGTTTGCTCTACTAGTCGTCATGACGTTCGAGATCAAGTCTGAGAAAAAGTCTAGCTACAATGTATAGAGCTTTATATACATGTACGCTAGTTAATTGAATCTCAGTTCGAAATAGGATTTGAACTTGAGAACATATACAAGACATAACAGATTCGTAGGATTCGTAAGTATATGCAGGGTCAGTTTGCCATGTGACAAACATGAGGTAACAAGAATAAAGGGAAAACACATAGAAGGACCTACAACTGTCATAGATGATCTCATGCGCAGTTTGGAACTAGAATATAGACCAAAGGTCTATCTGCGGCTTACTGTAAGTCCTAGGAAGATGACAGTGTCTAGGACTTCGTGAAATGGTGGTGAAGTCTGGCAGGACTTCCAGTCATAGTATCTGCGATGTGATTGTGATAAGATAATGCTTAAATACGATAAGATAGGGAAATAAGATAGGAAATCCGTATCGCTAGTGATGTCATGAATTCGGACCATGACACTACTCTGAATCTAGAGCAACACCTCGCGGCTATAGAACAAAATTTCCTTACGTGCAACACTCAACTCGAACAACTCCTATCTCGTCTTGAACTGTTTCTCCAACCTCAACTCCCGTCTGATTCTCCGTCAGAACCTCCAGTAAACCCTCAATCCGCCAATGTTCCCCCTGTCTGAGTATCAGTTCCATCTTCCACACGAGATTCACAAAATTCTTGTAACACCCGTCCTGCAGTGCCTCAGTCCTTTGATGGTGATAGAAACAAAGGACGCATGTTCTGGAACTCTGTCCAGATCTATATGAGCGCATGTAGCAAGGATTTCGCAACCGACCAAGAAATGATCATCTGGACACTGTCGTATATGAACGACGGCCGCGCCCATGTTTTTGCCAATAGCCTGCTACAGAAGTACCTCACAGGTATCATTCCTTTTGTGACTTGGGGAGAATTCTGACTCAAGTTCGAAGAGAAATTTCTGCCCTTAACCGAACGCGATGATGCCCTCAACCTCCTCCTGTCCGGCAGATATGCTCAAGGAGGTCAAACTGTAGAGGATTATGTGGACTCTTTCAATGTCCTCATAGAACATGCTGGCTTCACGGATGGCTTCACCATCATAACGCACTTTCGGCAGGGATTAGACCCAACAATTCAGTCCAAGGTTGCTACCATGCAGAGCCGACCCACATACGAGGATTTCGAAGGCTGGGTCAAGGCTGTGCGTGTTTTTGATCAAGATAGAAGAGCAAACGAAGCCTTCAGTGCCACTCAACATTGCCAACTCCCAACCCCGTCGATTCCTAATTCCTTGATGATAACTCCTATGTCTCATCCTAGACCCGCACCCTTCCTGCCTCTAAGACCCACTATCCCCCAGTACCAACCACCTCCATTCCCACCTCCTAGGCCAGTTGCTCCTGGGTTTGCCGCTGCCCCACCTAGGCCGTCGATTCTGGTTCAACCTCCTCAACAACATCATGACCCAATGGATGTTGATGCCACACGTCAATGGATGACCGCAGAATCCACTAGATGTTACCATTGTGGACAAGCTGGGCATCTCATGTGCGACTGTCCTCACACGCATGACATTCATTTTGTGAACACAGATGAGATTGACAACCTTGTCGAACTGCTCCTTGCCCAAAAGGACGTTGCAGAAGCACAGAGTCATGCAGGGCTGGGACCAACAGAGGAAGAAGAGACTCCTGCACCAGTAGCAACAGAGGATTTTCAGGAAGGTGATGAGTGAAGGATACACCCTCATTGCCGACATTCAATAGATTCAATGTTTTGTACATAGATCGTGAACAAAATGATGATAGTAATTCGAATTCTATTACCTCTGCTGTATCTCCTAAAAACCCCCCTCTCCCTACACCTTCTTCTATGCCACCACCTCCACGACTTTCGACTTTGAAGCGGAAGTCATTACCTTCCGAATATCAACTTGCAGCCACCATCGGTACTCAGAAACTTGAAATCTCAGTAGAGCTCCAGAGTACCGACACAGGAGATCTAATCACCAGCAAAGCCATGCTTGATACGGGTGCTAGTGGTATGTTCCTAGACCGTGATTTCGTTAAGAGACATCGATTCCTGACTGTCAAGCTCTCCAAACCTATTCCCATGTTCAATGTTGATGGTACACCCAACCAGGCTGGTGCCATCACACATGTGGTTGATCTGGTTATGAGGTATTGGTCCCACTCTGAACGCATCCTATTTGCTGTTACCACACTTGGGAAATATCCTGTATTACTGGGACTACCTTGGTTTAAGGCCCACAACCTGGTGATTGATTATACTGCTGGAGAGGTGGAACTGATGCGTTGTAGTCCCCAATGTCGTTCCTGTACACCCAGCTGGCCTTCGGGTCGTCGCACTAAATGTTCCTTTCGACAGATCCGAATGTCTGCTGATGTGAAGCTTGACAACACCAAGGCTGAAGATCCTGACATGCCTGATCTGGCAGACATGGAAGATGAGCTCCAGTTAGAGGACGGCAATCGACTCTTTGGTATTTTGATGGTTGACACTGGACCTGAGGTTCATCACATTGGCGCAACCAAGACCATCTCACAGAGACTTGCTCAAGCTCACACCAAGAACTCAGATGCTCCAGCCCCCAAGGGTTTTTGTGATATTGTGCCTGAACAATTCCATGACTTTGATGACATCTTTTCCAAAGAATCCTTTGATTTGCTACCAATGTCAAAGAAGTGGGATCACCCAATAGAACTTGTCTCTGGTTCAGAGCCCAAATCCAGTAAGATCTACCTGCTGTCACCAAAGGAACAGGCCGAGTTGGATACGTTTCTAGAGGAAAACCTCAAATCAGGACAGATCTGACTCTTGAAATTGCCGATGGCCTCACCGGTCTTCTTTATCAAAAAGAAGGATGGTTCCCTTTGTCTCATTCAGGATTACCAGGCTCTGAATGTGATGATGATCAAGAACCGTTATCCATTGCCCCTTATCCCGGAACTCGTCAATAAGTTGCAGGGTGCCCGCTACTTCATGAAGCTCGATGTTTGATGGGGCTACAACAATGTGCGGATAAAGGAAGGTGATGAGTGGAAGGCCGCATTTCGTACTAACAGAGGCCTTTTCGAACCTTTGGTGATGTTTTTCGGCCTTACTAACAGTCCAGCCACCTTCCAGACGATGATGAACGAAATCTTTGAGGACATGATCTCAGAAGGTGTCATTGCCATGTATATTGACAATATCCTCATCTATACACAAGACTCAGAGGAACACCATCATATTACTCGACACGTACTTGAACGGCTTCACGAGCACCAGCTATACCTTAAGGCGGAGAAATGCAAGTTCTGCAAGACCAAGATTGAGTACCTCGGGATAGTCATATCCAAGAATGCTGTCAAAACGGATCCTGCGAAAGTCTCAGGTGTTAGAGATTGGCCTGTCCCAAGAAATGTCACTGAAGTTCAATCCTTCCTTGGTTTTGCTAACTTCTATCGTCGTTTCATCAAAGACTTTTCTCATATCACACTCCCAATATTCGGTCTGACCAAAAAGAACACCTTGTTCGTCTGGTCCAACAATTGTCAGCAAGCTTTCGATGCACTCAAGCCCTCAATCACTTCAGCTCCCATCTTACTCATCCCAGACCCTGCTAAACCCTACAAAGTTGAGGCAGATAGCTCCGACTTTGCTTCTGGTGTGGTTCTCTTGCAGCTATCGGACAAGGATGGTAAATGGCACCCAGTCGCATTCTTCTCGAAAGCCCTGAGCCCCGTAGAACACAACTACAAGATTCATGACAAGGAAATGCTGGCGATAATTTGAGCCTTGGAAGAATGGCGACACTTTCTCGAAGGCGCAAGTCACCCCATCGACATTCGCACTGACCATAAGAACTTAGAGTACTTTATGACCACTCGCAACCTCAATCGTTGACAAGCTCGGTGGTCAGTCTATCTTGCTCAATTCGACTTCACTCTCCAGCACATCCTGGGTACGTCAATGGGGAAGCCTGACAGCCTCTCTCGACGTGCAGATCATGGATCGGGAAAGGATGACAACCAAGGGATCACCCTTATCCGACCTGAGATGTTTACGATCAATGCCCTGCAAACATTCCGTATCCGAGGAGAAGAGGAGGACTTCCTACATCAGATTCACAAGGCCAATCGAGAAGGCAAGCATGAGGATAGCATCTCCAAAGCCGTTGCTTCTTTCCAAGCTCTAGGTGGTCGTTTGGTTCATACCAGCGAATGGTCTGAAGATCAGGACATTCTCTACTACCGTGGTAAGATCTACGTTCCAAATGTTGAAGATCTGCGACGAGAAATTGTTGCACATCATCATGATACCAAAGTCGGTGGTCATCCTGGTCGTTTCAAAACTCTGGAACTGGTTTCTCGAACCTTTTGGTGGCCGGGTGTGTCTCGGTACATCCAACGGTATGTTGAAGCCTGCGATCTCTGCTTGCATATGAAAATAACTCGCCACACACCCTTTGGCAAGTTGCACCCCACCGAGACACCACACCGTCCTTGGGAGTTCATATCCGTCGATTTTATCGTTGAACTCCCAGAATCTAATGGATATGATGTGATCCTCTCTGTGATAGATTCACTAACCAAATGAGTTCATTTCATTCCTACATTCACCACCATCAGCGTGTCCGGTCTTGCGAGTCTATACCTGCAACATGTGTGGAAGCTGCATGGCCTCCCTGACAAGATCATTTCCAACAGGGGGCCACAGTTTGTGGCATGCTTCACGAAGGAACTCTCTCGACTCCTTGGCATTCGACTCGCTACATCCACGGCCTACCATCCCCAAACTGATGGTCAGACCGAGAGGGTTAATGCAGAAGTCAAACAGTACCTCTGACTCTTCACCTCAGAACGACAGGATGACTGGGATAGACTACTTCCCATGGCCGAGTTCGCATACAACAACCACGTGCACTCTGCAATGCAAGTGACACCATTTGAGTTGGACATGGGCCATCAACCACGTATGGGCTTCAAACCTCATATCCCTGAATCAAAGATCAAGTCTGTCAATGAGTTCAAAGACCATATGTCATCGACTATTGAAGAAGCCAGAGCTGCTATTATCAAGGCCAAGGACGACATGGCCAAATACTATGATCGTAAATGACTCCCGACTCCCGAGTATAAGATTGGTGACAAGGTCTACCTCAATGCCAGTGACATTCGCACCACCAGGCCTTCGGCGAAGTTGTCCCATCGCTTCCTAGGGCCTTTTCCTATAGCAGCAAGAGTCAGCTCTCATTCATATCGTCTACTCCTACCTAAATCAATGTCACGGCTCCACTCAGTCTTTCATGTCGTGAAGTTACGTCCAAGAACAGAAGATACCATCCCAGGTCGCTGTTCTCGAGTCCCTCCTCCTCCCGAAATTCGTGATGATGGAGAACATTATGTTGTGGAAGAGGTCTTGGATAGTCGAGTCCAACAGAGCAAACTCGAATTTAAGGTTTATTGGGAAGGTTATGGCCCAGAGCATGATCAATGGGTACCAGAGAAGGACCTCACAGCCCCCGATCTCTTGGGTAAATTCTATCAAGAGTATCCTGATGCACCACGTGTGATAAATGGTTTGTTGTTTTGTCCATGGCCAATCCAACCTTGGGAGAGACTACAGGTGTCGGGTCAATACCTGGTCAAAGGGGGGGTGGTGTCAGGGTATGCTAGCGTCGTCCCCTTCTTTTCCTCCATTTATCTTCAGTTCTGGTCTATTTTATTTATTTCCATATTTCTTGTATTTCATCTCATCTCTTGCCTTCCCCTCTTCTTCCGTATTCCCATTTTTCCCTTCGATGGACGCTGAGTGCCCGTTCCCATCAGAGCCATGGCCTAGGCCCCGGCTAAAAGTCCGGGACCGGTGCGTATCCGCACCCAGTCCATGAACTGAAGGCCGTGTATGACCTTTGCCATTTTTCATAGTATATAGTTAGTAGCCCTAGAGGAGGGATCCCTAAGTTTGTTCTCTTAGGATCCCCTCCCTCTAGGTGAGTTAGTATTTTTCCCAAAATATATTTTACTTAGGATCCCCTCCCTCTAGTCTGAGTGAGTAGCCCTGACAGTATTCTAATTCAGGTAATTCGGGTTTAACAGATTATTTTGGAGGAAACATAATCATAACGGATGTGACATAAGTTTCATAATCTTCAGAGTCATAATTCAGAGTAATATCAGATCAGCGGGTTTATCAGCAGATCTGGATCTTGACATGAACTGGGATTGTCCTGGTGGCACGATATCACCGGAATCAACACTGACAAGGCAGCCACAGTGACCCACTCTATCCTAAGTGGGTATTGAAAGACATATGCCTTTAGTAAAGACTCGCCACCATCTGATGAAGATGTGCTGAAGGCATTACACTACAATGGTGCCACCACTTGATTTATTGAAAATCAACTTGGACCTCTCCTTGCGCAATGGCATGATAGAACTCAGAGCAATATGACTGCCGCAATGTGGCACAGCACTCAGCCCACTGTAACGGTTCCACTTTCATAGCAGATGCATATCCTATGGACTTAGGCATAAGTCCATATTATACTATGATGCATGACTTAGCATGTGCGCTATGTAGCACAATTATGTAATAGTATGTATGTAGGCGCTGTACACCGTGTAAATACTGCTAGGCAGTAAAGGCACTGGTAGCCTTTCTTACCATTTACCTGTGAATATACAGTTTTCCACTGTTAACTTGTGAACCCATAAGAGCTGGGCTATATTATCTGTAACGAAATGTTATGGCACTAAAGTGCTTACCAATCAAATTGGTCTTTCTCCTCTTATCTTTTTCTATTCCCAAGGACTTAGTAATAAGTTCCTATCTATCTCTACTGATTTGAACTTAAGAATTAAGTTCAAATCTTCCTTCAAGAGTCTCACCTTCAATAACAGGACTTTTAGTTGCTAAACAATCCCTAAACAAAACTCCATTATATTTTATTAGGAGCTAAACCTATTCTAAAGCTAAAACAAATACCTTACATTGTTCTGGACTTCCTAGAGCTTCATCTTGGCTATATCCAAAGAAGGCTCGAAGGTCCTGAACATTGAAAGGATTAGTAGAGCTAATTGTTGAAGAGGACTGTCATGACACAACCCACTCAGGTTGAGGTTGTGCTCTATGCTCCTGGTGATGTTTATACAGTTCTTCAATATGATTATTAACATCCATACAAGCATCATTGATACCTGAGTATCAATACTTAACAGCTAGCAACACTTAGCAGTATATCATTCTCTTTTTCTGTTTTCTTGTATTCACATTCCTTTTGCATTTGTTCCATTTTGCTTATTTTCTCATTTACTTCATTTCCATTCAATTCTTGTTTTCAACTTATTCTCTCAAATTCAGTCTTCAACTGAATTCTTGTTATCACTGTGGATCCCATGGGGATCAACCGAGTGCCTGTACTCACATATATGTAGTTGTTTTCCCTACTGAGTTGTCCTAACAGTGTGTCTCTGCTGTATCAGTGGAACTGTTACACACACTTCCTTCACAGTCTCCTTCCCATGTCCATAGGCCAAATGAGAATCAGCAACTCAAAGCAAAATGGCAGCTCTGGCTCTTTCATCAGTGTCCTTCCACTTTTGGAGTTTCTTCTGTTCGTCATCTGTCAGTAAACTCAGCATAAGTGGTACTGGCTTGGGGATCTCTCCAGTAACATGCTTCCAGAGATTGATGTCTTCTTCAATCAAAAAAAGCCTCATCTTCTCACACCACCCATAATAATTGTCACTGGTAAGTTCCCAGATTTTGATTTTGAAAAGTGAGGTCAACATTGTGAGAATGAATAGATATTAAAGTGTTGACTTAGATATGACTTGACAGGGCCGGTAACCTTGTTGCTGAATAACATTTGGAGCAAAAAGAGAACTGTATTACAAATAAAGAAATAAAGCTTTATATACAAAAATAAATGTCCTGCTGAGTTAAAAAAGCTCATGCGTGAATAAGAGTAAAAAACACTCAGTGGCGAGACATTCGAGTCATGACTAATCGTGTTTCCTAAGCGTTAGCGCCCAACATGCGATAATACAGATTGGTGAGACAATGGCACAAATAAAAAAAAGTTACAATCCTAGGGACGGGCGCTAGGGAGCTATGCTAGCAGGAGTTCTTCACTTGACAATCCCCGCCTATAAAGCACGAATTGCTTAGTAGGATTAAGAGAGAAATGATACAGGACCACATACGGGAATTGGAATTCGCAAACAGTAAAATTCCCCACGATGATCGTGAAGAGTTGTGTGCTTGTTCCACCCACCAGGACAACGCCACTGATATTGGGTGTGGTCTTCCTCCCGTGGCGTCACGTAGACATAGTTAACGGTGATCTTGACTTCCCGTTTTTGCATCTTAATTTTCTGCGCTTTTAGTCAGTCTACGTTTCTTGTTTAGCATTGATACATCTTTACCTTTCCATCTTCGGCGTTCATCTCGATGGTTCCGAAGGAGCTCTTAAGAGACTTGACTATCCTTCGGATGGATGCGTAACCTTCACGGGATCCACCGTGCGTGGGGGAGGTCGACATTTGGAACACCCACAGGATTAATCCCATGTCGTCAGGTGTTCGTCGTTCAACAAGAAATGAATCAAAAAGGGGGAAGTTTGACCTTTCTGGAACATAATATGCCTTGTCTGTGAGATTCGTAAATCCTTCGGCTTGGAAAGTTACCAGGTTCCGATCACCACCAGGAAGCTGTGAGCGCTCTCCTGCAGTATCCTTCTGAAAGTCGATGTCCAGGACGGGAGCATCAACCGACAGATCACCACGCATCTTGACGAGAACAAGATCTTGTCGCGCGTTGGTGCACAAGACCCGGTTTGCGATGTGCTCGTGGATCCAGGACGCGAGTGTGCTCAACTGCGGGGAACTCCGAAACAATTTGAAAGTTTCTACGAGCCGTTCATCTTTTTCCTTCTCGAGTTTCTTGGTCATCTCACGAGCGATTTGGACACTTCGGTAATCAATTGTCCAGTCTTCTCGTATGCGTTCATAAGCAAATTTGGGGTTGATTCCGGATGGTGTAACAGGATTGACGGCTATGATGCGGTGTGATACTGTCTGGTGGGGGAAGACGGTGTTCGCTTGAAACGCCTTGCTGAGTTCTTGAAGGTGCTCGTAAGTGACGGAGGCGATGGCTCTGTCCCGTTTCTGGTCAGCTGACTGTGGGCGGAAGATGGTTTCGAACACATCTCTCGCTATTGAACCCGTATGTTGCACTGCAGCGTGAACAAGTACCTTAAGGGCACCATCAATCGTCGTCATATCGACCTTGAATATCTTATCTTCCTCTTCTTCAACTTCTATTGGGGCTTCAGTAGAACCTTCGTCAATCTTAAGTTCATGAAGGAGACGCGCTTTCTTCTCTTTCCACTGAGCTAACACGTCTAGCGCTACCCACAATTCCGGTTTGATGTCCTCATTTCTCTTAGGGCACGTCAAGAGGGGTTCCAGGGATTCTTTGAATTCCTCATACATGAACTGAAGGCGAAACCTAGTCATGTTTGATCAGCGATAAAGATGGGTCTATGATGAAATGCATACGCTTTGTTTAACTCAGTCTCTTCCCATAGGGGGAGACCCCACAAAGCAGCGTTTCGGACCTTGGCCCACGTTTTGAAGCGGTTAGGGTTAGGGGATGATGCTTGTATAGGGAAGACACCCCTTCCCGCAACTAATCGATGGCTTGGTTCCGACGTCGACATGTCATGATCGATGAGCACAAATAAGAACGGCCGGTGTTCTTTGGAATATGTCACTGGTCTCCCAGTAGGGAAAGAAACCAGGTTGAATTCCGCGGATGTGAACGATACACGGCCGTCGTAGAAAAGAAACACATCATTGTTGATGGCAAAAGCAACTGGCTGACGTTTCTTGATCAAGCAAATGAGGGCATACCAGAGGAAGTAGGTCTTTCCTGGACGACTGGGTCATTACATGTAGCTCCCCGCAAGAAGCTATACCACTCACCAATTCCAGGCTGGCCGGTAACTACGACTCCCGTACCTGGGTCATCAAACGCCCGCTGCCATACATGATCAAACATCGTCTTATAAGCCTCCCTGACGATGAATTGTTCAGGTATACGAGCAATACAAGGTATTTGACCAATGTAAACTTCATGTTCCAACTCAGTTGAAGTAGAATTACGCCAACGTTCGTAGAAATCTTGAACATCTGGAGTTGCCTCCTCCCACTTTTGCCGACTTCTTTTATCCCACATCCATCGCTGAAGATCTAAAGTGTCTGAGAGAATGGACGTAGGGTAATAAAAAGTTTCTTACCTGCGTTCTTTTCTGCGAGCTCCTCAAATTCCGACATGAGGATGAGGACACTGTCGTTTGGATAAAGTCACGCTCTAATCCTGGGTAATAACCTGATCCGTCCCGCGCCTCCCGGACTGACATAAACAGGTACATCACGTGACTAGGGGACTCGGTCATGTGACATGAAATCATGATGGTCGCGTTTTTTCTTCTGTGAGAGACTGACGGACGCTCCGCTTTACATATACTCTCAAACCGACGAATCCTGTAATGCTACGCCGTACAGCTACAACTGGGGGTGTCGTCGTTGACAACTTTACCGCAGGAAACCGTCTCCACGAGCCGTTCAAACCTCCGACACTTGCCACGAAGTCTTCTCCACGTGCAGCGCGCAAACGCAAACGCGTTGAAACTTACAAAGACGAAGACGGATCGGATGAGGATAATGAAGGAAGGCGGAAAACGCAAAAACAGAAACGAAAGGAAAAAACAGAAGATGATGGCGATGATGATTATTGTGTCGAAGAAAATAGGATATTAAATTTTAGCAAATCGTACCCCGTGTATCAACCTAAACCATCGCAGGTCGTTATGACCGCCAGATTCTCCATCCCCCAAATGCGTTCTAAAGCAGGCGAAATAGTCACTGTTCTTCCAACCAATGTATCGTTAGGAATTCGCACTCCTTCGTCAATACCACCGCGCCCGTTGCACGATCCCATGCAAGACCATGCTATCGTTTTGTATGACCCCACTATTGATTATAGGGAGACGGATGAGGAGAGAGTTGAGAGGCTTAAGGAGGAGGAGAAAGTGAAGGCCGAGGAAGAGGCGAGGATGAAGACCGAGGGGATGTTTAATCCTCATAAGAGTTTGAGGACGTTGTTGGGAGAGAATGTACAGAAGGCGAAGGCACAACCGAAGGTTCCTGTTGTTATTGATCCTAGGCTTTCTAAGGTTTTAAGGCCGCATCAGATCGAGGGTGTGAAGGTCTGTGTCGTTATTGTAAAAATCACATTTTCGCCTGCGTTTTAACCTATTTTTAGTTTTTGTATCGCTGTGCAACTGGGATGACAGTTGAAAACCAATACGGCTGCATCATGGCGGATGAAATGGGTTTGGGCAAAACATTGCAATGTATAGCCCTCCTATGGACTCTTCTGAAACAATCTCCTCGAGCTGGGAAACCTTCTATTGAGAAATGTATCGTCGTTTGTCCGAGTAGTCTTGTTCGTAACTGGGCGAATGAATTTGGTGGGTTCATGTTATTCTTTGTAAACATGTTTAATGCTAAATCTTTTGTATAAACAGATAAATGGCTAGGAAAGGATACAGTTCCTTCCTTAGCGTTAGATGGGAAAGGTACTAAGGCGGATACGGTTGAGCGCGTTCAACGGTGGGCATCTGCTACTGGCAGAAACGTAACTTTGCCAGGTATAAATTTGTTTGAACCTTGTCATGTTAAGTTCACTCACTCATTTCTACAGTACTAATTGTATCCTACGAGTCATTACGAACGCTGCAGCCGTACTTGGCTGGTGTTGAAATTGGGTTGTTACTGTGCGATGAGGGACATAGACTAAAGAATGGCGGTGCGTTTTTCATCATTTGCTTCTTATTCCTGACGGTGCTATGACTGTACTATTCTCAGAATCATTAACATTTACAACCTTGACAAGTCTGAACGTAAAACGTCGGGTGATTCTCTCCGGAACGCCAATCCAAGTATGTACCTACTGCGTTTATTGGTGAAGGAATGTTGATTGTTTTTGGGGGGGATGTATTCAGAACGATCTTTCAGAATACTTCTCCCTTCTCAACTTCGCCAATCCTAATTTCTTGGGCACCCGTGCCGAATTTCGTAAAAACTTTGAGAACGCTATTATGCGCGGTAGAGATGCCGATGCTACAGACCGTGACAAACAGCTGTGTCAAGAGAAGTTACAGGAAATGACAGGTCTTGTTACGAAGTTTATAATTCGCCGGACAAATGATTTGTTAAGTAAATACTGTACGTGTTGAATTTTCCCCCCTTATCTACATTAAATCACTGATTTACCCTTCCAAAAAATTCATTCCCAAAGTACCCGTCAAATACGAACAGGTGGTGTTCTGTGGCCTATCCGAACTTCAACTGAACCTCTACCGCTTGTTCATCACTTCTCCAGAGATAAAGGCACTACTGCGAGGTAAAGAGTCGCAACCGTTAAAAGCCATTAACGTACTTAAGAAACTATGCAACCATCCTGAATTACTCGATTTACCGAGCGATCTTAAAGGATCTGATCCCATGATTCCGCCGGGTTTTGTTGGACCTAAAGAACGCGCGGCTTATATCGGTTCTAGAGGGGATGGTATTGGTGCTCATTGTGAATGGAGTGGGAAGTTTGTTGTTTTGGAGAGGTAGGTTTAATGATGTTATTGTCTCTGGAGTTAATACTGATCGAAACTTTTTATCGGAAAGGTTTCTGCATAGGATCAAGACGGAAACGAATGATAAGATTGTTTTGATCAGTAATTATACACAAACGCTGGATGTGTTTGAGAAAATGCTTAGAGTTAAGAAGCAAGTTGTCATCTTGGACATTAATTGGCAAACTGATGACTTTGTTTTTTTACTTCAAGATATGGATACTTCCGGCTGGATGGTTCCATGGCTATAACCAAACGCCAGAAATATGTGGACCAATTTAACGATCCGACTAGGGGTGAATTTGTGTTTTTGTTGAGTAGTAAAGCCGGAGGGTGTGGGATTAACCTTATTGGTGCAAATCGGTTGATTTTGTTTGATCCTGGTGGGTGCTTTTCAATCATAAATAACAATTGTGTTGTTGATATTTTGGTAGATTGGAATCCAGCCGCGGATCAACAAGCTCTGGCTCGTGTATGGCGTGATGGTCAAAAGAAGGAATGTAAGTACTATCATAATGGAAAACGAAAATGATTTTTTTCTTCCAAGTAATTACTTATTCTACCTAGGTTTTGTATATCGCTTTATCGCCACGGGCACAATCGAAGAAAAGATATTCCAGCGACAAGCTTCGAAACAAGCACTTTCATCTTGCGTAGTAGACGAAAAGCAAGATGCGGAACGACATTTTTCGCTTGACGAGTTAAGGCGGCTGTTTCTGTTCAAGGAGAACACACTCAGTGAGACGCATGACACTTTCAAGTGTAAGAGGTGTAAGGATGGGAAACAGTTTATGAAGGCTCCGGCGTTGCTTTATGGTGATGCGAGCACGTAAGTGGAATTTTGGACTGGGGGCCTCATTTCAAGTATTGATATTCATTTTTGACGTTAGGTGGAATCATTTTACGAATGCGGAATTGAAGGATAATCATGATGATTTGCTGAGAGCCGAGGTTGGACTGCCGCATATTTCTTTCGTATTTCAGTATATCAGTCATTGACGAGGACTGCATGTGAGGTGTTCATGCTGCTCGAAGTGTCATTACCTTAAATATGTACTTACCGTTAGGCATTATAATATCCTAAGTTCGTAACTACAATGCTTTCTTTGTATGATGTGCTCATGCTCTATTTCTACGAGATTATATGAGTGAAGGCAAATATTAATTAAGACATGAGAAAATCTGCAGCATAATTATGGATGAGTTGAGGTATTTGTGCCTAATTCCCTGCACCAAGCAGCACTGGAGACATTGTAGGGTTTTGTTATGCCCGCTTAGTGCGTACATAACCTCGCTTAACTTCCTGAAACTCTGCTTGTTCCTTATTGGGCAACTCCCCAAATGTAACAGTTCCGCTTCTACAGTGGATGCCTACTCTATGGACTTAGGCATAAGTCCATTATACTATGATGCATGACTTAGCACATGCACTATGTAGAATGTTATGTAATAGTATGTAGGTGCTGTACACTATGTAAAGGCACTGGCAGCCTTTCTTACTGTTTACCTGTGAATATACAGTTTTTCACTGTTAGTCTGTGAACCTGTAAGAACTGGGCTATGATATCTGTAATGAAACATTACACCCTCACCCCATGCTTCCATACTCTGTCATCCATCATCCCCAGTGGTCCAGACTTTGTCAGGGCTACTCTCTCAGACTAGAGGGAGGGGATCCTAAGCAAGATATATTCTAGGAATAATACTAACTCACCTAGAGGGAAGGGATCCTAAGAGAACAAACTTAGGGATCCCTCCTCTAGGGCTACTAACTATATACTATGAAAAACAGTGAAGGCCACACGCAGCCTTCAGTTCGTGGACTGGGTGCAGATACGTGCCGGTCTCGGACTTTTAGCTGGGGCCTAGGCCATGGCTCTGATGAGAACGGGCGCTCAGCGCCCGTTGGAGGAAAAATGGGAATATGGAAGGAGAGGGAAATGCAAGAGATAGGATAGAATACGAGAAATATGGAAATAAATAAAATAGACTAGAACCAAAGATAAATATAGAAAAATAAGGGGACGACACTAGTGTACCCTGACAGACTTCTTCGGAACTATCTGGAATAGCCTTGGGCCGCCATACATAACAGAACATTTCAGACCTATTGGAGTAGGCACAACATATGTAAGGTGTCTGCCGGTTAGCTAGTTGATGTATGCAGGTAGATTAAAGAAGCTTGAATTAATTAAATATTGACATGCGAGAGCTGAGACTGTCATGGTATGCTAGCAACACTTAGCGATGTATCATTTACTCTTTCCGTTTTCCATATTCACACTCTCTCTGCATTTATTCTGTCTTTTCTCATTTTCTCATTCTCTTTATTTCTGACTATTTCTCATTTTTAACTTGTTCTCTTGTTTTCATTCATTATCACTGCAGATCCCATGGGGATCAACCGAGCACCTGTACTTGTATATATGTAGTCATTTTCCCTAGAGGAGGATCCCTAAGCTTTTTCTCTTAGGTTTTCCCTCCTCTAGGTGAGTAGCTAGTCATTCCCCATGAATAGATCTTAGGTTTTCCCTCCTCTAGGTGTGTGCCCTGAGTTGCCCTAACAGAGACTAAAGTAAGAATAAATGTCGAATTCAATAATCAAAGGCTTGTTGTCAAAGTTGAGAGGTTCAAGAACAAGATAAAATTAGATTATGACTTAATGGACAAGATCCACAAGTTGAGTTATAGATTAGAAAAGAGTTAATTGCTGAGAAGAATTCCAAGAACAGTTGATCAAGATTGTAATATATTAAAAGCTATCTACTTACAAAGGGACTCTGCAACTTATATAGTGTAAGGGAGTGTAGCTCTCTACACATGGCTTGCTAGTACCTGTTGGAGTATATCTTAGTATCTTTATCCACATCCATTGTTCATTTGTCCTTATGGACACTCTTTTATGTCTCCATTTCTTTTATGACCATCTTTCTTTCTTTCTTTTCTTCCTTTATGTCCTCAGTGTCACGACCCGCATGCCTCATAGTCCAAATCTGGACTTCCTGTACTTTGTGCTCCGAACCCCAATCAATTCCCTAACCCCAAGATTCACATGATGTCCGAACTTTATCTAGTCTCTATGCAGGGACCAATTATCTGGTACTTATAAATAAGATACACAACTCAATAGATAATTGTCTTGTACTCCGACTAGTGCATTCCATTTGTTTTTCCTGGAACTCCTTTTATCTGTATCCCCTTATATTCTTTGATCTCAAATCCATATATAAACTCATAGTTATTCCGTATGTAAACTCTAGTCTGAATATTAGTTTATTTCTCCTCATACTCTTTCCACTTTGTACTCCAATTACACTGTCAGGTTTGACTCAAACTTCATATCTTTATCATTGTAAACGACACTGACCTACTATAGTCCGATTAGACATTGGTCTTTCTTGTACTTATATACTTTGTTGTAATCAAAAATTGAGGGATACAATAAGCTGGGCAAGTGGGCACAACATCTAGTTGAAGCCAAGTCCCTCACCTCCATACCTCATATTTGTTTCAGGACATTGCCTGTGCTCCAAACCTATCTGTCAGGGTACACTAGTGTCGTCCCTTTCTTTTCTTCCATTTATCTTCAGCTCCTATCTATTTTATTCATTTCCACATTTCTCGTTGTAAGGGATTTGTTTTAGATTTAGAATAGACTTAGCTCCTAATAAAATATAAAAGAGTTTTGTTTAGGGATTGTTCAGCAACTAAAAGTCCTGTTATTGAAGGTGAGACTCTTGAAGGAAGATTTGAACTTAATTCTTAAGTTCAAATTAGTAGAGATAGATAGAGACTTATTACTAAGTCCTTGAGAATAGAAAAAGATAAGAGGGAAAAAGACCAATTTGATTGGTAAGCACTTTGGTGCACAACAGTAGTTACAAGATAGATTATTTACAAGAAAAATGAGCCCCTATTTATACACCTTGAGCAAGTACAAATAGCTCCAAACATTAGTAAGAGAAACATCATGTGAAAGATAAGAAATCACTTAAAAAGGAAGTGAATGAATAATAGTGGATCAGAGAAAATTATAGTGAGACAGGGAAGTGGAGAGAGATGATAAGAAAATAAAAGGGTTCCTGGAACTAAGTCATCTGACTGTTCCTGAAAGATAAGATACATTACAAATAAAGGATTATTAAAGCAAGCAGGAACTAAAAAAAAGAATAAAGGAAATACTTGTTTTTGAGTAGATAAGGGAGGAAATCATGAAATACATGACACTTGTATTTTATCCCATTCCTTGTTTTCCCCTTTCCTTCTGTATTCCCATTCTTCTCTTCAACAGGCGCTGAGTGCCCGTTCCCATCAGAGCCATGGCCTAGGCCCCAGCTAAAAGTCCAGGACCAGTGCATATCCGCACCCAGTCCATGTCAGGGCTACTCACTCAGACTAGAGGGAGGGGATCCTAAGCAAAATGTATTTTGGAAAAATACTAACTCACCTAGAGGGAGGGGATCCTAAGAGAACAAACTTAGGGATCCCTCCTCTAGGGCTACTAACTATATACTATGAAAAAACAGTGAAGGCCATACGCGGCCTTCAGTTCATGGACTAAGCATGGATACACACCGGTCCCGGATCTTTAGCCGGGGCCTAGGCCATGGCTCTGATGGGAACGGGCACTCAGCGCCTGTTGGAGGGAAAGAAGGGAATACGGAAGGAAGGGGGAATGCAGGAAATGGGATAAAATATGAGAAATAAGGAAATGAATAAAATAAACCAGAACCAAAGATAAACGAAGGAAAATAAGGGGACGACGCTAGCGTACCCTGACAGTCCATGAACCGAGGGTCATGTATGACCTTCGCTGTTTTTCATAGTATATAGTTAGTAGCCCTAGAGGAAGGATCCCTAAGTTTGTTCTCTTAGGATCCCCTCCCTCTAGGTGAGTTAGTATTTTTCCAAAATACATTTTGCTTAGGATCCCCTCCCTCTAGTCTGAGTGAGTAGCTCTGACACTATCAGACTTAATCGGGATTGATCTGGAATACCACACATAACACTCAGCCTTGTTTATTGTCCACAAGTCCTATGTGTATTTAAGCTTACATTTGATTAATAGATTAGCATCATTTTGTAACATTTCCATTATGTTTTAGTTCTTATCTCAGAAGGCCACCGGCCTTTACTCAGACAGTTCAAGTGACTGTATTTCAAAGTAAAGAAAAGTGGTGGCAAAGTGAGAAGTACCATTGGTGCTTCTCGCTAGCCACCTTATATACAATTCATTATTACATAAGTAACTACAGCTAGTTAAGGCACAATGACATCGCACGTTATTGGCTAAGCACGATAGTGCTTAGTACTTAGAATAATTACTATATGAAGGCTACTGCCTTTGAGTGCTTATGCAACGAATCCGTTACATCTTCCCCTGCTGACTTGACCTGTCAAGTCAAGATGGGTAATCCCAGCGAGTTGTCACCCAGATAGGCCATAGTCCACCTCCATGTTGGTGTCGCCTGGAGGGGGCTTGTCAGCATCATGAAAGAGGGGAACCTCCTCCGGAGGTTGTAATAATTCTTCATCTGTCATTGGACGATTGAGGTTGTTCCCCATATTGGACTCCTCAGCGGGGTTGGTTCTAGAGGTGCTTGCCTCTACTGAAGAGGGCCCCTCATTCCGAGGGACAGAGGGGCTAGCAGTGGTGATGTTGGTACGCGCCCTTTTTCAAGGCCGCCCCTTGGATCATTGCTCTTGCCATTCTTTGGTAATGTAGTTATTGAGCTCGCCACTGGCAAGTCGAGCCAACAAAGGTGCTATCATTGACCAAACACGGTCAGTAGTGGCACCATTTCAGTGCATGGCTTTTATCACGTCCTCCTGGGTGACGGATGCAGCATCAGGGGCGCTGAAGGCCTGCCTGTACCCATCCATCAGGGTGGTAGACAGAGATAGGAGGCAATTGGCATTCTCACCAAGAACACTATGCCACAGTGTGAGCTGTGGGTCACTACACACTTCTTGTGCAACATCGAGGAACCGGAAACAGATATCGCGGTCCTTGGCTACATGTTGTAGCCAGGCGGTGACTTCCACATTGTCACTGTTGAGTGACCCATTCGTGCAAAGATGAACATAGGGAGGGATTTGGCCAGGGTCCCTGTGCCAATTCTCAAGCATTCACTTGATCTCAGAGTGTATCATCTCCCCATCAAAGGTGAACACTGTCATATTGTTAGGGATAGTTCTGACGTGCTCTGCACGCCTTCATGCTTTTACACACTTGGACCACATACGCCATGCGTATGAGATCCTCATATGAATCCCCTTGTTGTCAGGGGATTGATAGGTGGGGTGTTGCACCCACAATCTTGTGCCTTCGGTGACGAACCTGGGATTGTCCAGGCTATAGATATTGTACCATGCCACAGGGTCTGGTGTGTTGGGGACTAATGACACACCGTCTTCAATGGTGGGGTCATAGCCTGACTCGTAGAAGGGCCAGGGCTTGTTGTTTAGATGCCGGTTCTTCATATGAAGGTCCGTACGAACAGGTGGTCCCGTTGGGACCATGGCAGACCCTGCTGCAGATGAGGAGGCAATTGTCAGGGTACACTAGCATTGTCTCTTTCATTTCTTCCATTTATCTTTGATTCCTGTCTATTCTATTCATTTCCACATTTCTCATATTTTATCCCATCCCTTGTTTTCCACTTTCCTTCCATATTCCTGTTCTTCTCTTCAACAGATGCTGAGCACCTGTTCCCATCAGCGCTATGGCCTAGGCCCAGGCTAAAAGTCCGAGACCGGCGCGTATCCGCTGTAACGATCCGAAGATAATAGCTAAATGTCGTAGCTATATATACAATCGGAAAAACTACGAAGATATTTTGTTTGAGGCCGTCTAGTCTCCGTGGAGCGGGTCCTGGTGCTGATTTTGTAAGGAGGAGGGTGGGGGAATAATATGATATTTAGCGAGTGTGTGTGCGTCGATATAAAACCAACAACAACAAAAAAATGATGATCCTAAGATCGTGTGTGTGTGAGGGGGACGATAAATGTGAGTTGCAATAAAATGGTGAGTCAATACGCCGTCGATAATACAGCGATGATAATCTGTTTTAAAGTTAGTAAGGCTTCAACAACAATATGAATCATTGAGTTTATACTCCGAGGCCTCACTCAGAGTAATCCAAAGAAATCGACGTGAGCGTAGAAATAGACTAGAGACGAAACTTGACTTGAACTTGACTTAAACTGAACTAAACTTGAGACAACCGTTCCAGTAGATTGCTGCTGTTACATGTATTTACATGCAGTATTTATACCGTTTGGAAACATAAAGGAAAGCGGAATGATCACTCATCATTCATCATGATAACAAAAGGAAACAAAAAGAGAACAAAGAAACAAAAGAAAAAGGAGAAAACGATGGAGGATACAATTACAGAAAAAAAGGGGAATCACATATGTGGTTAGGGGGAATAGGAGAAATATGTTGAAACAAAAAGAGAAACAAAAGAGAAACAAAAAGAGATCAAAAGAAGACGATGAAACCGGATTCCCAGCATAGCTTTACCAAAATCACCATCTGGCACTTCTCGTGCTACCTCTTACCCAAAACTATAATCTTATCATCCCAAACTTCTTACTGATCTGGTTCTTGTTGACGAGATCTTCTTCTTTGTGGCTGTGGCGCAATAATAATGGCTATGGCAACGCTTAACAATACCAGATCTTGAACGAGATTGGATTGGAGATTGGAATAGGAAGGGAGGGTTTGATTTCCAACAGAGTAGTCGGGAGGGGATGGGATGGCAGATAGGGGTGCGTCTATGAATAAGAATTGAGTATAACTTCGAAATTGATGACAAAAGACCAGTCTCCAGATTGATTCTTCTTGACGATTTGTTGAAAGGAACTCGACAAACTCATACAATTCATCCATGACATTGACGTTGGTTCGTTCGTACAGGGTTAAAGCTCGTGGATATCCTATCTCCAGATCGTCATAAGGAATAGTAATCTCCATTAGTGGCTGTGGAGTAATCGGAAGCATTGTGGAGGGGTTGACATCAATTTCAGAAACAAGAGTATTGTAAACGCGAAGTTGTGAGAGGAAATTAGGGTTGGGTCCGAATCTGAGAGAAGAACAATATTCAAAAGGGAAGAAAGGGAGTTGAAAAAGGGGAATAGGGGAAGTAGGAGTATTGTTATTGTCCGACATGATGATATGAGTTAACCAAAATTTTTAAGTGCTAATGAAATGTCCAAAAAGAAAGAAGGAGATGAAATACAAATCTAATCGCTTATCCTAATCAAGCCTTTTGTCCTAATTTCGTCCAAGAAGGTTTGAGCAAACACGTCAGATCTTTCGGAAGGATTGTTTGGATGGAGAAGAGGGGAGAGATATTGGTTCTGGCGAATGGGGTGAAAAACGAGACATTTGAGGATCTACAGGAACAAGATTGGCCAGTCTATATGGGCTATGTTTTTGCGTTTTCATGTTTTTCATGACAACCCAACGACTTGGCACATCTAGAACCAGGAATGTAAATTCGAACCCTTCTTGTGTCACTAACCAAATCCGATATGAGTCTTTAATGGCTGATTCGGGTGTAGAATAAACGTTGATAATTGTAAACCAGTCTAATCGTTCCTCAATATAAACCTTTTCTCCAAACATGAGACCGGGGTGAACCAAATCCGAACTTCTGCATTGACGAATAATAAGAGGTGGAGGGAACTTCGGGAGGTACGTTTCTTTGTCGATGTCGAGACTCGCATATTGGGAACTATAGATATAAAGAGTCGTATGCAGATCCAAATCGTATGTCCTTGGACTGGAAGGCGAAAAACGAAAAGGTGATATAGATTCATCATCGGAGGGGGGTAATGACTCGGTGGGAGATGCTGGAATGGGCAAAGAGATTGATGATGTATAGTGAAATGAAAATGCGGCCATTTTTTTCGTAAGGGTTTTGATTTCGAGAGGCTGTGGTGTATCAGTTAAGTTTTTGGTAGTTTGAAACTCCGCTTTGAACCAAAAATCAGAACGTTTCCTTATTAGGAAGATTTTGGTGCGTGACACCGCACCCAGTCCATGAACCGAGGGTTGTGTGCGACCTTTGCCGTTTTTCATAGTATATAGTTAGTAGCCCTAGAGGAAGGATCCCTAAGTTTGTTCTCTTAGGATCCCCTCCCTCTAGGTGAGTTAGTATCTTTCCCAAAATATATTCTCTTAGGATCCCCTCCCTCTAGTCTGAGTGAGTAGCCCTGACAGCAATGGCCTCCCTGAATGTGAGTGAGAACATGTCAGGCGGTGGCCTGGATGGTGAATAGGCATGGGTGACACGCAGCCTGTCGTCTGAATACAATTCAGAGTCGTTGTCATCGTCATCTTCCTCATCATTGATGGGAATGGGGTGGCAGCGAGTGCCTGTCGAGTTATCATGGGCGCGTTTTCAAGGTGTCATCGTTGACGATGTGTCTGGGTGTCACGCTCCGCATGCCCCAGAGTCCAAACCTGGACTATCCTGAATCCCGTACTACATACCCCGTATTTCCTCTTAACTCCGAGACCCGTACTCCATCTGTACTCCATCCATACTCCGTATCAGACATCTTCCTTAAGGGGATGTGTATTCCGCTCGCTTAGTAATAAGGTACCTGGTTGTCATCTTGGCTTGCACTAGTCAATTCCCACTTTCCCTTATTTGTCATTATCCCCATTTACGTAGTTCCACTCCCTCCTGTATTTAAACCCCAGCTCCCTCAGCTGTGGATCCTCAGTCTGAATATAATCAGTTTAATCAGTTACTCTCTCATCTCTAGTCCATCTCGTACTCTTAATCTGTATTGCGTAGTTTGGCTTGGACTTAACGTTCGAGTCAACTTGTACTTATCGTTCACGTCGTCTTTGACGACGTGGACTTGTACTCCGTCGTCATATCACATGTCATTGGACTTGTACATACTTGCGTACTTCCTCATATTCCGAAATCGAGGGATATCGTAAGCTGGGCAAGTGGGCGCAACATATAAGTTGAAGCCAAGTCCCTCACCCCGTACTTCAGTACTCCGTCTCCCGTCTGACCCTGTGGTCCAGACTTCTTTGGAACTATCCAGAATAGCTTCGGGCCACCGTACATAACACTGGGCCAGTACGGCCCCTGTGTTCTAACCTGGCGACCTGAGCCCTCAGGTCATCTATCATCTGCTGGGCAGTGTGAGGGATTTGTTTTAGATTTAGAATGGGCTTAGTTCCTAATAAAATATAATGGAGTTTTGTTTAGGGATTGTTCAGCAACTAAAAAGTCCTGTTATTGAAGGTGAGACTCTTGAAGGAAGATTTGAACTTAAGAATTAAGTTCAAATTAGTAGAGATAGATAGGGACTTATTACTAAGTCCTTGAGAATAGAAAAAGATAAGAGGAGAAAGACCAATTTGATTGATAAGCACTTTGGTGCACAACAGTAGTTACAAGATAGATTGATTACAAGAGAAATGAGCCCCTATTTATACACCTTGAGCAAGTACAAATAGCTCCAAACATTAGTAAGAGAAACATCATGTGAAAGATAAGAAATTACTTAAAAAGGAAGTGAATGAATAATAGTGGATCAGGGAAAATTATAGTGAGACAGGGAAGTGGAGAGAGATGATAAAAAAATAAAGGGGTTCCTGGAACTAAGTCATCTGACTGTTCCTGAAAGATAAGATACATTACAAATAAAGGATTATTAAAGCAAGCAGGAACTAAAAAAAGAATAAAGAAAATACTTGTTTTTGGGTAGATAAGGGAGGAAATCATGAAATACATGACAAAATCCCCTCTCTTTTTTGAGTGAGTTGCTTGGAAAAGGGATGGAAAAGAGGTTGGAAAAGAATTAAATTTTGATGAATACTGGATCTTCAAGGAGCAATTTTTCTTCTTTAGTAATGATAAGATCTTCTTCAGTAGTCTCCTTGGGATCAAGATATTTAAAAAGAACAGTTCTGGGAACATATCCCTCTTGATTGAATTGATTAAGGAACTCCGGATCATCTTCATCAGCCAGTTCTTCCAAAATCTCTGCATGCCACAAAGGATCCACCCTGAGAATCAAACTTGCAAATGACATATTTGCATCTTGACTTAGGAACCATTTTATAATAGCCCTTCTTCTGTTGTACAAGACTTCATTGTCATCTGCAGATTTGTGAGATAAGATGATTTTGGGAGGAGTGTGGGTTTGGAAAGATGTTTCAGAAAATGCATCAGAATGAGAAGGGGTGGAAGCTTGAGAAGCTCTGGAGGAATCATCTGTTGTGGAAGAGGATGCATGCCCATAGATACTATGACAGAGTAATTGGTTTATATGGAGGACATTTCGATAATGTGGGAGAAGGTCTGGATCATCTACATCGATGTAAATGGTGACCCAGTTGGGAGGAAGCTGTTGGGCGTGTTGCATGATATGGAATAAGCGTCGGACTGATTTTTAAATGTTTTTTGATGCCTTTTTATATTTTTATTAGGCATACAAACGACGTTGTCTTAGTCGTTCATGCCAGACATTCATCTGTCTCGGAGTGTCTCGCTATTCGCGTCGATAAGCGCCGACGCGACTGAACCGATTCCTTCTCTCCTTTTCCCATTCTTTAATAACCTCCGGCGCGTTCTTCAGATGATTCCGTGTCAGCCACTCGTCATATTCTTTTCCATAACCGACGAAACGAGTAAGGAATAATTTTTGTCTTCGTCCGTTTCGAGATTTTGACATTCTTTCATCCACAATTCTTTCAACTTCAAATTCGGGTAACGCGTCGAAGTCATCGCGCGTAATTTGTTTAGTCGGCCTTGAACCGTATTCGCGTGGCGATTCGACGTAGGGCTCAAGATGAACAATATTCAATACTGGATGCATTCCATATGATGCCGGCATCCTTAAACGGTACGCCACTTTGCTTATCTTTTCGATTATTTCAAAAGGCCCATCATATAGAATAAGGAGCTTGTCTCCTCGACCCTTGACGTTCCTCAGGAGGTTCGTCGTACGTTGATTTACCAAGACCTTGTCTCCGACTTCAAATTCGACTAATTTCCGATGTTTATTATAATATTTTCGTTGGAATAATTGACCCAGCAGTAACGCGTCCTTTGCACGATTTCTATTGGCTGCGAATTCTTCAACTTGGCGATCCGCGTCTCGGTGCCAACCGCGTGAGTCGTCCTCAACGCTTATTGTGATGGGCGCTGATTCTTCTTCGTCTCTTTCTTCATCCTCGACGTGATGAGCGAATGGTCCTTCCTTTTTAATATGGTGCGAGGTCCCTTTGTCCATTGAATTCGTTCCCTTTACTAACTCTTCTCTATCAGATGATTCTTTCCTTGCGCGCGATACTACTGGATTCGGCGGGGAGAGAAATTTGAGACGCGATATAGGTTCAAATCCAAAAAGTAGGAATGCAGGGGTGAAACCAGTAACTGAATGGACAGAGGTATTGTAAGCCAATGCGAATCCGTCCAATATTTCACTCCAATCGTTCCGTTCAGGTCCAATATACGCGCGAATACAGATTTCTAGAATCTGATTCATTATTTCCGTTTGCCCATCCGTCTGAGGGTGATAGGCCGTCGAAAGTCCCCGTTTAATTTTCAATAATCGACACACGCTTTCCCAAAAGCGTCCGGTCCATCGACTGTCTCGATCGGAAATGATTTGACGAGGAAGGCCGTACGTTTTGAAGACGTTCGCGAACAAGAGCTTAGCGGTTTCCTCTTCGTTTGTGGTCGTCTTACAAGGAATAACTATTGCATACTTCGTAAGTTTGTCCACTACTACGAGTATAGCGTTGTACTGATTGCTCTCGGGTAGCTCAGTAATGAAATCCATTGAAATAACTTCGAAAGGTTGATTTGGGATTGGAATTGAGTGAAGTAGGCCGTATGGTGCGTGTCTCTTAGGCTTCGTTTTTTGGCAAATATCACAAGAATTAGTGTACCTTAGAATGTCTCTTGACATCCTAGGCCAATAGTACCCTGACGCGACGCGATTGTACGTTTTGTGGTATCCGCCGTGCGCTCCTTCACTAAGTTCGTCATGGCTGTCCTTGACAATTTCGATTTGAAGATTTTTCGGAACGCAAAGCCTGTTCCGCCCCAACGTATCTTCGAAGAAGATTAGTCCTGAATTGCCAAGATAATATTGTGGGTAGGCGGGGTTCTGCCAATTGTCTTCGGTGCTTAGTGAATGCTTAATTCTTTTGAAGTAATTGTCCTTTGTATATCCTTTAACAAAACGCTCGATTTCTTCGGCGTCGATACCAATTAGAACCGTATATCCTTCCGCGACGTGGTACGTCATTTCTATTTCCCCTAAGTTGCTGTTTTCTACTTGTATCTTCATGACTACAGCCGTAACGGATCCTTCATAAGACTCCTTAGTGGTGGCCGAACAAACCTTGAGGACTTTGGATTCAAATTCTGGAGACATTTCCTCAAAAAGATTGGTGAGCGGGTCTCTTTCTTCTATTCCCAGTTCTAATGAATTAATTTTGTCGGAAATTGGCCCTTGTTCCTCGGGAATCCTTCGGCGTAAGTGTGAGATTGGGTCGACGTTGGAATGAACTCGTCCCGCTCGATGTACAATTTTCAATTCGGGATACGCGGCAAATATCGTTCCCCATGTCAAGAGCCGTCGGTTGATGTTCTGATAGGTTTTGGACCAGGTGAGTGCCGCGTGGTCAGTTATTGCATATATTCTTTCACCCTCGATGTAGGGCTGAAATTTTATTAATCCGTCCTTGAGAGCAAGGGCTTCGCGCTCTGTAGGTGAGTAATTTCGTTCCGCGGGTTTCAACGTTCTAGACCAATACGCGATAACGCGTTCCACATAGACTTCCGTTTCTTCAAATTTTTCGGCCCATCCTTTGTTTTTGGGCAAGTCCTCGTCCTTCGATATTTGAATAATAAGGTTCGGGACAGTTTCTCCATTTTGGTAAGCAACTTCTAACTTTTTGAAAACCTTCGTACCCGCTAAATCTTTTATGGTCATCGGCTGAACTTGTTGAAGTATTGCAGCAACGCCGATGTCGCAGGCATCCGAATACAAGCGATATCCGAGTCCTGGAATAGGGAATGCGCGAACGGGTGCGCTGGTAAGTGCAATTTTTGCTAAGTCGAACGCTCTTTGTTGAGCTTCGTCCCATTTCCACGCGATCTTCTTTTTGAGAAGGGAAAACAACGGGTTGACAATCCATGCGTAGTACGGAATATATGCCGCGAAGTATACCATCATTCCGAGGAACGTTTGAAGATCGTGGACATTTCGAGGTTCCGATAGTTGTAAAATAGCGTCGACTTTTTCTTTATAAGTGGATAATCCTAAACGCGAAACCTTTTGACCCAGCAGTTTGAGAGATTGATAACCAAAATGACATTTAGTGGGCGAAAGCGTGATTTTCGACTGTGTGACTGCCTTAAGAACCGTGTCGATGTGAATAAGGTGATCTCCGAAGTTCTTGGAGTAGATGACTATATCATCTATGTAAACCAGAGTAAAAATCCAAAGATAAGGAGCCAATACGTTTTGCATGACCCTTTGAAAAACCGCGGGACCGTTTCTATACCCAAAAGGCATCCTTAAGAATTGATAGAGTCCTCTATGTGTTCTGAAAGCAGTTTTCTCCCGGTCTTTTTCCGCAATCTCTAATTGAGTGAATCCCGAAAGGGCATCCAATGTAGACAACCATTGAGATCCAGTTAAAGACTTCAAAATGTCGTCCTGCCTTGGCAAGGGAAATTCGTCTGGAATTACACTCTCATTTAATTTTCTGAAGTCAATCACCATTCGAGGTTTTTCCTGCCTATAAACAATGAAAGCAGGTGCTCCCCATGGACTGCTTGATGGTTCGATGACTTCTAACTTGAGCCATTTATCCATTTGTTCATCAATAACTTGTTTTGATCTTGGCGAAGCAAAGAATGGTGGCATTGAAATCTCTTTTGTACCCTCTCGCAATGGAATTTCCACCTTTGTGGGATGGTGGCCAAGTCTTCCATCTAATCCGAAAGCTTCTTCATTACCCAAAAGAATTTTCTTCAACTTTTCTGCCTGTTCTGGAGTTAGGTCTTTTGAAATATCTACTTCTTCAAGTAGTTTAAAAGAAGGAATGTAATCCGCAGGAACTTCTGCAGTTTTTGGTCCTCCTGATGCTTCTTCTTGTCCCGCATCACTTGAAGGGGTTCCTTTCTTTGACAGAGAGTCAACTAAGCTCTTTACCAAAAATGCATGAGAACATAATTCTGCATGCTTCTCCTTGGATAAATCCTGGAAATTGTCCAACCAATTATTGGGATTATGAGCATATCCAAGTATCTGTCCTTCATGAATATGAACTGGAAAAGTAGAGAAGTTGGAAATATAGAGTGTGGGATTTTTCTTGGAAATTAAGGAGTCAGGGATTGCATAAAAGTCTTCTTCTCCTCTGTTTGAAATAAAGATCTTCTCCACATATGCAGAATCGCATCCTCTGGGGAAGTTCAACTTGACAGGAATTGAATGACTAGTCTGAGGAGCAATTGTGAGAGGAATTAGAGCTCGAACTGAATTGTCCTTTTTCTTGAGATGAATCTGAGGTTCTTCCTTTCTTTCTTTATTAGGAGGGGGGGGTCACCTCTGCTACAGAGACTCTTCCAGTCATTTCTGTAGTTCCTGATCCCAGGGAGTTCTGAACCTTGATAGAGTGTCCAGAATTTCCAAAATGCAAAATCGCACCATTGTCATCTCTGACAATAGAAATGGCATATTGATCTGCAAAGTCATTTCCAAAAATAAAGGGTGTAGTCATTCCCTTGACTACATAAGCTTCAACCACTAGTTCAACAGGACCTGAGTCTGTGTCAAAATAGATAGGCAAGGTTATATAGCCAGAAATAGTAGAGTTCCCAGTGACTTGAATAAGATTGACCTTCTGACCAATCTTGGGTTTTGGAGGATTGGTCATTTTGGAGAGGAATTGTTGGGAAATAAGAGTGATATCTGCTCCTGAGTCAATAACAACCTTAGCAGGGTTGGAGCCATATTCTCCTAACCAAGCTTCAGTAGCAGTAGCCTGAGCACCAAGGAATGAACATCCAGGAGGTCTGGCCATAAGTCTAGGGAGTGCCATAATTTTATTACTGATGGTTTTATAAACAGTTCCAGCAAAGTTCGAGGCCTTGAATATTCCATTAAGTAGTTTCTTTCTTTTCTGTTGTTTTTGAATTTTCTCCCTGTATATGCTGCCCTTTTGGTCTGATCCCCTCAGAGAAGACTGTATCTTCATATTCACAGCCTCTGGGCAGGGGTGTGAATCAGAAACATCTTGCACCTGAAGGGCCTCATGAAAATCCTGACTGGCATCTTCATGAGAGTCTTCTGGTTGCTGTTTTCCCTCATCAGAACTTGATGAGCTGGATTCTTCTGCTGAAGTCGCATTAAGATATGCATCTTCATATTCTTCCATGGCCTGAGAATAATCTTCATCTTGAACTGCAAGATTGGCTTTAGCCTGTCTAGCTCCTTTTCTAGCATGCTTGCATTCATTGTCCCAATGTTTTCCACTTCCGCAGTGTCTGCAAGGTCTTGCACCTTTCTTTTCTGGGGGAGTTCCTCTTGAAACATTGGAGTCATCCTTTGGGAAAGGAGGTTTTCCCAAGGAAGGAGTATACCCAATTAAATTGGTTCTAGCCTTGAATCTGTTGGAAGGAAGGAAATTGCTTCTGGGAGAGCTTGAACTTCTTTGTTCTAGGGCTCTAATCCTTCTCTCTAGTCCAGGATCATGATGGGTGCTTCCTTTCAAAGCATCTTCATGATATTTGATAGCTGCAGAGAACTCAGTGAGGTTCTTGCACCTGTGAGGGTCCAGAATAGTAGACCAGAAGCTGGGTGCTCCCTCCATAACTTCCATCATAATTTCCGAGTCAGAATAGCTATAAACCAGATTAAGCAGCTCTGACTTTCTGATGTAGTAATTGCTAGGAGATTCCTGGGAGTGACCTGGCTCTCTATAGTGTGCTTTGTTAGCTCTGCTCTTTTGTTTGTCAAGCCAAGATCTGTTCATATAATAAGAAGCAATAGCATTCCTGAGGGTTCCCCAGTCTTGAGTAATTTCTCTTCTATATTCCAGGGGTTGAGACCAAAACCAATCCGATGCATCCTTTTTAAGTCTGTGAGGAACGATGGTTCCTAGCTGCTTGTATGCTGTATCACTTCTTTCTGACCAGCTATTAACTTCAAGAATCCATCTGGCTAGTATGTCTGGATCTCCATCCCAAGTTGGGACAGAATCTTGTTTTAATTTGTTATCAAAATAAACTTCTTTGTCTTTCTCCTTAGCAGGTGCAGAGTGCAAGCCAGATAAGGGTCCAAGGAAAGGGAATCTTCTTCCTCTAGTAGCTCCAATTCCTCTTCGAGGTCTTCCAGAAAATCTTCTATAATTACTGTCTGATCCTCCATCATCATCATCATCACCTCCTCCTCCTCCATCCCCTCTGCCAGAATTTCCCATTCTGCCAGAACTTCCTAAGAAGTTTGTTGGAGGGTTTGAGGGAATAGGCATTGAAGGAGGTTTGTCTGGAGTATTCTCTCCTTCAGAGGAATTTCCTGAGTCTGGATCTTCAGGTGCTCCTCCTGCAGCAACTCTTTGTCTGGGTAGAGAGCTTTGAGAGATTGGTTTAGGATCTTGAAAAATTTCTGAAATTCTTCTGGAGTTGGAAACTTGAAAGGGAAGGATTCCATAGGTGGTACTCCTGGCTCTTGGTTCAAATTGTCTTTGAGCCTGAGTTTTCCTTGCTGCTCCAAATCCTCTGTCTTCATGTAAGGTGACAGGTTGAAAAAGCTGTCTCTTAGGTTGAGGAGAGTTATGAGTTAACTCTTGATAGACAGACATTCCCGCAGGGTTCTCCTGCTTGACTTGAGTAAGTTTGGGAACAATCCCCTCAGTCCTTGAGTCTGGAGATGGTTCCAAAGTTACTGTCTTTCCTTTTGAAGGGAAAAGGACACTATTGGTGTAAAGATAGGCCAAGAAGGTTTCAACATCATCCCGGTACAAGACACAAAGCAACTCAAAATCAGTTGCTGTCCATACATCCAAGGGATAGTTATCTATTCCCCAGATAGGTAAGGATAATTGTCCTTGGAGTTTATCCATAGCCCTCTTAGTAAACTTCTTCAAGAGATGATAGAAGGAGTCAAACTTAATGGGATCAAGATAATAACCAATCTGGTCCATTTCTTCTTCCACAAAGGGCATTCCGATCAAAAGACCATCCAATTGAGAGAGAAGGTCTCCTGCTAACTCTTCAGCTTCTATGGGAAGAGGAGCTGAAGGAATTCTATCAGAATTCTGAATATTTTCTTTGGCAATGTTGAGGACTGCTTCTCTTCTGGTCTGAAGAGTCCTATTACTCCCATAAGTTCTTCTAAGATGAGAAGTCCCAGGGATAAGAGGAGTCTTATCCAAAGTAGTAAAGAGGTTTTCATGATTGAGAGTGAGGAGAGGTTGACCACTGAAAACCATAGAAGAAGTAGGGGAGAATGGTATAGTAATGTCAATCCTATGTTTTGGTGGAGGTGTTTTAGGTAGTGAGGGTGATTGTGGAGTAGTGGAAGGTGGTAGAAATGGACCTGGAGGTTGTGTGTTGGAAGGTCCTCCCTTCAATGGCATGGAAGGAGGGGGGTCCATAGCTGTAGACCAAGAGGGAACAGTGGGTGGCAAGGTGGATCAGCTGGTTAGCTGTGGTGAGACAAGTATGTGTCAGCAGGCCTAAGTGGGGTATGAGAGGAGTGGAGCAAGTGAAACAGGGGGGGGTGGCAATGTGAGACAAGTGAAATAAGGGGTGTGGAGTAAGTGGAATGGGTGAGTGGCAATGTGAGACAAGTGGGGGTCTCCTCCAAGGTAACTGTCTCCTGGCAAGATAGCCCCTTCAATAAATCCTTGAAAGTATTCTCCAAGAAGGTTCTGAATTTCCCAGAACGTCCACCAATTTGTGAGGGATTTGTTTTAGATTTAGAATGGGCTTAGTTCCTAATAAAATATAATGGAGTTTTGTTTAGGGATTGTTCAGCAACTAAAAAGTCCTGTTATTGAAGGTGAGACTCTTGAAGGAAGATTTGAACTTAAGAATTAAGTTCAAATTAGTAGAGATAGATAGGGACTTATTACTAAGTCCTTGAGAATAGAAAAAGATAAGAGGAGAAAGACCAATTTGATTGATAAGCACTTTGGTGCACAACAGTAGTTACAAGATAGATTGATTACAAGAGAAATGAGCCCCTATTTATACACCTTGAGCAAGTACAAATAGCTCCAAACATTAGTAAGAGAAACATCATGTGAAAGATAAGAAATTACTTAAAAAGGAAGTGAATGAATAATAGTGGATCAGGGAAAATTATAGTGAGACAGGGAAGTGGAGAGAGATGATAAAAAAATAAAGGGGTTCCTGGAACTAAGTCATCTGACTGTTCCTGAAAGATAAGATACATTACAAATAAAGGATTATTAAAGCAAGCAGGAACTAAAAAAAGAATAAAGAAAATACTTGTTTTTGGGTAGATAAGGGAGGAAATCATGAAATACATGACAGGCAGACTCTAGGTTGTCGACGACCGCACAATAATCACCCTTCACATCGTGAAGGTCCTCTCTGAGGTGATGAAAGTCACACTCGAGTAATGGAAACACCTCGAATACGGCGTTCTTGACCTTGTTATGGTCAAGGAGGATGGTAGTGGTGCCCACTGCCCCAGAGATGTGCTCAATGAATTGACCACAAGGCTCACACCCTGGGTCTTGGTGGCAAATGGCTATGTAGCCGTTCATCACATCAATGGTCCATTCGGACCTTTTCTGTGCCAACTGGGCAGCAGCTTTGGCAAATCTGCTTTGAGGTGGTGGGGGTTCTGGTGACTGCAACCACATTCGCTCTTTCTCTTTTCCCTTGCTGTCAGGCATGGGGTGATGGGGGAGAGGCCACATCATGGTCTTTTTCCAAGGTTAATATACCCTGGCAACTTGGGTAGTGCTCAAGGTAAAAATTACCTCACCATGACAGTGAAGTGCCCATGGGCATCCATGGGTGAGATCTTCAATCAGATCCCTTTCTGAGATTCCCGCATTTATCCAAACATGGTGATTGTTGCGGCAATTTAATGCCTCGTAATTGTAGGTACTCATTGAGTGCCTTCAATGCCTTACAATTCTTGTAAGGCTCCCAGGTGGTGTCCCCAAGGGTCCATAGGACCAGAAACTCGAGGTCTTTTTCTCGAGTCCCCGTCCAACGGTGGGCTAATAGCTCAGACATGAGCCATTCCACCTCTTCGGGTTGCCCAAAGTCATATGACATCAACACCTTGCATTGGGGGAATCTTTTGTCGTCATTCACAATGTAGGGTTTAATTAAGTCCATGTGAAATACTGGACTTATCCTCTGTTTCTTGAGATCCTCTGGAAGCTCAAGTTTGACGGTGATATTGTCCTTGACAGACAATACTTTGTATGGTCCCACATAGCGGGGTACTAACTTCTTCACCCTTCCCTTTGGGAGTGATAAATTCCTCATGGACAAGTACACGAGGTTACCTTCCTGGTAATTCAGCGTGTTGCGTCAATTCTCATTCGTACTATGTGTTTGCTTTACGCAATTCGCAATTATCACATCGTGTGCTACCATGAGATTCCATTTCGCTTGTAATACAAAGTGTTTGACACCTTTGTATTTGGTGTCTGTATTTAGCTGCTTCCCCAAGCTGGGGAGGTACCCATAGTTCAATTTGAACAGGGTGAATCCAGTGGTTTCACTGGTGCTGCTATTGGTAGCAAATTCTACCATTGGGATCCATTTGGCCCAGTCTGTCTGATCGTCCCGTATTATGGAATGTAGTATTTGGCCAATCGAGTGATTGGCTTGTTCTGTTGCTCCATCCGTTTGTGGATGGAAGGCCATTGACATGAGGAGTTTAGTTCCCATTAGATGTTGAAGTTCTTGCCAGAACTTAGAGGTAAATTGGGTGTCCTGGTCACTTACTATGGAGTCTGGGACTCCATGAAGTCGTATGACTTCACTAAGATACAGCCATGCTGTTTCTTTTGCAGTCAACCTCATTGTGGTTGGTATTAGACGTACCATTGACGTCAATCTGTCGATTATGACATATAAGAAGTCGCACTCATTGGACATGGGTAATGGACCGATAAAGTCCATTCCCACTGATTCCCATGGTCTAGTGGGAATTGGTAGCATCTTTAATAGACCACTAGGGAGCTGGTTTTCTCCTTTTGTCATTTGACAAGTTCCACATGACTTGCAGAATGTGTTGATGTCCTCTGCCATCGTTTTCCACCAGTACACTTGTCTGATGTAATTGGACATTTTGTAGTGTCTGAAGTGTCCCACTATTTGGTGGGCTTTGCTGATTATTATTTCAGTCAGCCTCCTCCCCGGATATAATACCCTATGGGGGATGCACATCACGTTGCAGTGGAATTGGTTTTTCATAAGGATCAGTTGATCCCTTATTCTAAACGCCTTATAGTCATTTGGTTTTTCCAGGATCAGTTTAAAGACTGAGTCCTTCTTGTATCCATGCTGAATTAGCAGGATTATTCCTTCAAAGCCCTCGACTTTGACTTTTAATGACGTTCCATTGTAAGCTTCACTATGCGCAAAAGGAAAATAATATGCCTAGTGAAATATACAAGAAAAGAATGGGTGAGGTAGTCAATCTCTACAGAGCAAGTTCAGGTACTGCTTAGTGCGAAATAGGGGGAGGTGATGGAAACAACAACAAACAACAACAACCAAAAGACAGTTACTGTTAACAAATTAAGGGTTACTTGTAAGGCAAAGTACGATAATTGTGATAACTCAGATCGCAAGTTTATACTCTGAAATGTACAGTCTCAGAGTTTTCCAAAGGTAAAGATGTGAGTGTAGAGATAGACAAGAGGCAAAACCAAAAACACTAAACAAAAACTACAAACTTAAACTTGAGTCAAACCAACATAGGTATTGCTACTGTTACAGGTATTTACATGCAGTATTTATACATTTTGGAACAATAAGAATGTTTTTGGACTTTGAGTGGCAATACAATTAGTAATTGTGAGCCGGATTTGTAATAAAGAAGGAAAAGAAACAAAGAGAAAAGCAAGTAATAAAAAAAGGGGCATATGAGTCAGTGAGGCTATACTATTATAAAGAGTGAACAAAAGAATTTCAAGGTGATGACAAAACAAAAAGAAAGAAAGGAGCAACACAAAAGAATGGATTTAGAATCAATACAAGTACAAAAGGAAAGAAAAAGGAGCAAACAAGAAAGGAAATGATGGGGATAGGAGGTCATTTTATTCATCCTTACTAATTTTTCCCAAAATAGACATCACTATTGATAAGTGCTTCACAGCCTCAGAATTTCGATCTTCATCTCCTTCCTTTAACCTCGGAAACAATGTGCGTTCACCACTGCCATATGTATCCACGTATTTCGTTATTGAACTCTTGTTAAAGAGCTCCAATCATATGGAACTAAAGGTCTTCATTCAAGGTACTCGGGAAGCAGTTGGGAAGTATCAACCTCTAGCGGACAGTAGTCAGGGGCAGGGTGATTGTCAATCACATTAGCGGGAGCATCCATGAAAAGAAATTCATCATGATAAAGAAGTGGTCGATGGAATATGAACCACCAAACAGGTTGTTCACTGCAATGAAACTAGCAAATCCAAACTAATTCATATGAATGAACGAGTATGTTGATATGGATTGTTTCATTCACTTTTGGATTCTCTGGGAATTCCAGTTTCTCGTAGGGTACCTGGTATTCTTGAATGGGGACTAGAGAATGCAGCCATAACATACTTCTGTCTACCTCAATATTTGCATCAGAGATGCGATAAATCTGTATTGTTGATACAAAGTTGGCATATCGTTTGTCCAAAGTTATCCCTGTAAAAGGATAAAAGAGGTAAGGAAGGAAGGAAGTAGAGGCAAGTGATTTGTAACCAAGAGGTTGCACAGAGCTCATGATGGAAGAGAAGGATAAGAAAGGATGGAATTAATCTAGGCTCCGAAAGAAAAGAAACAAGAGGGGAATAAAAAAATAAAGAAGTCCTTGTTTTTCATTTTAATTAGTCCTGATTATTCAAATGAAGTACTTCCTATGGCGTTATCCCAGATGTCTTAAATATAGCCAAGCAGAATTTCCAAAGTTGATGTAGCTTGGGGATAGTAGAAACAGGAGTTGTAGGATGAAAAGAAGGTGAGGAAGGTTCGGTGGGAGGATCAAAGGTAGAGATAGGAGGTTTAGGAGTCATGGGAAATTGCAGAGTACCAGAATTGTAGAAAGGAAGGAAAATTTCAGGTTCTGGCGTATGCTGATATTGATGACAGATCCATGAATAAGGGACATTGAATACAATGTGCCAGAATGCATGTCCGTGTTCAGCAGTAGCCCATATCCTAGTAACCATGTCCAGTAGACCTATGTGAATTGTGTACATATTCACCACAACGAACCATTCTTCATATCCTTCTAACCATAATCGTGTTCCAAAATAAACCTTCTTATTGCCTGCATCTGAATACGAGATCAGATCTGAAGCTTTATGTCGACCAATAATAATGGGGTTCAGGTATAATGGTAATAAGGTAGAGGGATCGAGGTTGAGATGTGCATAGGATGTGAAGTAGACGTAGTACTGAGTGTCCAAATCACAGAGATTGATATCAGGAGTAGGAGGGACAAAACAAAAACAATCAGAGTCATCGATAGAAGGAGCGCGAAGGGATGGCAGGGAATGAGAAGAGCAAATTTGGAGTGAGGACATATCTTTTGTATCAACATTTTTGGGATAAAAAAATATTTGGATGTGGGTTTTGGTAGTTGCAAAGGTGAATTCAAGCTCCGAGGGACATATCGTGGGATTAGGGAATCTTCAGAACATTTACCCTAAATTTTGCCAAATATAGATTTTGGTGTGCAACACCATCATGTTCGGCACTAAGTGCTAGGACATTGTCGTCGTCCTGTTCTATCATTGTAAGTTCAGGCATTTCCTCCTCTGGAGGGTTTCGTTCCTTAGCCTTTCCCTTCGCCTTCTCTGGAGACCTCAATTGCCTGGTGGCGTTGATTCTTAGTTCCTCCTGTCGCTCTGTCAGGAGTTGGTCCCTGTTGGGGTCTAAACGCAAGTCCGCGTTCACATACACTTCTGGAGGGTGCTGTTTATCCTCTTTATCTTCTTCAAAGTACCGAGAGAGCCCGTCAGCGACGGTATTGGTTTCACCTTTTATGTGTACTGTCTTATAGTCAAATCGAGACAGGTATTCAAACCACCTCGCCTGCCTAGGCGACATATGTAGTTGTGTTTTAAAGTGGACCAACGCTTCATTGTCCGTTACTAGGGTGAACTTGTGTCCTAGAAGTTTATCTTTCCATTTGAGAAGTGCCTCTAACATGGCAATTGGCTCATGTTCATGAGTCCGGTAGTTGTGCTGGGCTGGGGTGAATTTCTTTGAGAGAAATCCCGCAGGCCTGCATGTCTGCCATGTGTCCAGCCCTTGCCCATAGTATGCGCCGACTCCACACTTAGAGCCATCTGTTACCAGCCAAATTGGGTCTGGTTTATTGATATCAATTGGCTTCAATATTAGAGCCTTTCTAGTCAATGCTTTGATTGACTCAAAGCATTTGTTTAACAGGGGCGTCCATATGAACAGCCTGTTGTTATGCATACAACCTGACAATGGGGTTGTGAATGCTGCTACTCCTGGGAGATAGGCAGCAATGTACTGTACGAGTCCTAGAAACTTTTGTACATCATTGTACGTGCATGGGATCCGCCATTTGCAGATTTTATCCATCTTCTCCTCGTTGGGATGTATTCCATCATCATCGATGATGTGTCCCAAGCATTCCATCCGCTTGGAGTAAAGATCAACCTTCTTTTGGCTGAAATATAATTTCTCTCTTCTCAGACGCAAGAAGACAATTTCCAGGTGGTCCTGGTGCTCCTGTATTGTCATTGAATAGACGAATACATCATCAATGTATGCATGTGTGCTTCTTCCGATGCAATCCCAGAAGATGTGGGTCATCAACCTTTGAAAGGTTGACAGTGTGTTACAGTCTCCTTGCTGCATTACACGGCTCTTGAATGTGCTGTATATTGTTGCGAAGGTTGTCTTGTGGACGTCCTCGGGTACTATGCGTACTTGTTCGTATGCCTCAGTCAAGTCAATTTTCGACCTGTACATGTGTCTTGCTACATCCTGTCAGATGGTCTCTTGGTCTGGGAAGGGAGTAACATCCTTCTCAGTGTTATCATTCTGCAGTTGCAGATCAAATACTGTCCGTAGGCCCGTAAGAGCCCGTTTATGCAGGTATAGCATTGGTATAGCCTGTTGAGCGACAGTGGGTTCCCACCATCCCACCTTCACGTATTGCTCTATCTTCTCAGCAAGAAGACCTTTTAAGGTATCCAGGCACTGTGGTAGGTGGTACCGGATCTTCTTATCGGGTTCAATAAGGGGGATTTGGTGGTTTACTTCCTGGAATGAGGGAAGTGTTAGAGGTATAGGGCCAAATAGGTTGCTATACTTGTTTTTCCAATACTCAATTAGAGCAGGAATGTTCTCAGGTGTCAACTCAAGGTTTGGTTGCATTCGAGGTACTATTGCCATGGCCATTTGGTCCAGTGGCGATTCAACAACGTGTTCATTGGACTCGATTATTATGCCATTTCGTGTAATTATGCCCCAACTAAAGTCTAGGCAGATTTCATACCATCTCATGAATGGGATGCCAATGATTACATCGTAGTAATCTATATTCACAATGTCGAAGTACTCCATGACATCTACATCCCCAAAGTTAATTCGGGTGTACGTCCCATACTGTATGGACAACTTGCTGCCTTTGACAGCTAATTGTAGTGTGACTGGTTTGTCAAGCTTAAAAGTCTTTGCTCCTATAACGAGGGAGAATGCCAGGGACATTATTAATCCCTGGCAGCCACTGTCTATCAGACAGTGAGCAAGTTGGCCATTTACTGGCCAGAACCCTTCAATGGGCTTGCTCGCTGAGGATGTCATGAGCCGATTTTCTCATGACACTCGTTTTACCGAACTAACGATTTCATAACGATTTACCGATATACGATTTACGACCGAACTTTACCGTGACGACCGTTTTCTATATTTACTTTGATTGGTAAAGTTCCCATGATATATATAGAACATTTCTATCTTGTTCTATCTCTTTCTAACAAAAACATGTTGTAGTCGAGAACTGTTAAGTACTATTCTATTTCTGTCCTTTCTTTGTTCTTGACCCTGCACAACTTAACTAGTATTTAAACGCCTTGTAAATATGTAGTTATAGTCGTCTTGAAATCGAACTTTGATTCAATTAAATACCTTTTTCAATTAAGACTTCTTTTGTCCATAAACCATCTTTATTCTCGAACCTTCGTTCTACACGAATTCTCGTTTTACTCGTCTTTGACGACTTCGTCGTCAAAGGCCTCGTTTCATTTGAACTCCATATTCGTGAGTGTACGTTCGTCACAATCTAAATTGAGGAACAATTATCAGGCCTTTGGAACGGGCACAACATATAAGTTGAAGCCAGGTTTCTCGTTCTCCGAATTATCGTATTCTCGAACTCGAATGTTTTCGGATCTTGACAGAGGAGAGCCGAAGCACTCTAGCAGGAAAGTAAGGAAGATATCTAGAAGGAACTTTTTAGATAGAAAAAGAGAGTAGGATAGAAGTAGAAAAGAGAAATAAAATTCACTTTCTGGGGCTCAAATGTAGAGAGAAAAAGGGGAAAACTCTGAACTATTTATTGTAAGAACTAACTAGAGGGTTTATATACAAAACTAAGACTCAGAAGTCCTGGTGTCCAGCATAGTCCAACCATTGTTCCAAAAATACCTCGCATTTGGCCCTAGAGGTATCCAGGCTCTGAGCACAATAGAAGACATGTCCCTGTCCAGCCTCCCAGTCTGAACTTCCCATGCTAGAGGTATTTCTGTCTCAACAACCTTTCTATAGCCAAAAACGCGTCCTTCTTGTCCCTAAAAACTCTTTAAAATCAAAAAAGAAAGAAAGACAAGTTTAGAAGAGATACAGCTGCATATAGGCTGTTTCCCTTCAATAAGACTAATTATACTAACTACAAATAATAGGAAAAATACATAAGAACAAACAGTATTATTTTAATTATAATTTTTCTGAAAAAAGAAACATAAAGAAACATATCTAAAGTTGAGATAATCCAAGTCTTGCTCTCAGACCCTGTGGGAACCCCATATCGCGTTCTTATCCCACTTCGGGGTACGGGATTTAACTCTAGCCATATGGTCGTAGAGTGGTTCCGTTCTCATGTCCCGAGAGTTCTCTACCTCCTCTTGGGGAGTCTGTTTCATCGCCGCAAAGTGTACACGGCAATCCTCATATCCATCTGCTTCTGTCAGAAGCATGCTTACACCGTATCCCTCGTCCTCCTCATCCCATTGGTATGAGTCATCCCCTTCATAATAGTGAGGGTCATTATTCAGGTCGTTGTCTACTGCCACGTACTCTGCCTGATTCTCATCAGGTTCTCCTAATTCATGCCCTGGCATTGCGTCAGGTGTTGCAGGAGAGTCATTTTCGACTTCCCCAATGTGACCTACATTAGCTCACACCTGTTTTAATTTAGGACAATTGGTCCTAATGTGTCCCATTTGCCCGCAATGGAAACACTTACCCTGCCCGACATTTGAGCAAGCAGGACTTTGCATCGGTTTAGTACCCAACGGTTGTGGCTTCGTCGGCAATGAAGGTTGTGGCCTTCCTGTGGAAGGAGGGTTCTTGTTTGCTTGCCCCTCTGACTGCTTCAGTGAGTATGTTGCAGTCTTCGACTGCAGATGCATATTATTCATGTGCGCCTGCTTCACCAGATTGGTGGAACTGTTGCCAACATGCTTATGTCGGTGGGCAGTCAGCAGTCGCTGATATTTTGCCAATTGCTCAACGTCGTTAGCAATTGTGTACAATTCTTCAGCAGTGGATGTTTCCGCTGTATAACCACGTTTAGTGACTTCTCCTGCAATCTCTTGGTTGAGACCGTTGATGAACTGTCTCCTGAACGTGTACTTGTTGGGATGGTGAGCTAGACGATCGGCTAGCTTTAGTAACTCATTCAGGAACTCATGAACGGATTGAGTGCCTTGTTTAGCCATATCGAATTGATAGGCTATTTCATGCTTCATTGCCTTTGGCAGGAAATGATCTTGTAGTTTCTGCAGCGCAGTTACTAGTGTCCAATCTTTGACGGACTGGCCTCCACACTCAATCATTTGTGTCAGGGTACACTAGCGTCATCCCCTTATTTTCCTTTGTTTATCTTCGGTTCTGGTTTATCTTATTCATTTCCTTATTTCTCGTATTTTATCCCACTCCCTGCATCCCCCCTTCCTTCCGTATTCCCTTCTTTCCCTCCAACAGGCACTGAGCACCTGTTCCCATCAGAGCCATGGCCTAGGCCCCGGCTAAAGATCCGGGACCGGTGTATATCCATGCCCAGTCCATGAACCAAAGGTCACGTATGGCTTTCGCCATTTTTTCATAGTATATAGTTAGTAGCCCTAGAGGAGGGATCCCTAAGTTTGTTCTCTTAGGATTGTTATGTAACTCCTTGATGTGTGGCAATCAAATAGAATCACACACAATTACTTGTTAAGCGTTTGTCTAGATTCGTTGCTAATGAAAGATAGGCCAGGAATATCCGATCTTCTTTTAGAGAGTTCCTGATCTATATAACTGTTAGTGAGTAAATGTAGTATTAGAGTGAGACTTGTGGACAAGTCTCAGATAGTATTAGATAAGAGGTTTGAGAGCACGAGAAACTAATGTGACCCTTTTATTGTTTAATAAGCTGTATTAGCTAACACTGTGTGTCTGTTGCAATAAAAGGATGCTAGATACATGCTTTTTAGAGCCCTTTTTATACATGTTTAGGGCTAAACTAATTCTACTTGTTGCATCGTAATGATGCAATACATGATACAATAATGATGTAAATAATAACAAAGGAAAAATAGATGAGCCTGAATAAACGTAACCTTTTTCCTACTATTTTCCTTTGGTTAAAGTGTTTTTCCCGATTGTGTTGTGTATGATGTTATCGGCAAAAAGGATTGGAAAAGAAGTAGAAGTGAAAGACAAAAAGCGTAGAAGTCTGAGTTAATTTGGTTTTGCTGATTTTCTGTTGTGTTTTTTCGGTTTTGTTGTCAGAAACATTATCTTCGTGTTTTTGGTGAGAGAGGTGAAGTGGTTACATAACAAGGATCCCCTCCCTCTAGGTGAGTTAGTATTTTTCCCAAAATATATTTTACTTAGGATCCCCTCCCTCTAGTCTGAGTGAGTAGCCCTGACAAGTCCTCTTTGTCAAGATCCAGATCTGCTGATAAACCTGCTGATCTGAGATTACTCTGAATTACAACTCCAAAGATTATGAAACTTATGTTATGATTATGTTTGCTCCAAAATAATCCGTTAAATCTGAATTACCTGAATTAGAATACAATAACTGATTGTATTCCAAATCTACTCTTTCCGTATTTATCTTTATTGTTTCATTGTATTCCAAATGTGTGTTATTATAAACCGCTTTTATCAGTGCTGACAAACTAGTACATTCCCATAGTATAAATAACCCCAAATCATGTATCTAGTTCCTCAGTTCTGAAATCAAACTAGTCATCTGCCCCGTGGCTATTCTTGTTTGATTCTTTTGTCTCTAAAATCTGACCATTAAACCCGGACTCACTCCGAACTCTATCTCAAACCTCTGACCGATATATCCACTATCCATGGAGTGTTGCAAAGCAAATTGCTAAGCACGTACAAGTAAGTGGTGCAACACATAAGTTGAAGCCTGCTCAGTATACCGATCGTCTGTGACATTGGTTCTGCGAGTCTGCCCAAGTTAACCGAAGTCCGGTATCTTCGGTATCTTCGGGAACTTAACACTCTTAAGGATTAGCTCTACTAGTCCTCATGATTGTCAGGACCTTTGAGTCTTCTTCAAATGTACCTGAGACGAAGCTCTAGAAAGTGTCAGGGCTACTCACTCAGACTAGAGGGAGGGGATCCTAAGCAAAATGTATTTTGGAAAAATACTAACTCACCTAGAGGGAGGGGATCCTAAGAGAACAAACTTAGGGATCCTTCCTCTAGGGCTACTAACTATATACTATGAAAAAACGGCAAAGGCCATATGCGGCCTTCGGTTCATGGACTGGGCACGGATATGCACTGGTCCTGGATCTTTAGCCGGGGCCTAGGCCATGGCTCTGATGGGAACAGGCGCTCAGTGCCCGTTGGAGGGAAAGAAAGGAATATGGAAGGAAGGGGGAATGCAGGAGATGGGATAAAATACGAGAAATAAGGAAATGAATAAGATAAACCAGAACCGAAGATAAACGAAGGAAAATAAGGGGACGACGCTAGCATACCCTGACACTTCCCCATAAGGAAAGTCTGTGATACGGGGTGCAGACAAGAGTACAGAATGCGGAGTTGGGGGAGCAGGATGGATGATGGAGTACAGAATTCGGATATGTCCAGACTTGGACTACGGGGCACACAGGCATGACAAATCAATCTGTCTCTACATGTGATACCTGAAGCACCCATAGTCAATCGACCTGTATATATTATACTTCATAAGTCTCATAATGCTACTCAGAGCTACATAGACATATTTTGCAATTTTTGATAACACTATGTTGTTTTATGTACAACACTGTATTCTAGGTGGGCTATGGTGCGCTACAGCGGCCTATATAAAGGGGGACATGGCAATATGGTTACATGGCCTACATGACCTACATCGGCCTATATAGCCGATTTTAGCCATGTTTTTTTTCCTGATGAATTTAGGACAGATAAAAGTACTTCTACCACCAAATTCTAATGGAAAAACAGTAAATATTGTTTATAAAGATGTATTACTCCATCATTGATATACCATAATTCTTATCTTTGTATCTATCTAAAATTCAAACTTGCTCAGATTAAGCCTTAAACAGGGGCGCGGCTTGCCGCGCATATTCTCTGCTAGTTTAAGCAGAAAAGTAATCGAAAAGAAAACTATTAGTAAGATTTTTTGATCTCCGTCCGGCTTCCCCCGGCATGTCGAGGAAAAGAAATTAGTGTCAACCACAATGCCGCCTCAGGCAGGAGTCTTTGCCATACCGTACAAATCATCTAGAAACGTAGACCAAGTCGCAATTCCGGATGGTAATTTGCCTTTCACTCTCCCCCGATCTCCCGTACCAGGTGAGCAATTCGATGAGTCTCGAGCTTGCTTTTAAGCGATCTCGCAGCAACAGCGGCAGAAGATCCTAAGACAGTTAAGGATCGGAAACGAAGAGAGGTGGTCACGAAGCTTGGAAAGGATCTCAGTGACTACCGACGAGACGAGTATGTCTTTTTTCTATTCTGCACGAGAGTCGTGTCATTGAAAGAACTTTGACTTAGTATGATGTCGAGGTATACGGAAGAGTTAACAAGGCACCAACAAGCCTCTATGCAATTAGCAATTGCACCTCATTTGGTCCCTGAATATACACTAGCGCTCTACCCTGTTAGTCTAGAGCGAGCTGCTACTCTGAATCAGGTTGCACTCGAAGAAGAATACGGTTTAGAGTGTGTTCGTGCAGCATGGGAGGAAGAGCGTGCCAGAGTTGAGGATGAATGGAGTAAAGGGCGAGATCGTATTAGAGATAGAATGTTAGAGGGTATAGAAGAACGCCGTAAACGTGCGAGAGAAGATAAAGACGGTGAAGGAAATATTGGTGGGTAGAACTTCTTCCGCTCAGCTTAAACTCTATTAATATATGACTTTAGATACTACACTAGATTCACAATCACGACCTCACGTTACTCGGAAGCTGCGAAATAAACTATCTGAGATCGCAGGTGGTGGTCGTTCCCCATCGCCATTGCTACCATATTCTACGGTCCCCGTGCAAGGAAACCCGCATGCAGTCGCGAACCCCTATTCTTTGGCTCTCGACACACTTCCTTCCCCATTCCCCCTCGCTCTGCCTCTCAAGGAACCTCCTCCAAGACGAGGCGGTAAAGCTTCAGCACCAACCCAACAGAATCAGTCAGGTGGAGGTGGTGCCCGAGGAAATCTTGATGGCGGCCTTCTTCCAATCATAGGCACAGGCGCTTCAACAGGCTTAGGGAAGAGCTTGAGTGGTTTGACAAGCGCGCGGGATATTGACATTGAAGCCGATCTGCTTGAACTAAGAAGAGGAGCCCGGCGAAAGCGTCAGGCCGCTGCAGGCTCAGCTCGTGTATAAGAGATTACCATTGGAATAATTTATGTTTCGTATACATGTATGTCTCAATTTAATATTCATTCCTCATCCGAAAACTCGAACTCGTCTCCGTTCTCGTCGAGTGCTGGTCCGAATCCCTTCGAATGCATTGGAGTGGGCTCTGGAGGTAAATTTCCAGTCTCGAGAAAACCCAAACATCCATGATTACAGCCGCGCCATAAAACTATCGACGACATAGCTAAGTGCTCGAGCAAAGAGAATGGGGCACGTATGCTTACTGGGAACGAACGCTTTTGGCGTATTTGCAACGGTAACCCCCGCAACTTCGCCAACCCATTCCACCCTTGTTTCTGATGGGGCATGGAAAACAAAATCCTTGCTTTCCATTTGAAACCGGACGTTTCTGATGGTCGCTGACGACTCGGAAACTCGACGATGGTACGGCGAGGGGCAATTGTTCAATCTCATATCGAACTCCGTGTGGTCGATTTGACTTGATCGGGCTCTACTATGACCTGTAGAGCCCCGTAAGATTGATTGCATGTGTACCGGGGTGTCAAGTGCGTCAATCTCAGCGAGAGATAACGCTCTTTCTATTCTGGTGGCTTGACCACCATCTGGCGCCAACAGGCATCGCAACGCAAGCTCCGTTAAAGGAGGTACAGCGAATTTACACGTCAGCGGTCCCAACAGTCTTTTGCCCCCCAAATTCACGAGCGTATCAGGTGGCCGGAGAAAGGGGTTTGGTTGCAAGTGTAATGTGCGAAGCCGAAGCTCTTGTATTTCCGCCGGGAGATAATTAATCTGATTATTGGCGACGTTTAACTCTCGAAGTGCTTTCAAAAAACGAATTGCAGGAGGCAGAGAAGTAAGCATATTCCCGCCTAGGGCACACAGTTCATCACAAACTCTCGATTCGATTGTAAAAAAACAACGTACGAAGACTGAGAACAACTAGCCGATCTAATTCGAAAAGCTCGCGGGGCAGCGACGTAATACGATTACTCATGAGATACAGCTCAAGTCCGTTATGGGTAGAGGATATCTCCAGCTTAGTTGGCATAAATCGCGACACAGCGGATGTGTCGGCACGCGCAAATGCCCGACGCGCAGGAGCTTTAGCTATGTCGATGGCAGGCAGAAGGGTGGAACCAGACAAAGGACGTTTAATCAGACCACTTAATGCAGGCGCCGTTGAGCTCTTTTTGAACTTCCTATCCGATGGCTTGCTTGAAGGGAATAATTCTCGTCTCGGGAGAATGACTAGATTTTTTAGATCTGAAATACAAGACGGGATATAGGTCAAATTGAAGAAACTGCGGCGCGTCATTTATACAATGCTTCACGTTCCAACCTAGACGCGTACCTCAGGTCAATCTTGGACTCGGCTTTGTCTATCGTATTGGCTATGACGGTTTCCCAACGAATACGTTCAGCTTGAGCAGCATTTCGCTGAACTGGCTGTGTGATCTTGGGAGAAACAATGGCAAGGACAGTCTTGTCAGACGACGACACAGGTGTGAATGAATATCGTTTCTGGTACGAGGGTGGATCGCGATTCGCCTTTGTTGATGCCGCTAGGGGGTGCGGAGAGGGGTGTCTATTAAGAAAACGCGTCGGGAGTGAAGGCTCGACAGTTTCGTCGTCCTCGCTGTCAGATGATGGTGGGGTCACCGGTGGAGAGGAAGAACATGTAGACATTGTTAGAAAATTAAGCGAGTGCATTTGAATCTTGCTTTATACTTTGTGAGCATGCCACAAGACTGGCGCGTCACGGTCACGTGAGCACTTGACAGGCGCTCGGTTGAGAGGACGGCCTTTTTGAAATTTCAAAGAGAAAACTACAACGGAAGGGGAGCGCACGGACACTTCTCTGAAAGACCATACACCCCGTTTGCAAGGAGTCGACCAAGTACAAGGTTTGGATTAAATTTGATGCTGTCATTCTTTCCCTATGATATTCACTGCTTGTATACGTCAGGGACCCGCATATGAGACGCTGCTAATGACGACCATCAATACGCAATTCCGCAACTTCAAGGAGCCATCAAGAGACCAGTTATTACGGATTTTTCTTTCAATTCCTACCGATGATATAAAGAGTCGTGATGCGCCAACTGAAGAACTCGAAAAGGTCGAAATTAATGCGGTATGCCCGAAAGCTTATCTGTCAGCCTGTAGAGAAGTTTATCTCTAACTTAGATCGTGAGCCTCGTAGATGAGAAAGAAGATTCATATGTAAGTTCTTTCTATATGTCTTTGCCTTGTAGCTCACACTTTTGAACAGTCTGGGAAATTGTATCTCTTACCGCCCTACCTGGCTTTTACCTCCCACGATCGGAAATCCGTCCGCTTCACATTCCCCTTATGTGTCATTCGACGGGTTGAAAGACTCAATTCACGTCCTGGAGTATTTGCCTTGAGTCTTGTGACATGGCATAACTTAAAGATCGTGAGTGATCAACCGAACGCCTGAACAAACGTATCGCATTTCACACGTTTGCACACTTTGCAGATCGTGCAACTACTAGGATTGCGCCCAACTGCCGATGTGTTTTGCACAGTTCTACGTAATGCCTTGAAGCAAGAGCTACAGAACGGCAATATGAAGTTGATGAAGACATTTGTCAGGACCTGTTATAGCGAACATCTAATTCCTGTATCTTCACACGTGGCAGACAACGAAAGGGAAGATGGTAGCCTTATCCCTGAAAGTGAAGGAGCGTCGACAAACGAAATCAAGTACCTTGGCGGTTTGGGTCTCAAGTTCAAGTTCCCTGGAGATGCCAAAAAGTACGCTTAGTCCACAGGTTGCCACGTCAGTCTTACTCACAGCCTCTTTTTCTCAGACTACGGGAAGCTTCAAAGATCAAACTCTGGACTACATACCTTCGGTGTTCGTCTTCCCTCATTCTGTCGTATCTGATCTCAGACTAACATTTTCCAGCTCATGGTCGTAACTTATCATTGCTTCGATATCCACAGGCAACTCGCTTAGTTCAAGTTGGTCTCCCAAACCGACTACGAGGCGAGATTTGGGAAACATTGTCGGGATCATTATATCTACGTTTCAGTAACCCTGGACTTTACGAGAAAATACTTAAAGATAACGAAGGCCTGATCAGTACCAGCACAGAAGAGATTGAGAAGGATCTTACTAGGAGTCTTCCTGAATATGCTGCTTATCAAACAGAAGAAGGCATTTCAACTTTACGACGTGTCCTTACGGCATATTCTTATAAGAATCCGGAACTTGGTTATTGTCAGGTTCGATATGCCGTTAGTCTAGCTTCAGTAACAACGCTAAGGACAGACAGGCTATGAACATATTAACTGCCGCTCTTTTGATGTAGGTAACAGCTTATCAGAAGTTCAATGTACTGATGACTATCTGCAGTTACATGTCTGAAGAACAAGCCTTTTGGCTATTAGAGGTTCTTTGTGACCGTCTACTTCCTGGCTACTACAGGTATGTCAAACATTCCGTCGATCAAGAACTATGTATTGAGAATCAACTCTAGTCAGTCCATGCATGGAACCCTACTGGACCAACGAGTGTTTGAATCGTTGGTTCATCGATGTCTTCCTATGATTTATGATCATTTCAACGTCGTAGACGTCCAGCTCAGTGTTGCGTCGCTTCCTTGGTTTTTAAGTTTATATATAAATAGCATGCCGCTGATATTTGCGTTCCGTATCGTGGATTGCTTCTTCTGCATGGGCCCGAAGGTTCTGTTCCAAGTCGCGTAAGTCAATTCATCTCAGTTCAGTTAGGCGATGTTAACAACCCTTGTAGTCTCGGTAACTTATATATCATTCTATTTAACATGCATGCGCTTATCAATCTCCATTAGCCATTCTGAAGATTAATGGTGAGGAGTTATTGCAGATCCAGGATGACGGCCAGTTTATCAAGTAAGGATAATCGGGTTGTATCCCCCTTAGGCTAATGTTCACTTCGTAAGCCTGATGAGAAACTACTTTGCATCTCTGGGAGAATCAGCGCACCCGAATTCGCTAGATCCAAGAACTCGGGCGATTACGCGCTTTCAAGAACTTCTTCTGGTTGCGTTTCGCGAGTTCTCTGTCATTACAGAAGACACTATTCACTCTGAACGCAAAAGATTCCGTTCTGAAATTATCACTGGAATCGAATCGTTTTCTAAACGAGCAGCAGTCCGAAATTTGCATACATTGGCGCGCTTCAATAAGGAGCAGGCTGGCAGGGTCTATGATGTTTTGTATAATGCTATCTATGTGGAACCGCCACCTCCTCAAAGCCTTCCTGTCGTAACCTCGTCTGAGGAGACTATTGAACGCTTTGAGACACGGATTGGACTGAAGACATTTAAAGTGTTCCTGAGCGATATTGCTACCTGGGCTAGAGACGAATCCATTGTTTCCAACGGATTTCAAGTAAGATTCACCATCTTTCGAACATGACTATCTCAAACTCTTTTTTTGCTTTCACAGGAACGAATTGATAGACGAATGGCCGAACACGAGCTTATTGATCGCCTGTTTTTCTTTTGGGATTTCTCCCGGAGAGGTGCGCTATCTTTCCAGGTAGGTCCGACCATTGTGTCGTGTGCCAATCTTTAACTTATTGGGTGCCAATTTGGCAAGGACATCATTACTGGTCTAGATACGATTGTTTTCAGTGATTTAATGGAAGCCATAGAATGGTTTTTCAATCTCCACGACAAAGATAAAGATGGATTTTTATCCAAGGATGAGGTTCTCCAGCTATCCGAATCACTTCTAGTGAGTGTATAAAGAATTAACCTTTCATTCGTCAGTGCTTGAGCATTCTGCTTAGTTCATTTTCCGCCATGAACATGGTGACGGTTACTTGGGCGCTGTCAGTCGGTTTATGACAAACGCCTTTGAATACGGAGACGAAATGATTCAGCAACCAACCCATCCACTAAACACGAGTGGAACATCCATTGACCCCTCTGAAATTGGGACTAATCAACCTTATCTCAATCTAGCTACGTGAGTTCCTTGCTAGTGATACATCGTTCATCAATTTTTATCATTGCTTCGGCTTTTTCTCTTTATTTTTCTTTTTCACTTTTATAGTTTTCGCATGGTCGTCCTAGCGGATGAACTGTTAGAATCTTTTTTCGATACGGATCTGGCAGCTTCATTCCAGATAAACACGACAACGGACGATCAGTCACTTCAACAGCTGAAGACCGGCTTCTTGGGCGGACTTTTGTCAACCTTTGTCACCGATGACAACAGAAAGATTTTGAATAAGCTTTCAGATGAAGTCGGAAAGACTATTGGAAAACATCAGGTATGGCATCGGCTCCGCGACGCGAATGAATGATCTTGAATGAAACTCTCTAACTCTTTAGGTTACATACCGACCGTCCATCGGGAAAACTCGACCTCTACAAGAGCCTGAAAATTGGGAACCTTTACTGGCGGCATCGTCTCGTAGTGTTCGGTCATCACCCACAACACCCACATTACGACCATCAACGTCTACCACCACTTTGAACACGGTTACTTCGGATACCAGCTTACCACCTGCAAAGCTACCTGAACTTATTCAAGTCGCAAATGCAGCGGCGCAAATAAGGCCAGCGTTTGCCATTGATGAGGCCAGAGATGATGAAGGAGAGGATCTCGATGATGATACTAAAGCCGAAGATGACGCCAATGTGATGGATGAAGTATGTGTCTTCGTATCCTTTTTCTCTGTGTTTTTTTTGTTGCTTCTTTTTCGGGCATTTCGGGCATGTGCTAACATGGAGTTTCAGGTGGATGCCTTCCTTCAAGCTCACGATTCAGGCTTGTCCGAAGCGGATAAAGAAGTGGCGAAAGAACTATTGACCGCATCACCTATGAAATAGCTAAATATCGACATGAAAACATACAATTTGTATTTATTTTCGTATTATATGGATCACGGAGTAAAAAAAACGATGTTTGCATATTTTGATTTTGGGGGTATTTCTTTCCCTTGTCGAACCCGGATTGTGTCGTTAGATTCTTACATGCCAACAGGTAAATGATAAATTTTATGTAACGTATACATATGCCGCACGTACGTCATAGAATGTGAGTGAATATTAGCTTCAAACTCTTCAAATCAACAAAGGTAACAAGTAATACAAGCAGGTGCGATTCTGCGTTTATTTCATTCAAAGTACGACAAAGCTGGAGATCTCGGCACGTTGCGGTAGGACGTGTTCCTCGAGCAACCGAGGAAATACACGAGGCCTCAACCACATGTTTATTGCACCCAACGTGTTTGTGAAGTACAAGCGAATTTTTTTAGAGCAATTATGAAGAAAGAAACAAAGAGAATACCTAATTAAAAATAATATACCAATAATATATTACATTCTTGCGGATGATAGTTGTGATTTTTGGTCGAATTTCACTATGATTTCTCTCCTCCCTGCGTACGAGGGGAGAATACAAGTCTGATATCAGTTGGAGTTAAAGACGACCCTAACCAGCATCGCAAAAGTGCGTCTCTTTGTTTCTCGAACGGCATGTTTAACAAATGGGGCGGAAGTTCGAGTTTGATGTGTCGGAGAAGATTGGACATGATTCCTATAATTTGAGCCTGGCCCGCTCGTTGACCGATGCATGAACGTGATCCGGCTGAAAATGCCAGAAATGCATCACGAGGCCATCGATAATCTGGTGTGTCGATAAACCGTTCCGGACGGAAATCACTTGCGTCGTGACCCCACCACACAGCTATTTTTTGTGAAACACAAACACATGAAAAAGAAAATGGCGAGAAAAATATTTGCGAAGCGGCTTACGATTGGAATTACACCCCATGATGTCCATGAGCTTCATACGTATATGCGTGAGATCTCTCAAGTACTAGCGCGACCAACGTTTCTCACTCACCACGACGCTCCCTTTGGGTACGGCATATGTCACCGGGTCGTATCCCCCATAGCCTCTGGAATGAATAATTGTGTCCTGCATGGCGACTTTTGGCAAACGAGGTGCGACGGGGAAGTGACGAAGGCTTTCGCGAATAACCGCCAGCGTGTATTCCTACCACCCACGAAAAAAGTCGAAAATAAATGTGATTGCATTGGGTAATAAGAAGAAGAAGAAAAAACACACGAATTTCGCGAAATCTTCAGAAAATGTCTGGACTTTTACGTCAGTCACGGTGCAAGACAAATAAAAAAAGTTTTTATCATACCTCCGCCCCATAGAGCGCATCTTCTTCGGTAGGCCATACACTCATTATCTCCCTGTACACTTTGTCTTGCACCTCAGGGTATAAAGCTAAATGAGCGAAAATAAACGACAGTGTATTCGCCGAAGTTTCTAAGGTCCCCTCGGATCAGTCGTTTTGTCTCAAAGTGCCTATGTGAATGAATCAACGTACCATGGCCTGCTAGAAGGAAAATCTGTTGACACAGGGAAAAAAACTGTATCAGACGTTCATTAATTGTACATGAAAAAAATAGAAGCATACATAAACATTAGATAAAAGCTCCTGGTCCGTTAGCCGTTTTGATGGATCCTTTTGGAGGGTATTCGCGGCAACCAGTTTTCTCAGAAGATTACTGTGATACAAATCGTCCGATTTCTCAATGTCAATTTCTTCTTCATTTGCAAAAGTCAAACGAGTTTCTTGAATCATCTGCTTAAAATGTTTCTCCAGTTCCTCGTATGATCTCGTCATTCGGGACAAATACTTTTGAAAAGAAGGGATGGGTATCGTGTATGCTACACGAGGGATTGCCCATTTGGGAATCATATTTTCGCAAGCAGTTTGAAGGGAAACTCCAAATGGTTGTGTGAATCCTGGAAGTGTAACGTCTTCAGAATCTTCACCATATGATAAGCGTCGCCCGAACGAGCCTGCGGACATCGCAGCCTAGTTTGATTTTTTTTACATAAGAAAAATTGCCTCGCAAAGAAACCTCTTACCAGCACAAGCTATAACCATAATCAGGAAACGGAGTTAATTTTAAAACTTGAGGATATCTTTACCTTTCGAAGAAAAACTGGGATATCGACCGCTTCAGGTGAATTTGCAGCTTTTAAAAACTCTGCAGATTCTCGCGCAACATAACACGACTCTTTCCACATTAATTGGCAATGTGCCTTTAGAAACCGATTAAATTTTAGTCGAGCGTTCAAAAAAATGATGATCGTCGTCGACGCTAACCTCACTAAATGCAGCGCGGGCTGCCTCGCGTTGTCTCTTCCACAATGCCGTACTAGAGCCTGTGAAAAAAAAACACAAACAAAGCGGCCATTAAGCGTCCAAAAACATATGCCCACAAGATGAGTCTCACAAGTTACTCACCAACGATATTATTCCCATAGACATTAAGAACTCGATAGGTTTGAGGATCTTTCTCGTAAATTCCTGTCCTATCAGACGCCACTTGTTTGACAACCTCGGGATCAGCCACGAAGAATATAGTTCGAGGGGTCACCAATGACGCCGCGGGGAGGACCATCAATTTAGCCTTGGCGTAAGGCCAGAATCCAGCACGGAGAGTTCCTATTCTGCCTGGCCACGGATTGGCCCATAGGAATCCTGTATTGTGGGAAGGGTCGACGGCGATAAGATAAGTTCCGCGACTGTCATAGTGAGGGGCGGACCATCGTCTTTTGAGAACAAAACAAGAAAGCGCAATGTATTGACTTACCCTCCTTGTCGAAATGCTTTAACACGAACCCAAACGAAATGACAGACAAAAGTGAAGGAGATTACAGAAAGAGCGACAAAGTTGAAGTCATGTGAGGGCAGAGTAGTAGACACAGGAGACACGGGTTTAGCAGAAGGAGACATTCTTTTGTCGATTTGGAGGGTGGAACCGCTGAAGATTTTTGTTATATAATGAATTCTCGAGGGTGAGAGAACCTGAGCACCGCTAGGAACGCAGGGTATTTAAGGCTGCGGTCTATAATATAATATTTATTGAGGAAATTCTTTAAGGAGATTAGTAATGCGGTGAATGCAATATTTGCTGGATGCGGTATGCAGGGCGACTGGCGATTGAAGGAAGAGGGGTATGTATGGCGTAGGCTGTAAAATCATTTTGCCAGGGGTGAACCCATCTTGAAGACATGCGTAAGCAGTAATTTCTGAGAAATAAAAATAACAGAACCGACGAGAATGTGCTGGAGACAGCGGTTAAAAAAACGAGATAGGAAGTAACACTGGACGTCTCACAGTACCAGAGATGCGCCCTGTGAGAGGAGCACGAGTATCAAGCATCCACCTCCTTAATTGGTTCTAGTAGCATATTCTTGGAATTTAGGCTCCTGATCTCGATTCCTGTCGCCTCGTTTTTAGTAACACTAGTTTGACGGGAGATAAGGGCGATGTGAGAGTTTTCTCCAAGAAAGCCACTGGCAAGATCGAAAGGAAGTCAAAAAGGTACTTGGGGTAGTGATAGGCTCTCATGGCAGGGACAATCTTTTTTTTGTTTCAAAACATGCGAGCGTTCGGCGAGCTCCTCGTGGCTAATGGCCGACGACTAAAACGTTCCCGAACGGTACCAATCAGAAATGCGCCATAGTCTCTGCCAGTGGGACCAACTGAGCGTCGTTCACAGTTATTCCGGTGCCTAGAGTATCTAATTAACCGAGCCGATTGTCCCTCAAACTGGGCTTAGTGCTGGGAAAGTCCGTTCACTGCTACTAATACATAGTGGTCTAAAAACAGCTTGAGGTTGTTCGGTGTGGGGAATATGAAAAGCAATCACGAACTGTTCTGCATCTTAATCTACTGAGAATTCTCGGTCTATTCGCTGCGGTTGTTTTGGATTTTTCCATGCCTGCGGACAATGGGTTCGTTTCGGTTGCGACGTATGTATGTTGTCCCGGAGAGGCAACCCTGACGGGTACCTCGAGAAAGCCCCGAGCCTTGCTTTAACTTGACCATATTGTCTAACCTAAGTTGGTATAAAATAATTAATGTATGAGACGTTTCCAAGCTTCTGCGTTCTTTCCAGTTGGATATCGTCGATACGGCCTCCCTACCTGCAGTGTTACGCACGTCAATATGAGTCAAATCACATTTCAAACAATCGATATGGAAAGCTGCACGGTGAATTCGAGCTCATTTATCTCTCAATGGTCTTCTGAACAAAAATGGAAAAGGTTCCCGTGTCCTGTGATCTTTGCAGGTTGCCGGGCTGCTGCGTTCAGGCTCAGCGAGATGACGTTCTGCATTCAGGATGACGGACTTTGCTCTATATTTGGATAGCAGCGTACAGTAACGTACATTAATAAGTACACAATGGTTGTAATCTCTCACCGGGTTGGATCAATTATGGAAAATATCAGGGTAAGATGAGGTTGGACAGGGCAATATACAAGCTGCATCATAGGTGATTTCAGAATTCTAGGTTCTTGGCTGTTTTTAAGTGAAAATGCCGTTTCAGATATTGGATTTAAGGGATTCAATCGGGTTTCAGTGTATTAACATTGCATTTGCCTCGGCGTACAGCGTATCAGGTGGTGTGAGTGAAAACGGGAAAGGTCCAAGGGTTGCGGAATTGAGTCAATTGACGGAGTCTGAGTACTGAGTACTTGAGTGACGTCGCGTTACAATGGCAATGGCGAGTCAAACATTACACAACAACGGAGAACTTAGCGATAAGTAAAACCAGGGGACCTACTTGAAACAGCTTCAAGAATTGCCAGGGCCCAGTTCGAGAAGCATATCTGACAGCCAAGAAGAGAGTCATTGCTTTAGGCTTGGTAATTAGAAGAGCACTAGTAACATGTAACATAGTACATACATACATTGCATCCAAACGAACTTCCCGAGTTTTGTATCTGAAAGCCACCAGCAGATGTGATTCATCAAGTCGAAGTGCGCAATAGGCTTAATTACTAGTCCAATCCGAGGGCTTTGGGGAACACGGCCTAATTAATGTTGCCACTCCAATGTACTCGTACTCCGGGTCCGGGCAATATATCATAGACACTGTCTGGGCAAGCAGGTTCAGGCCTCAGGATTACATACTTACAAGCTAAAAAGCTCGGCAGAACAAGCCTAGTCGGTGATCGGAGTACGAAACCAATCCACCCGAAAGTCACGACGTCACAGGAATATTACTTTCACTCGTTTATGACATTCTACAATCTCTCGGCTTCAACATTCCCCCTTCACACCTTCCGAACAAGCCTATCATCCCGAAATGTCGCAGAAAGACTATTCGCACCAACTTTTAGTTCCATCAAATTTCTAACTTCAGCCCCAACGGTCGAAAGCATCCCACTAAATCTCAAGTCATCCCCCGAGGTAATGCTCCACATCTTTTCTTCACTTGAAATAAATTAGACTTACTAATTACAGTGTGATTAAGGTCGTTTTTATCGGTACATAACTCTCGCTCATTTCACTGCGAAACCATTCTATTTCAAAGCAAGTTCCTTAATTTTTTTTTCTTTCGTTCAGGCCGAGCAAATGTCGGAAAGAGCACGCTAATCAACTATATATGTGGCAACAAAGACTTGGCCATAAGCAGTAAAAAGCCTGTATGTCAATTTTTTTAGCTTTTTTTTTCCTTGTTTTTTCCTTGGCCGATTTACCAAACCGGAATGCAACGCGATGCATGCAGGGTCGAACACAAGCCCTTAATTTCTTTGGTCTCCAGAGACTAAGCAATACGTCCTTACGACATGACTTGATTCTCGTTGACGCACCTGGATATGGTCAGAGAGGACGAGCAGAATGGGGAGAGTTATTCGATCATTATATCCGAACCCGAGACACGTACGTTACCCATTCAAATTTAGAAGACTCTCACAATTTCACCCTTTGTCTCACTCCTCAGACTACGCTGTATATACATCCTAATCAACGCCCAACACGGGGTAACAGAACACGACAAACTGATGCTCCGCTTTCTCCATTCAGAATCAGCCGGCCGGCCATTCAAAATTCAACCCATCATCACCAAAACGGACAAAATGCAAGTCCCAAAACTAACGCAAATATGTCTTCAAGCACAAAATATTCTTCGGGATCTAAGTCCGAACTCGCTTCCTCCAATATTTGCTGCTGGCGGATCGAGAGATAAAAAACGTTTCGGTCGTATTGAAATTCGATCGTCTATCGTAGAGCAATGCGGGGTAGCAGATAAGAAAATGTCAAAAGCGGCAATAGATTTAAGTAGTATAGACTAATCTTTTATTCTTATTGTATACGTGCGTGTAATGAATGAGGAGTTATAATGTTTGAATACAAAAGGTGAGAAATACACGAAAACGAAAGAAATGGGTAAATGGTAAATGTAATAATGGGGTTATGAGATATGACTAGCGTAGATATGCATCATTGATAAAATACACAAGAAAATGAAAAAGTCCAATAAGAACAAGGAAAGCTTGATTCACCAGTTCACCAGTTCACCGCAGTCTATAAGCCTGCCGTATCTTCTCCATCCGCTGTGATAAATTGAGACTATCCTGGTCTTCGACAAAATCAGACTGCTGTTCTCCGGATACCCCCGATACAGATGCTGAACCCGAAAGTCCGTTCTCAGAGAGACCCAATGGCTCGTAGATAACCTGAACAGACGGGTGCTGTTCGACAGGACTTCCTAGCCTGCGAGTTCCCGTCAAAGCTCGTGGACGGCCCTTTTGAGGCGAAACAGAGCGTTCGGAGCGCAGCGATACATGTGCATGCCCGTGGTTGTGGTTGTGGTGGTCGTTCATGTTCAGAAGCGATGGTAAAGATATCGATGGGGCAGCGTAAAAACCCCCTCCTTGCGCATGCGCATGCACATTGGCATTAGACTGTCGTCTTTTCTTCCGACGATCTATCGGCACTCGTAAACCCGTGAGCTGACCATCGGAATTATTATTATTGTTGTGTTCATCTTCCCAACCATCCAAACCATCATCCACAACACCATCCTCATTATTCTTATCATCATCGTTCATAATCACCACCTCCTTTCCAAGTGCTCTCTGACCCTCCTCAATGAGCCTTCGTATTTTATCGTCCATAGACTCAATCTAAAAACAAGCTCATAATGAATACCCACGCTCGCGAGGATCAAGAAAAAGTAAACCATACTTGTACATCAAATTCGTCTCGATTATCATCATCAGCACCACCAGCATCCGGTTCATTTACAAAGTACGACGACGACGACATCGCCTGGGAAGGAGAAAGCCCACGCCTGGGAGAAGGCGATGCAGGAGTCGCGCGATACCGTGCTGTTGCTCTTGCCGCTCTACGCGTTTTACTAGCCCGAGAAGATTTGGGTGTGCGAGGTATTGAACCGGGTATTGGTGATGCCCGACGTGGTGGTTCAACGGGTATGGATTTTATTTTAGGCTGTGACCGTAAAATTAAGAAGCCCTTCCAAGGCGCTGCTAAACTTCAATCACGTACTGCAATGGCGTGTACCCAATCTTCTTGTTCGTATGGAGGTGGAGGATGATCATGGTCGACGATGACTTCATCAGGTGTGCCCGGATTGGGATTTTGTTTCGACGACGACAACGATGATGATCCTCTATCTCTCCACCTATGAATGAAAACATGTAAACACGAAATTTTTGGAAGTATCAAAATCCGAGCTATACTCACATACGATAGGCAGACATTCCAACAGCCGTACCAATCAGGGCCGCGCTTAACGCTGTACTCAGAATAGAATCTGCAATCGTTTTCCGTCTTTTGGCTGGAGGAGGGGTGTCTGAAATCATCTAGAGTCAACGACGGAGAATGAAAGGTAGAAAACAAAAGGAAAAGGAATAAACCGGATAAATAGAAGGATATAATTCAGTATATGTGTATATGTATGAGAACAATGCGTGAGAGACGCTGTCATCGGGAAGAAGTAAGCTCATTGTACCGATACCGATACCAATACCGATGTGGCTTTATAGCTAGTACTCAATAGCGGCAATAGTCCATCCGGTTGATAAAACAACCAAAGATAAACAAACACTACGCCGGTAGGAAAAAGAGGAACAAAAAACCACCAACCTTGATAATCATACGATCCACCTTCACGCACTTGCGAATTCGCAGCTTCGACATATCGTGATGGTGTATCGAGCCATCCATTCGTCGACGCAGCTGAGCTCAGAGGAGCACTCGGAGAACTAGATGACGGCGCCCATCCTCTTTTTCTCGATAACGGCGTCGGGGCTGGTGTTGAACCACTCTGAGCATCGGCATCAGCCTCGTCCGCAAAGACACGTTGTGGCGGTGCCGGAAGCCTTCGCATCCCGTTCACGTTTGGTGATTCAGTACCGGCGGTGGCGATACCAGTGGCACCGCTCCGAAGACTACTATTTCGTCGCTGTTCACGTTCAACCCTCTCAACGCTCTCAGTAGCCTGATGTTGAGCCGTAAAAGGATTGAAAAGATGACTACCGATGTTAAACGTGAATTTGAACATTTCTTGACATTTAAATACGGTGTACTGATAATTTCAAAACGGACGGAGAACAAAAAGCGGAATGCCTTTCAAGTTCGAGAATTGTGATGATGGTGGTGGCAATGATGATGATGACGATGATGATAATAAGTTGTGAAACGAATAAGTTGAATATATAAATGGATGTGATGGTGTCGGTGAATGAGGAGTTGCTCGGCGAAGTCGAGTTCCTTTGTGCCAGGAAGTCGAACGAGAGACGCGTTCTTTCGAGTTTCTGACTCGGAAAAGAAGGTCACGTGGCTGAGACGGATATGTACCGGTGGTCCGCACGGCGTAGACTCGGTGGGTGGTCCGGCAACAGAAATTAGGCACAAACTCACCTTAATTATGCTGCAGATTTTCTGCTGTGTATATAGGCTTGACGCTTGAGAACATTGTGAAGAATCAACTAGTCACTGCCAGCTTGTATACAAATTCCTTGGAAATAATCAACTTATCTAAGCAATTAGTGTTTAATGTTTATGGACCGAGTCCAGCAATTATAGACAGCAAGCAAATAGATATTTAAATCACTATATCATACACGTTTATCCAACTTTCTCCTAATCTCTAAATCCACATCGCTTTCCGTTATGCCCGCTTCCACTTTGGGCCCTTTCCTTCAAGACTCTGAGCCACTCCTCTAAGAATGTCCTCCAACGGAGCATTTTCTGAGTGAAACCCACGAACACGAAACCACACGATTGCTAGTGTCGCAACTAGCGGTTATGATATAGATAGAACTTGTTATTTAGTGCTTGAAATATAGAGCTTTATATACAAAATTATAAATATGAAAAAGGTGAAAACTAACTACCGGGATTTATAATATTTTACTAAGACTTAACTAATGCGTCGTCGCCGACGACGCAATATTAATTTGACTGTTAGCCGGTGACTCCGATACCAACAGCTAGACAGTCGAAATTTGGAAAACAAGTTTCAGGCTTCAGGATCCGCGGACTAAAACTTATACATTATTCACAAATATTCGTGTCCGACTCATATACAAACGAGTGAATTTGCGAATACTAGAAATGTTATAATTTAAACTCAGATTGGGTTCCAGAATGTACAACCAAAAAAAGGTTCGAGACTCTTTCTAATAAATTTAAGACTCGTACACACCTTTTATTTCACATCGGATATGCAGTTTCTCATAAGCTGGTGTTCTTGACAGAAAGGGATGAAGCTAAAATCGACCGCAAACAAGTCAACATCCTCCATCCTGCCAAAGAATTAAAAACATTCACAAAATTGTATTCTGTCCATCGCGATAAGGCATGATAGTAGTAGTGAATTTCCGACTACCATAGGTGATATAATTTAAACTCAGATTGGGCTCCAAATGCCCCAGATCGAATGACACAGATGGAAGAGGAATAGAGTCCGATAATACAGATTAGTGAGACAATGGCACAAATAAAAAAAGTTACAATCCTAGGGACGGGCGCTAGGGAGCTATGCTAGCAGGAGTTCTTCACTTGACAATCCCCGCCTATAAAGCACGAATTGCTTAGTAGGATTAAGAGAGAAATGATACAGGACCACATACGGGAATTGGAATTCGCAAACAGTAAAATTCCCCACGATGATCGTGAAGAGTTGTGTGCTTGTTCCACCCACCAGGACAACGCCACTGATATTGGGTGTGGTCTTCCTCCCGTGGCGTCACGTAGACATAGTTAACGGTGATCTTGACTTCCCGTTTTTGCATCTTAATTTTCTGCGCTTTTAGTCAGTCTACGTTTCTTGTTTAGCATTGATACATCTTTACCTTTCCATCTTCGGCGTTCATCTCGATGGTTCCGAAGGAGCTCTTAAGAGACTTGACTATCCTTCGGATGGATGCGTAACCTTCACGGGATCCACCGTGCGTGGGGGAGGTCGACATTTGGAACACCCACAGGATTAATCCCATGTCGTCAGGTGTTCGTCGTTCAACAAGAAATGAATCAAAAAGGGGGAAGTTTGACCTTTCTGGAACATAATATGCCTTGTCTGTGAGATTCGTAAATCCTTCGGCTTGGAAAGTTACCAGGTTCCGATCACCACCAGGAAGCTGTGAGCGCTCTCCTGCAGTATCCTTCTGAAAGTCGATGTCCAGGACGGGAGCATCAACCGACAGATCACCACGCATCTTGACGAGAACAAGATCTTGTCGCGCGTTGGTACACAAGACCCGGTTTGCGATGTGCTCGTGGATCCAGGACGCGAGTGTGCTGGACTGCGGGGAACTCCGAAACAATTTGAAAGTTTCTACGAGCCGTTCATCTTTTTCCTTCTCGAGTTTCTTGGTCATCTCACGAGCGATCTGGACACTTCGGTAATCAATTGTCCAGTCTTCTCGTATGCGTTCATAAGCAAATTTGGGGTTGATTCCGGATGGTGTAACAGGATTGACGGCTATGATGCGGTGTGATACTGTCTGGTGGGGGAAGACGGTGTTCGCTTGAAACGCCTTGCTGAGTTCTTGAAGGTGCTCGTAAGTGACGGAGGCGATGGCTCTGTCCCGTTTCTGGTCAGCTGACTGTGGGCGGAAGATGGTTTCGAACACATCTCTCGCTATTGAACCCGTATGTTGCACTGCAGCGTGAACAAGTACCTTAAGGGCACCATCAATCGTCGTCATATCGACCTTGAATATCTTATCTTCCTCTTCTTCAACTTCTATTGCGGCTTCAGTAGAACCTTCGTCAATCTTAAGTTCATGAAGGAGACGCGCTTTCTTCTCTTTCCATTGAGCTAACACGTCTAGCGCCACCCGCAATCCCGGTTTGATGTCTTCATTTCTCTTAGGGCACGTCAAGAGGGGTTCCAGGGATTCTTTGAATTCCTCATACATGAACTGAAGGCGAAACCTAGTCATGTTTGATCAGCGATAAAGATGGGTCTATGATGAAATGCATACGCTTTGTTTAACTCAGTCTCTTCCCATAGGGGGAGACCCCACAAAGCAGCGTTTCGGACCTTGGCCCACGTTTTGAAGCGGTTAGGGTTAGGGGATGATGCTTGTATAGGGAAGACACCCCTTCCCGCAACTAATCGATGGCTTGGTTCCGACGTCGACATGTCATGATCGATGAGCACAAATAAGAACGGCCGGTGTTCTTTGGAATATGTCACTGGTCTCCCAGTAGGGAAAGAAACCAGGTTGAATTCCGCGGATGTGAACGATACACGGCCGTCGTAGAAAAGAAACACATCATTGTTGATGGCAAAAGCAACTGGCTGACGTTTCTTGATCAAGCGAATGAGGGCATACCAGAGGAAGTAGGTCTTTCCTGGACGACTGGGTCATTACATGTAGCTCCCCGCAAGAAGCTATACCACTCACCAATTCCAGGCTGGCCGGTAACTACGACTCCCGTACCTGGGTCATCAAACGCCCGCTGCCATACATGATCAAACATCGTCTTATAAGCCTCCCTGACGATGAATTGTTCAGGTATACGAGCAATACCAGGTATTTGACCAATGTAAACTTCATGTTCCAACTCAGCTGAAGTAGAATTACGCCAACGTTTGTAGAACTCTCGAATATCTGGAGTTGCCTCCCCCCACTTTTGCTGACTTTCTTTATCCCACATCCATCGCTGAAGATCTAAAGTGTCTGAGAGAATGGACGTAGGGTAATAAAAAGTTTCTTACCTGCGTTCTTGTCTGCGAGCTCTTCAAATTCCGACATGAGTACGAAACGACCGCGACTGGGGATGTGTCCCGTGAGATACACGGGCGTCAATCTGTTCAGACTCCGACTAGACAGAGGGTGGTCACACAGCACGTTATGTATAACCGGAGCGGTGAACAGTCGATTGCTACACGCCCAAGCAGAAAAAGTACAATTTCGAGGCAATTTAATTACCTTAAAATCTTGTACTGAATTTGTGATAGAATTGCACTTTTTTAGTACTGATTTGGTGGTTTCGCCACTTAGAAATTTCTCCAGTAAATCACTGGAAAACTTTTAATTCCGCACAGGGTCTGTGACTTGAGAATCGGCACGGCAAAAATTATTGGGCACGGGGATATTAGACGAGGAGATAGAGAGAATAAAAGAGGATCGTGTATTACTAATAATTAGCTTGACTTTAAATACAAAAAGAAAATTATTATGTTGAGACATATTTTAGAGAGCGAAAATTATGAATATAAGACAGAAATAAAATAAAGAAATATTATTGGCTGCCACCTGCAATCCGCGGATTCGTGTATTAGCTAATGGCAGTGTTACTTTTCAACAAAAATAATTCCGTTAAATGTATGTGACTGTAAAGTCATAGACAAAAAAAAATGACCATAAAGAGAACTGAACCAACACCATAACAATGAACCTAGCCCCACACTTAACCATTAAACCACAGCACCCAATGTAAGCCTTGTCCATCATACTAATTTGAAAGCATGATCAGAAGAAACTGACCACTCCTTTCATGCTATGTCACAGAGCCATTTCATCAGCATCACATTGTTAAGTACCGATACTCGGGTATCAATGACGAATGTATATATGTTAGAATTCGTATCTAGTAATAATACAAGTGTCACCATGTTGTCGTAGAGTGTGATCTCAACCTGAGTGGGTTGTACCACGACAGTCCTCTGAACGTTAGCTCTACTTGTCTTGACGACACTCAGGAACTTCAAGTCTTTGAAGAATATCGTTGAGCTGAAGCTCTAGAAAGTCTAGAATGATCTGTAGGAATTGATTGTCGACAAGGAAGCAGAAAAAAAGGAGATGAAAGAAGTAACGGATCCAATGCCAGAACGGTGTTGTCACTACGAACAGTTTAGACTTAAAGCATTTGGCAATGACAGAAGCATTAATGAAGAAGGAAGACTATATTGAGATATTGAACTAGGTTCGATATTAAGTCTAAAGAGAAGTCTAGCTACAATGTATAGAAGGCTTTATATACAAGTATGCTAGAGGTTTGAATCTCAGTTCAAAATAGATAACGAACTTGAGAATGTATATATGTCATAGCAATTTGTGAGTATCATAAGTGTATGCAGGGTCAGTTTGCCATGTGGCAAACATGAGGTAACAAGAACAAAGGGAAAACACATACAAGGACCTACAACTGTCATAGATGATCTCATGCGCAGTTTGGAACTAGAATGTAGACTGAAGGTCTATCTGCGGCTTACTGTAAGTCCTAAGAAGACATTGTCATCTAGGACTTTGTAAAATGGCAACGAAGTCTAGTAAGACTTCCGGTCATAGCATCTGCGATGTGATTGTGATAAGACTTCTGGTTGTAGTGTCTGCGATGTGATTGTGATAAGATAATGTTTAGATACGATAAGATAAGGCAATAAGATAAGGAATCCGTATTGCTAGTGATGTCATGAATTCGGATCATGACAGTACTGGTTTCATTCCCATCGGTCCTGGGTTGAGCTTAGCTGTTTTCATCATTTCTGTCATGACCCAAATTCATGACACTTTAGCAATACAAATCAACAACAATATTACCTATTATTATCATATTTTACCCACATCTTATTAATAATGTTGCTTCACAGGTGTTACAACCAGAAGTTGTCAGGGTACACTAGCATCGTCCCCTTATTTTTCTACATTTATCTTCAGTTCTGGTCTATTTTATTTATTTCCATATTTCTCGTATTCTATCCCATCTCTTGCATTTCCCTCTCCTTCCATATTCCCATTTTTCCTCCAACGGGCGCTGAGTGCCCGTTCTCATCAGAGCCATGGCCTAGGCCCCGGCTAAAAGTCTGGGACCAGTGCGTATCTGCGCCCAGTCCATGAACCAAAGGCCGCGTGTGGCCTTCACCGTTTTTCATAGTATATAGTTAGTAGCCCTAGAGGAGGGATCCCTAAGTTTGTTCTCTTAGGATCCCCTCCCTCTAGGTGAGTTAGTATTATTCCTAGAATATATCTTGCTTAGGATCCCCTCCCTCTAGTCTGAGAGAGTAGCCCTGACAGAAGTCTCGCCAGACTTCATTGTCATTCTACCATGCCCTAGATGCCATCATCTTCCTAGGACTTACAGTAAGCCACAGATAGACCTTATGTCTATATTCTAGTCCCTAACTGCACATAAGATCATCTATGACAACTGTGAGTCATCATAGGCATTTCCTTTGTTCTTATTGCCTCATATTTGTCACATGTGTCATGCTCTGCATGCTACACCTTCCTAATCTGGAAGTCTGATCCTGTCAGGGTACGCTAGTGTCATCCCATTCTTTTCCTCCGTTTATCTTCAGTTCTGGTTTATTTTATTCATTTCCATATTTCTCATATTTCATCCCATCTCTTGCTTTCCCCTCTCCTTCCGTATTCCCATTTTTTCCCTTCAACAGGCACTGAGCGTCCATTCCCATCAGAGCCATGGCCTAGGCCCCAGCTAAAAGTCCAGGACCGGTGTGTATCCGTGCCTAGTCCATGAACTGAAGGCCGTGTATGACCTGCACCATTTTTCATAGTATATAGTTGTTGGTATCGGAGTCGCCAGCTAACAGTCAAATTAATATTGTGTTGTCGGCAACAATGCATTAGTTAGGTCTTAGTAAAATATTATAAATCCCGGTAGTTAGTTTTCACCTTTTCATATTTATAATTTTGTATATAAAGCTCTATATTTCGAGCACTAAATAATAAGTTCTATCTAAACCATAACCGCTAGTTGCAATAATAGTTAGTAGCCCTAGAGGAGGGATCCCTAAGTTTGTTCTCTTAGGATCCCCTCTGTCATGCCCCACGTGCCCCGTAGTCTAAATCCGGACATATCCGAACTCCGTACTCTATTCTGTCCCACTCCCCCGATTCCGCACTCCACGTTCTTGTCCGTACCCCGTATCACAGAATTTCCTTATGGGGAATTCTGTCCTGTGCACTTAGTAACAAGGTACCTAGATTATATTATCATCATCTTGGCTCGCATTAGTCAGTTTCCACCTTTCCTTATTTGTTGTTATCCCCATTTCCGTAGTTCCGCTCCTTCCTGTATTTAAACCCCAGCTCCCCAGCTGTGGATCCTCAGTCTGAATATAATCAGTTTAATCAGTTACTCTCTCATCTCCAGTCCGTCTCGTACTCTTAATCTGTATTGCATAGTTGGCTCGGACTTAACGTTCGAGTCAACTCGTACTTATCATTCACGTCGTCTTCGACGATGTGGACTAGTACTCCATCATCGTATCACATGTCGTCGGACTTGTACGTACTTGCGTACTTCCTCGTATTCCGAAATCGAGGGATATTGTAAGCTGGGCGAGTGGGCGCAACATATAAGTTGAAGCCAAGTCCCTCATCCTGTACTTCAGTACTCCATCTCCCGTCTGACCCCGTGGTCCGGACTTCTTCGGAACTATCTGGAATAGCTTCGGGCCACTGTACATAACACCCTCCCTCTAGGTGAGTTAGTATTTCTACCAAATACATTTTACTTAGGATCCCCTCCCTCTAGTCTGAGTGAGTAGCCCTGACAATGAGACAGTACACATAAAAGGTGAAACCAATACCGTCGCTGACGGGCTCTCTCGGTACTTCGAAGAAGATAAAGAGGATGAACAGCACCCTCCAGAAGTGTATGTGAACGCGGACTCATGTTTAGACCCCAACGGAGACCAACTCCCGACAGAGCGACGGGAGGAACTAAGAATCAACACCACCAGACAATTGAGGTCTCCAGAGAAGGTGAAGGGAAAGGCTAAGGAAAGAAACCCTCCAGAGGAGGAAATGCCTGAACTTACAACGATAGAACAGGATGACAATGACATCCTAGCACTTAGTGCCAAACACAACAGAACATCATTAAAAGTCAAAGTCAAGGGCTTTGAAGGAATAATCCTGCTAATTCAGCATGGATACAAGAAGGACTCAGTCTTTAAACTGATCCTGGAAAAACCAAATGACTATAAGGCATTTAGAATAAGGGATCAACTGATCCTTACGAAAAACCAATTCCACCGCAATGTGGTGTGCATCCCCCATAGTGTATTATACTCGGGGAGGAGGCTGACTGAAATAATAATCAGCGAAGCCCATCAAATAGTGGGACACTTCAGACGCTACAAAACGTCCAATTACATCAGACAAGTGTACTGGTGGAAAATAATGGCAGAGGACATCGACACATTCTGCAAGTCATGCAGAACTTGTCAAATGACAAAAGGAGAAAACCAGCTCCCTAGTGGTCTATTAAAGATGCTACCAATTCCCACTAGACCATGGGAATTGGTGGGAATGGACTTTATTGGTTCATTACCCATGTCCAACAAGTGCAACTTCTTATATGTTGTAATCGACAGATTGACATCAATGGTATGTCTAATACCAACCACAATGAGGTTGACTGCAAAAGAAACAGTGTGGCTGTATCTTAGTGAAGTCATACGACTTCATGAAGTCCCAGACTCCATAGTAAGTAATTGGGACACCCGATTTACCTCTAAGTTCTGGCAAGAACTTCAACGTCTAATGGGAACTAAGCTCCTCATGCTGATGGCCTTCCATTCACAAATGGATGGAGCAACAGAACAAGCCAATTGCTCGATTGGCCAAATACTACATTCTGTAATATGGGACAATCAGACAGACTGGGCTGAACAGATCCCAATGGTAGAATTTGCTATCAATAGCAGCACCAGTGAAACCACTGGATTCGCCTCATTTAAATTGAACTATGGGTACCTCCCCAGCTTGGGGAAGCGGCTAAATACAGACACCAAATACAAAGGTGTCAAACACTTCGCATTACAAGCGAAATGGAGTCTCATGGTAGCACATGATGCAATAATCGCGAATCATGTAAAGCAAACACATAGTGCAAATAAGAATTGACGCTGATGCATAAGGGCAGAAGCTAAGCAGAGAGCTTCAGGGAATCAGTGAATATGTGTCTCCCTCAAAACAAAGGGGGAGCCAAAGCTGATCTTATTCTAGTGTAAAAAGAATCTTTATATACATTTTTGATTATAAGTCTATAATGCAAATTCGGAGTTTAGTATTTGAAAGATGGGAGGGATTTATGGGATCATGGGCCTTGTGGTCAATTCATCGAGCATATCTCTGGGGCAGCAGGCACCACTACCATCCTCCTTGATCATAACAAGGTCAAGAATGCCGTCTTCAAGGTGTTTCTATTACTCAAGCATGACTTTCGTCACCTCAAAGAAGACCTTCATGATGTGAAGGGTGATTATCATGCGGTTGTCAACAACCTAGAGTCTGTCCAGCAGATGATAGATGACCTGAGGGCTCAGGTCACCAGGTTAGAACGCAGGGGCCATACTGGCCCAGACACATTGTCGACAATGACGCCTCAAAAATGCACCTGTGATAACTTGATGGGCACTCACTGCCACCCCATTTCCATCGATGATGAGGAAGACGACGATGATGACGACTTTGAATTGTATTCGGATGACGGGCTGTGTCAGGGCTACTCACTCAGACTAGAGGGAGGGGATCCTAAGTAAAATGTATTTGGTAGAAATACTAACTCACCTAGAGGGAGGGGATCCTGAGAGAACAAACTTAGGGATCCTTCCTCTAGGGCTACTAACTATATACTATGAAAAAACAGCAAAGGCCATACGCAGCCTTTGGTTCATGGACTGGGCACGGATATGCGCCGGTCCCGGACTTTTAGCCGGGGCCTAGGCCATGGCTCTGATGGGAACGGGCGCTCAGTGCCCATTGGAGGGAAAGAAGGGAATACGGAAGGAAGGGGGAATGCAGGAAATGGGATAAAATACGAGAAATAAGGAAATGAATAAGATAAATCAGAACCGAAGATAAACGAAGGAAAATAAGGGGACGACGCTAGCGTACCCTGACAGGCTGCACATCGCCCATGCCTATTCACCGTCTGTCAGGGCTACTCACTCAGACTAGAGGGAGGGGATCCTAAGTAAGATATATTTTGGGAAAGATACTAACTCACCTAGAGGGAGGGGATCCTAAGAGAACAAACTTAGGGATCCCTCCTCTAGGGCTACTAACTATATACTATGAAAAATGGCAAAGGTCATACGTGGCCTTTGGTTCATGGACTGGGCGCGGATACGCGCCGGTCCCGGGCTTTAGCCAGGGCCTAGGCCATGGCTCTGATGGGAACAGGCGCTCAGCACCTATTGAAGGGAAAAATGGAAATACAGAAGGAGAGGGAAATGCAAGAGATGGGATAAAATGCGAGAAATATGGAAATGAATAAAATAGACCAGAACTGAAGATAAACAGAGGAAAAGAAGGGAATGATGCTAGCATACCCTGACACCATCCAGGCCACCACCTGATGTGTTCTCACTCGCATTCGGGGAGGCTGTTGCCTCCTTATCTGCAGCAGGGTTTGCCATGGTCCCAACGGGATCATCTGTTCATACAGACCTTTGTACGAAGAACCAGCATCTAAACAACAAGCCCTGGCCCTTCTACGAGTCAGGCTATGACTCCACCGTCAAAGATGGTGTGTCATTAGTCCCCAACATGCCAGACCCTGTGGCATGGTACAATACCTGTAGCCTGGACAATCCCAGGTTCGTCGCCAAAGGCACAAGATTGTGGGTGCAACACCCCACCTATCAATCCCCTGACAACAAGGGGATTCATATGAGGATCTCATATGCGTGGTGTATGTGGTCCAAGTGCGTAAAAGCACAAAGGTGTGCAGAGCACGTCAGAACTGTCCCTACTAATACGATGGTGTTCACCTTTGACAGGGAGATGATACACCCTGAGATCAAGTGAATGCTTGAGAATTGGCACAGGGACCCTGGCCAAATCCCTCCCTATGTTCATCTTTGCACAAACAGGTCACTCAACAGTGATAATGTGGAAGTCATTGCCTGGCTATGATGTGTAGCCAAGGACCGTGATGTCCGTTTCTGGTTCCTCAATGTTGCACAAGAAGTGTGCAGTGACCCACAGCTCACACTGTGGCATAGCATTCTCAGTGAGAATGCCAATCATCTCCTATCTCTGTCTACCACCCTGATGGATGGGTATAGGCAGGCCTTCAGTGCCCCTGATGCTGCATCCGTCACTCAGGAGAACGTGATAAAAGCCATGTACTGAAATGGTGCTACTACTGACCGTGTTCAGTCAATGATAGCACCTTTGTTGGCTCGACTTGCCAGTGGCGAGCTCAATAACTACATCGCCAAAGGCGAGAGCAATGATCCAAGGGGCGGCCTTGAAAAAGGGCATGTACCAATGTCGCCACCGCTGGCCCCTCTGTCCCTTCGAATGAGGGACCCTCTTCAGTAGAGGCAAGCACCTCTAGAACCAACCCCGCTGAGGAGTCCAATGTGGGGAACAACCTTGATCATCCAATGACAGACGAAGAATTATCACAACCTCCAGAGGAGGTTCCCCTCTTTTATGATGCCGACAAGCCCCCTCCAGGTGACACCGACATGGAGGTGGACTATGGCCCATCTGCGTAGCAACCCAATGGGATTACCCATCTTGACTTGATGGGTTAAGTCAGCGGGGGAAGATGTAATGGATTTGTTGCATAAGCACTCGAAGGCAGTAGCCTTCGTACAGTAATTATTCTAAGTGCTAAACGCTATCGCGCTTAGCCAATAACGCGCGACATCGTCGCACCTTAACTAGCTGTAGTTACTTATGTAATAATGAAATGTATATAAGGTGGTTAGTAAGAAGCGCCAACAGCACTTCTCACTTCGCCACCACTTCTCTTTACTTTGAAATACAGTCACTTGAACTGTCTGAGTAAAGGCCGGTGGCCTTCTGAGATAAGAACTAAAATGTAACAAAAACGTTACACGGTCCCACTCTGAATATGTCCTATTTGCTGTCACTGTACTTGGGAAATATCCCATATTACTGGGGCTACCTTGATTCAAGGCCCACAACCTGGTGATTGACTATACTGCTGGAGAGGTAGAACTGATGCATTGTAGTCCCCAATGTTGTTCCTGTGCACCCAGCTGGCCTTCGGGTCGTCGCACTAAATGTTCCTTTCAACAGATCTGAATGTCTGCAGATGTGAAGCTTGATAATACCAAGGCTGAAGATCCTGACATGTCTGATCTGGCAGACATGGAAGACGAGCTCCAACTGGAAGATGGCAATCGACTCTTTAGTATTTCAATGGTTGACACTAGACCCGAGGTCCATCATGTTGGTGCAACTGAGACCATTTTACAGAGACTTGCCCAAGCTCACACCAAGAACTCAGATACTCCAGTCCCCAAGGGTTTTCGTAATATTGTGCCTGAACAATTCCATGACTTCGATGACATCTTTTCCAAAGAATCCTTTGATTCACTACCAATGTCAAAGAAATGGGATCACCCAATAGAACTCGTCTCAGGTTCAGAGCCCAAATCCAGTAAGATCTACCTGCTGTCACCGAAGGAACAGGCTGAGTTGGATGTGTTTCTAGAGGAAAACCTCAAATCAGGACAGATCTGACTTTTGAAGTCGCCAATGGCCTCACTGGTCTTCTTTATCAAAAAGAAGGATGGCTCCCTTTGTCTCATTCAAGATTACCGGGCTCTGAACGTGATGATGATCAAGAACCGCTATCCATTGCCCTTTATTCCGGAACTCGTCAATAAGTTGCAGGGTGCCCACTACTTCACAAAGCTTGATGTTCGATGGGACTACAACAATGTGCGGATAAAGGAAGGCAATGAGTGGAAGGCTGTGTTTTGTACTAACAGAGGCCTTTTCGAACCTTTGGTGATGTTTTTCAGCCTTACTAACAGTCCAGCCACCTTCCAGACAATGATGAACGAAATCTTTGAGGACATGATCTCAGAAGGTGTCATTGCCATGTATATTGACGATATCCTCATCTATACACGAGACTTGGAGGAATACCATTGTTGTTAAGTTCCCGAGGTTACTGAAGATACTGGACTTCGGTTAACTCGGCAGACTTGCAGAACCAATGTCACAGACGATTGGTATACTGAGCAGGCTTCAACTTATATGTTGTACCACTCACTTGTATGTGCTCAGCAATTTATTTCGCAATGATCCGCGGATTAGCGGATATATCAGTCAGAGGTTTGGGATAGGGTTCAGAGTGAGTCCAGATTTAGTGGTCAGATATTAGAGACGAAAGAATCAAACAAGAATAGCCATGAGTCAGATGACTAGTTTGATTTCAGAACTGAGGAACTAGATACATGATTTGGGGTTATTTATACTATGGGAATGTACTAGTTTGTCAGCACTGATAAAAGTGGTTTAACAATAAATGCAATTCAGATTACAATAAGACAATAAGACTAAAACAGGAATGAGTAGATTTGGAATACAATCAGTTATTGTATTCTAATTCGGGTATTTTTGGATTTAATGGATTATTTCAGAGCAAATATAAGCATGACGAATGTGACATAAATTTCATAATCTTCGGAGTCGTAATTCGGAGTAATATCAGATCAGTGGGTTTATTGGTAGATCTGGATCTTGACAGTCATATTACTCAATGCGTACTTGAACGGCTTCATGAGCACCAGCTATACCTTAAGACAGAGAAATGCGAGTTCTGCCAGACTAAGATTGAGTATCTTGGGATGGTCATATCTGAGAACACTGTCAAAATGGATCCTGTGAAGGTCTCGGGTGTCAGAGACTGGCCTGTCCCGAGAAATGTCACTGAAGTTCAATCCTTCCTCAGTTTTGCTAACTTCTATCGTCATTTCATCAAAGACTTCTCTCGTATCACACTCCCAATGTTCGGTCTGACCAAAAAGGACACTTTGTTCATCTGGTCCAACAATTGTCAGCAAGCCTTCGATGCACTCAAGCTCTCAATCACTTCGGCTCCCATCTTGCTCATCCCAGACCCTGCTAAACCCTACAAGGTTGAGGCAGACAGCTCTGACTTTGCTTCTGGTGCAGTTCTCTCACAGCTATCAGACGAGGATAGTAAATGGCACCCTGTCGCGTTCTTCTCAAAAGCCCTGAGCCCTGTAGAATGCAACTATGAGATTCATGACAAGGAAATGCTGGCAATAATTCGAGCCTTAGAAGTATGGCAACACTTTCTTGAAGGCACAAGTCACCCCATCGACATTTGCACTGACTATAAGAACTTAGAGTACTTTATGACCACTTGCAACCTCAATCATTGGCAAGCTCGGTGGTCAGTCTATCTTGCTCGATTCGACTTCACCCTCCAGCACATCCCAGGTAAGTCAATGGGGAAGCCCAACAGCCTCTCCCGACATGAAGATCATGGATCGGGAAAGGACAATAACCAAGGGATCACCCTTATCTGACTCAAGATGTTTGTGATCAATGCCCTGCAAACATTCCATATCCAAGGAGAAGAGGAAGACTTCCTACATCAGATCCACAAGGCCAATCGAGAAGGCAAGCATGAGAATAGCATCTCCAAAGCTGTCACTTCTCTTTGAGCTCTCGGTGGTCGTTCGGTCCATACTAGCAAATGGTCTGAAGATCAGGACATTCTCTACTACTGTGGTAAGATCTACATTCCCAATGTCGAGGATCTGTGATGAGAGATTGTTGCACGTCATCATGATACCAAAGTTGGTGATCACCCTAGTCATTTTAAAACTCTTGAACTGGTCTCTCGAACCTTTTGGTGGCTGGGTGTGTCTCGGTACATCCAACGGTATGTTGAAGCCTGCGATCTCTGCTTGCGTATGAAAATAGCTTGCCACGCACCTTTTGGCAAGTTACATCCTACCGAGACACCACACTGTCCTTGGGAGTTTATATCTGTCGATTTTATTATTGAACTCTCAGAATCTAATGGGTATGACACGATCCTCTCTGTAGTAGATTCGCTAACCAAACAAGTTCATTTCATTCCCACATTCACCACCATTGACACATCTGGTCTTGTGAGTCTATATCTGCAACATGTGTGGAAGTTGCATAGTCTCCCTGACAAAATCATTTCCGACAGAGGGCCACAGTTTGTGGCATGCTTCATGAAGGAACTCTCTCGACTCCTTGGCATTCAACTCGTCACATCCACAGCCTACCATTCCCAAACTGATGGTCAGACTGAGAGAGTTAATGTGGAAGTTGAACAGTACCTCCGACTCTTCACCTCAGAACAACAGAATGACTGGGATAGGCTACTTCCCATGGCCAAGTTCATATACAACAACCGCGTACACTTGGTGATGCAAGTGACACCTTTTGAGTTGGACACGGGCCGTCAACCACATATGGGCTTCAAACCTCATATCCCCGAATCAAAAATTGAGTCTGTCAATGAGTTCAAAGACTGTATGTCATCGACTATTGAAGAAGCCAGAGCTACTATCATCAAGGCCAAGGACGACATGGCCAAGTACTATGATCGTAAACAACTCCCAACTCCCAAGTATAAGATTGGTGACAAGGTCTACCTTGATGCTAGTGACATTTGCACTACCAGGCCTTCTGCGAAGTTATCCCATTGCTTCCTAGGGCCTTTTCCTATAGCAGCAAGAGTCGGCTCTCATTCATATCATCTACTCCTATCCAAATCAATGTCACAGCTCCACCCAGTCTTTCATGTCATGAAGTTATGTCCGAGAACAGAAGATACCATCCCAGGTCATTGTTCTCGAGTCCCTCCTCCTCCCGAGATTTGTGATGATGGAGAACATTATGTCATGGAAGAGGTCTTAGATAGTCAAGTCCAACAGAGCAAACTCGAATTTAAGGTTTGTTGGGAAGGTTATGGTCCGGAGCATGATCAATGGGTACCAGAGAAGGACCTTGCAGCCCCTGATCTCTTGGGTAAATTCTATCAAGAGCATTCTGATGCACTACGTGCGATAAATGGTCTGTTGTTCTGTCCATGGCCAATCTGACCTTGGGAGAGACTGCAGGCATTGGGTTGATGCCTGGTTGAAGGGGGGGATGGTGTCAGGGTACACTAGCGTCGTCCCTTTCCTTTCCTCCATTTATCTTCAGTTCTGGTCTATTTTATTCATTTCCATATTTCTCGTATTTTATCCCATCTCTTGCTTTTCCCTCTCCTTCCATATTCCCATTTTTCCCTTCAACAGGTGCTGAGCGCCCATTCCCATCAGAGCCATGGCCTAGGCCCCGGCTAAAAGTCCAGGACCAGCGCATATCCGCACCTAGTCCATGAACCGAAGGCCACATATGACCTTCGCTGTTTTTCATAGTATATAGTTAGTAGCCCTAGAGGAGGGATCTCTAAGTTTGTTCTCTTAGGATCCCCTCCCTCTAGGTGAGTTAGTATTTTTCCCAAAATATATTTACTTGGGATCCCCTCCCTCTAGTCTGAGTGAGTAGCCCTGACATCATCCACATTTACAATTAGAAACCCTACTTCTTCCCCAGACACCCAAGATTCTTCCCCAGAAGATGTTATCCCTCCATTATTTTGCTATACTGTTGCGCACAAAAATAGTGTACAAGGAGAAATAGCAGGAATTGATACTTCAGGCTTAGTACTACCCAAGCTGGAAATAACCAATACTTGCATAGCCCGTCTGTTGTATATGCACTAAGGTTGGGTTCCATATGACAATTATTAAGGCTGTATTGCCTTTAAACTTAGTTTTTCTTGGTGTTTACATTTTGCTATATATTTCTCCCTTATTTTACATTTTAATCACTCAGCGAAACCCTTTTCTTTCTCTTAAATTCCAATCCCCAGACCATGCATTCATTTTTCCACATGGTTTTACCTCGTTTTGTTCACATTTAGATTACAAGTGTTCCATTTTTCACTTGGACACTAAGCTACCCTTGTATATAAAAATACATGGTTTTAAGACCAACAATATCATTGAATTCCTCAGTTTTGTATCGCAGCTTTTCCCTCAATCTGAAATTGAGCAAATAAGCTTTATTTCTACTCCTCTATATTTACAATTCATATCCTATACTATTTTCCTCAACTTATACTTACCACTTGGTTCTCTTTCCTTCCTGTTTGCTCCTGTTGTGCATGTATCAATACTCATGATAGTCCTCATACTCATGATCTGGATATCAAGACTACTTTGTTCACTTATTATTCCCCAACACCTATCCTCCAAATTGACCTGTCAGGGCTACTCACTCAGACTAGAGGGAGGGGATCCTAAGTAAATATATTTTGGGAAAAATACTAACTCACCTAGAGGGAGGGGATCCTAAGAGAACAAACTTAGGGATCCCTCCTCTAGGGCTACTAACTATATACTATGAAAAACGGCGAAGGTCGCACATGACTCTTGGTTTGTGGACTGGGTGCAGATACATGCCGGTCCCGGACTTTTAGCCGGGGCCTAGGCCATGGCTCTGATGGGAATGGGTGCTCAGCACCTGTTGAAGAGAAGAACGGGAATATGGAAGGAAAGAGGAAGACAAGGGATGGGATAAAATATGAGAAATGTGGAAATGAATAGAATAGACAGGGATCAAAGATAAACGGAAGAAAAGAAAGGGACGACACTAGTGTACCCTGACATGACTCCATGACTCTTCTCCTAGTCTACTTGTACAAGGTTCTCAGAAGTATCCATAAATGTTGAAGTTCAGATATCGTACATTCCTTCTTGGCATTCGGAAGAGAAGTTTACATCAAGAAGGAATTAAGATGGTTTACAGTAACTCATGTTTATTCTATGCCAGAATCAGCCTTACAAGATTCATACCATGTCTGGTTAATAACACAAGTTGGATTAGAATACATGATAATGGTTCTGGAGGTTCCTAGTTGATAGATCCTATCATCATGCAATCACCAACTGGTCTTAGGATTCTATCAACCTGCCAATCCCCTTCCCAAAGAACTAACAAACTCATTGTCTAACTATAATTCACCTCCCCAATCTATGACTTCTTCCGAATTAACAATACACCCACCTTGATATCAACAAAAAATACGCACACTTTGATGTATTTGTTCTGGATTCTGTCATGATCTGAATTCATGACATCACTAGCGATACAGATTCCTTATTTTATTTCCTTATCATATCATATCTAAATGTTATCTTATCACAATTGCTTCGCAGATGCTATGACTGGAAGTCTTGCCAGACTTCATCGCCGTTTCACAAAGTCCTAGACGCTGTTGTCTTCCTAGGACTTACAGTAAGCCACGGATAGACCTTCAGTCTACATTCTAGTTTCAAACCGCACATGAGATCACCTATGACGGTTGTAGGTCCTTGTATGTGTTTTCCCTTTGTTCTTATTGCCTCATATTTGCCACATGGCAAACTGACCCTGCATATACTTATGATACTCATGAATTGTTATGACATGTATATGTTCTCAAGTTCATTATCTGTTTCAAACTGAGATTCAAACCTCTAGCACACTTGTATATAAAGCCTTCTATACATTGTAGCTAGACTTCTCTTTAGACTTAATATCGAACCTAGTTCGATATCTCAATATAGTCTTTCCTATTCATTAATGCTTCAATCATTTCCAAACACTTTAAATCCAAACCGTCTGTAGCGATAACGCTGTTCCGGTGTTGGATCCACTACTTCTTTAATCTCCTTTTTTTCTGCTTCCTTGTCGACAATCTATTCCTACAGATCATTTTAGATTTTCTAGAACTTCAGCTCAACAATATTCTTTGAAGACTTGAAGGTCCTGAGCATCATCAAGACAAGTAGAGCTAACACTCAGAGAACTGCCGTAGTACAACCCACTCAGGTTGAGACCACGCTCTATGACAACCTGGTGACATTTGTATTAATAGAGGATGTCAGAGTAGGTCGTTTCAAGGCTGTTTTGCTGTCTGTTTTGCTGCCTGTTTCGAGATGTTGGGAATACCTCGGGAATACCACTTATCCCCTTTTAACTCTGAACACCCCTGCTGCCCATCTGTTTCGATGACTGTTTCATGCGCCGTTTCACCTATGCATTGTACAGTTGCTCAAAAAAATTTTATATGATTTATTAAAGAAATATTTCTAGAAATTCTCCTTAAAAATTCATCCCTGACCGAGAATGACCGATGGGTGAAATGGTGTCATGCTCCGCGTGCCACACCTTCCTTATTTGGAAGTCCGATCCCATTCCGCTTATTTCTGTACTCACCCCATATCTCCATAGTAATCTCATCCCATACTTGTCAGTACTCTGTCCAGACTTCAAGTCTGTCACCTTCCTTATGGGGAAACCGGCTCCTGACTCTTAGTAATAAGGAATGAAGATTTTATAATCATCACCCCTAGCTGTGTACAACCATATGCTACCTTTCCTTATTTATTCTTATCCCCATTCCCGTAGTTCCGTTCCCTCTTGTATTTAAACCCCCAGTTTCCAGCTATGGATCCCTAGTCGGAATATCAGCTTTATTAGTCTCATCTCGTACTCTCTAAGTCCCTGCCACTCTGAAATTGAGGGATATATAAAGCTGGGCGAGTGGGTGCAGCTTATAAGCTGAAGTTGAGTCCCTTGTCCTATACTTCCGTATTCCATCTCCCGCCTGTCCCCAGCAGTCCGGACTTTCTCAGAGACATCTGGGATAGTCCCGGACCGCCGTACGTAACAAACGGACAGCAAAATGGCCTTGAAATGACCTACTCTGACATCCCCTAATATTAGATATGAACTCTAACATATATACATTTGTCATTGATACCTGAGTATTGGTACTTAACAGGATGCATATCCTATGGACTTAGGCATAAGTCCATTATGCTACGATGCACAACTTAGCACATGCACTATGTAGAATGATTATGTAATAGTATGTAGGTGCCATACACCATGTAAATACTGCTAGGTGGTAAAGGCGCTGGTAGCCTTTTGTCATGTATTTCATGATTTCCTCCCTTATCTACCCAAAAACAAGTATTTCCTTTATTCTTTTTTTAGTTCCTGCTTATTTTAATAATCCTTTATTTGTAATATATCTTATCTTTCAGGAACAGTCAGATAACTTAGTTCTAGGAACCCTTTTATTTTCTTATCATCTCTCTCCACTTCCCTGTCTCACTATAATTTTCCCTGATCCACTATTATTCATTCGCTTCCTTTTTAAATAATTTCTTATCTTTCACATGATGTTTCTCTTACTAATGTTTAGAGCTATTTGTACTTGCTCAAGGTGTATAAATAGGGGCTCATTTCTCTTGTAAATAATCTATCTTGTAACTACTGTTGTGCACCAAAGTGCTTACCAATCAAATTGGTCCTTTTTCCTCTTATCTTTTTCTATTCTCAAGGACTTAGTAATAAGTCTCTATCTATCTCTACTAATTTGAACTTAATTCTTAAGTTCAAATCTTCCTTCAAGAGTCTCACCTTCAATAACAGGACTTTTAGTTGCTAAACAATTCCTAAACAAAACTCCATTATATTTTATTAGGAGCTAAACCTATTCTAAAGCTAAAACAAATACCTTACATTGTCCTAGACATCCTAGAGCTTCATCTCAGCTATATCTGAAGAAGGCTTGAAGGTCCTGAACATTGAAAGGATTAGTAGAACTAATCATTGAAGAGGACTGTCATGACACAATGTTAAGTACTGATACTCAGGTATCGATGATGAATGTATATACATTAGAGTTCATATTTAATATTAATACAAACATCACTGGGTTATCATAGAGTGCAGTCTCAACCTGAGTGGGTTGTACCATGACAGTCCTCTGAACATTAGCTCTACTTGTCTTGATGATGCTCAGGACCTTCAAGTCTTTGAAGAATGTCATTGAGCCGAAGTTCTAGAAAATCTAAAATGATCTGTAGGAATAGATTGTCAACAAGGAAGCAGAAAAAAAGAAGTAGTAGATCCAACGCCAGAACAGCGTTATCGCTACAGACGGTTTGGATTTAAAGTGTTTGGAAATGACTGAAGCAGTAATGAATAGGAAAGACTATATTGAGATATCGAACTAGGTTCGATATTAAGTCTAAAGAGAAGTCTAGCTACAATGTATAGAAAGCTTTATATACAAGTATGCTAGAGGTTTGAGTCTCAGTTCAAAATAGATAACAAACTTGAGATTGTATACATGTCATAGCAATTCGTGAGTATCATAAGTATATGCAGGGTCGGTTTGCCATATGGCAAACATGAGGCAACAAGAACAAAGGGAGAATACATATAAGGACCTACAACCATCATAGGTGATCTCATGCGCGGTTTGAAACTAGAATGTAGACTGAAGGTCTATCCGTGGCTTACTGTAAGTCCTAGGAAGATGTTGGCATCTAGGACTTTGTGAAATGGCAATGAAGTCTGGCAAGACTTCCAGTCATAGCATCTGCGATGCGATTGTGATAAGATAATGCTTAAATACGATAAGATAAGGAAATAGGATAAAGAATCCATGTCGCTAGTGATGTCATGAATTCAGATCATGACACACAACCCACTCAGGTTGAGGTTGTGCTCTACGCTGTCGCGCACCAAAATCTTCCTAATAAGGAAACATTCTGATTTTTGGTTCAAAGCGGAGTTTCAAACTACCAAAAACTTAACCGATACACCACAGCCTCTCGAAATCAAAACCCTTACAAAAAATGGCCGCATTTTCATTTCACTATACATCATCAATCTCTTTGCCCATTCCAGCATCTCCCACCGAGTCATTACCCCCCTCCGACGATGAATCTATATCACCTTTTCGTTTTTCACCTTCCAGTCCAAGGACATACGATTTGGATCTGCATACGACTCTTTATATCTATAGTTCCCAATATGCGAGTCTCGACATCGACGAAGAAACATACCTCCCGAAGTTCCCTCCACCTCTTATTATTCATCAATGCAGAAGTTCAGATTTGGTTCACCCCGGTCTCATGTTTGGAGAAAAGGTTTATATCGAGGAACGATTAGACTGGTTTACAATTATCAACGTCTATTCTACACCCGAATCAGCCATTAAAGACTCATATCGGATTTGGTTAGTGACACAAGAAGGGTTCGAATTTACATTCCTGGTTCTAGATGTGCCAAGTCGTTGGGTTGTCATGAAAAACATAAAAACGCAAAAACATAGCCCATATAGACCAGCCAATCTTGTTCCTGTAGATCCTCAAATGTCTCGTTTTTCACCCCATTCGCCAGAACCAATATCTCTCCCCTCTTCTCCATCCAAACAATCCTTCCGAAAGATCCGATGTGTTTGCTCAAACCTTCTTGGATGAAATTAGGACAAAAGGCTTGATTAGGATAAGCGATTAGATTTGTATTTCATCTCCTTCTTTCTTTCTGGACATTTCATTAGCACTTAAAAATTTTGGTTAACTCATATCATCATGTCGGACAATAACAATACTCCTACTTCCCCTATTCCCCTTTTTCAACTCCCTTTCTTCCCTTTTGAATATCGTTCTTCTCTCAGATTCGGACCCAACCCTAATTTCCTCTCACGACTTCGTGTTTACAATACTCTTGTTTCTGAAATTGATGTCGACCCCTCCACAATGCTTCCGATTACTCCACAGCCACTAATGGAGATTACTATTCCTTATGACAATCTGGAGATAGGATATCCACGAGCTTTAACCCTGTACAAACGAACCAATGTCAATGTCATGGACGAATCGTATGAGTTTGTCGAGTTCCTTTCAACAAATCGTCAAGAAGAATCAATCTGGAGACTGGTCTTTCGTCATCAATTTCAAAGTTATACTCAATTCTTATTCATAGACGCACCCCTATCTGCCATCCCATCCCCTCCCGACTACTCTGTTGGAAATCAAACCCTCCCTTCCTATTCCGATCTCCAATCCAATCTCGTTCAAGATCTGATATTGTTAAGCGTTGCCATAGCCATTATTATTGTGCCACAGCCATGAAGAAGAAGATCTCGTCAACAAGAACCAGATCAGTAAGAAGTTTGGGATGGTAAGATTATAGTTTTGGGTAAGAGGTAGTGCGAGAAGTGCCAGATGGTAATTTTGGTAAAGCTATGCTGGGAATCCGGTTTCATCGTTTCTTTTGATCTCTTTTTGTTTCTCTTTTGTTTCAACATATTTCTCCTATTCCCCCTAACCACATATGCGATTCCCCTTTTTCTGTAATTGTATCCTCCATCGTTTTCTCCTTTTTCTTTTGTTTCTTTGTTCTCTTTTTGTTTCCTTTTGTTATCATGGCGAATGATGAGTGATCATTCTGCTTTCCTTTATGTTTCCAAATGGTATATATACTGCATGTAAATAATTGTAACAGCAGCAATCTACTGGAACGGTTGTCTCAAGTTTAGTTCAGTTTAAGTCAAGTTCAAGTCAAGTTTCGTCTCTAGTCTATTTCTACGCTCACGTCTATTTCTTTGGATTACTCTGAGTGAGGCCTTGGAGTATAAACTCAACGATTCGTATTGTCGTTGAAGCCTTACTAACTTTGAAACAGACTATCATCGCTGTATTATCGACGGCGTATTGACTCACCATTTTATCGCAACTCACATTTATCGTCCCCCTCACACACACACGATCTTAGGATCATCATTTTTTTGTTGTTGTTGGTTTTATATCGATGCACACACACTCACTAAATATCATATTATTCCCCCACCCTCCTCCTTACGAAATCAGCACCAGGACCCGCTCCACGGAGACTAGACGGCCTCAAACAAAATATCTTTGTAGTTTTTCCAATTGTATATAATAGCTACGACATTTAGCTATTATCTTCGGATCGTTACAACGCTCCCAGTGATGTTTGTACAGTTCTTCAATATGATTATTAACATCCATACAAGTGTCATTGATACCCAAGTATCAATACTTAACAGTATACCATTCTCTTTTTCTGTTTTCTTGTATTCACATTCCTTTTGCATTTGTTCCATTTCGCTTATTTTCTCATTTACTTCATTTCCATTCAATTCTTGTTTTCGACTTGTTCTCTCAAATTCGGTCTTCAACTGAATTCTTGTTATCACCATGGATCCCATGGGGATCAACTGAGTGCCTGTACTCACATATATGTAGTTGTTTTCCCTACTGAGTTGCCCTAACAGTGTGTCTCTGCTGTATCAGTGGAACTGTTACACACACTTCTCTCACAGTCTCCTTCCCATGTCCATAGGCCAAATGAGAATCAGCAACTCAAAGCAAAATGGCAGCTCTGGCTCTTTCATCAGTGTCCTTCCACTTTTGGAGTTTCTTCTGATTGTCATCTGTCAGTAAACTCAGCATAAGTGGTACTGGCTTGGGGATCTCTCCAGTAACATGCTTCCAGAGATTGATGTCTTCTTCAATCAAAAAAAGCCTCATCTTCTCACACCACCCATAATAATTGTCACTGGTAAGTTCCCAGATTTTGATTTTGAAAAGTGAGGTCAACATTGTGAGAATGAATGGATATTAAAGTGTTGACTTAGATATGACTTGACAGGGCCAGTAACCTTGTTGCTGAATAACATTTGGAGCAAAAAGAGAACTGTATTACAAATAAAGAAATAAAGCTTTATATACAAAAATAAATGTCCTGCTGAGTTAAAAAAGCTCATGCGTGAATAAGAGTAAAAAACACTCAGTGGCGAGACATTCGAGTCATGACTAATCGTGTTTCCTAAGCATTAGCGCCCAACATGCGATAATACAGATTGGTGAGACAATGGCACAAATAAAAAAACTTACAATCCTAGGGACGGGCGCTAGGGAGCTATGCTAGCAGGAGTTCTTCACCTGACAATCCCCGCCTATAAAGCACGAATTGCTTAGTAGGATTAAGAGAGAAATGATACAGGACCACATACGGGAATTGGAATTCGCAAACAGTAAAATTCCCCACGATGATCGTGAAGAGTTGTGTGCTTGTTCCACCCACCAGGACAACGCCACTGATATTGGGTGTGGTCTTCCTCCCGTGGCGTCACGTAGACATAGTTAACGGTGATCTTGACTTCCCGTTTTTGCATCTTAATTTTCTGCGCTTTTAGTCAGTCTACGTTTCTTGTTTAGCATTGATACATCTTTACCTTTCCATCTTCGGCGTTCATCTCGATGGTTCCGAAGGAGCTCTTAAGAGACTTGACTATCCTTCGGATGGATGCGTAACCTTCACGGGATCCACCGTGCGTGGGGGAGGTCGACATTTGGAACACCCACAGGATTAATCCCATGTCGTCAGGTGTTCGTCGTTCAACAAGAAATGAATCAAAAAGGGGGAAGTTTGACCTTTCTGGAACATAATATGCCTTGTCTGTGAGATTCGTAAATCCTTCGGCTTGGAAAGTTACCAGGTTCCGATCACCACCAGGAAGCTGTGAGCGCTCTCCTGCAGTATCCTTCTGAAAGTCGATGTCCAGGACGGGAGCATCAACCGACAGATCACCACGCATCTTGACGAGAACAAGATCTTGTCGCGCGTTGGTGCACAAGACCCGGTTTGCGATGTGCTCGTGGATCCAGGACGCGAGTGTGCTGGACTGCGGGGAACTCCGAAACAATTTGAAAGTTTCTACGAGCCGTTCATCTTTTTCCTTCTCGAGTTTCTTGGTCATCTCACGAGCGATCTGGACACTTCGGTAATCAATTGTCCAGTCTTCTCGTATGCGTCGATAAGCAAATTTGGGGTTGATTCCGGATGGTGTAACAGGATTGATGGCTATGATGCGGTGTGATACTGTCTGGTGGGGGAAGACGGTGTTCGCTTGAAACGCCTTGCTGAGTTCTTGAAGGTGCTCGTAAGTAACGGAGGCGATGGCTCCGTCCCGTTTCTGGTCAGCTGACTCTGGGCGGAAGATGGTTTCGAACACATCTCTCGCTATTGAACCCGTATGTTGCACTGCAGCGTGAACAAGTACCTTAAGGGCACCATCAATCGTCGTCATATCGACCTTGAATATCTTATCTTCCTCTTCTTCAACTTCTATTGCGGCTTCAGTAGAACCTTCGTCAATCTTAAGTTCATGAAGGAGACGCGCTTTCTTCTCTTTCCACTGAGCTAACACGTCTAGCGCTACCCACAATTCCGGTTTGATGTCTTCATTTCTCTTAGGGCACGTCAAGAGGGGTTCCAGGGATTCTTTGAATTCCTCATACATGAACTGAAGGCGAAACCTAGTCATGTTTGATCAGCGATAAAGATGGGTCTATGATGAAATGCATACGCTTTGTTTAACTCAGTCTCTTCCCATAGGGGGAGACCCCACAAAGCAGCGTTTCGGACCTTGGCCCACCGTTTGAAGCGGTCAGGGCTGGGGGATGATGCTTGTATAGGGAAGACACCCTTTCCCGCATGTAATCGATGGCTTGGTTCCGATGTCGGGGTGTCGTGATCGATGAGCACAAATAAGAACGGCCGGTGTTCTTTGGAATATGTCACTGGTCTCCCAGTAGGGAAAGAAACCAGGTTGAATTCCGCGGATGTGAACGATACACGGCCGTCGTAGAAAAGAAACACATCATTGTTGATGGCAAAAGCAACTGGCTGACGTTTCTTGATCAAGCGAATGAGGGCATACCAGAGGAAGTAGGTCTTTCCTGGACGACTGGGTCATTACATGTAGCTCCCCGCAAGAAGCTATACCACTCACCAATTCCAGGCTGGCCGGTAACTACGACTCCCGTACCTGGGTCATCAAACGCCCGCTGCCATACATGATCAAACATCGTCTTATAAGCCTCCCTGACGATGAATTGTTCAGGTATACGAGCAATACCAGGTATTTGACCAATGTAAACTTCATGTTCCAACTCAGCTGAAGTAGAATTACGCCAACGTTTGTAGAACTCTCGAATATCTGGAGTTGCCTCCCCCCACTTTTGCTGACTTTCTTTATCCCACATCCATCGCTGAAGATCTAAAGTGTCTGAGAGAATGGACGTAGGGTAATAAAAAGTTTCTTACCTGCGTTCTTGTCTGCGAGCTCTTCAAATTCCGACATGAGTACGAAACGACCGCGACTGGGGATGTGTCCCGTGAGATACACGGGCGTCAATCTGTTCAGACTCCGACTAGACAGAGGGTGGTCACACAGCACGTTATGTATAACCGGAGCGGTGAACAGTCGATTGCTACACGCCCAAGCAGAAAAAGTACAATTTCGAGGCAATTTAATTACCTTAAAATCTTGTACTGAATTTGTGATAGAATTGCACTTTTTTTAGTACTGATTTGGTGGTTTCGCCACTTAGAAATTTCTCCAGTAAATCACTGGAAAACTTTTAATTCCGCACAGGGTCTGTGACTTGAGAATCGGCACGGCAAAAATTATTGGGCACGGGGATATTAGACGAGGAGATAGAGAGAATAAAAGAGGATCGTGTATTACTAATAATTAGCTTGACTTTAAATACAAAAAGAAAATTATTATGTTGAGACATATTTTAGAGAGCGAAAATTATGAATATAAGACAGAAATAAAATAAAGAAATATTATTGGCTGCCACCTGCAATCCGCGGATTCGTGTGTTAGCTAATGGCAGCATTACTTTTCAGCAAAAATAATTCCGTTAAATGTATGTGACTGTAAAGTCATAGACAAAAAAAAATGACCATAAAGAGAACCGAACCAACACCATAACAATGAACCTAGCCCCACACTTAACCATTAAACCACAGCACCCAATGTAAGCCTTGTCCATCATACTAATTTGAAAGCATGATCAGAAGAAACTGACCACTCCTTTCATGCTGTGTCACAGAGCCATTTCATCAGCATCACGTACTGATTTCATTCCCATCAGTCCTGGGTTGAACTTAGCTGTTTTCATCATTTCCTACCTCCTTCATTTTCCATGGCCAGCTTCTCCTCTGAAGAAACACTCACACATCGCCCATTTACATGTGTGAAAGTTCAATTTGAAAATCCTTCTTGTGGAGTGAGTTATTTCTAAATGCTGCTGAAAAACATTTGGGCCATGAAACCCAGTGAAAACTTGTTGTGCTGTCATTGTGGAATTAAGGCTCCAATATGCCGTCGCACAAATTGCCCGAAGGAGGACAAAATGTGGATACAATAGCAGATGAAATTTCTGCTAGATTAGCGACTCATCTGCTGCTTTCCAGTTGATTGATCATTGCGTCTGCCTGTATCGCGTCCAGTATGCTTTCCCGCTTTGTATTGTTCAAATAATATTTATTATTTATTATTTATTATAATTTGGCTTATTTACATATGCTAAGCTATTGGAGCGATTTACCTTGTACACACTGGTATTGTTAAGTTTCCAAAGTTACCGAAGATACCGGACTTCGGTTAATTCAGGCAGACTCACAGGACCGATGTCACAGACAATCGGTGTACTGAGCAGGCTTCAACTTATGTGTTGTGCCACTTACTTGTACGTGCTCAGAGATTTGCTTTGCAACACTCCACGGATAGCAGATATATTGGTCAGAGGTTCGGACAGAGTTCGGAGTGAGTCCGGATTTAGCAGTCAGATTTTAGAGACGGTAGTATCAAACAAGAATAGTCACGAGTCAGATGACTAGTTTGATTTCAGAACTAAGGAACTAGATACATGATTCGGGGTTATTTATACTATGGGAATGTACTAGTTTGTCAGCACTGATAAAAGCGGTTTAACAATAAAACGCAATTCAGATTACAATAAAACAATAAGACTAAAACAGGAATGAGCGGATTTGGAATACAATCAGTTATTGTATTCTAATTCGGGTAATTCGGGTTTAACGGATTACTTCAGAGAAAACATAATCATAACGGATGTGACATAAGTTTCATAATCTTCGGAGTCGTAATTCGGAGTAATATCGGTCAGCAGGTTTATCGGCAGATCTGGGTCTTGACAGGTATAAACACCATATCTAGATGATAAGAGTCAGGAAGCATATCAGAAATAAATAAAAAAACACATACCAAGGCTTCCATGCATAGATACAGATACCGTGCAAGAGTGTCAAGCCTGCCAATCAGCTAAATCAAAGAGTAACAGACTTTGGAATTGCCATACCTTTTATAACAAACCCTAAATGCACGCATACTGTAGTCCCGACTGTTGTCAAAACAGCCTGATCCTATAGTATCAGCAGTCCAACTGCATATCATTGACCATGAAAACGTGTTGGTGAGACAGGTACCTTATTCTGACAGTCAGGTTTACTCACATCTGAAGAAGAGATAGTACACACATTTATTTTGAAATGAGTATATGCGTCACTCCAGGGTTGCCTTAGTTCAAAAGAAGAAGAAAACGGGGAATGCACTGTCAATTACATGGACGGTTGGGCTTTAGAAGACGAATGAAATTCAATGTTACTCAACTTTGGCTCAAGAATGTCTGCGGCAGATGAGGGCAATGTGATGGTGGTGGTTAGAAGGAAAGGAGCGAACAAAAAAGATAGCGTGCACAACTCATCGGAAGCCCGAATGAATGGAATCAAACTAAACGATGTGATGCAACAAACACTTTTCGACACAGTTAGTTTAATCTTTGGATCTGTGTGTATACTCATCATGTATTTAAGATATTGACAGAAATGAGCATACTTCTCAATCTGGGATTCAGAAAAATGCAGATTCGGTCAAAATACAATGATATGGCCACATAGCGAACGATCGCAGCATAACAAGTTCTCACCGGGCATGAAAGTCCATGTTTGAGGTGACCATTTCCCTACCTCCCCCATTTTGTTACACATGTAGTCAACATCCGCAAATGTCACCCAAAAAAGTATGAACCACATTCTAAAATACCCTTCTAATACTAATTCCTTTTATCAGCATCCTTTTGTATTTGTAACAAAACCATTTCCATTCAACCCTGATATCCATGAAGCCCCTTCCTCCAAAGATGAATGGGTCTATCTTGTGTCTGATGTTTACCATTGTGTAATGGTTGGGAACAGGGGCCTAGAGTTTCCTAGGCCCAAGAAGCACGCAGCTTCCATTAATCCCTAGTTTACTAGGGATTTGTAGTAGTGTAGCTTGGTGCACATCATAGTGTGATGCTTAAGCACTGTTAGGGCGACTCAGGGCACACACCTAGAGGGAGGAAAATCTAAGAGATCTATTGAGCAGAACTACTAGCTACTGTTAAGTACCGATTCTTGGATATCGATGATGAATGTATATACATTAATAATTGTATCTAATGATAATACAAACATCACCGTAATGTCATAGAGTGCAGTCTCAACCTGAGTGGGTTGTACCATGACAGTCCTCTGGACGTTGGCTCTACTTGTCCTGACATCATTCAGGATCTTTGAGTCATCGGGGAATATCATTAAGGTGAAGCTCTAAGAAGTCTAAAATGATCTGGAAGAATAGATTGTCGACTAGAAAGCAGAAGAACAAGAGATGGAAGAAGTAGCAGATCCAATGCCGGAACAGCATTGTCGCTACGAACGGTTTGGATTTCAAGTGTTTGGGAATGATGGAAGCATTATTGGGAAATGAAGATTATATTGAGATATCAAACTAGGTTCGATATTAAGTCTGAAGAGAAGTCTAGCTATGAAGTATAGAAGGCTTTATATACAAATACACTAGAGGTTTAAATCTCAGTTTGAAATAGATAACAAACTTGAGAACGTATATATGTCATAACATTTCATGAGTATCATGAGTGTATGCAGGGTCAATTTGCCATGTGACAAACATGAGGCAACAGAATAAAGGGAAAGCACATACAAGGACCTACAACCGTCATAGATGATCTCATGCGCAGTTTGGAACTAGAATATAGACCAAAGGTCTATCTGTGGCTTACCGTAAGTCCTAGGAAGACGACGGCATCTAGGACTTTGTGAAATGGCAATAAAGTCTGACAAGACTTCTGGTCGTAGTATCTGTGAAGCGATCATGATAAGATAATCCTTAAATATGATAAGATAAGGAAATAAGATAAAGAATCTGTATCGCTAGTGATGTCATGAATTCGGATCATGACAAGTGCACATGGTTGTTGTATACAAACTTGGCCATGGGAAGTAGTCTATCCCAGTCATCCTGTTGTTCTGAGGTGAAGAGCCGGAAGTACTGTTTGACTTCTGCATTAACCCTCTCGATTTGACCATTGGTTTGGGGATGGTAGGCTGTGGATGTGGTGAGTCGAATGCCAAGGAGTCGAGAGAGTTCCTTCATGAAGCGTGCCATGAACTGTGGCCCCCTGTTAGAAATGATCTTGTCAGGGAGGCCATGCAGCTTCCACACATGTTGCAGGTATAGACTTGCAAGACCAGACACGTCGATGGTGGTGAATGTGGGAATGAAATGAACTTGTTTGGTTAGTGAATCTACCACAGAGAGGATTGCATCATACCCATTAGATTCTGGGAGTTCAACGATAAAATCAACAGATATGAACTTCCAAGGACAGTGTGGTGTCTCGGTGGGGTGTAACTTGCCAAAGGATGTGTGGCGAGCTATTTTCATATGCAAGCAGAGATTGCAGGCTTCAACATACCGTTGGATGTACTGAGACATACCCAACCACCAAAAGGTTCGAGAAACCAGTTCCAGAGTTTTGCAACGACCAGGATGACCACCAACTTTGGTATCATGATGATATGCAACAATTTCTCATCGCAGATCTTCAACATTGGGAATATAGATCTTACCATGGTAGTAGAGAATGTCCTGATCTTCAGACCATTCACTGGTATGAACTGAACGACCACTGAGAGCTCAGAAAGAAGCAATGGCTTTGGAGACACTATCCTCGTGCTTGCCTTCTCAATTGGCCTTGCAAATCTGACATAGGAAGTCCTCCTCTTCTCCTCGGATATGGAATGTTTGCAGGGCATTGATCACAAACATCTTGGGTCGGATGAGGGTGATCCCTTGGTTATCATCCTTTCCCGATCCATGATCTGCATGTCAAGAGAGGTTGTCAGGCTTCCCCATTGACTTACCTGGGATGTGCTGGAGGGTGAAGTCGAATCGAGCAAGATAGACTGACCACTGAGCTTGCCAACAATTGAGGTTGCGAGTGGTCATAAAGTACTCTAAGTTCTTATAGTCAGTGTGAATGTCGATGGGGTGACTTGTGCCTTCAAGAAAGTGTTGCCATACTTCTAAGGCTCGAATTATCGCCAGCATTTCCTTGTCATGAATCTCATAGTTGCGTTCTACGGGGCTCAGGGCTTTCAAGAAGAACGCAACTGGGTGTCATTTACCATCCTCATCTGATAGCTGTGAGAGGACTGCACCAGAAGCAAAGTTAGAGCTGTCTGCCTCAACTTTGTAGGGTTTAGCAGGGTCTGGGATGAGCAAGATGGGAGCTGAAGTGATTGAGAGTGTCATGATCTGATTCATGACATCACTAGCGATACGGATTCCTTATTATATTTCCTTATTTTATCGGACTTAAATGTTATCTTATCACAATTGCTTCGTAGACGCTACGATCGGAAGTCTTATCAGACTTCATTGCCGTTTTCACGAAGTCCTAGACGCCGTCATCTTCCTAGGACTTACAGTAAGCCGTAGATAGACCTTTGGTCCATATTCTAGTTCCAAACCGCGCATGAGATCATCTATGACAGTTGTAGGTCCTTGTATGTGCTTTTCCTTTGTTCTTGTTGCCTCATGTTTGCCACATGGCAAACCAACCCTACATACACTCATGATACTCACAAAATGTTATGACATATATACGTTCTCAAGTTCATTATCTATTTCGAACTGAGATTCAAACCTCTAGCGTACTTGTATATAAAGCCTCCTATACTTCATAGCTAGACTTCTCTTCAGACTTAATGTCGAACCTAGTTCGATATCTCAATATAGTCTTCATTTCCCAATAGCGCTTCAGTCATTTCCAAACACTTTAAATCTAAACCGTCCGTAGCGACAACGCCGTTCCAGCATTGGATCCGCTACTTCTTCTATCTCTTGTTTTTCTGCTTTCTAGTTGACGATCTATTCTACCAGATCGTTCTAGACTTCCTAGAGCTTCGACCCAACGATATTCTCCGACGACTCGAAGATCCCGAACAACATCAAAATAAGTAGAGCCAACGTCCAGAGGACTGTCGTGGTACAACCCACTCAGGTTGAGACCGTGCTCTACGACATTACGGTGACATTTGTATCATTATTAAATACGATTATTAATGTTCATACATTCGTCACCAATACCCGAGAATCGGTACTTAACAGAGAGCTTGAGTGTATCGAAGGCTTGTCAGACCAGACGAACAGGGTGTCCTTTTTAGTCAGACTGAACATTTGGAGTGCGATACGAGAGAAGTCTTTGATGAAACGACAATAGAAGTTAGCAAAACTGAGGAAGGATTGAACTTCATGATGTTTCTCGGGACAGGCCAATCTCTAACACCTGAGACTTTTACAGGATCCATTTTGACAGCATTCTCGGATATGACTATCCTGAGGTACTCAATCTTGGTCTTGCAGAACTTGCATTTCTCTGCCTTAAGGTATAGCTGGTGCTTGCAAAGCTGTTCGAGTACACATCGAGTAATACAACGGTGTTCCTCTAAGTCTCATGTATAGATGAGGATATTGTCAATATACATGGCAATGACACCTTCTGAGATCATGTCCTCAAAGATTTCATCCATCATTGTCTGGAAGGTGGCTGGACTGTTAGTAAGGCCGAAAAACATCACCAAAGGTTCGAAAAGGCCTCTGTTAGTACGAAACACGGCCTTCCACTCATCGCCTTCCTTTATCTGCACATTGTTGTAGCCCCATCGAACATCAAGCTTTGTGAAGTAGCAGGCACCCTGCAACTTATTGACGAGTTCCGGGATAAGGGGCAACAGATAGCGGTTCTTGATTGTCATTACATTCAGAGCCCAGTAATCCTGAATGAGATGAAGGGAACCATCCTTCTTTTTGATAAAGAAGACCAGTGAGGCCATTGGTGACTTTGAGAGTCGGATCCATCCTGATTTGAGGTTTTCCTCTAGAAACACATCCAACTCAGCCTGTTCCTTTGGTGACAGTGGGTAGATCTTACTGGATTTGGGCTCTGAACTAGAGACAAGTTCTATTGGGTGATCCTACTTCTTTGACATTAGTAGTGAATCAAAAGATTCTTTGGAAAAGATATCGTCAAAGTCATGGAATTGTTCAGGCACAATATCACGAAAACCCTTGGGGGCTGGAGTATCTGAGTTCCTGGCGTGAGCTTGAGCAAGTCTCTGTGAGATGGTCTCGGTTGCATCAATGTGATGGACCTCAGGTCCAGTGTCAACCATTGAAATACCAAAGAGTCGATCACCATCCTCCAGCTGGAGCTCATCTTCCATGTCTGCCAGATCAGGCATGTCAGGATCTTCAGCCTCGGTGTTGTCAAGCTTCACATCAGCAGACATTCAGATCTGTTGAAAGGAATGTTCAGTGCGACGACCCGAAGGCCAGCTGGGTGCACAGGAACAATATTGGGGACTACAACATGTCAGTTCTACCTCTCCAGCAGTATAGTTAATCACTGGGTTGTGGGCCTTGAACCAAGGTAGTCCCAGTAATACGGGATATTTCCCAAGTGCAGTGACAGCAAATAGGACACATTCAGAGTGGGACCGATACCTCATAACCAGATCGACCACATGTGTGATGGCACCAGCCTGGTTAGGTCAACATTGAATACGGGAATAGGTTTTGGGAGCTTGACCGTCAGGAATTGATGTCTCTCAACAAAATCGTGATCTAGGAACATACCACTAGCACCTGTATCAAGCATGGCTTTGCTGGTGATCAGATCTCCTGTGTCGGTACTCTGGAGCTCTACTGAGATTTCAAGTTTCTGAGTACCAGTATGGGGTTCCCACAGTGTCTGAGAGCAAGACTTGGATTATCTCAACTTTAGATATGTTTCTTTTTTCAGAAAAATCATAATTAAAATAATACTATTCATTCTTATGTATTTTTCCTATTATTTGTAGTTAGTGTAATTAGTCTTATTGAAGGGAAACTGTCATGATCCAATTCATGACATCACTAGTGATACAAATTCCTTATCATATTCCCTTATCTTATCATACTTAAATGTTATCTTATCACAATCGCTTCGCAGATGCTATGACCGGAAGTCTTGTCAGACTTCATTGCTGTTTCACGAAGTCCTAGACGCTGTCATGAGCCGATTTTCTCATGACACTCGTTTTACCAAACTAACGTTTTCATAACGATTTACCGATATACGATTTACGACTGAACTTTACCGTGACAACTGTCTTCTATATTTACTTTGATTGGTAAAGTTCCCATGATATATATAGAACGTTTCTATCTCGTTCTATCTCTTTCTAACAAAAACACGTTGTAGTTGAGAACTGTTAAGTACTATTCTATTTCTGTCCTTTCTTTGTTCTTGACCCTGCACGACTTAACTAGTATTTAAACACCTTGTAAATATGTAGTTATGGTCATCTTGAAATTGAACTTTGATTCGATTAAATATCTTTTTCAATTAAGACTTCTTTTGTCCATAAACCGTCTTTATTCTCGAACCTTCGTTCTACACGAATTCTCATTTTACTCGTCTTTGATGACTTCGTCGTCAAAGGCCTCGTTTCATTTGAACTCCGTATTCGTGAGTGTACGTTCGTCACGATCTAAATTGAGGAACAATTATCAGGCCTTTGGAACGGGCGCAACATATAAGTTGAAGCCAGGTTCCTCGTTCTCCGAATTATTGTATTCTCGAACTCGAATGTTTTCGGATCTTGACAGACGCCGTCATCTTCCTAGGACTTACAGTAAGCCTGTCAAGATCCGAAAACATTCGAGTTCGAGAATACAATAATTCGGAGAACGAGGAACCTGGCTTCAACTTATATGTTGCGCCCGTTCCAAAGGCCTGATAATTGTTCCTCAATTTAGATCGTGACGAACGTACACTCACGAATACGGAGTTCAAATGAAACGAGGCCTTTGACGACGAAGTCATCAAAGACGAGTAAAATGAGAATTCGTGTAGAACGAAGGTTCGAGAATAAAGACGGTTTATGGACAAAAGAAGTCTTAATTGAAAAAGATATTTAATCGAATCAAAGTTCAATTTCAAGATGACCATAACTACATATTTACAAGGTGTTTAAATACTAGTTAAGTCGTGCAGGGTCAAGAACAAAGAAAGGACAGAAATAGAATAGTACTTAACAGTTCTCAACTACAACGTGTTTTTGTTAGAAAGAGATAGAACGAGATAGAAACGTTCTATATATATCATGGGAACTTTACCAATCAAAGTAAATATAGAAGACAGTTGTCACGGTAAAGTTCAGTCGTAAATCGTATATCGGTAAATCGTTATGAAAACGTTAGTTTGGTAAAACGAGTGTCATGAGAAAATCGGCTCATGACAAAGCCACAGATAGACCTTTGGTCTATATTCTAGTTCCAAACCATACATGAGATCATCTATGACAGTTGTAGGTCCTTGTATGTGCTTTCCCTTTGTTCTGTTGCCTCATGTTTGCCACATGGCAAACCGACCCTGCATACACTCATGATACTCACGAAATGTTATGACATGTATACATTCTCAAGTTTGTTATCTATTTCGAACTGAGATTTAAACCTCTAGTGTACTTGTATATAAAGCCTTCTATACTTCATAGCTAGACTTCTCTTTAGACTTAATATCAAACCTAGTTCAATATCTCAATATAGTCCTCATTTCCCAATAACGCTTCCATCATTCCCAAACACTTTAAATCCAAACCATTCATAGTAATAATGCCGTTCCAGCATTGGATCCACTACTTCTTCCATCTCCTGTTCTTCTGCTTTCTAGTTGACAATCTATTCTTCCAAATCGTTTTAGACTTCTTAGTGTCAGGGCTACTCACTTAGACTAGAGGGAGGGGATCCTAAGCAAAATATATTCTAGGAATAATACTAATCCACCTAGAGGGAGGGGATCCTAAGAGAACAAACTTAGGGATCCCTCCTCTAGGGCTACTAACTATATACTATGAAAAACGGCGAAGGCCACATGTGGCCTTTGGTTCATGGGCTGGGCGTGGATACGCGCCGGGACCTAGGCTGTGAGGGATTTGTTTTAGATTTAGAATGGGCTTAGTTCCTAATAAAATATAATGGAGTTTTGTTTAGGGACTGTTCAGCAATTAAAAAGTCCTGTTATTGAAGGTGAGACTCTTGAAGGAAGATTTGAACTTAAGAATTAAGTTCAAATTAGTAGAGATAGATAGGGACTTATTACTAAGTCCTTGAGAATAGAAAAAGATAAGAGGAGAAAGACCAATTTGATTGATAAGCACTTTGGTGCACAACAGTAGTTACAAGATAGCTTGATTACAAGAGAAATGAGCCCCTATTTATACACCTTGAGCAAGTACAAATAGCTCCAAACATTAGTAAGAGAAACATCATGTGAAAGATAAGAAATTACTTAAAAAGGAAGTGAATGAATAATAGTGGATCAGGGAAAATTATAGTGAGACAGGGAAGTGGAGAGAGATGATAAAAAAATAAAGGGGTTCCTGGAACTAAGTCATCTGACTGTTCCTGAAAGATAAGATACATTACAAATAAAGGATTATTAAAGCAAGCAGGAACTAAAAAAAGAATAAAGAAAATACTTGTTTTTGGGTAGATAAGGGAGGAAATCATGAAATACATGACATAGGCCATGGCTCTGATGAGAACGGGCGCTCAGTGCCCGTTGAAGGGAAAATGGGAATACAGAAGGAGAGGGAAATGCAAGAGATGGGATAGAATACGAGAAATATGGAAATAAATAAAATAGACCAGAACCGAAGATAAATGTAGGAAAATAAGGGGACGGTGCTAGCGTACCCTGACACTTAGAGCTTCACCTCAACGATATTCTCCAATGACTCAAAGATCCCGAACAATGTCAGGACAAGTAGAGCCAACATCCAGAGGGCTGTCATGGTACAACCCACTCAGGTTGAGACCGCGCTCTATGACATTATGGTGATGTTTGTATTATCATTAGTATTATGTATGACGGCCCGAGGTTATTCCGGATAGTTCCGAAGAAGTCCGGGCCGCTGGGTATGATGGGAGACGGAGTACTGAAGTACGGGGTGAGGGACTTGGCTTCAACTTATATGTTGCACACACTCGCCCAGCTTACAATATCCCTCGATTTCGGAATATGAGGAAGTACGCAAGTACGTACAAGTCCGACGACATGTGATACAATGACGGAGTACAAGTCCACGCCATTGAAGACGACATGAATGATAAGTACGAGTTGACTCGAATGTTCAGTCCGAGCCAACTACGCAATACAGATTAAGAGTACGAGACAGATTAGAGATGAGAGAGTAACTGATTAAACTGATTATATATTCAGACTGAGGATCCACAGCTGGGGAACTGGGGTTTAAATACAGGAAGGAGCAGAACTATGGAAATGGGGATAACAACAAATAAGGAAAGGTGGAAACTGACTAGTGCAAGCCAAGACGATGATAATATAATCTAGGTACCTTGTTACTAAGTGCACGGGACAGAATTCCCCATAAGGAAATTCTGTGATATGGGGTACAGACAAGAACGTGGAGTGTGGAATTGGGGGAGTGGGACAGAATAGAGTACAGAGTTCGGATATGTCTGGATTTGGACTACGGGGCACGCGGGGCATGACAATTAGATACGATTATTAACATTTATACATTCGTCACCGATACCTGAGAATTGGTACTTAACAGAAACAGCCTATATGCAGCTGTATCTCTTCTAAACTTGTCTTTCTTTCTTTTTTTCGATTTTAAAGAGTTTTAGGGACAGGAAGGACGTGTTTTTGGCTATAGAAAGGTTGTTGGGACAGAAATACCTCTAGCATGGGAAGTTCAGACTGGGAGGCTGGACAGGGACATGTCTTCTATTGTGCTCAGAGCCTGGACACCTCTAGGGCCAAATGCGAGGTATTTTTGGAACAATAGTTGGACTATGCTGGACACCAGGACTTCTGAGTCTTAGTTTTGTATATAAACCCTCTAGTTAGTTCTTACAATAAATAGTTTGGAGTTTTCCCCTTTTTCTCTCTACATTTGAGCCCCAGAAAGCGAATTTTATTTCTCTTTTCTACTTCTATCTTACTCTCTTTTTCTATCTAAAGTTCCTTCTAGATATCTTCCCTACTTTCCTGCTAGAGTGCTTTGGCTCTCCTCACCAGCGGTGGCTGCAAGTCGATATTCGGAGGGTAATGACTTCCGCTTCAAAGTCGAAAGTCGCAGAGGTGGCAGCATAGAAGAAGGCATAGGGAGAGGGGGGTTTTTAGGAGATACAGCAGGGGTAATAAGATTCAAATTACTGTCATCATTTTGTTCACGATCTATGTATAAAACATCAAATCTATTAAATGTCGGCAACGAGGGTGCATCCTGTCAGGGTACGCTAGCGTCATCCCCTTATTTTCCTTCGTTTATCTTCGGTTCTGGTTTATCTTATTTATTTCCTTATTTCTCCTATTTTATCCCATTTCCTGCATTCTCCCTTCCTTCCGTATTCCCTTCTTTCCCTCCAACGGGCACTGAGTGTCTGTTCCCATCAGAGCCATGGCCTAGGCCCCAGCTAAAGATCCGGGACTGGTGCGTATCCGCGCCCAGTCCATGAACTGAAGGCCGCATATGGCCTTCACTGTTTTTTCATAGTATATAGTTAGTAGCCCTAGAAGAGGGATCCCTAAGTTTGTTCTCTTAGGATCCCCTCCCTCTAGGTGAGTTAGTATTTTTCCAAAATACATTTTGCTTAGGATCCCCTCCCTCTAGTCTGAGTGAGTAGCCCTGACACATCCTTCACTCATTGCCTTCCTGAAAATCCTCTGTTGCTACTGGTGCAGGAGTCTCTTCTCCCTCTGTTGATCCAGGCCCTATATGACTCTGTGCTTCTGCAACGTCCTTCTGGGCAAGGAGCAGTTCAACAAGGTTGTTAATCTCATCTGTGTTCATGAAACGAATGTCATGCATGCAAGGACAGTCACACTGTTGAGGATTATGACAGCTTACAAGGAGAACCCTACGATGAGTTTGTTTTTATTATAATTTAGAAACTCTTTATTTTCGCCGCATTTCTGTCTCTATTCCAAAGTGCTGACACAGCTTTTCCATGACCCCACAAATCCCTCCCATCTTTCAAATACTAAACTCCGAATTTGCATTATAGACTTATAATCAAAAATATATATAAAGATTCTTTTTACACTAGAATAAGATCAGCTTTGGCTCCCCCTTTGTTTTGAGTGAGACACATATTCACTGATTCCCTGAAGCTCTCTGCTTAGCTCCTGCCCTCGCGTATCAGCGCATGAGATGCCCAGCTTGTCCACAACGGTAACATCTAGTGGATTCTGTGGTCATCCGTCGATGTGTGACATCAACATCCATCAGGTCATGACGTTGTTGAGGAGGTTGAACTGGAATCGACAGCCTAGGTGGGGCAGTAGCAAACCCAGGAGCAACTGGCCTAGGGGGTGGGAATGGAGGTGGTTGGTACTGGGAGATAGTGGGTCTTAGAGGCAGGAAAGGTGCCAGTCTAGGATGAGACATAGGAGCCATCATCAAGGAATTAGGAATTGACAGGGTTGGGAGTTGGCAATGTTGAGTGGCACTGAAGGCTTCATTTGCTCTTCTATCTTGATCAAAAATGCATGCAGCCTTGACCCAGCCTTTGAAATCCTTGTATGTGGGTCAGCTCTGCATGGTAGCAACCTTGGACTGAATTGTCAGTGTCAGGGTACGCTAGCGTTGTCCCCTTATTTTCCTACATTTATCTTTGGTTCTGGTCTATTTTATTTATTTCCATATTTCTCGTATTCTATCTCATCTCTTGCATTTCCCTCTCCTTCCGTATTCCCATTCTCCCTTCAACGAGTGCTGAGTGCCTGTTCTCATCAGAGCCATGGCCTAGGCCCTGGCTAAAAGTCCGGGACCAGCGCATATCCATGCCCAGTCTATGAACTGAAGGCCGCGTGGGGCCTTCGCCGTTTTTCATAGTATATAGTTAGTAGCCCTAGAGGAGGGATCCCTAAGTTTGTTCTCTTAGGATCCCCTCCCTCTAGGTGAGTTAGTATTATTCCTAGAATATATTTTGCTTAGGATCCCCTCCCTCTAGTCTGAGTGAGTAGCCCTGACAGAAACCATGAGTAAAACCTAGACAAGGCAAGGAAAGACTAGAAAACCAAGAGACCTGATCCACTATCTTCACTTACCTGGCCCCCCACCATACCAAATAACAACAAACAGCCGAGGTATGGTAGAGCTGACAAGAAACTACCATGAAAACCTTCAGAAGATAAACATCACCTACCAGACAACTACTGACTGGGAAGAAAACATTGCACAAGCTCTACCACGTCTAAACCCAATGTTAAGCCTCCCTAACACCGCAAAACTGACAGAACTTATTACCCAAGATGAACTCACACACACAATCCTAAACTTACCAAACGAGAAAGCAGCAGGCCTCAACAGAATCCCTTATGAATTCTGGAAAACATTAGTGAGAAATGGAAAATGAAATGAAAAACATGGCATTATTATCCTAAATGTAACAAAAATTCTCACTAGAGTGATCAACAACATTGAACGACACGGTGTCCACCCCGAACACCACTTCTCGGAAGGCTGGATGTGCCCTAGCTATAAGAAAAATGACCTCACCGATATAAGTAACTACAGGCCAATTGTCAGGGCTACTCTCTCAGACTAGAGGGAGGGGATCCTAAGCAAGATATATTCTAGGAATAATACTAACTCACCTAGAGGGAGGGGATCCTAAGAGAACAAACTTAAGGATCCCTCCTCTAGGGCTACTAACTATATACTATGAAAAACGGCGAAGGCCACACGGCCTTCGGTTCATGGACTGGGCGCGGATACGCGCTGGTCCCGAACCTTTAGCCGGGGCCTAGGCCATGGCTCTGATGAGAACGGGCGCTCAGCGCCCGTTGGAGGAAAAATGGGAATATGGAAGGAGAGGGAAATGAAAGAGATGGGATAGAATACAAGAAATATGGAAATAAATAAAATAGACCAGAACCGAAGATAAATATAGAAAAATAAGGGAACAACGCTAGCGTACCCTGACACCAATCACAATACAGACTATAGAATCATGACGAGAACACTCACCTCTAAACTCCTACAAGCCATAAATGAAGTCATCGCCAGAGACCAAGTCAGCTTTATGAAAAACTGCCAGATAAGCAACCTAACATACCAAATTAAAACTCTACTGGACTGTTGTGAAGTCACTGAACAAAATGGAGTCATAGTCTGCCTCAACCAAGAGAAGGCCTATAACAGAATCCAACATGACTACCTCTGGGAATCCCTATGTACCTATGGAATCCCTAGAAGTTTCATCTACATAGTTCAAACCCTCTACTCCAACACAACCACTACAATAATCATCAATGGTATACACAGCACCCCCTTCCCAGTCATGAGAGGAGTATGCCAGGGAGACCCCCCTCTCCTGCTCTCTTTTCAATCTGGCAATTGAACCCCTAGCAACTAGAATATGAACCTCAAACATAAACGGCTTTTCTGCAAGAACCTCCCACAATGACATACATCACTTCATTGTCTCACTCTTCACAGACAATACAACTATATTCCTCTCCCAAGACGATGACTACCACCAACTGGAGAATCACCTCCTAACCTGGTGTAAAGGATCAGGTGCGAAATTCAACCTTTCCAAAACAGCCCTCGTACCTGTTGGCACCCCTATGTACTAAACTACCCTTATCCAAACCAGGAAACTGCGCACGAATAGCATACCAATCCCAACCAACATCCACATAGCTGGCGAACATGAACCTACTAGGATCCTAGGTGCCTACATAGGAAATAACATAGACAATACTGCGATATGGAATAAATTAGAAATCTGGAACGGAACCTTCCCAACCATAGAGGGCCGCAAGCTGATCATAAACATGGTCATCGAGGGATGCACCCAATATCTAACCAAAGCTCAGGGGATACCATCTGAAATAGAAAAGAAACTTACTAAAATCACCCGATCTTTCTTCTGGAACTCGTCAGCCCCACCTCCAGTAAATACTGACACGCTCTATGTCAATCACAGTACAGGTGAAAAGCGACTCCTAAGTGTCCCCACAAGAAACCAAGCCATAATTCTTCAAATGCTGAGCACTTTCCTCGCCTTTGGCTCTAACAGACCAAACTGGACTCTATTAGCTGAGGAGCTCTTCCATGCTAACGCTACTAAAAAATATATCCTCAAGACAGACATTACACTACAAAACCCCTTCACTCAATTCTGGACAACCAAAACCACACACAACACATCCAACCTACCACAATACCTCAAAGACATGATGAAGGCTGCAAAAAACACCAATACTTTCTTAGAACCTAAACTTCTATCAGCTGATGCAAAAGCCAAGCTACCTATATGGTTTCACCTAGGACTCAAAGGCAAGCATTGTATAGGCTGGAAGTTACCAGCTGCAATCTGCCTAAGGACCAGACACCTTGTAATTACAACAGGAGAACTCATTAACATTACCCTACCTGAACACCATATGACCCCAGACTGCGATATACCCGAGACCTGTAAATATTGGGCCCAGAACACCCTTGCACACCTCAATGACATATGGAACCCTCTCATCTTACCACCAACCAGAAACTATAAGCCACTGGAGGAAAACCTCTACATTGCAAAGCCTCTCCCCGACCCCTCCAATGATCTCAAGGATGGCTTCTGGATAGATCTGTACTACCCTCCACCCAGGAACTGTCGACTTTATCGTCCACCCGACGACCCACCAGACATACTCACAGTATATATGGATGGTTCCACGAAAAACAATGGAACCACAGAAGCCACAGCAGGGATAGGAATTTGGTACGGGGAAGACGACTCACGGAACCGAGCCCTGAGGCTCCCCCAATCCCTGAATAGAAACAATGCTGCAGAACTTATGGCAATCCTATATGTACTACAAAATACAGCACCTAAAACTGAGTTAGAAATACAAACAGACTCCCAGTACAGCATAGACCAAATAACAAAACACTTACATAAAAACATCCAACAAGGATGGATAGGTGTTGCAAACAGGGAAGTCATATCTGCCATAGCTGCATGGCTTTTACACAGAGAACAAAAAGGGACCAACACCTACCTCCGCAAAGTAGAGGGACATAGCAGAGATAAAGGAAATGACGGCGCAGATGAACTTACGAACCAAGGAGCAAGGAAAGCCTTACCAGAAAACATAAACCTCTCATCACCACAAGACTATCGGATCCGAGGACTCACGCTAACAAGTGCCACTCAAGAATTAATATACCGTAGCATCCTGGATGCCAAAAATATACCCACTAGACCATGAACAGTAAGTATGCTAGAAATAGCAAGGGTGGAAATCCAAGACCTTACAGGAGAGGCCCCAACAGATGAAACCATATGGAAATCCCTTAAACACAACTGCCTCAGCAGGAGCATCCAAGCCTTCCTCTGGAAGTCCATGCACAATGCTCACAAAATCGGGACATACTGGCAGGGCATCGCCAGCTTCGAACAGAGAGGAACATGCCATCCATGCAACGAAATTGAGACACTTGAACACATACTACTGAATTGCCCTCACTCCAGACAACAAACAATATAGAATAAAGTCAAAAACTTCTGGAACAGAAACGAGGAATGGAGAGAACCTACCCTAGGGAGCATCCTAGCATGCACTGCCCCACTAATCCAGACAACCACACACGCAAACAAATCAATCCTCTGGCTATATGCAATACTCCTATCCGAAACTGCTTTTTTCATATGGAAACTAAGGTGTGAATGGAAAATTAGAGACCAAGGAGACCCAACAAAATGACCCCATCACTGTGAGATCAAAGCATGGTGGGAGAAACTACTATACCAGAAGATAAAGACCGATTTCCTCTCAAATAACCCGAGATTTGGCCAGAAAGCCATTCTGGAGACCGAAGTGATCGAGACTTGGAAACATGTCTTGACAACAGCTCAGATCCAAGAATACCTGGATCTGACTATGCAGCTGGGGTTTTAGTGGGTAGTCTGATGCGGTGACTCCGTGACCAACAGTCACGAAATCATTGCAACATCAGGAACTCTACACTATTGGTGTCCTAAAGATGCCAATGTGTGTAAATACATTTCCCCTTGGGGCTGCCCCGTCTCCAAATAAACATCACATTAAAGTAGGTTGAGATCCCTACAAAACCCCTGATGAGGCAGAAAGCGCTCCGAGTGAGTACCACCCCTGCCTATCCAAACATCCTTCCAAAAAAAAAAAAAAAAAGGAAATTGCAATGCATAGCATTAGCATATGTCGCAAAAATCCTTAGAGGATTATAATGCATTATAAACCTAAAAAAGGTTGTCAGACGCCGAGGGGGTTTATAATTGGTTTATAATCATTTCAAGGCTCCAATAAACCACCAGCCATGTTTATAAACTAAATCAGTGGTTTTTTATACATTGTAAAATTTACTTATGTAAATCATCATCTTACTCCTGTTTTTTTTTTTAACTTTGTTTTTTTTCAAACAAAATCACAAGTCAGAGTAGCTTTCAAAAAAATTATATTGAACATATATATGTACATAGTCTATATACACTATGAAAGAGCGTAATTACCACTGCTACTAGACTAATCTACTGCTGCTGCTACTACTAAGACTACTAAGACTAAGACTAAGACTAAGACTACTACTAGACTACTACTAGACTACTACTACTGTACATATGACGAATACCACTAAGTGGGGCAACATAACCGACTTGAAAATGAACAAAGTCCCGAGTTTATATGGGAACCTGATCTTGCGCACAGACCATCCTCTTTTTTGTGCAATTCAAGACATTCAGAGATTAGCCGATGAATGAGTTTTTAGCCGATCACAACTCAGGCGAAGTTGCAGGGCATTCATTGGAGAAGGGACCCGAAAATAAAGGCACAGGGGAGAAAACTAAGCTCTATACATCGTGAAATTGAAAATAAATGCAAAATTAATTTCACGTTGGGTAAATAAACCCGATTTGAATTATAAACCCCTTTCGATTTTTGCGACATACCCTGTCTCCTGCTGCTAGAGACTGGTGACAGGGACGTGGATCTGAAATCCCAAAGGCATGAGCATTTCTCAGCTGAATGTTTATCACTTGCTCTCTGTTGGAATCTGAAACATGTATGTTTTGATTTTATAACTTATGCAGTTTATTGATGTTGAATACTCTGACTGAATTTTTGAGAGTTTAAAATTAGTTCAGAAAAATTTTCACACATAATTTCTTTCATGTGTAGATTTAATCTTTTTATACTCAAATACAATATGTTGGTAGTAATCTTTTATTCGTTTCTCTGTTTACCCATGTGATCGATGAGGATTATTCATACGTGTCATCACACTAGCTGTCACGCGCCTTAGCATGTCGGACGCGTGCGGGGACGTTGTCGACACTTCAGACGTGGAGGAAAGGGAAAGTCTCCAAGCGAAACGGCCTGGTTATTACGAGAGTGTGTGGGGGGGAATACACGTACTTGTTTATTTTTATTTATTTTCTCAAGCTAACAAGTTTGTTCTTACAGAGAGTTCCAGATGATGACGATGACGATAACGTGGCTCCCGAGCAACCTTTATATCGCACACCTTCGACTACACTCCTACGTTCTGAGCATAATTTACCAGATAATGACTTTGAAGATCTCATACCTTATTCAGAAGATTCTCCACAACGCCCTGCAGCTATGAAGACTCTTAAGGCACTTACACCTGGACCCATACCAAGCGATGAACCAAACTCTTCCCAGGATCCTCTAGATGTCATTTCAAGGAGTAAGACACCGGTGACACCGTTGAAGACGACGTTTCCTTACGAGATACCTGCTGACAAGTTAAGATCGCATTCACAAAATGAGGATACGGAATTTTTCACGGGGTCTGCACTGGGGGTCCCGGACACCTTGCAACCAGCCTCGCTATTGAAATTACATTCACCTGATCCTCTTCGCTTCAGCTCACTGTCTCCGCTTTCTCAGCTATTCCCAAATGGTAGAGCGGAAGAATTCGCGGGGACGTCTAATCCCGCTCATAGTTCCTCACGTCGTCCTTCAGGTACGTAGATTTGCAACATTGGTCCAAAGTCCTCTCAAGGTTAAGTAGAATGTTATCTATTGCCGCCTACATCGTCTTCCCCAAGGTTTCCATCACAAAGCCGTCAATTGTCGCCGGCCCCTTCACTACCTAACTATGTAGATCTACACCGCGAACAGAATTCTCCTCTAAATGTTGACGAAAATGCACCAATTATCACACTTCCGGATTCGAATCACCTCAGTCGAAAGTATTCCCTTCGAAATCGTAGCGCAAAGCAGCTCAATCCTTTTGAGTACGATAGCCGGCAATATAAACGACTTCTCCGCCATATGCCTGAAGCCATTGTCAGGAAGACTTTATTTCGAACTGCTCATGGTAGCAAGGAACAAGACGGTGATTGGGTAGAGAGTCAAAACGTGGGGCAGGAGGAATCTCAGGAATTCGATGTACGCGTGGATGAAAGGCGACATCGACTGGAGCAACGTTCAGAATTCAATCGACTTTTGCAAGAGCTACAGTTGACTTTGCCTTCATCCGACGAGGGTTCCGACATGGAGAATGAACAGGGAAGAACGATAGATATGGGTGGCACAGATAGTGCTCAACAACCTAGAGGCAAAAAGCGGAAAAGAACGGTCAGGCCATTTCCTCTTAGGATACTTGAAACAGTAAGTTCGTTCCCTTTCTTGAGCTGCTTATTTGATTTGAAAAGTCTTTCGAGAATAATCAACCTGACGCGCCGAACATATCACCTAGCAGATATTCGCCTCATCAATGTCCCAACCGATCTCCACTTTCCCCCGCGGTTGATGATGAGTTCCATCAGTCGTACGATGATCTTCGACCTCCATCGTTGTCCATTCCGGATCCTTTGCAATATCCAGACTCTCCGAGCAAGGGTGTGTCGGCAACCCCTTCTTCAGATCACAATAGTTCCAATAGGGAATATTCAAGCCGAAGAGGGAAAAGACTACGTCGAGGACCCCGTTCTGGTACTGAGTCCGATGTCATGGTCCTTGAAGAACCACATCCGGCGACGCTAAAATCAGTCCTCGAGTCTGACTCGGAATTATCTACTCGCTCAAAAAGTGGGCCGACGGCAGAAGAAAAGATCTTACGTCGCTTTCTTCCCGCAGGTGTTGTCAAGAAATTTCTGGGGCAGGACAAGACGGTTAATAGAGGATCCAAAACCCGAAATGATGCTAACAGGCAAATTGATAACGACGTCGTTAAGCCAGGACATGGTCGGAAACGCATCGTTAGTCCTAATTCTCGGGACCCGTCGCGGTATCAGATAAAGGGAGATGCCGAGAGCGAATCTGATTCTCCTTCCCGATCGAGCTCAAAAGAAGTCATAGACATTAGTGATGATGCTCTAAGCGAAGGAGAAGATGACATAGAATTATTGGAAAAGGATAGCGAAGGGTTTTTGGAGGAAAACGAGCTGCAAAATTGGTTAATCGGTGATCCGACTATTCATGAAAGCAATGCCGTAGTTGAAAGTACGCGGCGTAGATCTTCAGACCGAGATTTTAATCGCATCGAGCGCGAACCGGAGCTGATCGATAGAATGTTGCAACGCACGAGACGTGTTGGCGCATCGGGATTGCATGAACGTAACAAACGCAGCGGAAGACAAACTGAAGGAACAAGACCAGGTCGCGCCAAGGCTTCCAATGTTTATAGGACAGAGCCCAAGAAGCTTTACCAAACAAGACTAACATTCGACCGTATAGGGAAGGTATCAAGGAAAGCTACGCCACCACGAGAACACAGATCGCCGTCTTTCAGAATTCAAAACCACGATTCTGAAACCGAAGTTCAGCAAGTGATTGTTCCCATTCAACCAGAGACGGCTCCCAAAAAGGCTCCCAAGAAAAAACGGTATAAACGTACTCGCCCAGATAAATACCAAAATGTGTATTTTACCCGACATAATGACGTTCACATTTCATCGGGGCGCTCTCGTCCGTTCATCCAAATCAACGTGCATGACGAGGATTTCCATGCTGCACTAGCTCCGGAAACGTCGTTACGTAGGCCTCAAGCGCCTAAAGTCCACCATAACCATAGAAAATCTAACCTTATTGACAAACTCCGAAATGCCGCTAACGCAGAACGCGAGGAGTTTGATACAGATGGGCCTGGTCCTTCGATTCAGAAAATATCACTTGACTTGGGTATCCAACCCATTCCGGTCGGATTAACACTGAGCCGAGAGGGGTATATTGGGAGAGGTCGTCTTTTCGAGCTCATAACCTTTTTGAACGGGCTAGATCTTTCTTTCGAATGTCCGTCCGTATTCGCTACGCCAGATATCTGCCTAGATCCTCGCAAAACCATCACCGCAATGTCAATTGATTTGACTTCAATTTTTGACAAGCTGTACGACGCAAGCATCACACTTTTGGAAACTGAAGAGCTCGCGAATAGCATTGCTGACATGCAGCGCGTGTCGTATGCCTTGCGTCAGCTGGTCACACACAAAGTGCTTCACTCGGAAGAGGATGAGGCCAATCATACTGCGGCTTTCATATCAGAGCAAGTTAAACATCTTTTGGCCCGCATTGATGAAAAGCTCGAACTTGTTTCGGCCGATGGTCATAGCCTTGATTTTCGCTCATTCAGTTTGTACTGGTTAGCTGTTGAACTTCATTTGCGTATAGCCTATGCTCGACAACGCAGATCACAAGCTGGTGAACCTTTCCACATATTGGAAACTCACGCCGCTGAACAATATGCCATACAGCTGGCACGGCGTTTGCTGGAGTATGGTTTTGATCGTATCGTGGATCCTCTTCAAAAGGACGGTCTCGTGGTAGACAGAAATACCTCTGACATGTTCGTTCTCGAATATTGGGTTTGTATAATTCACATATCCGCCTTCTTGTCCCATTCAGTGTCCTTATCCGGAACTTCGTTTTGGCGATTAATAGAATCGGGTTTAGAACTACAGTCGAATAAACCAGATTCTCCTGTGGCTCAAAGTGAGCGCATTTGGAAGACGGTCTTTACGATGAACGCTTTTTCCCAATTCTCGATGGAAGGGATTTCAAGATCTCTCGTAACTGACTCACATTGGCCAATTATAAGCAAAGTACTTCAATCCATCCGTTTGAACGCCGATCCTCAAAAGGACAACGCTAAACCGGCCGCAGTACTCCAAAAGCGCGATGCGTATCTGCGACTTGTTACAGCTAGATGTTATCTACTTTCGTCTAGATGGCAATGGGATACAAACGATGCTGAAGAGGTGTTTCGCGAGCTATACTCAATCTTTCGGAGTCGCGAATTTGGCAATCTACTTGGGGAACCGGATGACTTCCCCTCTTTCATTCGGGACCGCGACGAGGCACTCTGCCACGTTTATTCGACTACTGATACTGCTTATAGTGCTTTCATGAAGCTGGTGATCCGTGCTGTGAGGAACTTTAATGGAGATGAACGTTTGAGGGCTACAAAGATCACGAGACTTCTTAGTCTTATCGTTCCAGTCGGTGCAACGTCTTTTTCAAAGACATCTCCACCACTACACAACGATCTTTCCAAGCTTTATAATCGCTATACAGCTATATATGTGGCCATCTACGTTGATCCCTATGAGAAGCAGATTCGTTCACGTCTACAGCAAGTCCGTCGGTATGTGAACTTCAAAACTGCGGATTCGGATTCTCGAATGGCGGCTATTCGTGCAATGATGAACATTTCAATCCTCCTTCGACACCTTAGGAAACCTTTGGGCGATATTCTTCAGTGGGCTTCGGAAATGATAGGCGATTTACTAACCGAGTACGGAGAATTACAAGCTGGCACTTCGATGGCTTCGATGGAAAGCGATGCTAGTCGTACAGTCCTCCTTGTTCAGACAGTTCTTGGTACTATCCGCTTTATTATGACGACCCCTACTTTGGATCGCACAGCACTAACCTTGGATGAGTACCCCGATATTGCGTATTTACAGGGTAATCTTATATTCGTATTTTCATTCACTGTATTAAGGTCATTGTAGTTTGGATGCCACAAGTCCTATCCTCACCCCTTGTCAAAGATCATCGCACTGGATTAGAAATTTGCTCGTGTATCCAGGAGTTCTTGAGAGTACGGGCGAAAGTTATACCAATGCTTGTTATATCAAAGCCTCGATTGGAAGAGAGTCAGGAAAGTCAAGAGGACTACGGAGATTACGATCTGGACATGAACGATCCTACTTTATTGGCGTTGTTTGATCAATCTGAACCCGTGAACGAGAATCATGCCGCCGACCTGCGAATTAGTGAGGTGAATAAATCAGACTTATTAGAGAAGTTACATAACGAACATTGACGCATTTTTCAAAGGTGCTGAATGACTTCTCTTCGAAGATCTATTCCTGTGTATGCATGCATTTGGGGTGTCCGTATAGAGAGATCGATGCGTGGTTGGAGTCTTGGCTTGGTTTTGGAAAGATTTTGGTTCAAAATCGGAAAAAGGTATTTTCATATTTTGCTTCAGTTGTTTGTATCGTTTCTTTATCTTTACAGGAATGGGACTATTATCTCAAACTTGGGGAATCTGCTTGGCAAGACATCAAAGATCCGTTTCGACAAATCTACACTCGTTTGCGGTTCATGATGACTATTCTTAAACTAGATCCCAATTCCTACAAGGTAATGTGTCCTTAAACTATACATGTCGGTTACTACAACATATACACACCAGACACACGCCATTGAATTCCTCAAACTCGGACTTGAAGCTTTGGTATCCCCGAAGCTAACTCTTGAACACGAATATTACAGTCTCTTGCTCTGCGTAGACAGCCTCTTCCATCCTCTCCTTCGTCAAATGCCTTGCACAGTCGACCCGATCTCTGGTTTATTCAATTTGGATAGATCATCTTTCCTCAACAAACGAACTGAATTCATTGCTAGTATGTTTTTGAAAGTAACGATTCAACGTTATTTCTCATCGTTTCGCGGACAGGGATCTTCTATAATGCATCGTTGCAGCTGTCAGTTTCGCCTGCTGTGGTGATCCTGGATTTGGTAGAAGTGCTGCTGACAGCATTGAGCCGGTGGAAGGAAGGAGTAAGTCTTACACATGCTTTCATTAGTATACTTTCCGAAAACAAATGCCTAGACCATGCAGGAAAACCAGAACTTGATCAGTGAATACGAAAAATTGGCAGAAGATACGCTTGCATTGGCGCGCTCCCATGGCATCCTCTGCGACCAACTAAGACCTCGTCTACCCAACTTCTTCCCGTGACCAAAAGCTTCGAAATTTTTGTATTAAATTATTGTATTTTTGTCAAGAAGGTCACACTGTATCTACACATATCAACATCTTATTTTACCAGCGATGTACATTTACTAAATACCCCGGCATGTCATCATATATTACGTACTGCGTTTGAAGAACCGGTACGGTCGCTCACATTTGCTAACAACCATGTCTGATCTTCAGAGAGAGCCAACTAAACGCGTGTTTCCACCGCTCTATAAAAGTACTGAAAGTAAGGTGCTGGCTTATCGACTTATGAACAGTGATAAATATATCGATCAATCAGATCCCAACGTCGATAGACTGGCTTTCTTCCATATAATAGAGCGGCTCAAAGTAATAGTTTCAAGGCAAATGACAATCGTTTCATATAACTCATAGATGCTCCAGACACAGAAACGAACTGGCTGGACTTATCATAAGGTTCGCTGCACATTACGCAGTCATATCTTTATCTTTTGTCTGAGTTTTCCACGTAGATTTCCAATCCAGAAAGGTATTTTGCATAAACATTTGTAATCCCATGCCGGTTGCCAGAATCACCGTAGTATATCAGACCACATGTATAGAATGGCCGTTCTAGCGCTTTGCTGTTCGGACGTGAAGCTAGATATCGCAAAATGTGTCATGCTTTGTGTCGTGCATGATCTAGCTGAAGCTCAAGGCAAGTCGACGCGATGTCCATAACCCCCAGATTACTCGACGTGCTATTTATCAGTCGGCGATATCGCGCCTCGTGAAGGCATTCCTAAAGCTGAAAAACAACGCCTCGAAGCGGTTTGTATATATTGGTTAAGTCTGTCATGCCGAAAATCTCATTTCTTGTAGGAAGCCATGTATAATTTCCTGCATGATATGTTGCATTATTCGCTAGCTGCGCAAAGAATAGAAGCACTTTGGAATGTTGGTTGCAACCATTGTTTGTGATTTGCCTGACAGGTGTTTGATGATTTCGGCTAGGAATACGAAGAACAACAAACGGAGGAGGCTCGGTTTGTGAAAGGTTGGTTCGCCGTCTTCGCTCCCCGAAAATAGAGCGTTGACTGTCATCGTTAGACCTTGACAGGTTTGAAATGGCACTACAAGGTATGAAATTCATTGCACCCAGGCTTAAAAACACATTCAGTCGATCGTTTTTCAGCATCAGATTATGAGACTCGGGACAAGACAGAAACCCTGCAGCCTTTTTTCGACAATAGCTTGCCACTCATTCGGCATCCAGAAGTTAAATCATGGGCAAATGATTTAGAAATTGAGCGACAACAGCGGCTACAAAATTGAAATACTTCTTTTCTTTTCTTAAGAGTTACAACACCTTTAATGGTGGAATAATCGAAGGCTGGTGTGCGCGAAAATTATACTATGTTCATCGGCTGCTTTGATGCATTCTTCATCCATTATACTGCCTGATGGAGCTGCAAGGTACCGAACACCACTCTTCTTCGCTCTGTGGACATTGTCCGGGAACGGGAAAAATGCATCACTGGAGCACGCCACTCCGTCCAATTTAGCCGCATGTTCACGCCTTTCCTGGTTCGATAATGGCTCTGGAATGGTATCAAAAAGGCTTTTCCACTGAGCCTTTTCACCCCCTTCAAGTTCTTCCCCTCCTACGAAAAGATCAATCGCGTTAGCTTTGTCTGGACGTTTGACCCCTTTTTTGAATGGCAAAGACAAGACGCGCGGATGATGCCTCAACCACCAATTATCGGCTTTAGAGCCCGCTAATCGTGTGCAATGAATACGCGACTGCTGACCAGCACCGAGACCGATAATGGCACCTCGATAGGCATATGCCACACTATTGGATTGCGTGTATTTCAAGGCAAGAGTAGCCACTATGAGATCAACCAGAGCTTGTTCGGGCATCTAAGCAGTAAAAGTTCGATGACAAATCGAGAGGAGATCATAAAAATGAAACGTACAGTTTTGTTTTTAGAAACTATATTTGTGAATAATGTGGCGTCGATTTTCGCGTCGTTTCGTTTTTGTTCCAAGTATATACCGTAAACTTGACGTTTTTCCTTCGACGGGGGTTTATAATTCGCATCCATCTAGTGATTGCCGTTGTCAGATTTATTTTGCGTACATGAATCTTTTGATACTCTTACTTGCAAAACGGTATATTTTCCCGATTTCTTCTTTTTTAAGAGGTCCAATGCCTGATCTGAATATCCGGGGGCGATAATACCGTCAGATACCTCTCGAGAAATGATCCGTGCGGTTGCAACATCGCAAGGATCAGATAGAGCGATGAAATCCCCAAACGATGACATCCTATCAGCTCCTGAAAAAGAGGATATTATAAGCGAACGAGACGTTGCACAAAGCATTTAAATGAATTAACCTCGAGAACGAGCATATGCAGCTGCTAAAGTAGTCAGGGGCTCTTTCAAATCCTCGACACCATATACAATTTTTTCAATGTCGCTCAGCTCGATCCCCACAGCCGCTCCCGCTGGAGAAACATGCTTGAATGATGCCGCTGCAGGTAAATTCAAGCTTTCCCGTAATTCGGATACCAATGCGTAGGAATTCAATGCATCCAAAAGGTTGATATAACCAGGAGAACCAGCGAGTACTAAATATTAGCTTGAGAAATATCCGTTTTCGCAAGCACCAAGGCGAGAGCCAAAAACACCGACCTTTGAATGGTAGTTCGCCGCTGGTTACGTAGGCCTGGGCCGGTTTTTGATGGGGGTTGGCTCCATAACGAAGAGAGAGGGATTGCACAAGTCCGGTGGATTTACTTGAAGACGCATATTGCTGCCTGAAATAATTGCTAATAGCTTCGTCATAAGTTGCAGTTGCCTCGAATGCCTTTAAAGCAAGCAATTTTCGCATGTCTGCCCCAACGTCACCGTTTCCTTTCGTAAAGGCCTGAAGAAAGGCTGCATAATCGGCAGGAGCTGAGAGCACCGAGACGCGTTCATGGTTTTTGGCGGCAGCACGTAATAAAGTTACGCCTCCAATATCAATCTCTTCGATGGCGTCTGGTAATGTGCTGTTGGAATTTGCGATCGTATCCTCGAATGGATACAAATTGCACACTACGATAGTAATGGGGGAGATATTTTGGTTTTTTAGGTCTTCCTGATCAGAGGCTATGTTCCGAGCGAGAATTCCTTTTCAATCAATCAGCTAATCTGTTTTTTGTTTGTTCAACAGTGTCACCTACCACCGTGAACCGCTGGATGTAGAGTTTTAACACGACCTCCTAACATCTCTGGCGCATTGGTGATGTCTGAAACGTCCCTGCGTGCAAATTAAGTGAATCATGATTTTGAGCCTGGACAGTGTAATTTCTGACTGAATGGAAATTCCGGCATCTCTGATCTTTTTGGCAGTTCCTCCAGATCCTAATAAACGCACACCAGCTTCGTGCAATCCTTTAGCTAACTCCAAAAGGTTTGTCTTGTCGTACACGGAGAGAATCGCTAAGAGAAGTTATGATGAATTTTGGATATAACCCCGACATCACAATAGCAAACGTACCTGTTTCGATCATTCTGTCGTCCGAGATTCAGCCTCGAGTGTAAGGGAATCTAGAGACGAAAATAAAAATTCCGAAGTCCCTGTCTTAGCTGGGTCTTAGCTGATGCCGATAATCGTTTGGCGCTTAGCTAAGCGCGTGCTTGACCCCGGTTGAGCAAGAGCTATCTCTAGTTTGTATCTAGTACGTTCTCGTTTTACTCGTTTTATGCTAGATACCAGACTAATCCAAGACAGGATATTCCAATAATATTCCAATGAACAATCAATGCTATTAGACTGAAATATACAAGTTTACGAAGTATACTAAGCAAGTTCTGGTCAAACCTATCGCCCCACGTTGGAAGCAGAACGTGGGCCTAATGCTATGCAGGAGCTTGTTTAAAGTGGGTTACTCGAGGATAAACTGAGTGATCATGGATCCAACATGAAGAAACCAGTTGGCCAGGACACAATTTTGCCCAGTGAGGAAGCACTTTCATATGAATGGTTTGAAAGATCCAGGAAGGAATGTGGGGCTGCTGCTGAAGAATTTCTAGTCAGTCATAAGTCTTATCACTTAGAGCTGCAACCCTTTCTTTTTGGCGCAAAAGGTCGCAACGCTGTTCAGACGTACCACGATCATGGTCGACACCAAAACGTATACCGTAGTATTCATATCCTAGTATATGAATTACGGGCTGACATGAGACGAATAATGCAAGAGCGGAAACTAAATGATCTTTTAGGCTGTCGAGGTTTAGCAGAGTACGTATTGGACTGCCGCCGCTGGACTGCCCTATGTTCGAGAAAACGCCCATTCCCCAGCATGAGCGATGAAAAAATCTGCATACTCATTACGCGTATGGGAGATGAGCGTAAAGGGGAAAACATACCTTGGATAAAAAAAATGAACGGTTTGTGTAAAATTCGTTAGGAGGAAGCAAGTGAACGCAGTTCAAGCACAAACCTGGAGAACAGTACTTGACGGGTTTTATGTTTCAAATGACACTGCAATTGTTCCCTGGGGAACAAATCAGATGCTTTTTCAATGCGACTTCGCCATTGTTCCGACGCCTGAGTGTTTGACGCACGGTCAAGCGAACATGGATAGTGCGCCATCATCGCACGCATTCGGCTTTCATTGATTGGTCAATGTCGGAAGACTAATGAATATAAGTAATAGTTGGTGATTTAAACGTGGGCTAAAGACCCCTATCACGGGTAAACGTCTCGTAAACATTACCTTAGTTCATGCAACTGTCAAAAACATTTTCAGTCTATGAAGAATCTGGGAGACTCGTCGGTCAGGCGACCCTCTGGTTTTTGTTTGTGACCCGAGACAGCGACAGGATCCGAATTCCTTGTGTTTATTGACAGAAACAATTAATGTGTCTAAAGGACACAAAGTAATATCTGAGAGACTTCACTTTGAAGGACTTGAATGTACATTTCACCAGACAGGCTTGTTGGAATATCCAATTTCGGAACACCCCGATTGCCATGTAGTGACTGCTAGTGCTATTAGTGAACTGACACATGACTTGAATGGAGCAAATTGCGCAGTGATATAGAAAAATAAAATTGCGTTTGTCAGTTCGTACGATTTGCACTGGGGGCCGGTCAGAGCATGGTACATGAGACAATGGGTCACTTACTTTAGCAACTCGCGCTTCACACAAGAAGAAAAACAAAACTGAGTTGCGATTAGGTTTAAGAATATAAGCTCTGCTTCACTCTCGACGCGCCAGTCGACCCGTTAATCGAATTCGGGTTCTCAGTTGGAGCGGGCGGCCATTGCCAGGCGCCGCCGCGGTGCTAAGTAATGTATTCGATCCTGACCTTATATTCGCAATTGTCTACTTCGCGGACAATTGTTGATTAAATATAACAATTTCAAAGAGGTAAGAGTTCTTCGAATTTCAGAAACTCATCACCACACTGGACACTGGACGACGTCTAACTTAGTATTCTAGTCACGGTGCTTCAGCCATGGCTACTACGGAGTCGCTAGTTCTAATCATCTTCTGCGGAGGAACCATTGGGATGCTGAAATCAGCCGGAAAGGGCTATGTTCCGGAGCCATTCTATCTCACAGAAACTCTTCGTCTGCAATCACGATTCCACGATCCAGGCGAGGATTCGCTATTCTCGCATTCAAACACCGTCGAGGGCTACAGGGAATGGTCTCGAAGTGGTCATAGTACTCCTTCGCATGTCTTTCAGCCGATGGGCATTTCGCACCATCACCTCCTTGTGCGCTCTTCCCGCAGGATAACAGTACCTCGGACCGCAATGTACGAGACGAGAGAATGTCCGGAGGGGGTCTTCGAAACTCATCTTCCGAGTCTTGTGACGCCCAGAGGGAGCGGTCCAAGGATCAGATATACTGTTTTAGAGGTAGTGACTGTGCTTTCATTGTTAATTATTGCTTCCTTGCTGATGTTTGAAGTGGAGTCCGTTACTTGATAGTAGTAACTTGGAGCCTCCTGATTGGGTTCGCATCGCCACGGAAATAGAGCTCAACTACACACAATTCGATGCTTTTGTTGTTCTACATGGAACCGGTAAGCCTCGGCTGTTCTTGTCGATCATCTCAATGTTTTAACAATACGCTAGATACAATGGCCTATACTGCCAGTGCTCTCAGTTTTCTATTAGAAGATTTAGGCAAGACAGTAGTACGCTGTTTTATCTCTCGCTCTAGCTATTCCTCTCATTTTCTTGCATTAAGATCCTAACCGGTGCTCAAATACCACTTTCCGAATGGCGGAATGACGCGGTCGACAACCTTCTGGGATCCCTCTGCATTGCTGGGCAATACATCATACCAGGTATTGCATATCTCATACAAAAATGACCATTGAAATAATGATATCGTGCATAAAGAATGTTGTGTCTACTTTAATCATACTTTATATCGAGGAAATAGGGTCTCCAAATCATCTATACTCGACTTTGATGCCTTCAATAGTCCAAACTTTCCGCCTCTAATGAAAGGTTTGCTAGTATCTCACCTTAAAAAATTGATGATACTCACGATCAATTATCAGTTGGGATCGAAGTCGATATGAATTGGAATGAAGTTCTTCGTCAGCCGAAACCTAAAAAGTTTCGTGCCCATAAAGGTAATTGAATAGTTTCATAATTCTTCTTGATATATTGACAATATCTTTACAGCCATGTGTACTAATGTCGGTAAGCCATAAAGTTACTGCTGAAGCTCTGTCAAATCTCTAACGGACTGTATTTAATCAGTGACACTGCGCTTGTTTCCTGGCATAACAGCGTCCTCACTACGCGCTTTCTTGGCTGACCCAATCGAAGGTGTCGTACTCGAGGCTTTCGGGTCCGGCAATGCACCGAATCGAGAAGACGTATTGGAGGTATTTAAGCAGGCTTGTGACAGAGGCGTTGTCGTTGTAGCTATCTCGCAATGTGCGAAAGGGACGGTGTCAGATGCGTACGCAACTGGAATCGCACTCCTGCAGTCCGGTGTCGTTCCAGGAGGTGATATGACTCCCGAGGTACTTACTTATTCTTCTTGTAACAATAATAACCTGATATCTAACAAGTTAAACCAAACTAGTGCGCGCTTACAAAGCTGGGGTATCTTCTCTCAAAACCTGAATTGACAAGAGGACAAGTTCGCGCCTTAATGCAAGATCCCTTGCGAGGGGAGCTGACTTTGCCGAATCCGATGGATACACACGGATCTGCTGATGCAGCCCTGGAAGATGTGCAGGATGTTCTTTCTCAAATTGTACGATTATCATCGTCCAGGAAGACGAGAACCAAACCACTTGACACGGAAAATATCATCATGACTACAGCGCCGTGGTCATGGACAAACGCGGAGACGCTGAGTGCGGGAGCAGTGTTATTACCCGTTTTGATTCATTTAGCAGCGGCGCGCAATGACATCGAAGCATTGACTTGGTGTATCAAATCGAGTGCATACGAAGATGTTAATTCTCAGCCTGCAGATCGTTCGCCTGAAATCCGCGCTGCAGGAATAGTTAATTGTATAGATGCTTCAGGGATGTCACCTCTTCATGTCGCTGCGATACATGGGAATCAAGAAGCAGCCGTGCTTTTATTAGAGGAAGGGGCCTTAGTTCATGTTCGCGATTTATTAGACCATACCGCGTTATACTATGTGAGTAATATCATTTATTACACTAAGTTATTAAAAGTCATCTAATATGTGCGTTTTGCTTTTTTTGCAGGCTGCAAGGCAGGGTCATGCTTATATTGTTGATAAGATTGTTGAAGCTGGTGGACTTCTGGCTGGATCGGATGTAACAGGTGGTTTCGTTAACCTGGGAATCCAAACGTCCTTGAAACTATCCAGAGAATCTCAATTAACCATTTGGTTAAATGCTGGAGCACAATTTGATATGTCTACCAAGAAAATAGAAAACGATGAATGACGTGACCACACCCAAAAATTGCCACTGCCGTAGTCATGACTGAGCTTTAAGTATTACGTAATCAACATTTGCAACGTTGTTTCTGGCAAGTTTCTGTGTGTAACCGCAACTCAACTTACCAGTCGCAATGTCATCTTTCTTTCGCAGAGAACAGCCGCCACCACCAGCCCCGCCTCAAGACTGGGAGAAACGCCGCGCCCCCGCTGGCCAGCGTGTAGCTAACCCGTCATCTCAAACTCAAGGAGGAAAGTACGTTCGAGGACGTTCTATTCTTTTCATTTCTTTCACATGTTCAAGCGTAGCTTTCAAGTTGTTGAATGTCCTAGTCCGGCGCTTGCTCTTTCGAATTGTGTGATTGTCCAGTCTACGGACTTTCCTCAAGGGTTTCATGTTATTTTGAATAGCAAATATCCGTTGACAACGAAGTGCGTAATATATAAATATTCATTAAAGGTGCTTGCTTTTCATCATTTAACGAGTGTTTTAATGCAGACATGACAATACCGGTAAACTACTTCCAGGTCAGATTGGAGTCTCATCTGCACAACGACAGTGGATGGGTTTATCCGTAGTGGGCGATACTGCATCTATCACACCTCTAAATATACACCCGTCCGACATTTACCTTGGAACGATAGATTTAGAAGTTGGTTTTTGGAAACGCGGACTAGAAATCAGCGAGCAGTTTTCTCCAGACGAAATGGTCAAGACATTCATCCGGGCGTTTAATGGTCAAATATTTTGCATCGATCAGCCGTTGGTTTTTGAATTTCATGGGCACAATTGTAAGGCTACTGTGAAAAGTATTGGCATGCTGGAGCTTGGTCCGGGTGGGAAGAAAGGACCATCATCACGAGCGTCGAATATGGGAGTTTTAATAGAACAAACCGACGTGAACTTTTTCAAAGCGCCAGATAGTAAGATTAAAATTAAGAGCAGTACTAAACGGTACTTGAATTTATTCTTCTATCATTGAGCTTATATGAATGATCTCACTATGTAGACCTCCACCCAATGCAATTCTCGCGCCCAACTTCAAATTTGAAGACATGGGTATTGGTGGTCTGGATTCTGAATTCGGTACCATCTTTCGACGTGCCTTTGCTTCCCGAATTTTCCCACCCGGCCTCGTTGAGAAGTTGGGTATTCAACACGTTAAAGGTTTGTCATTTGGCCATCTTTTCTTCCTTCCGACTTTAACTCGCCTGCTGCGCAGGTTTGATCTTGTATGGACCACCTGGAACAGGAAAAACGCTGCTGGCCCGCCAAATTGGCAAAATGCTGAACGCTCGAGAACCCAAGATTGTTAATGGTGCTGAGATTCTGAATAAGTATGTTGGAGCTTCAGAGGAGAATATCCGCAAGTTGTTTACTGATGCTGAGCAAGAGGTAAGTTGAGGGTAACATTTTATGATTATGACATGTAAGACTGACAGTTGTTGATTTAGTATAAATCGAAAGGGGACGAAAGTGGTCTTCATATCATTATTTTCGACGAGTTGGATGCGATCTGTAAGCAACGTGGGTCTGGTGTAGGTGGGGGTACCGGTGTTGGCGACAGCGTTGTGAATCAACTGTTATCCAAAGTTAGTTTATTTCCTTCCAACTTTTAATTATGCTCTTTAACCATGGGGTCTACTAGATAGATGGCGTAGACCAGTTAAACAACATACTGCTAATTGGAATGACCAACCGAATAGACATGATAGATGAAGCTTTACTTCGCCCGGGCCGTCTAGAAGTTCATATGGAAATCTCACTACCGGACGAACATGGTCGGCTACAGATTTTGACCATCCACACTGCGACGATGAGGGCCAATAAAATCATGGATAACGGCGTTAGTCTCCCGGAACTGGCCGCAATGACAAAGAACTTTTCCGGAGCAGAGATTGCTGGATTAGTCAAGAGCGCAACCAGTTTCGCCTTCAACCGACATGTCAAAGTCGGTACACTAGCTGGGATTTCGAATGATGTCGATAACCTTAGAGTTACCCGTGATGATTTCCTCAATGCGCTAGATGAAGTGCAGCCTGCTTTTGGTGTATCGGAAGAAGAGTTGACTACTGTTATTCAAAACGGCATCTACCACTTTTCGGAGGACATTGAGGTGAGTTTATATTGCCTAACGTAACATCTTTAATTGATGTTTGATCTGCCAGCGTATTCTGCACGACGGTCGGTTGCTCGTCGAGCAGGTTAGACTCTCAGTGCGTACACGACGAGTCTCGTTATTGCTTCACGGGCCGTCGGGATCTGGAAAGACGGCGCTGGCAGCAACAATTGCCAAAGAATCGGGCTTTCCTTTTATCAAACTCGTCTCACCGGAGACTATGGTTGGCATGTCAGAATCTCAGCAAGTCTCGGCAATAAACAAGGTGTTCACGGATAGTTATAAGAGCCCGTTGAGCGTTATCGTCCTTGATAATATTGAACGGTTACTTGGTAAGGATGTTGAGAGATCTGATTAGATTTAAATCTGTGTATAAACTTTTTTATATCTAGGATTTACACCGATTGGACCGCGGTTTTCCAATGTTGTATTGCAGACTCTTCTAGTCCTACTACAACGGACACCGCCTAAGGTGGAGCTCTTTCTAGTTTTCCTTGGGGACAACGAACTAACTTAGCGTTAGGAACGTCGTTTATTGATTATTGCGACAACATCTATCCGAGCACATTTTGATGACTTCCAGCTCTCTGACGCATTTGAAGCTGAGAGTTACGTTCCTGCCGTATCTTCATTACCCTCTGTCGAATTCATATTCCGGGCTGTCCAGCTCTTTGACTCCAATGGGGAATACTCGGTTATCATGAAGAGATTGCAAGCGGCTGGGTTTGGTGATGATGATAGTAGTCCTAGAAAGCTGCAGCTTGGAGTCAAGAAGCTGTTGAGTACTATCGAAATGGCCAGGCAAGAGCCGGAGCTTGTTGTGGAGAGGCTTGTTAGCGCGTTCATCGGTCTTGGGATGTAATTATACTCAAACATTAAAGGACTTTCATCTATTTATTTTAATGTATGTCATGTTTTTGTTTTCAATACCGAAACCGTTACTATATCAGTACCGGATTGTTTGCCTCATGTTTCGAGTTGGAGGTTTTTTTCACACATTTTCTGGGAAGGACATGATAGATCATTTCGCTTATCAATAGAGCCAGGCATTACTGACCCGTCCGGGACGCGGGACAGCCGGGAGTTGCGCTTGATCTGTACATGCACTAATATCAAGCTTGCAACGTGAGACCAGATACTATGAGGGATAATTTCTTGCCTACTAATAATGGTGGATAAAAAAGCTTCAAAGTCAACACGGTAAGTAAAAATTGTAAAAAAATATTTACCACGACCAATGCTCACTTGAAGTGAATCCAATCAGTAGGTAACTGCACAGGCTACAGCAGCGCCTTTGTTCTGGAGAAAGAGCTCACATGCGCAGATAATTCCAGCCAGGGGTGTCAAGATGAGTATGTGCCTTTCTCCATTGGAAACCTGACGGAAGAGCGACGGAAAAAGCAGTGCCAGGAGAATAGTTCTGAATGATTAATTACTACTTGCTACTACTTGCTACTACATGGGGTGCCAGTGGCTCGTTCATTAACACTATAATGAATTGATGATCTGCGACTTACCCGACGGATTAGATTGTTTTCCGCTACTCGATGACATAGTAACATCAAATCAAAATTAAGACTCCACTTTACCCTACCGGTGTATACTCCGGGTCCGTTGCTATGATTGGCTGGAGAACACCATTGGGCGTCCAACTGGCAAATGCTGTACTCCTGTCAGTGATCCCTTCCGACTCTCAAAACTTTCTACAACTTACGACTGAGACTAGTTCTCAGCAACGTTTTCGACAATGTCCACGGGTGGCGTCGACCTGAATGATCCTGGAATATCAAAAGCTTGCAATGACATGCTGGCAGACATGCTTCGCTGGTAAATAACGCAAAGAACATTGTCCCTTCCTTCTCCTCCACCCTTCGTTTTGGTCAACGTGCTGAACTTGTGTCTTTCTTTTGGTTTTAGGGTATTATTAGGATACACGAATAAACCGAACCAGTTGAACGTATTCGCCTCTGGTAAAGGTGATGTCCACGAAATGAAAGAATACGTCAAGGCAGACGTTATCTGCTACGGTGTCTTTTCAGAACCAAGTCGAGAGAAGAGATTTCGGCTTACCGTGACTTATATTCCTGACATCGTCGGCGGTGTCTGGCGAGGTAATACAATTCTGACACCCAGGCATACATCACATTTGTTTATTTTCGTTATTCTCCAGCTCGCGCCTTAGTACATGGCAAGGCAGTCGCGAACAAGTTTGGGGTGAGTTCCTTCCACGTCAGATCAGTCAAAAGCTTATTGTCTTCTTCCAACTATTTTTGCGACGTTAAGAGTCAAAAGATGATCAGAGTCTCAGACCCAAATCACTTCAATGTTCAAAGATTCCGCAGTGGGTTGGAATTACCACCACGTCTCACGGATTATATTCCGTCAGCACGCGCGCTCACTGTCGCCGATACCTTCTCACCTCCACTTTCTCCTGTCAAATCACCACCTCCGAGAGGTGATTCTTTGAAACCTTGTCAGATCGTTACCCCCGACAAACCAGTATCATCAGGAAAGGCATACCCACCACGTGATACCCACTCTCAGACACATGATACCTCATACAAGCTCGACCACGTTGAGCCAGCAGTCGGCTTACCATCTGCTTCCGATAACGCTACTCATGTCTCTCTGTTTTCCGTCGCAACAGGTACTGCCGCAGTTGAGAACTTCAAGCTTCGAAGTGATTCTCCGTCCTTGTCTCCAGCTGTAAAATTAAGCAACAGATCTCTATCACTTCCTTCCCCTCCTGAAGATAGTGACGATGGCGACGATGATGGAGATACCGATGACGACGGATCAGAGCATCCAGGTGCACCGTCGCTGTTCACCCATTCTTCTAGATCTTCTCGACATGTTTATGCAGCTCAATCACCGCGGCAGGAATTCTATCCAGGACCATTTCAACCCTCGGATAGCTCATCTGAAGAAGAATTACGAGAAGACACCCATTATGACAGTGAAGCTCCGGATGATGATGATATAGAGGACACAGCAGATACCCACCCTATATCTAAAGATTCCTTCACTATGACCAAACCTTCTCCAGCTCCAGCCAAATCATCTTTACTTTCTAGTGATGTTTCTCGGGATAAGCCCTTACCTCCCGTTCGAATTTCCTCTATAGACCTACTAGAAGGTTATCACAAAATTGACTCTCCTCCCAGCTCTGTTGAAAAGCTATCTGTCAACTTAGATTCAGTAGAAAAGACACCTACCTGCGATTCTTTTGGTTCGACTACCGTATCCTCTCTCCCATCACCTCCTTCTTCTCCAGACAATACCAAGCCTCCGCTTCCTATTGCAAATATACCCACTTCCCGATTGTTACCCAAAATTGTTGTGCATTCCTCACCACAGCCCACTCCTCGTCCTCAGCCGACGCCGATACCACCTCTGCATTCTTTTCCCGCTAAAGCGCAGACGCAGACGCAGACACAGAGTGAAGCATCTCAGTCTTCACCTCAAATTGTACCTCAAATCACGCCCCAAATCCCATCTCAGTCTCAGTCTCAATCTCAATCCGAACCTGAACCTCAAACCCAGCTTCGACCAGTCTCTCTGGCTCAGCCTCAGGTATCATTACCAAAATCTCCCGGATCTCCTCCCCCCCCCCTTTTTCAAACATTCCGAAGCAGCCCCAGCGCCATGAAATATCAAAACCCGCATAGGCGGGTATCCACAGCCATAGACGAAGCTGAAGAACAAAAGCTCGCTTTGCTCGTAGAAGAAAGACAACGAAGGACGATGGAGCGTGTAGAACGGGAAAGAAAAGAAAGGCGGGAGCAAGAAGCGCGGGATCGTGAGTTTATGCGGAGGCGTGAGCAGGTGAAGTTGAAGAGACTTCAGAAGGCGAAGATGGCGGAGATGACGAGGGAGGAGTTGAAGCGGAAGCAGGAGTGTGAAGAGGCGATGAGGCGGGCTCAGTTGGAGAGGCGTTATGAAGAACAGTTGAGTAGGCAGACGAAGGTGCAGGAGAAGATTAGGAGCCTCGGGGGGATGTTGTTGTTAGCCGGGTTTGTTAGTGTTTTGTCTGGGACAACGTGGAAGAGGCGGTATTATCAGTTGACTACTGAGGAGTGGAAGTTTTTTAAAGATGATGAGGTGTGTGTTTGTGTGTAAAAGATTTTTGAGTCTAATTTTTTTTGATAGGATATGAACTCTCCTTCGAGTGTTCTTGGTTTGTCTCGTATAAAAGCTGTTCGGGAGTGGGATGAAGGTTATGAAGAGTTGGAGTTTATGCCGAACGGCTTTGCGGTTGAGTTAAAAGATGGTGCTCCTTGGCTATTCTTTGCGGAGTCAAAGGAGGAAAAGGTGAGTTTTCTTTTTATGATGGGAGTGTGTTCCCGTTTTCTTAAAAGTGTGAATTATTGTTGTAGGAAACATTTTCTGGTCTGCTCAGTCAAGCGGGCGGCGAGTGATGTAAAGAAAACAAGTATCCATACATCTTGGGAACCGCATAATACCACTATTCTTGACGTTGAACATTTCGCTTTCCCCTCTCTTTAATCTGTTCTCACTCGATCTCGTGTTTTGTGTTGTGTGTATCACTGTACACTCATTGACGCTCCTTTTTGTGGATTCGGACGCCTGTCTTCATATTATTACCATCGCCCATATTATTATCTCATAATAGTCCTATTTATTCAACCACATCCGTTTCCTCTTTTTATTTGTATCTCGTCCTGTCTCTTCTTTCTCTCTCAAGTCTCTCCCTATATTTTATGTCCTATTGTTTTATTTTGAAGCAGATGTATTAGATTGACAGACACTTGTATTTAAATACCTATGTATGTCGATCATTATCAATGGCGAAGTCCTGAGATGGGATGTTAGCTTACTTTAAATTTGTTTCGTTTTTTTTTTTGATATGACCTGTTCAAAATGTGTTTTGGGAACGATTAAAGAGCTAGGGACTAGGGTTCAGTCAAATGAGATGGGGCAGTAATTAAGTTACTTAAAGCCGCTGTTCCTAATGAAACTCAGCCGACGGTCACTGTGGGGCAGTACTGGGTGCAGAACCGTTTCAGACCTGAGGCTGTCTGGCGTTGTTTTGATTCGTGATGCGCTTTGGTGAAATTTGGTGACTTGTTGTGAATCAAGCTGATCGACGGACGGCGGCGCCAGGTCAGTAGTCCTGCTACCACTCACGAACAGGGCATATACAGTCACGCACAAAACTGTGCGCGCGCGCGTCGCTTTTGGTATATAATGAACACAGTGTGCTCAATAAATTCTTTTAAATCACGAAAGAAATTGTGCGAATGCATGAATATAATAATTACAAAGTTTATTATAAGTACTTTTGGTAATTATCGTCCGTTGATACAATATAGGCTACTTTGTGTGACATGTACATGTGTACAGTTTTGTTCGTGTCATCAAAAATATAGAAATCTAATATTTCGTATGCCCTCCCTTAGCTTTTTTCACTGCTGCTACCCTCCTTGGCATACTTTCAATGAGATCCTGACAAATCCTATCATCCATGTTCAACCAAACATCTTTGGCTCTTTCCCAGAGTTCATGTATGCTGGTAGGGTCTGTCTCATACCCAGCAAGCTGCCACTTCACAACCCCCCAAAGGTGCTCTATTGGATTTAGGTCGGGAGACTGTGGAGGCCATACCATGACATCAATTTCATGATCATTAAACCAAGCTTTCGCTTTTTTTGAAGTGTGTTTTGGGTCATTGTCCTGCTGGAAGATGAAGTCATCCACTTCCTTCCCAAAATACTCCAGAGATCCCTGCAACTCTTTCTCCAATATTTGACAATATAAATCAGCATCCATTTTCCCATCAATCTTGGCGGCCCAGCCTGTCCCCTCCCAAGAGAAACATCCCCAGATCATGATACATCCACCACCATGTTTCACAGTCTTATCCACCAGTCGATCATTTAAGGGTTCCCCTGGCCGTTTCCAAACCCACTTTCGTCCATCACATCTGAGACGATTTATTTTTGTTTCATCTGACCAGACAACCTGTTTCCAGTCCTCAATCGTCCAATTTTCATGTGCAATCACCCAATCGAGCCTCTCCTTCTTATGCCAGGATGAGAGGAGGGGCTTTTTCACCTTTGTTGTTGCCTTAAGACCAAAAATTTTGAGGCTGCTTGCATTGTGATAGCATGAAACGATATATCACTCGCATTTTGAAGTATTTTCTGGGCATCTACTGCTGTGGTTGCTTTTCCAGAAGTAAGACAATGGACAGCCTGCTGGATGTCAGTAGGAGAAAGTGACCAAGGACGACCACTGGTGGCTCGGGCAAGCTCATTTTGATATTCTTTTCTAATTTTAGTGATAACCCCATGACTAACACCAGCTCTTTTGGCTATTTCCCTGGCCAATGCCTTCGAATCGAGGAGACTGAGCATGCTGTCTACTCTTTCCTGAGGAAGTCGAATCATGCTCAATTTTCCTGGCCTTTCCATCTCAAAAGTCTTCAATATTATATTACCTATCTGCATACAGTCATGTGACCCCAAGCCAATAGAAAACGAGCAATGCAAAACCTTAGTTTACTTTCCAAAACTCAAAACACACAAAACTGTACATGTGATCTCCACCTAATAATTTATAAAAGGCGAGTGAGCGAGAAACGATGAGCACAAGTCATCTTAACAAGTTATGTTCTCACCATATCCAGGTATGTTCTCAAATAATTTGGTGATTTTAAGGATTTTATTAAGATTTTTATTTAAGGTACATTCCCAAAGTGACAGATGCGTGTATAGTTTTGTGCGTGACTGTATGTAGTAGTTGAGGTACATATATTTATTAGTTACTAGACTACTTGTAAGACGAAGTTCCATAAAAGTTCAAAATTGTTGACACCACCATACTATTATAATGTATGCTGATATCAACTACAATTAAATGTGGCATAAAATTACATCTCAATTGTTTCACAGATTCCCAACAGATTCTTGATACTAAGTATGACCAATGATGATTCGACCCAGACTTCATTCATTGTGAAACTACTACAAGTAATTCTCATAATGTATAGCATAAATATGCTGCATTGGTTGCATTAATCATGATGCCGGCATTGCTAGGGCGATATAAATGATTATATGCAGGGTACAATCGTGTAGTAATGATTCTGCGGTCTTGCTTCTAAGTTCTTGAGTTTTTTGAGACGCTTCTCCATAATCGTATGACAAGCACAAACCGCTGGTCGCGAGTGAAGATTAGTGATGGATCCAGTTCGGTTCAGTTCAGTTTGGTCTGAAACCGGTTCGTACTTGGCGACCCATCACGATTTGAGTTCGGTTTGAGTACAGTTCGGTTTGAAACCGGTTTGATCAGTTTAGACTCTTCAAAAACATATGTATTTGACTCAATATTAATTAATATAATATTTCAAGTTCCAACTCGGGGAATTGAAGCGGTATTCCATCGGCAAAATCATACACCCAATCCTCCTCATCGATGATCATCAATCTCTCCTCCACCCGCTTTGCTCTCTCCTCCTCAGATAGTTTTTGTTCCCGCTCTCGTCTATAAACTGTTTTAAGAAGCTGTAAAGCTGATAAACAATCCGAGGACAACCTATTTCGCTTCTTTGTATCGGTATCAGCGGCACTGCTCCAAACATGTTCTACTGGAGTAGCCGAGCCTTGAATTGCAAGGTAGTCAATGGCCATCTTGCTGAGAAGTGGGTAGACATGCTGAACTGACTAAAAGAAAGAAGTCATTCCATGAAATATATCGAATGAAGAAGTAATACCTTCCAATAAGCCAAACTACTAGGGCCACCCACATCCAGATGGGCAGTTACTGGCTCATTCAAGTAGCGTTCAGCCTCACTTCCCAATGGTGCGGTATCGTGTTCGTCAAACATATCACCCCATATGGACTCACCACCGGGTTTCAGCTGAGATTTTGAAGTGGTTTGGCCCTCTGCATACTTCATGTTAAACTATATTATGATGATGATTTAACAACTGAAAAATCCTAATGAAATTCACGCGCCTTTTCAATAAAAGCTTCCTTTGCCTGATCTGCTAAAGTTTTCATAGGATCCAATGGAGACTTGTCTTTCCACCATTTTTTCAGGTAACACATCTTAATGTAGGGGGTGAGAACTGTAAAAAAACTGCAAGTCAAGAAATAAAACCAATTAAAATAAGATTATTTACTTAGCGCATTTCCGTATGCATCAGTATCTTCCATCTTAAGGTAGTATATGGACAACTTCTCAAGGCCGGCTTGAATGATAGAGACAATATCCTCCTCATCATCGACATATTTGTCTTGAAGCTTCTCCCATTCAGATTGAAGGTATTCCAATGCAGGGAGAGCTTTATACAGTGTTGGATAACTCTCTGCTGACAATAACTGCTGGCCGGAACGAGCTTTCTGTTGAGAGGTTTAGCAGACAACTCATTATCATATAAATAAACTCATGCTCAAAATTTCAACAATAATTTCTACCTTAACCCAAGTGCTATCTGAGACAGCCAATTTAGAGAGACTATCTTTGTATTCTGGTGTGCAGCAGATGGTGTCCAATGCCTATAATGCGTGAAGTTGATAAGCAATATGGAACTGAAATAAATGAACGAACCGAGTGCAGTTTCAACGCCCTCTCTAGCATCACACATGTGGAAGACCAGCGTGTAATAACATCGAGTATAAGTTCTAGAGGTTGACCGATGACCGATGCTTCGCCCCTGCCTTCTGCTTCAGCCCTTCAAATGTTGATTTCAGCTTCTTGGATACGACAGAACTTGAGTTTGCATTGTGGCGATGAACGAATCTGATTATTAGGTTTATTTGATGAAATTTAACATGTTATGTGCTCACCGCCACAACCAGGGCCCATATCAAAGCCACAACGCTAGTATTGTCTGCTGCTATGTCTGTCTCCACTAATGCCTTGAGTACATCGGATACACCAAGATGGTAAATATGTGGCAGGCATCTAAAGGTAATAAAGGATAGTAGTTAAATAATGAGCCATGAGGAAATGAATGTACCGTATGTGTTTTTCCTTATCATACCAGGTGATTCCCTTTCCCCGAAGTCTTATCTTTAGCCCAGTCAGCATGGTATCATTGTTGGATGCATTGTCAGTTGTAATCCAACCTAACTATATAATAAAATTATGAATTATTTTTTACGTTAAAAGAAGGAAAAAAGGACAGTCCCTTTTCGAAAATCTCAAACTCGTCAAATAGCCCGAAGATATAGTCTGCAAGATTATCACCGGTATGTGGCCCTTCTATTTCTCGGAAACCAAATAGTTCATATCCCATCATCCAAGCGTCACCTTTTGTTTCCATAATGATGTAGTGTGCTATGATGGCAATATATGCTTGCATGGGTTTGGATGACCAGCAGTCAATTGTGAGACTAATCTTTCCTGGGGCTTGCTTGGGAACATTGAGTCTGAAGTTGTCTGAAACAAACGGACATAAAACTTACATGCAACCGTCGCTTCATTGCCAATTTCTCTGTTTGATATTCTCGCATGATAATCTCCACCATCCCTTTACAACCGGGTATGTCATCCATGCAAAGATCATGCCTAAGTAGATGCAGAAGATCACGGAACTCTTTTTGTTCCACAATAGAAATAGGCTGTATAATAAAAATGAGGTAATAGGTAAAAGATACATTGAAAAGATCGCTTACCAAATCACACGCTGTAATTAGCTTCATAATCGACATTTTGAGATGTTCTGGGGTAAACGCAACCCTTGGAGCAATTTTCTCCAGATGTCCATCCAAATTGGACTGAAAGCCATTGGTGTCATCTTCTTGGCCAGATTCTAGTTGGCAAAGCTGTTGAAAGGCAGCGGAATGGTGTTTTTTTATATGCATTCACAGGGTTGATGATCCAGAAGAGTTGCTATATTCTGCAACAGCATGAGCAGGATTATTTTCTTAAATCTTCCTATCAAGATGTTGAAAGATAGCCCAATGATAAATCCAGATGATAACATACTGGCAGACACGGCAACTCCTCTTATCATCATTATTTGGATCGGGGGGTGTGAAGAAATAGAGCTTCACAAATGCACAATCCTCCCCTTTCCTTGGCTTCTTCATATTAGACTGAATGCTGACAGTAGGATTTGCTTCATCTTCATCGACATCGATGACAGTTGGTGTGGCAGAGACAGTATTAGACTCGCTTGTGCTGGTCTCGCTTGATGGTGATGTTGACTCGCTTGTGCTGGTCTCTCTTGAAGTTGATGTTATCTTAGAGGACCTTGTTACCCGTTTCGTATTATGAGTCGCATCAGTTTTCTTCCGTTTGGCCGGCAGTGGTGTTTGTTCTTCTAGAATCATGAGAAAAATAAATGATTCATGATTAGTTAGGGTATAATCAGAACAGACCTGATTCGTCTTCTTCGGTTGATCCAGACGGTTTGGATTGGTCAGTCGGGGCGACACGCTTGCGGGATCGAGCTGACATCAAGTTCCAGATGAATGTTGAGGCACAAGGAAGGACACTGACATGTGTGTGGATGATCTGCCTCCAAACTGTACAGTTCAGAAGCTATTTTGATTCTACGAAAGACTAAGTACATTGGCTCTAGTCAAACTGGTTTGAAACTGGTTTGGTATTCTTGACAATCCCAGTTCCAGTTCGGTTCCCAAACCGGTTCCAAACCGAACCAAACCGGGATCAAACCGGTTTCCTCAGTTTGGAACCAAACTGGATCCATCACTAGTGAAGATGGAAGATACTGAGGTGAGATTTAGACGTGGACCGTCACACATGTATCAACTTGCATCTGAATGATATATATAGATACCACCGGCACTGCGGCTGTTGTCTAAGTTTTAATGTTCAAGTCTACTAAGGAACTTGGAAATCACGACCTTATTATTATTCCACATATATTTTGTTGGTATCGGAGTCGCCGGCTAACAGTCAAATTAATATTGCGTCGCTGGCGACGACGCATTAGTTAAGTCTTAGTAAAATATTATAAATCCCGGTAGTTAGTTTTCATCTTTTCATATTTATAATTTTGTATATAAAGCTCTGTATTTCGAGCACTAAATAATAAGTTCTATCTAAAACATAACTGCTAGTTGCGACATATTTACTCTATTATGTATGCATCTTAACAGAATACTGGATACAACTTACTAGAAGAGTACAGGATACAGCTTTTTATCAACTCGAAAAAAAATCGTCTTTTCCTGACTTTGCAGGTATATTTGAGGTTTTTCGTTTCTTTACTCCCCTTGCAACTCCAGCATTCACCCTGGTCTCGTGGGAGGGTTTTCTTTGATCGTCATCCGGATTCCGAGGGCCAGGACGAGTTGAGCGCTTCCTCAAAATAGGAGACCATCCAACCCATCCATCCATGTTGTTCAAGTATCTTTCCAGAATGTCGGCTGATCTTTGCTTCATATGTCCGATTGATACTTTTCTTCATACCGAACGGCGATGACATCTTTGATAGCGCGGAGCAATCCATCAACTATCAGACTTTTTATCTAGTAGCTTGATGCAATATAGCAGGCAGGGGCTTTGAGATACAAAAGTTTCCCATGACCACTGGTTTTCTTTCCCGTTTTCAATAGAGCACCGACTGAAAGTGTCATTCATGACTTCGTAAAGTCTAATTTCCGTGATCATCTCGACTGCATAAATCCCCTTTAAGCCTTGTTTGAGGTACCTCTTGTCATAGAAGCATTGGGCGTCGGGTTTGATGTCTATGCCATCGAAATTCCGAAAAGGGGTTGCATGGGTATCGACAGAAGGAAAATTGGGACAAAGAGGCTGAATGGCATCGACCTATTTCAAAGATTGAATGGTAGCTTCACAGGAGGAAAAAAAAAATAGACGAACGAAGGGTTTGCACATATCAAGTTCCCTTTGAGACTTTTCCATATCCTTTATTTTCTTCCTAGGGACAGTGATCTTTTTGTCCTTTGAAAGCAGCGGGAAAAATTCTTTGACGAAGTCTTTGGGAGGCATAGGACCAGCAATATGATCTCTGGCCTCCCGCGCTATATATCAGTAGTCTGAGATATACGATGATTGTGCATGGAGGTGAAGGGTAGTACTGAGTCCCATTGTTATTGCTTGCAGTTAGTTTATCCTTTCTCATATTGATCCTCTCATTCACACTATTCAGAAGAATCGCTCCATTATACTTGATGTCTTAGAAGGAGTTGAAACGGTGGAGAGAGAGATATGGATAGCTGGAAGGAGGCCAAAAAATACGAAGAGTATGTTTTATTTCTTTATTCGTTGTTTTCTTTGTTGGTTTTGTAATGGATACCTGATTAGAGTGATGACAGAGTGTGAAAGAGAGAAAATACTTTTTCGAAATTGTCAACTTTTTTGAGCTGCAGCTTGGCTCTAAAAAAGGCCGGAATTGTTGTCAGATTGATCAGGTCCCAATTTCGCCTGGACCGTCTTCATCCTCCAAAGGCGTGGTCTCCGCTAACATTCCGGGTCTTCAATGGGGATAGAAGGATCAAGCACCCTTTTAGGGATATTCCGACAGGTAGCGAGTCAATGAACGCATCCGAGTCGTCATTCGGAACTATATTTCATTTCTGCGATCATTTCGACTGCCGAAATCCCCCCAGTGGTATCTGTTTTCATAAAAGCGGATGTTTATGCCACCAAAATTCCGAAAACGGGCTGAACGAGTATCAACAGGAGGAAGATTGGAACAAAGAGGCTGAATGGCGCCAATCTATCCTTCACCGGAGGAAATCAGATAGGCGCACGAAGTTTTTCTGGCTTCTCGTGCCAAATCAGCAGTTCGAGAAATACGATAATGCATATATGCAGCCAGAGGAATTACAAAGTCATGGTTTCTCCACCTGTTTTTCTAAATCATTTCATCTGATGTCGCTTAGGATTTGAACGCACTCTTCTGATCAGTTGGCACTGACCGTGAGTCCGTGACTTGCCTTTGGCGCAAAGACCTTCTTTGTTTAAACGAACTGGTGCCTCCATTCAAGAAACCTGTGTTCCCGCAGCAGGAAAGCTATGCAATAGCTTTCGGAACGAATGCCAATTCCCGCACGTCACTATGGGGCTTCGATTCATACCAATATAATGTATAAGGAAGCCAAAACATATTGAATGATATTCAAATCAACCATGATCATGAGCCCCTGCCTTCTAAGCTTATAACTTGGTTCACCGATAGGAAAATAGGGGTCAGTGGTCTCTATATGCGATAGAGTTGTTTTATTAAGGAATAGCACTGAATTCATGATGGACGCATCAACTCTATCGCCTGAACATTTATCTCTAATTATCAAAGAGTCAAGACAAACCTTATCAAACTGACAGTCTGACGATATAGATAACAAGTTTCATTTAAACTCTTTTCGTCCAGTTGGCGTCAGAGTTACAATCGGAAAGTCGACGCATTGAAGTCCATCAGAACCGGCCCAAACCACACAGCTTGACGGTAACGGCATTTTCCAATTCCAATTGAATTCGCGGCGACTAATACGCTCGGCTCGATTTTCCGATATTTTAAAGTAGTGCGCTAGTAGTAAATACGTATGTATATCAAATAACTTGTACGGTCTATTCCAAAAAGAATAAAAAACGCAACAACTTCTTATATATGCGGTTAAACCTAGTAGTACAGTCGTAGAACTAGACGACAAGCGACGTCGTCGTGCGATGATATAATAATCATACCGACGGGCCCGAAAGGTCTTTACATAAACCACATGATGACCCGCTCTTTCAAGATTTAAAAATAAAGCACGTGCTGTACCCGAATGGCCTCAATTGAGATATGTATATATTTTCGACCGACTGAGGCAACAACTCGCGAACTTATCGTTAATTAACCGTAATCATGATGTGCTGAACCCGAACTACACCCAATGGCCATCAATAATCATCCTTCTTTCAACTTCTGAAGCTAGAACCATATAGCAGAGCGGCGTAAGAAGAAAAAATCTTGGAATTCCTCGTCATCCGAGCACTGCATAAGAGAAAAAAACTAAACATATATTTAAAAACCAAGACCATCCGAACTGGAACAAAGATCCAATTCCGGACCCGTTCGGTGCTACTTCGGCGTCGCCGACAATCACATACTTTAAAATATGTAGGCACGTTTTTGTATTATATAGGCACCGATCATCAAATCATGTGTTATCTTATCCCTTCCCTCCACAGTCACTCCAAGGGACGCAAGCTCAATATGATCAAGAAATCCAAAACCTAAATTAGAAATTGTAACGAGGTGTTTTTTTTCAGGGCTGCCGTGTAAAAAAAAATGACATCTCGGATAGGCCACAAGCAGCACAGCGTTAAAGGTACAATAGAGAGAAGAGTACTCTATTATGTGGTAACATTGAAATGATCGTCAACAATAACCATTTTGACAATACATAGCAATCCAGTAGTGCCAGACTGTCAGAAAGACAACACCAAAAAAAGTAGTACATACGCGTCCAGTACATACTTAGGTTGTCGACATGATAGGGTTTACGTTTTAGGTACCGGCTCCCCGGCGTACGAGTGAATGAACATCATGCCAATTGCACGTAGCAACGAATTTGAACCTCGTGGGTTACCCATTGGTCAGTTGAAATCCACGTTCAAGACTTACCTGACACGTAAAATAATGTCAACACAATCGTGTCATGATGCGTGCATACCGTCTTTTCTTTTATTTATTTCATATAAGACTTACCACACGACATACTGAATTCATATCGTTGGCCGGCGCATTCCCAGAGTCCCAGTCAACGCTAAAATTCCCAGCATGGCATGGCATTGAGGGCCTTGAGGCCTTGAGGCCTGAGCGGGACCCACTCGATAACTCCATAAGTAAGCATCCCTCATCGGACCTCACTCGAAGCCACCTTTCAAAGTCGCCTCCTTGCAACGCGTCCCTGCAACTGAATACATAGTAATATATAAATAATTCACACCAACGCCGGGAACCGTGACCTTGACGTCTTGACTTTGACCATGTTCATTGTTCCAAAAAAGGAAAATTCAATAATCAAGGGTCGATAGAAAGTGCATCATTTACCAGGACAGCAAACAATGTTCCCTATCTTGGAAATTAACTACAATAAGACAATAACATACATAACGTGACCACGAGCGGCGGTGGCAGCTGGCAACTTGGCAGAAGACCGACGAACAGCTTTTTTTTGAGTCACAATTCACTTACCTTACTCAATTTAAAAAGAAGTACCAAGTGGTGCGTAATGCCTCATCCTCATCCCCATCCCCATTCCCATTCCCGAAGAAAAACATTTTTTTCTTTTCACTCTCACTCCACTCTAGAGATATGTATGATATGAAAACGTGTTACGGGTACGAGGGTTTCCAGAAAATAAAATAAAATAAATCACGCGAATAAGTGCGACGGGAGGGAAATATAATGGCACGTGTAATGATAATAATAATTTACTTAAAGAAGTAAACGAAAAACATGGTCAATGGTACAAGATGAACTTGAACAAAGTGTGATATTACGCTCTACTAGCAAGCGAGTTTCTATCGTTTTAATAAGATAAACCAATAACACTAATTACCATAGGGTAACAAAAACATTAAGACATTATAAGGTACGGTATGAGAACAAGTATAGTACTAGTACGACGGCGACATGGATGTAGTTTGATATCGATATAGAACAAGGGTCAAGAAAGAAAAACAGAAATAGGGGATAATGAGTGAGGAGGGTAACACAATAACACAGAAAAACGAAAATTTAAACAATAATCATATAGACAATGAAGGAATGAATGAGCAAGAAAAAACCGAGATAAATGCAAAGATACATACAACGATACATACAAACTTTTGAAAAAAAAGAAGACCTATTTTTTTTTACACAAAAAAGCGAAAGGAAAAAGAGAAATTGAGTTGATTATTAGGTGAGTTTTGAATAATAAAAAGAAAATTGCGTGCGGATGCCAATGTGAAAAATAAGGTAGAGAATAGAAACGAACGCATTCCAAGTCGGTAACGAGGATCGAATCAATAAAGTAGACGGCAGGCTGACTGATAAGATAAGGACTGGAAAACGACAAGAATTATGCATGCACGGTCAATCTCCAACTCCATAACATGCATAACTGGCTGGACGAAGTGCAAAGTCCCGCCCTATGATGGACGACGGACTGAGGGCACGAGGGGGGCAGGGGATAACGCCACGAATAAGTGCCATGTATGCTATGTACGTCCTGGGTAACAACAGCAACTCCCAGCGTTAATATACCAGGGTAGGTATGACGATGGAATGTGAACCTGGGCGATTTGATTGGTCATCCGGGTGAATGTGGATAAAGGCGGGAAGGAGCGCCATCTATGTAGAAGAAAGGATTTAGGGAAATGGTCGAAAAGGAAAAAAAAAGAACCATCAAAGAATTACAAAAAATAAATTAAGAGCATTCGAAAGAGAGAAGAAAACAAACATAAAACAAGGAGGGAATTTTTTCAAAACTCACCAAAAAAAAAATACATTCATCCCGCTCCGAACTTCAAACAACGTCGTCTCCAAGCTCATCAGACTCCTCACCCTCACCCTCACTCCCCCCTTCTCTCTCCCCAAACTGTTCCAACATATTCTCATCAATATCTTCTCTAGCAAGGACAACCATAGAAGAAGAAATATCACCAAAACCCGGCTGATTCACCGTCGTCGTCGTTGTGGTGGAACTCGAAGCTTGTCCACCAGACCCACTGGTAGCAGCAGAAGGCAGCGTCGACTGGGACTGTTTTTCCCGCCGTTTCGGTGGTCTACCACTACGACGGTAACGACGACCGCCACCACCGCCACCACCGCCACCAGGCTCAACAACAATGCTCGTCCCCGTCATACTGGCTGAAGCGGAGGAAGCCTGAGGGGAACCACCACCGTAGTCGGTTCTGTAGCTGTCTGCACCTGCGCCTGCGCTCGTCGTTGCAAATGCAGCGGTTCCAGCATCGCGACCTCGTTTTTTTATCTAAAAAATAGAAAGTTATTATTATTATTATTTTCTTTGAGGTTGATTTTTATTAAAAAAATATTTCTAGACTTACCAGTTTAGCATATACCAATCCACACGCGTTGCACAAGGTTCGGGGACCTGCGCAGGTGGTAAAAGAATAAGTTTCGGGTCAGCGGTAAGGACCAAGAAAGCCAGAGTGTAATATCAAATCGAATGATGAACAGAACAGATCGTTAGGGACGCAAATAGATGAAAACGAAATTTAGAATATAGCTTGACATCCCGACACCGACGAAATACAAAGCGAAGATAAAACGATAAAAGGAAATTGTAAAAAAAGGAATGAAAGGGTAAAAAAGAAAAATATGCATGTACATACCTAAAGGTCCTCTCCTCCATTCGGGAGTGGCAGTTGCACCGCAACCCAAACATCTTTGAGGCTCTGATGCAGCACCCGTACTCGACGATCCAGATTCCGTTTTCTGTTCAAAAACCAAAACGATTCAGTTCAAAGTTCAAAATAACCGAGACATAAAAAAAAGGCATCGTCATAATGCAAGAGAGTAAAAAAAGGCCAAAGAAGCCGCCGCGAAACGCGCGATGCACATCGCATCAAATTAAGAAAAAACCCGAATAAAGGAAGATGATAAAATAACCATAACCGACCTGTCTCTTGACCTTCGGCAAATCACTATCAAGTTTAGATCCGGAACCGGGAGAATATGTTCCTCCTCCCGACACCGTGGTGACACCGGCAGTGCTACTAGTACTAGCAAACAATGATGTCGAAGAAGACGAAGCCTCCACTGCAGAAGAAGTAGAAGCAGATCTTCCAAATACGCTCGAAACTGATTTATTATTACCTTTTCGGGGTAACCCTAGATTCGCAGGTGGTAATAGAGACGAAGAAGGCGCGGATGTCAGTCCTGTTGACCATTCGGTCATGAAAAAAGTGTTAAGATAGAAAAAAAGGAAGGGAGTGGGGATTTTTTAAAATAAAACACGAACCTATAGACGACGATGACGAGGAAGGTTCACCGCTCTGTGAAGAAAATGGAGGTAACGCAGAAAAGGGTGGATAATTTGGAGTCGACGATCCATCATCCTCTTCTGCTGCACCTGTTTCTGATTCTCCTTCTCCCTCTCCTCTTTCGAGGGAAGACACGATAGCATCAGTCGTTGAGGGAATCAATTGCCTTCTGCCTGCAATGGCCCATTCATATATCCGGTCTAGAAGATCGAGTGACGGAAGTCCAATTGGAAGGGAACGCGGGACGTCCGAAGATTGCGGAGAACTTGCTGTTCCCGGCTGAGACTGAGACTGAGCTTGAGCTTGTAACCCAGAGAGCGAATGAGGGGTGGATGTGGTGGTTGCAATATGGGGAGAGAAAGTCGACGTTGTTGAACTCGATCCTGGTTGTATCGTTGGTGCTGTATTATCGATTATAGAACGATATGTTTGATATAACTAAACATCGCGAATGCAATCAGGAGGCGAGACATCATGGGAGAAGCAAAAAATTGATTCGATGCCACGGAGAAGGTTTTATTGCTAAGCGAGAAAAAAAGAAGAAAACACGGTGAAATCATTTACACATACCTTAATAAAATCCGACCTCTGAAAGGGCCTTGTATCGGTATCGATGACAATAGGGGCAACTGCAGCAGTTGTAGTAGAGATTATAGGGGAAGTACTAGTATCGGAAGACAATGAAGACGCGTAACCTTGGGTACTCTGTGTATGCGATTGCGATTGCGAGTGGTGGTGATGATAATGATGGTGATGATGATAAGATTGGGGAGTGAGAGAATGGGACATCGAAGGCGATACAGCGGCAGAAGACGACGCGGACCCGACATGAAATGGTGACATGGCAACCGTCGCAACTGCGGCGGGTTCTTCTCGTGCTTTTCCCTTTCCAATGGACATATTACGAGGGGAGTTCTGGGTGCGAGAGTGGCGTCCTCGTCGTGGTTGAGAAGGGGGTTGATAATGGGAAGGCGGTTGTTGCTGCGGTTGTTGAGCAAGTCCACCACTACCGCTAGCCTGACTTTGTCCTTGCCCTTGACCTGGCGGTCCTCGCGTTTGCAGTGCCTGCTGAGTGTTAGATGAGGAGGGTATTATAAAGGGTGTACGATAAGACGACTGAGAATGGGATTGTAACTCCTGTTCTCGAGAATATAAAGACTGCGAACGCGAGATAGGTAAATTAGCAGGTTCATTCCTAACCAATTCAGGACTGAGCGAGGATGTTTCACTAGGCGACGGGGCTGGAACAGACACGGTCGATGACGACGGTGGGGCTGCCGAGGCTGGGTGCTGCCCTGGCGCGACTTGGGCTTGGGCTGTTGTCGTTGTCGTTGTAGTCGTGCCCACATTCACATTCACACTAACATCATGAATTGGAACAGGCGGAGACGCGTATTGCGCTTGCGTATCAGGGGCGACGTATTCCCTATTCGTACTTGCACTTTCAGGCGCAGCGGGAGGGGGAGCCCATCCTGATGGCGCTTGGGGATACGAAGGATGGGCTTGGGGATGGGGTTGCGAATGTACGTGAGGGTGAGCTGCAGGGGGAGCGCTCGGTAAGCCAGAAGGTATTGGGTACGATTGGTGCTGGTGATGATGCTGCTGCTGCTGTGAATAGGGTTGGGGCTGGTGCGAGTGCGAGTGCGATAGTGAATGATGCTGCTGCTGCTGTGGTATTGAATACGAGACACCATACGCGTACGAGTGTTGAGTATTTTGACTAGAGCGCATCGGTCCAACTACAGACTGCGAAGGTTCCGGGTGATGATATGTAACAGCAGGATAAGACGTGGAACGCATCCGGGGCTGAACATGGGATTGGCTTTGAGGATGATGTGAAGGTGGTGATGAAGGTGGTTGGTAATGCGCATAAGGAGAAGAAGACAGGGGTGCGGAGGCTGGGACAGATGAAGGAGTTGAATAAGGTGGGTATGAATAATGTTGATAAATATGCCTGGGATCGTGCTGTTGGTGTTGTATGGAGATTTCGTCTCGTTGTGACGACGTCGGGTGAGAAGGAGGATATACTAGCATAGTTCGACGTGAATGCGACGCAGCAGGTGGTCCGCTAGATGGTCCAGCTGCTGCGCCTCCCGCGGAAGTCGTTCCCGGCCCCAGTGCGCCTTGTAAGGAGTGATAGTGGACAATACCTCCCGCGGTGGCCGCCACCGCCGTCGTCGTCGTCGTCGTCGCCGCCGCTTGACTTTCCTCGGACGAATGTTGATGTTGGGGAGGATACTGGTGCTGGTGCTGGTGAGGTTGCTGAGGCTGAGACTGAGGTTGTGGTGGTTGAGCTTGGCTCGGGTCCGGATACGGGTGTTGACTACGGTTATTATTATTCTGAGGATGCTGCTGGTGTAGCGACATCTCTTCAAAAGGGGTAAATCCGACTCGTTCATTATTCAGTCGCGATAACGCATGCTAAGTAGACCGCGTATCATTAGTAAACTCACTCTCAAACATGGTTACAGAAAAAAAAAGGGAAAGAATTGAAAAAAAAAAAAGAAGAGGGCGCGACGCGTTCGAGATTTCTGAACACGAGCAAAACGAAGTATATTGGCTACACGAGTCCAGGGAACGAGGCCAGGGATGGGATGATAGAATGAGGCAAAGAAGGAGAATGTATATTAGAGAACAAGCACTCGCACTCACCTCCTGCACAGCTGATAAGGACGCGCTGGCCGTCAAAGAAGCAGATTCGATTGAGGGTTCGTGGTCAAAAGCGATCTCGTTAAACGTTTCGGCCACTTACTAGTACAAGCAATCCTTCGGGGTTCTTTGACCCAAAAATAATAATAAACGTTATAAGTGGATAGCTATTAGCTTTCCGGAGAAAAGTTCGACGAAGGGGATAAAATATTGGCCTCCTCCTCTTTTTTGTTGAAATCCAAAATTGGCCCCGGTTCAGGTGCAACGACGAGTAGCTTGAGTTTTGCACACTAGACATAAAATGAATTTCATTAGCCCATAAATGATAAAAGAGCAAATAATTTGGAATTAGACAAAATTAAAGAAATTATTTTAATATAATTATAAATATAATGATATCATCTAAAATATTTTTTCTCGCATCACTATTATGCTTGGCCGAGTTCTAATAAAGACTGGCCCCTCCGCCCGCCCTCTCCAGTTTAAACGCACAAATCAAAATGTAAATTGAATACGTGGTGCAAACTTACGATAATATTTATATATAAATTTATAATACGGGACGTATGTCCGATGAATGAATGTCGAGAGAATGTCGCGGGCAGGGAGTTGGTGTATGCGCTGGACCAAGGCCGCCAGCGCCAGCTTTGGACTTGGGAGGTTTAAAAAAAAAAACACAAAAGTTGTTCGGTTGGGATGCCCTTTGGTCGGCTAATAAATGTGATGTTGCGAAGTATGAAGTGCTTGAAAAGAAGGGAAGGGACAAAGAAGCGCAGAGAATGCAGAATAGCACCGGCGCGGGAAAGGAGTTGTGGTGGAAGGGACAAGCGATGGCGAGAATGGATGCCAGGCACACCCATTCACGCGTTTCTATTAAAAACGTGACGTTTCAGACACGTGAGCGTGTGACGTAAAAATTAGCTAAAAGAAACCGTGTGCCACAAACAAAGCCATATTATACATAACATATCTGAGACAAACAAATAAAACAAATCACAAATCACAAATAAAAATAAAAATAATATAACATAAAAATAAAAATAAAAAAAGGAATGTACCTGAGCCTGAGCGTACCAATGCTTGAAATTTGAATAGACCGTCGCACCAATGCTCAATCATGTGCATGACCCTTCATACCTAATCGCGAAAAAGAAGAGAATATGGAAAAGAATCCTTTCTCAGGATCCAGTGCCAATATTGGTGGTGAGCCGGCCAGAGGCCTGAAGGCTTCTTCCAAAAGTCGCGCTTCGAGCCTGACTCCGAAATCCGACGTCCGAGACATCCGAAGCGGTGAAGCCGTGTCCGAAATCGCATCCGAGTCTCCGCCATTCAGCAGCATAGCATACAATAGAAATTGCCTATACAAAGCTTATTTTCTTCCCACCTGGAATTGCATTATTTTCCTACTACTGTAGTACTGAACATTTAGAATCAATGTTGGCCACAGAACTAGTTTTGAATCTTTGATGCCATTCATACCAAGAAGCTTCAACCTCTCGGCATTGTTGGCCGTTGCATACTGTACTTAAGGATATAGCAGACAAATGATGTCAGGCAAGGATCCGCTGAGAAGTTTCTTCCCATTGACAATAACCCAAGCACCCAAACAACCCAAACTTATTCAAACTCTCATTGGCTCAAAAGACACCGGACATAGCGACACTGGATTCAAATTATAATGCTGAGTCAGGGATTTACCCTAGTCGCTTGCAACCAGAAAAAAAATAAGAAATAGAAAAAAAAAGACGGATTTAAATTTGCTATCTCCACTGGCGACCGCGAATTAGCAACGAACACATTTTTCTGAATGGTTCTACTCACATCAAACATATACAATAACGCACGCTGAAACGACAGATGATGCGCGTCCTATGTTATGTGTCGGGTAAATCTGGCTTAACCTACTATAAACCTCGGCTGCCGAAAAAGTGTTTATAGTAACGGAATCATGATGGCATATACAATCGTAGCAGAAAGAAATATTGTAATAAGATGGAAAGCAAAGCAATGGTTAGTCAAAAAAAGAGAATTGCAGCTTGAAATTCCATGTGCGAAAAATGTTTGATGCATGCATAGTGGTTGTTTTGGGAACAAAAGACGTTTGGGGGGGAAGGGGAATCAAGAACAGAAAGGTAATAAATGGGCGATGAGTGAAGGAAAGGAAAGGAAAGGAAAGGAAAGGAGAGCTGGGGGAAAAAAGAATGACTAGATGTTTGACTATGATTATGTCAAAGATTCATGAAACAAAAAAAGTAAGGTATAGACGAAAATGAAAAATAATACGAAGCAAAAAGGAAAAGGGAAACGTCGAGGAGATCGGAGAGGTAAATGATCCACGGAACAACACAAAAAAAAGAGCTAAGAGCGAAAGAAAGAAAGAAAACAAACGAAAAAAAAGAACTTAAAGGCTTGGGGGACTTGAGCTTGAACCTCCCCGCCTCCTACTTCCCATGCGAATAAACATGATTATGAACATGAAGATCGTGATCATGCTCATGATGATGATAATGTTGCCCATGATAACCATGATAATGCCCACCAACACCATCCCTCTCCCTCCCACTAAAATGCTCGTGATACTCCTGATCAATCTCATGCTCCCTATCCTCAAAATACTCTTCTCCGTCCCCACCACCACCATCACCATCCCCATCATCACCACCACCACCGGGCGAATCATACTCATCCCCATCCCCATCCAACTCAGCACCATTCACACCACCACCACCTCCTCCATTCCTGGCATGAACGTTACTATTGCCACTTCCGTTATTATTGCCATTGTTATTGCTCGCAAGACGCGTTCCACTAGCAGCAGCAGCAGCCCTCTCCCTAGCCCTCCTCCTCCGATTCAAAATCTTCTTCCTCCACTTGATAGCCCTCCTAAAAGACGCATCGTCCCCGTAAAACAAATAATACTCGCATAAAGGACAGATCCATTCATCTTCAGGAAGAATAAGCGGAATCGTATTGTTCGCAGTCCCAGTACTATTAATGCCAGCTTGCACAGAAGTACGCGGAGAAGCCTCGGATGATGGAGAATCACGTCCACCACGATCCTCATTCGCGTTCTTCGCTTTTCTCCTTTTAGGCTTCGCATCCCGAGGCGCAATCTCAGCAGTAAGGAACGTAACAGGAAGAGGACTCAAAAGTCCCAACGCAGGCGGCCCGAGTCCGTACCCATCATACGCACGCCCATAAGAACCATTACCGCCACCACCATTACTACCACCACCACCACCACCCGAAGAAGAATAAGGCAATCTAGAAGGCACGTAATTCCTCAAATGATGTGGATTAGACGCATTAGCCAACGCGGACCGTTTTTTCTTCTTAGTACGCGATTTCGAAACGGGCGGAGTACTATTCGTCGTCGTAGTCGACGACAACGGCGTCAAACTATTATCCTCAGCGGTATTGTTATTACCATATTTATTGGCCCCATGTGAATTACCAGTTCTCCCTCCAGCGCTTTGAGAATTCTTAGTAACGGCAGTAGCAGTAGCAGTAGTAGTAGCAGCAACACCACCACCACCGCCGTTCGCAACAGCCGCTGAATCAGTTTTCTTCCCGACGATACGTTTAGCACTCCGGCCTTGTACATTCGAATGATTCGAATTCGCATGCGTAGTACCGCCTTGGTGGTGCTGATTTTGCGATTTCGCTTTAGCCTGAGCTTGCGCGTGCTGTCTCGCAGCGGCTGCTTCAGCAGCTTTTGCAGCCTGCTTCGATAGCTCAGACTCGAACCTCGCATGCAAAACTGCCACTTCTTCGCGAGTCGATATCAACCGTTCAGAAGCTATATAATAATCAGATATTTTTTTTTTAAAAAAAAGAGAGAGAACATGAAGCATATTCAACTTACTCAAACTGGGGCACGCGAATGTAAAATCAGCGCGAGGTAACAAAGCACGTTGTCCAGCTGATAATAATATCCCATCTTTATTCCTAGACGCCTCGGCATTGGCATCAACAACTCCCAAAGGCAAAGGCGGACCATCACGCAGACTCGGTGTTTGCGGTGCATCAATAGTACTCGGACTCGAGTTCGAACTGGGAGTAGCACCACTCTCTCTAGCTTTTCTCCTCCGTCTTTTCTCTCTCTCACTGGCGATAACAAATCCATACCCATTCACGTAAGAAAGCGGGAGATTCTCTTTCCCAGCACCAGACATCAATACCCCTCCTCCTCCTCCTCCTCCTCCTCCTCCTCCTCCTACTCCTCCTCCTCCTCCATTGGCTTTCTTTTCCGGATTTCCGCCAGTCCCAAGGCCAAGTCCGATATACCGCGCCGAAAGCGCCTGATCAAGTGCAAGAGGATCACCATGAGATAATGCGCCTAGTACAGCCGCCAACTGTCGCTTCCGGGTTTTGAGCAAATCTTTATGTTGTAAACCCGCCAAAGTAGCCGCTGAAGTTTTATTTTTGTGGATTATGAAAGGCGCGTGGGGGATTGGAGAAGTCAACGTTTGACCACCAACATTACCACCCCCTCCTCTTTCTCCAGCTGTTGAAGAGGCCATGGAAGAAAGAGACGGCGGGTTGTTCAATGTTGGTGTTTGACCATGATGCGATTGCTGAGGTGTTGCAGAATCTTTTTTATCATCATGTCAGACGTTGTTGCTTTATCGTATCAGTTCAAAGAGTATCATAACACAATCCTCACCTCCATTCCCACCACCTGGATCTTCATCGCCCGCATCACCCATCTGTTGTGTATACCCATACGGATACACATAAGGCTGATTCACACCACCCCCTCCAACTCCAACTCCACCATTACCCACAGCCGACGACGACGACAATGACGATAATCCTCCTCCTCCATGATGGCTACTAGAATGCCCATATCCATTCGCAGCAGGAACTTTCCTTTTTTTCGTATTACCAGGATGCTGAAGATGATCGACATAATCCCCGTCTCCGTGGTCGTCTTCGTCAGTCGGTCCGACGGGTATAGCAAAACCCCCTGGATATTCCGATATTGAGAGTGGGTGGTGGTGGAGTGATAATGGGAGGGGGAATGGCATTTGAGTTTGGGGTTGAGGTTGCATTGGCGTTGTAGTTAGATTGGACCAGTCCGATGATGTACCGTTGTTGTTGCTGTTGTTTGTGTTGTTATCATTGTCAGTAACTGGCGTCAGGGAACCTATATTATTTCCTCCCGTTCCCGTTCCCGTTCCTGCTCCTGCTGCCGTTCCGCCTCCTCCACCTCCCGCCATAATCGAACCAATAGATCCAAGACTCATTCTAAACAAGTCTTGCATACCCATCCCAACGTTATTGAGCATGGACATCGAGAGAGGGACAGACATTGACATTGGAATATAATACGACGGGAAAGACGGTTGTGTCGGGGAAGACGAGTGTGGAGATGATGTTGCAGTTGAGATCGTCCCGAGAGGGGTGCTCGCCGTTGTCATAGCACCGGTACCGGCAGACATCGCAGATGATGCCATCGGACCCGAACTCGGAATGTCCTGGGCAGACAGCGTTGGTGTTGTTGCTGTTGTTGTTGTTGTGGCTGACAGAAGCGCAGCATGGTGATTAAGCGCCAAGCCCGCTGCCATCGCGGTGGCAGTTGTTGTCGTTGTCGTTGTCGTTGCCGTCGTCGGTGCTGTCGTGGCAGCCATTCCGCGCTGGTACTCCAACAAGTCCGACATAGAGCCCACGCCGACACCCATGCCCATATTAATACCCATGCCCATGGCCATAGCCATATTCATGTTCATATTCACCCCCATACCCCCCATACCCATAGCCATGTCCACCATGGAAGGATTGCCACCCAGTGACATCGCAGAAGTACGTCTTCGTTTAGGCAGAGGCTTTACCCGTCTGAGGGGCGGAAATTCTGGAACGTCGAAGATGGGCGATGAGTTTCGATACATCTTGATGAGTGTTTGAGTGGGGGGATGTATGATACCGTACTAATCTACAGCGATTTTTCCTTACGCTTTATTTGTACCACAATTCAACTGTGTCGAGACGGTGAATAGTAGCTGTTGTTGTTGTTGTTGTTGTTGTTGTTGTTGTTGTAGTAAGGAGGTGGCGAGTAGTAATGAATTGATGCTGGATCTGAATCTGAAATAAAATTTTTGTGAGAGGAAAGTGTGTACGTGGTATCCGAAATCCGTCCTTGTTCGATGAATTGACCTGCGCTGTGATATATCTCCGGTAAAGCCAAGATATTGCAAAACGTCTGCAGTGTGCTAGCAATGGTGAATTTGTGATTATGTGTGTAGTTAAACGGGGAAAAAGCTGCAAGGGGCACTGACGAATGAGAAACGGAAGAATGGATGATGTGAAGATGTGCGGTGATGACACTCGCAGAGAGGAAAAAGAGACCTGGGTAACTTTGGTCTAACCGTTCCGTTCAAATCGGCAGAGTAAATTTGGAGCAAAAAAATGGTTTAATGTTTTTTTGTTCTTTTTGAAAGAGAGGGCAACACAGGTCGTTGATGGTTTTTGCAGTCAACGTGGTGCTTTGGTATTGACCGTCTGCGCACGTCACTCTCGGGGTGTGTACGTAAACACTGATCCTATTCTTATAACAAACTGGCCAAATTAACACATTATCTGTCAAATACAATCTCAAATGGTTGTATCGTGCCATATGACGCTGTATATCTGGTTCGCTGTATCTTTCAGAAAAAGGGAAAGGGCCTTTTCTTTCTTTCGTGAAAGAATGCAACTGCACCGTGCGCCTGAGAGGCACCCCGAAATAGCCGAGAGATACCCGGCTCTAAACCCTTCATTCGAGTGCTTTCGAGTGTGCATGCACAAGATGTATAAGTCAATCACTACGCTTTGATTTCGCTGACGTGTTCAGTTTTCTTTCAAGGTCTAATAATACCCCAATATCAATATCGCAGCTGCGATCGAGTCTCCAAAGGTCTCCAATCGGATACAAATTATAGGTACGAAACAACTCACACACTGATCGGCAGCGTTATGTATGGAGATGCACATAACACTTGCCACGACAATTGCCAATCGCCCCGTTCACCAAATCCTGGTCGTGTGCTTCATATACATATGATCATTCTGTTCTATTGAACCTATTCTCCTGGCGCAACCGTAAGTGAACTTCTGCAGCGGCGCTGGAAGTCGAGAAGAGCATTTCATCTGGCCATAGTAAAACATCCTCAAATGAGTCGTCCAATTCCAATAACCATGTCATTCGTTCGAACACTTTGGCCAGAATCTCAGGCTGTCGTCGTCATTTGCCGGCTTGTGAAGTTTCCAGTTCAGTGTCAGGACTATTTCAAAGCTTCGTGAGTTAGTTCTGGGTTGACAGTAAGGAACTACATTAATGATGCCCGAGGATGGGGTTGAGAGTTGGGAGAATGCAACCAGACATCGCTGGCAGACTTGGACATGTCAGTGCTGAGTGCGTCTCCGGAGATCAGATCAAAACAGTCACGTTGAAGGCACGTGATATTAGTAAAGCGTTATCAGCCTGCCGCTTCAACTGACAACGAGGCTGCCTTCAAGTGCCTTTAGCTCCTCATTATCAATATCAATTCTCAATCCGTACCTCTTTCATGACAGCCTTTGATCTGGTTGAAATTTTCTAGGCACTCACCCAAATCAAAGAGCCAGTCTAGACCCTGGGCTTATTCGACTGTTATCAAGTCGATCTTGAAGTTGTCTTGAAAGACAGATATTTTGGACACTCCGAACTTGAATAGACAAGATAGCCTATCGTGGGCTTGAGCTTAAATATCAATGTTGCAAGCTTGCAGTCACCTTTCGCGAATTCGTTGACATACCGCAAAGGTCACCACCACCTTACTACGGAATCATAGTTCAATTGAATTTGACTGTTGTCAGATAAACAGGCAAGTGTATTTATCGTCGTGTGATCCGCATAGATTGAATTCATGGTTATATGACAGTTATCTGACTCGGACACAGACAATCTTCTTCCATTTATTCCTTCAAGTTGTCAATTGGCCAGTCGTACGGCGTGGTTCGTAATGAGCCTTTGAAATTTTAATTGTTCATCTTTTGCCAGATCCGCAGTATTTTATTTTTTCACATATCATAGGTGTGTAGGTATAAGCCAGCTGTGATTGTATACAGTACTGAAATAATTATAATCAAGCTTCCTTCGCGCCACATCTTCTTTGACGTTACTTACAAAATTTTCTATACCGGACGATGCAGATATGAGATATAATTTCTTTAAACGAAAAGAATCAAATCGAAGGCATCTGACTTTGAAAGCTCTTTAACGTCAGAAAGGTATTTATACCAGTGTACTAGGCGTCAAAGTTTTGGTGCTCTCCAAGTTATGTCTCAATAGCTGGTTCCTAACCGGCGTCGATAATAACTTTACCCTTATTCATTCACGTTCAACCGAAAGGGTTCTGTCGAAAGACCTCTTTAACGCCAGTGAAGCTACTAATTCCTAATTTATTTAGGAAGCGCACTAAAGTAATCGTTTCTAAAACGATCTGCGCTTTGATTGCCGTTCAACAGTATGTATGTATGCTGAATTTTGTGAATTGGAGAAGATTAGACTAATACTATTTTTCTTCTGAGACAGCGCAGTGTAACTTCCATCGCAATATATTTCGCAAGTTATGAGTTACAGCGACGTTGTTATTGTTATTGTTTCTGTCACCATCTTCAAAGAAGGCATGTGAAAGAGCGGCGACTACCGACAGCCAGTGTTAGTGAACCTGAGAATGAGAATTTGAACAGCCTTCCAAGTCGCCGCTCGGCAGCGCCTGTTACTAGTAAATGTTGAGAAATCATTCCGGCGAACTGACCATCAAGAAGCACAAGAAGCCAAACGAGGAAACTAGTATTTATCGCGGAAAAGCGGAAAGATGAAAATACCGAGCCCATTCGATCACGGTAATACCGTGCTCACTGGTTTTAAGCTATCGGAGTGGACTGACTAAGCCCAGGACCGTCGCACCACGGCCCATTAGTAAACTCCCTTGAAGGCACCTCAGAACCATCACAAGTTCAAGTTCAGTATATAATGCTGTACTTTTTTGTTTTGTTTTTACAAAGTACAAGTTCTATCTATTTTTAATCTGCTATAGTTACGAACACGACCGGCCACTGTCTTATATCCAATTTGAAGAACCACTGTGACGTTTCAAGTTCGATTAGATTATTCACCTGTCACACACTCTCAGGCTTTCCCATTTCTCACCATGAATTCCCAGTCAACCAAATCACTAGACATTGACGAAGAATGTAATTTCAAGTTTGACGATATCCAGGAGGCACTAGACGCCTTCAAAAGAGGTGAATTCGTCGTCGTCGTGGATGACGAAGATCGAGAGAACGAAGGAGATTTGATTTGCGCAGCAAGTTTATGTACAACGGAAAAGATGGCTTGGATGATTAAATACACCAGGTAAATTCCTCTGTCTCCGCATTTTAAGAATTCTTAAAAAGTCTCTCAATTTTAAACTTAGTGGATTTATTTGCATCTCTCTTCCTGCTCCTCGCTTGAAGCAACTAAACATACCAATGATGTATCCAGATAATCAGGATAGACATCGCACCGCTTACGCCGTCACAGTCGATTATAAACATGGTACGCTCATCCCTCAATCAGTACAATATCCTATACCTATAACCTGAGGTGTAAATTAAATGAAGGCACAACCACCGGTATATCAGCTCACGACCGAGCATTAACATGTCGAATGCTAGCATCCTATCCACCACCACCAATTTCGTCTGAAGAGAATTCTTCCACGTTCACGAACGGATTGCATCCTACACGTCAAAGCAAGCCGATCCCTATCCCTACCCAAGAGTCATTCACACGGCCAGGGCATGTAGTTCCATTACGAGCGCGTCCCGGTGGCGTGTTAGAACGTAAAGGACATACAGAGGCCGCACAAGGTATAAAAAAGACTGATCTCTCATATCCCAAAAAATCTCCCCCTAAATAAATAAAAATTCACAAATTCGTTTCTATCCAGACTTGTGCGTTTTAACTTCTTTACCTCCCGCTGGAGTTCTCTGTGAACTCGTAAATGACGATATCCTGGGTTCTATGGCGCGCCGGGATGATTGCCGCGCATTCGCTAATCGGTAAGTCCTCGAGTTATAACTGCAGCAGAATATATATATATCTCAGTACACCCGTTTAGATGGGGGCTCAAAATGATATGTATCAATCAAATTATCCAATATCGTCAGAAACATGTGTCGTATGATTCGTCTTTCATATCCTTGAAGTGATGCGGGAATCAAGGATCGCCGACAATATTCCTTTTTGACGAACGTTCATAAAGTAAATACATAGAATCTATTAACATTAACTCATGTTTATTATTTCAAGTTAATTTATGAACAGTAATAACATATCAGTTCCCACCATATTGTGCCAGACTCAGTGTTATTTGACGAAAATAAATATGACGACGATCAAAAAAGTAATCGATAATTATTATCACTAATTACAGATATTTCGAATTTCAAGTAGTTGTTAGGTGAGAAAGCAATAAGAGGAAGAAAGAAAAGAAAGAAAAACGCTATGCGATGCTCTACTCTACGATGTATGTGGGTGGATTCATGACCAAGAAGAAAAAAATATTGTCTCGATAAAATTACGGGATTGCGAAAGTAAGGTGAATGTGGAGGCGGAAATAGGTGGGATTGGATGTACAAAGATGCTCGGTCGTTCTCCAAATAAAATAAAAAAAGCACATACAAAAGGTTCACAATAAACGATACCCAGACAGAACATAACATAATGTCAGGTATCAATGAAAAGAAAACGAGAAGAATAAAGCACAACAAATCACAGAAAGAAAGAAAGAAAAAAGAAATCGAGCAAATTGAATCTGTGTGGCCTTACGCCGTCTAGACATGAAAATGCGATTTGCAAGGAAGCGGAGCGACATGCGATGTTGGAATTGGAAATAAAAATTTCGTGGTGATGACTTGAAAAAAGCACGGGTTGAGGAGAGGGATGTTGTTTGGTTTCGTGTAACATACAAATATATGTATGACAAAACACCAGGAAGAGCCTTTAACAAGTTAATGTAAAAGCCCTTTTTTTTTTGACGCGGATGAGAAAGAAAGATTTCAGAGCAATTCGATTAGACGACGGATTAGGAGGAACACAGGAGACGGGCCACGATGGAAGAGAATTACAAGCGACGGACTTCGTCGATACCGACGAGATAGATGCCGTGTATGACCACAAATGGTACACAGCGTGGATGGAAAAATTGGAGTCTTGTAGAGACGAGACGAGCTGGAAAAGGAGAGCGAGGTCGAGGTCGAGGTCGAGACGAATAAGTTGAGAGTAGTGCAGCGCGATAGAGAGCGACAAAAAAGGAGATAGAGAGATAGAGAGATAGACAGTAAAGATTAGGTTAACGAGGGATAAGCGAACTCGCATCGAATGTTTAAGTTCAGTCGAGTCGAGTCGCCCAGGGCCGACTAAATAAACTCGAAAAGGAAAAGAAGCTTGCAAAAGCGAGAAGCAATCGAGAAGCAGGTGCGTTGTTGTAGGGCTAGTTTACCACCTAATATCAAGTAGAGTCAGATCAACCATTGATAGATTTAGTAGAAATATCGTTTTACCAGGACTGGCTTCCTCCGCCATTACTATTGTACTGAGCATTTCCCCAGCCTCCTCCACCTCCACCCCCATTTCCGCCATAACGACCGCCGCCACCACCACCTCCACCATAAGACCGTTCCCTATTATCACCGCCTCCTCCTCCAGAAGCACGATAATCCCTAGTTCCACCACGACCTCTAGAACCGCCGCCACCACGGTATCCACGGCCGCCGCCGCGATAACCAGATGAATGGGACGCTTCGTAGGCCATCGAATCAAGCCATTTCGGAATTTCTTGATTAGCTTCACGTAAAAGCTCCACAAGTTCTTTTATGATGTTCCGGTTATTGCTGTTGAAAAATGCGGTCGAAACGCCGGTGTTACCGGCACGTCCGGTACGTCCGATCCGATGCACATAGTCGTCAATGTCAGATGGCAAGTCGTAATTGATAACGTGAGTGACATTCGGAATGTCGAGGCCACGAGCTGCAACAGCAGTTGCAACTAAAATGGGTGTCTTACCCGAACGGAAAGTCTCTAAAGCGTGTTCTCGTTCTCGTTGCGTTCTGTCTCCGTGAATGGAGGTGGCAGGGAGACGCTGCGTCACCAAATAATCAGATAACATGTCAGCCATCCGTTTAGTCTCCACGAAGACTAATGTCAAGCCAAGTTTGCCATCCGAAGCGAGCAAAATATCCAACAATGCAGAACGTTTATCTTGGTCTTCCACGTATTCGATTTTCTGAGTAATGTTCTCCGATGTCGACCCAACACGACCGACAGAAAGGAAAACATAATCCTTCAAGAAATCACGAGCAAGCATTTGCATATCGCGAGGGAAGGTAGCACTAAACATGAGAGTCTGACGTTGGTCGGTACCAGGCATATCTTCACCTTGAACGATACGACGAATTTGAGGTTCGAAACCCATATCAAGCATGCGGTCAGCTTCATCTAAAACGAGATACTTGATGTTCGCCAAACTAATACGACCCCGCTCGATGAGGTCAACAAGACGACCAGGCGTGGCCGTCAATAAGTCGCAACCACGCTCAATCTGGCGGAGTTGTTGAGTAATATCGGCACCACCGTAGACTACGGCTGGTCGAACCCACGAACGATAAGCGAATTTACGAGCCTCGTCGTGAATTTGGCTGACTAATTCGCGAGTAGGAGCAAGAATAAGGGTGGTGGGGAAAGCCTTGCGAGTGCGTCCGTAGCCGGCATTAACATCCGGAGGAAGAGAGCTTGGACCACTAGCGAACGAAGACGAAAGAATAGGGAAGAGGAAGCCGCCAGTTTTGCCGGAACCAGTTTGAGCACAGCTATTGGGAGGGCAGTGTATTAGAACCTGATGTTAAGAAATGACGTTCAATAAATCGACGCACCCCATTAAATCAGATTTTGAGGTCAAAACGACAGGAATAGAATATTTCTGAACAGGAGTGGGAGTAGTATAACGAGCTAATTTAATATTCTCCAGCAACAAGGGGTCGAGAGGAGCAGTCTCGAAAGATAGGATAGGATCCGGTACGTTTGCACCAGTGGCTTCCACGGGTATATCATCATACTTTTCGAAATTAAGACCCGTGTGGGTTTTTTGAGGGTCGGCGGGGTCCCCAAAAAGTTCCTTCTCAAGACGGGAGTTGGATTGACCGACGATGTGCTGACCCTCCTTCCAGGCGCCTTCACCTGCGACGAGACGAATTTGTGGAGTTGGGGAAGCAGTCCATCCTGAAGTATCATTGGTTCCTCTGCCGTTGGGTGCCATCCAGTCGCTGACTGCACGACGTGGGGCACCTCCGCCCCCCCTTTCTGAACCAAACGGACTGCGGGAAGGTGGCGAGTCGTTCCAGCCTCGGCCTCGAGAAGATCCCTGTGGGGAGGGTGAATGACGGGAACCAGCCCATCTGTTCCTAGCAGAGTGCATTCGATGAAAGGCCGAACAAAGACGGAGCCAAAACAATAAACATACCCGTTAGAAGTGGTTGTCTGAGAAGACGTAGATACTGAACGCTGTGCTCGAAGGTGAGGAGGGACGTAAGCGGAGCGTTCGCTTAGGCCGATTCTAGCTGTTGAAGTAGAAATTTGAGCACTGGGTGGCAAAAACGCTGGAGAGAAAAAAAAAAAAAAAGGAACAAAAAGAACATACAAAGTTTGTCTTCGAGACCAGTCGATGTATTTATGGCAGCATTTGACATATTACTATTTTATAGGTGTTGTTGTTGATTTTGAAGTGAATCAAATGAGTTGGAAATAAAAGAAACTCGTAGTTTCTGTCTACACGAGTGGGAGTTGGTGGGAGTTTTTAAGTGAGGGGTGGAAAGCGTCTTTTCGCTGTCGGAGCTTGGATACCAAGTGATCCGAACATCTGGCGGGTGATGTTCCCACGGTCATTTTGTTGAAACAGCTTATCCTCGCCGGTTGGCCACTTGGCGGCACCGTATGCAAATGACTTCACGTTCCCTTCGTATATTCTTAACACTGCAAACAGCAACAGAACATTTCTTAATTTTCTGTCTCGCTTCTGCTTATCGCCCGCCTCTTTCCATAAGAATGTGTGAATTGTTAAGCCAAGAGAAGCCTGTTTTGCAAAATCATGTCTCAGCTTGCGATGCACCGTGTGGAACAAGGTGAGGCGATCTCACTCAATATTCGCTGAGCTTTCACGCTTCTTCTCCAAATTCTTCATGTATCATTGAGTCATGACGTATCATAATAACAACATTTCTGTTGAGTGGACACGCACGCTTTCGAGACAAATTTGCCACGATCACCTAACGGCATCGATTCAGACGCTTCCAAGCCTTTCGCCAACCATCCAACGTTCGGCTCAGATGGCTATCCTGTAGCCCTTTCTGTCCATCTACTCGTGCCAAATCCCGATCTTACACCTCACTCGCGGCCTCACGTTTCTATCACGAGAAGTTCTTCCGACAAACAATTGGAAAGGAACACTTCGATTTCTTTAGTTTCTTCATATCACATGTCATTTCAATCATTTCTTCCAGTCGGTGCCTACTGAGGACTTTGCTCACCCCACCGAACAGCATTTCCCGTTTACCGGACACGGAACTGCGCACACTCCAACACAGCAAGTTTTCCTGCCGAACGGAACATGCGTCAACCAATACATTTCATCGTTTGTAGCCGTTTGTGCAAACGTAAAGTAAGCAATAAGAACCTAAAAACGAGGTAAAGTGTAACGAGGCTTGTTTTTCTTCCGATCGCTAATGAGCCTTACCCTACTTTTAGATGATATTGCGTTCAGTGCCATGACACATCAGAATTAATGGGTCATGTCATTCATTCCTCACCATCTCAGTTTAAAGCAAACTCAAATTTAACTCGAGCCACTTGTCCATTGATAACTGGTATATTCAATCTCACCAACTAATTTCTGTCAAGGACATGTGTATATATGTCATAAGTCCTGCATGTCCCGCTAGTCACCCGCTGGTGTGCCTTACAATTCTTCAAACGGATCATATGTATTTGCCGACAGTGCCAAGTAGGTAACTTCCGCCGTCATGACTCTATCTCCTGCTTGAAGGTTAGTCTTCAACTTTAAGTAGCTGTCGCCGTTCAATGGGGTAAGTCCAATTCCAAACACCCAAGGGTCAACCCAAAACCAACCTGATATGTTGATACTAAATACTGTGGACGGATAAGCAGGAAAGGGGCTGAAAGGGCGTATTCCTCAGGGTACACCGATTCATGTGTCAATCATAGTTGACATAGTATAGTGCTGAGTATATCCGAAAGCGACCGTCAAGTATGCTAGCTACCATGCCAGGGTTGGAGGATGGATATGTATACAAATCAGCAAGGTCAAAGAAGTTTAATTACTATCATAATATCAGGGCAGCTGATAAGTCCTAAGTACTAATAGGGACCCTTACGTTTCTTGTTGAGTCGCCGGGGATTACCAATAATTTGAACACTTACATCAGAAATTAAGTTAATGGATGTGCAATTCAGGAATTCATATTATAATATCTAGGAACCGAAATGTACATGCGTGAAAGTCTAGCGGTCTCTGAGAGTATGGATTCGCTGGCCACTAGTCTATTGTTAGAAAATAGGGGTACTCACTGGTACCTAATATGTAGTACCTAGTCGTATTAGTACCTATTTGAGACGATAATTGATGTAGACTTAAATTTGTGGCATGCACACTCCGTTAGCACGTGTACGTCGGTAATTACCTGTGCGCGACTTCCAAGCTTGTTTCCATCGTAACAAGATACATGACTGCGCAACGTTGAGACCCCCAATATAGCCTGAGAAAGATTGATCAACTCCCACACCGTGTTTCGTTGTAGGGAAACGCAATGCTTATTCTTATTCTGGCGAAACTACTTCGCCGTGTATTATTGACCTCGAAGCTGGGCTGACGATTTGAAAACCGCCAAACACCTAACCTTGCGACAAGTAAATATAACAATGAAATTTTCCACTAAGCGTGTAGAAAGTATCGGCGAATATCAACTCCGGTAATAACAATTTGTATTACTTAGTCAGACCGAAGCAGTACTTCCATTATTCAGAATGATGCCCGTAATATTCACTTGACAATTGATTAATTCGTCGCGGATGAGCCGTTGTCAATAGCGGCTGCTCGCGAAAGATAGACAAGCAGTATATTAAATTGTGAGTCGCCGAAATTGTTGAAGAAGACTACATGAATATATTCGAATTCGATACAAATGCCATTGTCTAAACTTCGACAGATTATCTATCATCTGCGAGATTCGTGTACGTTCAGTGTAATTATTTACATCGGGGATATGAACTTAGATATGAAACTTACACTTCTTCTATTCTTTCATCTTCGGAATCATTTTCATGATCTTTTTCCATAATAGTCGTTATGTCATCATCATTTTTCGTCTCTTCGCTTTCCTCCCGTTTTAATAAATCGACCAATCTTTCAGCATGTTCCGAAACCTTCGTAACATGCTTTATCAGGTGCTGTCATATAACGTATTTATAGTCAACTCACTTTTTCTACTGGTTCTGTTTCATGCATTACGCGTATAATTTCATATGTACCGTTGTTCCTAAGGTGATCACGTCCCCATCGCGTGGTACTTAGAAGGAGTAGTGATTCGATATGTGCTAATCGCAATACGCTGTCAGACTCGCGCTGTTTGGTGGGAGGCATGAACTGTAAAACAGCTGGCAATTTTTCTTGCTCCTGTCATTTCATTCAAAGAGGACGGTTGAATAAATGCGAGCGGTTCAATAGGTAATAAAATTTACCTCAAGGTCCAGTTCTTCTGGACCCGCCAAAGGTAGCAAAATGGCAGGGAGAATATTAACACCAGAAGCCTCGATTTTCGAAGGCGGGACCGGTACTTGTTCATCTTCAGCTGATAGCAGGGCCTTGTGTGCCGGCGGATGGAAACAGCAATTTCTAGTTACAGTCAGTTTTACGTTAGGCTCGAAATACAACGCATGTCAACTAACTTGATAATTGAAACTACTCCACCACGCCGTATTGTATCTGTATGTTCCGTGAATGGCGTCAACTTTGCGATTGGATATTCTAGCTCTGAGCTTGATTCCAATGGATCAATCGATCCGGGAGTGAGGAAAAATAAACGCCCATTAGGTGTCTGGTAAGTGATGTTTTTCCATGAGTGGTCAAAACCGTCTAACTTCTGCAACAAACAAACCGATCAAATGTTTCTTACCACACTTAAGTTAGCGAAAACACCAGACAAAAAATGGAGAGATCCTTTTCGAGCTAACGCATCCGTCGTGGGCTCGCTTCCTTCTACTTTTGCACTAGCCCCAAACGCATCTAATAAAAGTGGAAGAACCAGCATTTCTTTGGAATCACTGGTTGATAAGGGGGGAGATTGTGATGTCCCCGAGCGCGATTGTGTGGGATAATACCGATAACTTAACGATGGGTCGAGGACAATAGCAATTTTAAGTGACAGCAACGTTAAGCAAACTGATTGTTGTGATGTTATATTAGAAAGAAGCATCGCTGCGAGATCAGCCAATATGGAAGGCGGGTGCTATAAGACTAAGATGAGTCAAATGAACTCGCCTCAACGATTAAAATAGCTAACCAGGATGTATGAAACCAAAAAACCTAAAAAGGATTCATCTGAAAGGGGTGCGATCCATAGGGGGGAATCAGTCAAATTGACAAGGGCGCGAAAAGCATCATGAGCGATAGCCTGAATGCCCAACCAATTATTCCATCTCAGTAACAATACGACAAAGAATAACGTGCCAGCTGATCGCGACATAGTAATTTCAAATCCCTGCACAGTTCCGAATCTTTAAGTCCATTTTTCAAGTTCCCGCTTTTGAAAAAAATATTCCGATGAGGTGAACCGACAGGTGTTTGACCCAGCAAATTTTCCAGAGCAATCTGTCTCACATTTGGATTTTTATCATGAAGGAATTGAAACAGCTAAAAACCAATTGCGAAACATGATATCAGTTGTCGAATAAGCAATCGGGACGTAGGACATTACCTCTTGCAATTGAGCGTCCATCTGATTGAGTGTGATTACGTAACGTGAGCTGGTGTGACGTCGCGTTGACCGAGAACGATCAAAGCGTTTGGAGGTCGAAAGCCACTTGCTGAATGGCTCTTGTTTACAACCAGCCCGGATTCGCTCAGAGGCTACTAGAGAAGTACAAAAAGTCACCGCCGTCCTTTTCCATTGACTACTACGACGACCATTGGTTGCTGAACAAGGCTCCGACCAAGTTCCTGTACACCCAACCGTTCTCGGTAAGTTTCTGCTATTTAAAGTACCTATTTGACTGATGCATTTGCATAGTCGTTATTGGATGATGTGAATTCATTGAGAATACCCGTGGATTTTATAGAACTATTCGATGCTGCCAATGTCTCGTACTATGAAGGTTTGGAATGCCCTTGACCACAATAGCGCCGATCTCTGACGCTTTGTAGGCTGTATGATTGTGGAAAACATTGACCATAGGAAACCCCGAACACACCATCAACAGTCATCTAACAAAGAACCGGAGTCCGTTCGAGTTGTGCTGCATCCCAGTCCCGAGACCCTATATGCCGATATTTGTTTGCTGAACGCCAAATACGGGAATACCTGGACAGATATAGAGGCCCTAGATATAGAATCTAAGATTTTAGTACGGCCGTCATTTTTGGCCTCTTTGTTTTTTTCCTCACAAATCATTTGTAGAACGCCGTTACCCCGCCACTTCACTTAAATCCCGATCCAAACCACACTCGGATCGTTAATTCGGTTATCCAAGCGACTACCTTACCAGAAACTGTATTGCAGAAGCGGAAACTAAGCCACGACTCGGAAGAAAACGAGAGCGAAAAAGCCAAGCGTGCAAAGCTTTGGAGCCAGTATATGCATCCCCGGCATGGGAAATCATCTATATCGTAAGTTATCATCCCTCGTTTCTAGGGATAGGTGATTTTATTTCATTTACAGACAAAAGCGATCTTTGTTTGATATCCTTGGCGAAATTACTACCAAAGATCAGAAAGGCGTTTATACTCTCAAATACAAGCCTGTGCGACCGCCGAAAAAGGATCTTGCTGCTGCTACGCAACCTATCTCTTCTGCGGCGACTCCAGCACAAACGACAGCACCAGCCGCGCCCGTACCGGTCGCAATCACCTCAGTCATCCCTTCTCTTCCTCTTCCGGCTCAAGACGAATCCAAGTCGAAACAAGCGGCAAGCATAGCTAAACATGCTACCGAAGTACCAGTCATGGTCAATGGGAATAAACACAAGTCGATTATCGCTCAACCGATGGCAGCGGGCTCTCCGCACGTTCCATCTCCAGTTGTCGATCAGCCTAGAACAAATGTACCCCCGCCTGTTATTCGTACACCTGTTGCTGCTGGAGCTATGCTTGCCAATTCTCCTACTCCCGTTCCTCAGCCTCCTCAACATATACCTCCTCCTCAATTACCAGCGTCAAGCCCGCGGCCTCCTCATCCTCCTATTGATCTACCCTCGCTACCCAATAGACCTACTCCGCCGATCTCTGCTGCTTCTTCACCCGTTAAGCCAGAGGAACACCACCTTCCAGTTCCAGCACAAGGAGTTCAAGCACATGCCCAGCCACCGGCAATAGTTCCACCAGTCCCAGCAGTAAGTGAATTTAAATTCAAAAGTGTACTGTGTATTTATATATATTATGTTCTCCGTTAGAATGTGTCTGCGCAATGGCAATACTTCGCTGCCCAGAATCATGCACAATTGCAACACCCCTTACCTCAACAACAACCTGTGCATCCACAAATGCAGGTTAAGCCTCAACAACTGCAACCCCAGCTTCCTGCATCATCTCCACGTCCACCACAAATATCACCCCGGGTACAACCCCAGCCTCAACTTCCGTCGGCAGCCCAGGCGTCGCCACAACCAGACTCTCAGCCTCAACGGGCACCGTCACAGCAGCAATCTCCATCTCCATCATCGCAAGCTCAAGTACAACCCAAACCACAGTTACCGCTACAGGCGCAGAAGAAACAACCTCCGCCACAACCTCCGCAAGCAGTTGCGCATGCGCCCCAAGGACAGATGCATGGGTTTGCTAACCGTGCCGCTTATCCCCAGAACATGTACAAAGCGCCCGGTGTCGTACCGCAGTACCCAAATATGGCTGCTCAGAGGTCGAGTCCCCTTGCACATCCACCACAGCAAAATATATCGCACGCGCAAACTCCACATCTTGCTGCAGCTCAGCAACAACAAGTGCAACAGGCAGCTGCTGCTGGCGCACAGATGCAGTCGCATGCAATGCCTATGAACCAGTGGACTTTACAGCAGCAGCAGCAAGCTCGTTATTTACAGAGTCAGCAAGCTGCTGCTGCTGCTGGGCATCATCCACAGGTTATGCCTCAGCATGGACATGCTATCGGACAGCAACACCATGCTCAACAAGCAAACATGGCCCGACCCAGTCAAGGGCACGATCCTTCTCAGCAAGCAATGATGCATGCGCAAATGCAATATAATCCGATGTATTCGCACCAGATGCATCCGAATATGCTAAATGGCATGCGAATGCCTCCGAATGCGGTGGCTCAAGCCTCGAATGCTCAATATATGGCGTATTGGCGAGCCGCTCAAGGGGCGGGACGCGGAGGTGCTCCGGTGGGAACGATGCCTGTGAATGCCCAATACCAACTACTCGCCGCCATGCGGGCTCAGCAGCAACAGCAACAACAACAGCAGCAGCAGCAGCAGCAGCAACAACAACAACAGCAGCAACAGCAACAGCAACAGCAAGCCCAAGTCCCTCAGGGAACACAGCGTTGATAGCCTTTTCCTTTCTTCTTTTTCTTTATTTTTGTCGGTTACCCTTGTATCGAATGTCGGTTATCTATTGGATGTAGAATATATAATTGGATTCCATATCACTATTCTCATCATTAGAAACGGGCGTCCGTTGCCGAAGACTTACGACTACAGTCAGGTGTGCAACTCTGAGGCAAACAGAGACAACGGCGGATACCGAACCTGTGAGACTTTGAGTGATTTTGTTCAATGCCTGCCGATGAGGCCTTGAGAGGTCTAGCCGATGAGAATTCGAATGATCATCCGGTGCGAGGGCGAAAAAAGCAAACAATCGATTCTTTGCTAACGAATGTCATGAAACTTCCGACTTCAATAACTACTCGTAAAGTCGACGACTTGAAACTATTGCTGCGCGAGGATGATACTAGGCCCAAACCGAGGCTAAGGTTGGAACTGAGACCACTGATCCTCTCCCTCTTCATATCCGTCGTTATCTCTTTTGGAAGCTTCCAGTCATGGACATGGACACACTGTAAACAGCCTTCACAACAGAAGGATTACGATGTCGACTGGACGTCGTTACCGCCTGGGACAATTAAATGGTGGCCATGCGACCTTCAAGGCGACTTGGAAGGATCTGAATGTGGATTTATTATGCAAGTTGCTCCAGTATATCGCGTTTCTCCTGCTTCACTTTAGACGCCTTTAGCACACCTCTCGACTACTTCAATTCCAGCGCGGGAGTAGCCAAAGTCGCCTTGGGACGTTACAGAGCGACCAAATACCCTCGAAAGGGGTCTATCTTAATTAACCCAGGTCATTGTTTATTTTGTCTATTGACTCATATATCCTTCTAATATGCCGATAAAGGCGGACCAGGAGGTTCCGGAAAGGCATGGGTGACTCAAATGGGGACAGCCTTTCAAGCCTTCATGGGCGAGAACTACGACATTGTTGGTTTCGATCCTCGTGGTATTGGACTAACCGAGTACCTTTTCTACTTCAAACCTTTATTCATTGTTTAATCTCTTTCCCCAGACCTACTGTGCGCTGTTTTCGTCCTCAAGATGTCTCCCCCTTTGGCATAAACAGCGTTCTCCAAACAGGGTTCGACATTTTACCCAATATTTCTGATCCTAGGGCGCGCGATCATTTGATTGTTCAACAAAGACGAGCTCTTGCGTTTTATAAGACGGCCATGGAAGTTTGTAAATCCACGATGGGAGATACGTTGCGATATATGGGCACTAGTACTATTGCTCGGGATGTTGATTTCATCACCACTGTTCTCGAAGGCCATGATGCTTTAATGTACGTGTCAAGGTGTTTCATAATATCGGATTATTTTTACACGTATTCAACAGTAATTTCTGGGGAATCAGTTATGGTTCTATTCTCGGGAGCTACATTGTTAATATGTGGGTTCAAGAGATTGAAACGCGGGAATAAGTTTTAATATCCTTCTGTTCAGGTTTCCCGACCGTGTAGGTCGCGTAGTGATTGATGGCATAGCTCACTCTGGAAATTGGGCTTGTGAGTGCGTCTCGTATTTCAAAAGCTGTCATGCAAAAACCTTTTTCAGCTACACCGAGTTATAAATCCTATGGGCAGTGGCTTACGAATACCGAGGCAACTTATGATCTATTCCTTTCGGAATGTTCGAAAGTGCGTCCTTCTCGGTGAATAGCTTACTTTTACTGATGCTAATGTACAGTCGCACTGTGCTTTGGCAAAGCATGTTAATGAAGACCCCAGTCTGATCAAAACTCGTATCGCCGATTTCTTGGGGACGCTCTATTTTGAGCCTATGCCTGTACCAAATGCCGTTTTGCCCGGCTTGTTGACGCAGGGGATGTTGAGCAGTGAGTTGTCGCTCTCTAGATACTCTCACAAAAAAATCGATTTAATGTGTACCTTTAGAAGCATTTTTTTTAGCATTTCAAAATCCATTAATATGGCCAGATTTTGCCAATTATCTACACGAAGCCATGAACGGCAACGCAACAATCCTCACTAATCAGAATCGCTTCGGTCATTTTGGGCATAATTTATTCAGCAACGCAGTATCCTGCAATGATGTTGCAGCATTCGCACCTCCAACAGCCGAAGAACTGGTTGATGGGGGACTTGCCGTTTTGAAAAATGTTTCTCGCTTTGCCTTCGTCCTTGCATTTGCCGAACCTGAAACGGCGGGGTGTCAGTATTGGCCTGTTACCCCGCCAGAGAGATTCCAAGGCCCTTGGAACCAGACCCTTCGCAATCCTATTCTTGTCATAAGCAACAAGGTAAGAAATGACTTTTCCTTGTCATCAATCGAGAGTTGACTTTTCTCGCTCCCAGCTGGATCCTATAACTCCATTGGACAGCGGCCTATGGATACGAAACCAACTAAAAGAATCAGCCAGGATAATAATCCGCGATGGGCCCGGAGTTAGTAGTAGTCATTATTTTTTTCACAGTTAACAATATTGATATTTCATTCTAACAGCACACAACCATCACTTTGCCTTCCATATGCAGTGGAAAGGCAACTCGCAATTATTTCTTACATGGCGTCCTTCCACCAGATGAGCACCCTTGTCCTGTCGATGCCCCCATTTACCCCTCTGAAGAGCCTCCAAAATCATTACCCAAAGATGATGAATACATGTTAGCCAAGCTTCATGAACTGAGCGAATTTTATAATCGCTTCTTTCGTTGGCCGGTTGACCCTTCATGGCGAATTTAACTAATGAGCAGGTTGTATATTACGGAAAGAACCTCTTCCTATGTTCTTTTGTTAAAAAAAAAAAACAACTTTTCTCTTGATTTTTGCTTGAAATTACATTGGCCGCTTCCAGGAATTCTTTGACTGTTGTTATACACACCCGACGGCGTACAATTATTCAACCATTTCCCTTTTATTCCAGCACTGTGTTCCATGTTTACATCCAACCCAATCATTATCGACTGATATTTCACAACACTACTCATCATACCACTCAAAACCCAAAACCAAAGCCGCAGACGAACGGTATCAATTCTTTTTTTTAGTAGAGCTTAAGATTTGCAGGTTTCTACAAATCGAGCTATTATTTACAAGGCCGATGGTCTTACGTGTAAACATAGAGACATACATATTTATATGCATAGAGAGAAGAAGAGATATCATGCATTTAGGCAACGACGTGGATTCTGGTTCACCGAGAATAAATGCGTTATGCATACGCACACCCTTACGAACGGTATCATACACGAAGGCAAAACTACCTTGCCCCTTTTAAAGGGTCTTTTTTTCGTCTGCCCAAACTCGACTTTCCCCCTCTTCCCCTTCCCCTTCCCCTTCCCCTTCCCCTATGATTGCCAGTTTTCTTGAACGGAATGAATCCTATTTCTTCAGTTTCATTCGTTTTGTCAGCTCTTTCGCTAGCCTGAGGTACGGTCCCTTGTTTCATGTATTTAGGTATGAATTTTAGGTGCGGCTGAATTCTAGTAGGATGAAGAGGTTTGTCGTGTCTGAGGTAATCCATAGTCCGGGGATTATCCTCAAAATAAACCTGAGAATATGTCAGTCAACTAATCGTCCCGGGCGAATAACGAGACAAAGAATGAAATTACCTTTAATTTATCCGAATTCAGCATTTCGGTAGTAATCTCCTTAACTCGAGCTTCACCGATCGCACGTTTAGTTACACTTCTAAGCGCATCCTCCATCCGATACCGAAACGCTTCGACTTGTTTCTGATCAAAGGCCCACTCTTTAATCTCATGTCCTTTTTCCTTTTGCTTCCGAGATATGCGAGCAAAAATCTTTTCGTCTTTTTTCGTGCTTTCTAGGCAACCAACCACTTTTTCTTTTCCCCATTCATCTTCGGGTACAACAAAAGATATCGCTATGCCCGACTTTCCGGCTCGTGCCGTACGACCTACTCTATGCACGTATGCGCGAGAGCTAGAAGGCAGATCAAAATTGAAGACGCATGAAACGGAAACAAAGTCAATCCCTCGAGATACGCCGTATTCACTATCTGATTTATGACCGCGCTTAGTTTTGGTCTTCTTACGTGAAGGGGGTGGTGTCGGCTCGCGTTTCCGTTTCTTACTCGTAGAGGCAGAATCCTCCGGCTTAGCATCTTCCATTTTTGGATCAGTTGATGCTACAAAAAATTAGATAGAATCTTCAAAAAAAGAAAATTACTCACTAGTCGGAGCAGATTCTACAACCTCGTTAGGTTCTTCTTCATCTGAATCTACTTCTCCACGTGCAGCACTTTCATCAGTAGCTATGATATAATCATACACGCCCTTGTTGAATTCCTGAACAATATGATATCTGCAAAACCTATGAGATAGCCTCATCTTGTAATATAATATCGCTTACCGTGAATTTAGAGGCAACTCCGCATTCAAAACACAACTTTTTATGGAAAATTGCTCCAAGAATAGTTTTAGGCGGTAACACCGCTCGACGTTGTTAACAAATAATATGCATTTTCCTTTCACGAGCCTTAATTTCAGAATAACGTATGTGAGGAGGAACTTGTCAACTTCGGAGCAACTGATTTTTTTCATAAAAATAAATAAATAAATAAATACTAAAAATTATAATTTGCACTCACTGAATTGAATATTGACTAAGCAGGACAGCTGAGTCTTCATCCTCTTCCAATCGCAAGATTACCTGGAAAATTGTCCACTGAATAAATTCGAATAAAGTGTTCCACATCATTATAGGCTTACAGGATTTCGCAAAACAAGTCCTTTCAGGGTTTCCACGTCCTTAGTCATAGTGGCGCTCATAAGGAAGGATTGAAACACCTTCGGCAGGTATTTTCCGTTCAGTATTTTCCGAACATCTTCATCATGACCGTATGACAAGATTAAATCTGCCTCATCAATAACCAAAGATTCTAACGCGACCAGTGAAAGTGTCTGTAAATCTCGGGGTGAAGCCGACGCTTTACTAAATGATCCAAGAAAAATACCTCTGATTGAAGAACTGCCAGTGCTCTCGTTGGGGTAGCTATAACAATGTCAGGTTGATCCGATAGCAAGATACTATATATAAAGTGTTTCATAAATCAGTCAGATAGAGTGTACGAGCTGGTAAGAAGAAAAAAATGACACCGCACTTTTGCAATTGTGAGGTCCCTCCAGACGCAACATTGACAACAGTAATTTCATTCTCAAAGTACTTCAGAAGCAGATTCAGATGACCAGTGACTTGCTCCGCCAATTCGCGGGTGGGAACCAATATCAACGCTCTTGTTTGTTGTATTGAGTTTGCGAGACCAGGTGCCTAGATTTACTTCGTCACGACGAGAACAACAATGAAAGAAAGAAAAAACCACAATAAACATACTAGTTTTGAACTTGCAATCTTTTGAATAATAGGCATGCAATACGCTGCCGTTTTTCCACTTCCCGTTCTCGCTCTTGCCAGTATGTCTTTGCCATCCAACGCAAGAGGAATGGCCTTTGTTTGGATGAGAGTCGGACGAGCAAAACCCAAATCTGCCAATGCGCGCAATATACGTGCATCAAGAATGTTTGAGAAGGATGAGAATGTTAATTTCTCTTCCACCAAGCTCATCTTTGGGCCTGAGGTTGAAATTTGAAAACGTTCAGTGGTTGTCGGTAACTTCGAGTGCCAAGTTTTTAAGGTCAGACAGACTGGTGGTCACTCTCCCATATTTGCTTCCGCCAGAACTTATGCACAAAGCTACACTTCGTTTAGTTGGTGGACATGGCTTTACACGAATTATAAACTCCTGCAGCAAGACGTTACCGAGAATAAATTACTTCTCTACTCATGGAGACAATTTCGAATCTGTGGACATTGCAATTGTAGGAGGTGGACCGGCAGGACTGGCTCTTGCTTGTGCGCTGTGTACGCAATCAATCACAACTCGCATTGACCTCGATACAGATGCTGATATAACTCATGCTTTTTTTTTTGAAGCATCTTCGAAACATGTTAGTGAGTCGCTGAGAATTGCTTTAATCGAAAGCAGCGACCTTTCGCGCGTTCGGACGTGGCAAAGTAACGGAGATAATTATTCGAACCGGGTCAGCTCAATTACGGGAGCATCTCAACAGTTTCTTGAAGGTTCGCTTCAGAGTCTTGGAGCATGAATTGACCATCTGATATCCGGCATAGATATTGAAGTATGGGATAAGGTCGAGCTGGAGCGTACAACGCCCATTGAGGAGATGCAAGTAAGTTCAAATGCCCTTGCGTTTTGATTGTTAAAGTAACAACTTCTTTTTTTTTCTTAAAAAAAGGTATGGGATGGGATATCCGACGCGAGAATAGTTTTTAATGCGGATGAGTTAACATCTTCGACTGCACAACCAATTTCCGAAATGGCTCGACTAACGGAGAATTTGAATCTTCAACGTGCTCTTCTCCAACATCTCGATGATTTCCCCCATATTATTATGCTCGATAAAACAAAAGTCGAAGCAATAAATCGGACGGAGCACGGTTGGCCCGTTTTGAGTTTAGCGGATGGTAAAAACATTGAAACAAGGCTGCTCGTAAGTAATTTCTAACTCTAAATTCTCTCACCTCCGAATTAAACTATCCCATTAATGTGGTTTTCCAGGTTGGGGCTGATGGGTTCGGCTCCCCCGTACGGTCATTTGCTAAAATTCCCTCATTTGGGTGGTCGTACGACACTCAAGCCATCGTCGCCACTTTATCGCACATCCCCAGGACTTTGACAGAATACCAAAATGCAAATACAACTGCGTATCAGAGATTTTTAAAAACTGGACCTATCGCCTTTCTCCCCTTGTCTTCTACAGCATCATCCTTAGTTTGGTCAACATCGCCATCTATTGCAAAGACCTTGCTACAATCCGAGCCCGGCGTCCTAGCAGCTATGATTAATGCCGCTTTTCGTCTCCCTCACATCTCTTTGGACTACCTACATGATACAATTCTTGAAAATTATTCTAAGGGCATGCCGTTATCTGCTGAGACAGTATTGGAAGAAATTAGATGGAGAGAAAAGTCGCATGGAATTGATACTAGCTCGGCGTATTCTTCGTGTCAACTTCCCAGTGAACTTGTGGGAATTCCGCCGGTTGAAAATGATTTATTACCTCCTTTGGTCCTTTCCATTCAAGATGGGACGGCTGCCTCCTTTCCTGTGCGGTTTAATCATGCAGAAGCTTATATCGGCGAGGGAGAAAATTCCCGTACAGCTCTTTTAGGAGATGCGGCGCATACTGTGCATCCTTTGGCAGGCCAAGGTCTTAACCTAGGTTTGGCTGATGCACAGGCATTGGCACACTGTATTGAAACAGCAGTTCTGCGAGGTGGCGATATAGGTATTTAAATTTTGCTTTTCTGTGGCGGGAGTTTTTCTCAAACAGCTGTGCAGGTTCATATACCGCCTTGATGCCATATTTCAAAGAGAGATATTTTGAGAACCACAAGATTATGGCGGTTACGGATAAACTGCATAAAATTTATCGCACCGATTTTGCTCCGGTTGTGTGGGCGCGTACGGTCGGCGTTGAAGTTCTACACGAGCTCTCATCACTCAAAACTGCGGTTATGCTTTCTGCAGGTGCTCATCCAACAGAAAGACAGGGTCAGAGGGACTTGACAACTTTTAAACTGTTGACTCATGGCGTAGAAATTGCCAGTGGTGGAATTGACACTGTCAGGTCGCTGGTGAAGAATATTTGGGGAAGTGCAAATAATTCTATATTTCAAAGCTCCAATAAATGAGTGTTTATGTTCTGAATTATTTGTATGGGTTGTAATTTAGATTTAGTTTATATGCATAACTTTTTATATTATTATTTTCTTTCGGGCCATGTGGAAGATGCCGGCTCGTCGGCGCCAAGGAGCTCTGACCCCGCGTTTTTCACGTACCCAGAAGGTAAACGTCAACTCATTTCACATCCGCCGCTTTAGCCATTCCACGTCGCCCGCGATGTCGGTGACACACACTACTACACCCATTCATGGCCGCATCTTCCTACGGCCCCGACCATACGCTCTTAATTCAGGACTTTTGGTCTTGGTTCCTCTAGGAATTTCAAACCCCCGGAAATCCCTGTCAACCCTTCCACCGGAGGTGCTGTCTCGCATTTTCGGGTTTGTTTTCGCAATACCATTTGCTGATGTTGATATACCGGAGCGGAAAGCCCGATTACAGCTTTTATGCTTGTCAAAATCGTTCAAGGTGAGATCATTTTTTGATTAACCTCGGGGGGTCGAATTCAGTCATCTTCATCTTGTCTTGCTTCGTCTTTGCTGCGAACGACACATTTGGTGAACTTTTTCTTAACCTCACGTGCAGCAGCAAACACCATCTGTTTTCCGTGAATTCGAGGCGTACGATGCGATGCTAATAAAAACCTCTTATACTTCACTGCACAGAACATTATACACCCGCTCCTTTTTTCATACCCACCACTACAATCTCTTGACTCGTTCTCCGCGTTCACGAATATACTCAAAATATCGGATAAAGCATGGGATTCCTTGAGACGAATACCATACTCTACGCCTGGCCGCTGGGTTCAAATCGTAGACCTCTCTCGCGTGACCTGCTGCACTCCAGTTGACCGACTTGTTATCGACAATCTTCTGGTGGATCTTTTCCCACTTCTGCCCTTCCTCTCTCAGCTGGTCGTGAACAGCACAATTAAATTTAGCCGAAGAAGTTTCTCAGCATTGGCTTCGAAAGAAGGCATAGAATGCCTTAGAGTATTGAAGGGTCTCGAATGGGCACCTACGTTGCCCTCATATTTGCTCCCAGAAATGCCGTTTTTATCACTCCTTCAAGTGGCGAAGAGTCTAGAGCGGTTAGAAATGATCGGCCCTGGATTGCAAGACGACGACGTTGAATTACCAAACTCATCGGCACGCCAATTAATTACGCCACCTCCAACACCGCCTCCCCCATTAGCGCTTCCATCTCTACGTTCCCTGAAGTTAATATCGCTGCCCAATGGACCTATTATTGACGCATTTCTCAGAGCCTCTCTACCTCAGTTATGTTCTCTCACTGTTACACCATATGACGACGTTCCTTCGGCCTTAACTTCACATATAATAGCTGCTCACGGGAGTAAGCTAAAGCATTTAACATTTTGCACCCCAAAGTCATGGCCCTCGTTTCGATTTTCAGCTCCGTCTGATATCTTATCTATGGCTCCCTCGCTCGAAACGCTTTCATTAACAATTCCACTCCCCTTCTTATCTCTTCCACATATTCCCCATCCTGTTCGCCTTATCAGGCTTCCCCGACCAAACTCCCTCTATTTGAATCAATTGGAAGCTTGGCTACATATAGGTTTACTCCCGAATCTGAGGATTATACATATGCAAGAAGTGCGATGGATCCGCTCAGGTCTTTCCAGTCGTGCTGCCGAAGCGGGGGTACAAGGTGAATTAAGAGAATGGAAACTGAGGCTTTCCCGATTAGGAGTTCACATATTGGATATGAATGGTTTTGAAGAACCATTTTGAAACACTTTGATGATTTATTTGACGTCGTGTACTTGTATTTTTCTTCATTTTTTGGCTATGTGCTTTGGCTATATGCTTATGTTCTGTTATATTCATATTTACCACTACTCTGTGCATGTAATTATATCATATCGGAATGTAAACATTCGGTGAAAAATCGAGCAAGTCGGATTTCGAATCACAGCTCGAAAATAAAGGAGTACTAGTAGTAACTCCTGCCAACTGGTTATCTTATCCATTAAGGACCACCTTAGTAAAGTTCGTCTCCGCTAGTCCTACCAAGAGATTCTCATAGTCAAACACAAAATAGTAACGTTCCCTGCACGTTCATTTGCAATAATGAGAAAATAATGCCGAGTAAAGGACAAAAAGGAGATACATACATTGAAGTCCACCCTAACAAACACGGAAAATCATCATCACTATCGATCTCACCGAAGATGAGATATGTCATATTGTCTTGTCCACCAATACCACTATTGAACCGTCTGGGCCATATTTGGGCATCAGGCATTAAGTCGTATGTATACTGAAAAATGTAGTTCAGAAACTTAGAATTGTCGTAAAAAATCAGGTTAGACCATCGTACATTTCCAATATGAAAGGACAGCTTTTGCAATTTACTAGGATCATCGAGCCTCAGTAAACCCGTGCTCTTATCTGATACAGCACCAACTAGCTCGATGTACTTGTTGTAGCTCGAACGGGGTAAATACGTTAATGACACCGCTACGGCAGATAGTGCAATCGGGTAAATAGAATAAAAAGGGGCATATTATCTTGAAGGGCTTACTTGAATCGGGAGCGCATTGTCCTTCGAGTACTGTTTGGTTTCCGTCACCATACCTAGGGCAGCATTTATTAGATTGACTTGGATAGCAGTGTGTGTAGATCCTTACGTGATTGATACGTCAATACCCCAGGATGTGTTGAGCATGGCTTTTGAATTCGGGACAAAATTGATCTCTGAAATTACCCCGTCGGTACTGAACCCGCCGATATCTAAACGCCCCGAAGTGTTCGTAACGAAAGGTGATATGAATACACCTGTCATATTTTTATGGGTTATACCATTTTTGAACAGGTTGTCGATTACGGTAGGAACAATCCCGGTTCCATTGGGGTTTAAAGTACCATTGGTGGAAAGGGGCAGGCCCACACCCATGACACCGTCAACACCTAAAAAATACAAGAAAAAACTGATTGGAGCACCGATACATACCCGCGAAAAAATCAGCTGAGAAGTTTGCTGACCCGATGGATTGCATGAATGGTTGTGAGATTTCCGGAAGCTGCACAATGTCGATAACTAATAATAAATAATATTTAAAATGGCAAGAACACTGTGATAGATTTCCTTTTTTTTTGCGCGAGAGTTTTTCTTACATTCTGTGCCGGTGAAGGATTCAACTTGAAAGTCATAAACGACACTAACATTCTGTCCAGTATTAATGGACAAGTTCGAAGGAATATAGGGTTTTGTCGGATTGGCTCCAACCCACGTATTCCCCCTTCTAGTGTCGAGAGCGACTGTGTACAACTCATTTCCGACTTGAATATCTATAGTAGTAAATAGGGCTGGTTCCTGATGCCTATTAGTCAGCGAAAACATTATTCTAGTAGACGTGAAACGAAGGCAATCATATGCTGCATTTACGTTGTTTTTCAACGGAACCCCCACGGCTTGGTCGCTCGATACAGAGCGAGCGCGTATGTGATCTCTTCTGATAAAACCACGATTAGTTAAGTTCGGGTCATGAAAGACGGAGCGTTTCTTTAGTTCTACAGAATGCGATTTTGAGCCTGTTGATGCTGGCTCGTCAGAAGCCCGACGAGAGTAACGTTGGTCATTACAAACTGCAAGATTGCTAATGCATAGAGTAGAGAATAGAGTAAAGAGCAATGTATAGCCTTTCATGTGTGTAAGAGTTTGAGGAAGGAAACAAAGCGAGGTAGTGGACGAGCGCATTGCCAAGTTGTATTTATACTATGTAGCATAGTAGCAGCGCATACGCCGTTCAAGGAGTTTTAAGGCCATTTCCTGATGGTTTCACTGGTCCTATGCACACAGTAAAAACACCGTGTATTGTTTTATGCATCGCCTTGCCTGGATTCGGCTTGAATGTATCTCTGATTCGGACAGGGTCCACGGCCATGACCTCCCGTCATCACGATGTGACAATTAGCGCTCGTCACGCCCATTCAAACGCGATGACAGAACGACTACTACGTATCTATCAACTATTACTTTCATAGATCTGGTAATTTGAAGTCCAATGGCGCGAGTGTGAGTTTTGTGTACTCGTTTTCCCCGTAAATGACAAGATGAGAACCATTCTTTAGAATTGATATTGTGTATCTCGTCGTGGTAATTAATTTCGTGTATATGCGACAGATCCTCTTCAAAGTTGAACTCACCACAATCACAGACTCTTTCCGTTATTGGCGGCTCTGTAGGTTCGTGGGGTATCTCATGAAAGTCAAAGTGACAAACTCGCTTAACATCTTCATACTCTCAGCCGTAATCCTGTCTATTGTTAATGCCGCCAGTCGGGTTAAATCAAACACGAAAGAAAAACTAAAAGCGAAAGGATACGATATATCAGATCACGGCGTTGCTATTCAGACGAATAAACGAATGAACCGCGAAGACTACATGGATGCAACGCAACGGTATGCTTACGCTCCATGCCGTTACTTTAAACAAATTTTCATCTAATATTCATGACAGGGGTATTGTAAAAGCACTACAGGCTTCGTCTTTCCAGAAAGGATCGGATTCTTCTGTACCAGTCAGTACTGGGAAAATCATTCTTCTATTGACTATTCTTAACTGCATTTAGGCGAGAAGAAAGCACGAAATCAATGGTTGATAGTGTGTTGTCCAAATGTCCCAATCTTCTTCTCCCGGACGACTACCTTCGATATTCTCTTATCTGCTCAATTTTCGAACCATGTACAGAATATATTCATGTAAACAAAATTTATTTATCTATTTATAAATGAGTATTAGAAGCACTAAAATTAGTCTCATCATCATCGAATGTGCCACAAATTTGGTTCCGGTCACCGTCGCGTTCAGAGTTGCGTGTTCATCTCAATGACGAGTGGCGTGAATAACGAAGAACCAACCCAGTCCCAAGCTTCAGGTTCGTCACAGTACCAACAACAACAAAAACAACTTCCTCCTGGAGTAATTCTCGGACCGGATGGAAAACCTTGCAAAATTTGTACTGCTTTCCGACACTGGAAACCGCCAGCACTCAAAACCACGAGCACCACATCCGTGAAAGATTCGAATCCGGATAATATCGAATACAACATCCGGGATCCAGTTTCTGCCTCTCTCGCCATCGCATCGGCTATACCACCCATGATGGGCGATACTGTACCACGACCAGACAACTGTCCACCGGACGTCGAACAGCTCGGTCGCGCAACTTGGGCATTCTTACATACGACAGCGGCATATTACCCTGAACGCGCAAATCCGAGTCAGGCGCGACATATGCACTCTTTGCTCTCGGCTTTGCCTACACTGTATCCCTGCAGTCATTGTGCCTCCCATCTTGGGCAGTGCATGAAGAGGAGTCCTCCGGACGTTACGGGAAGAGCTGCGTTGAGTCGCTGGTTGTGTGAACGGCATAATGAAGTCAATGAAAGACTTGGAAAACCGTTGTTTGATTGTCAAAAGACAGATGAAAGGTGGAAGGATGGTCCTGCGGACGGTAGTTGCGACTAGACTTAGACTTGAAGTATTGCAATTTTCTTTTTCTTAAGGGTGGTTCACTTTGTTTAACATGCAGTTTGTAGATGATACGTGTAGTATCACATTGTTGTATTATACTCGACTCTCTTGAAAAAATTTACCCCGACTCCAACTGCTCCTTTCTTTTCCCAGCTGTTGCTTGCTGGCACTATCAAACCGATCAGTGGATTGACAATGTTTTTACCCGATTCGAAGCGTTAGTCCTCCATCAACGGGTCAACTCTTATGTTTTTAGTCGGACTACATTGACGTGAAATCGCGTTGATGGACTCTTCCGCAATCTATCCGATTTTCTTGTTTAAAATGCCCGTCAGAGGGAGTACACTAACTGTTGTAGGACCTCGATTTGGTTCTGGGTCGTCTTACAAGTTTTCACCGGTAAGGAGTATCGAGTCTTCACCATCGGTGGTGCAATGATACGAGGCCTCGTCGACATCACCTCTCATATTGAATTGTATATCCGAAAGGCAAATTCTGTCACCGGCGACTGCGACATCTTCTTTCCCGAGTTTGAAAAGAAAGCAGGATGAAACAAGGCTTCTCATGATATTTGGAGGAATGAGTTGGGTTTGGGTTTGGAGTATCGATAGGTGCACAGGAAGAAAACGGCTTCGTGTGCGAGCTTCAAAAGCCATGTGGATACGTGATGGATGTAAAACATAGCGAGAATGTTCATGTTTGAAGCGCATGTTTAACCCTGGACTGTCACCGTTTTTTGATATCTACTCATCGGTTTAGCGTAAATGTACAGATAAAGATTATAGTGGGGAATGTCCGAGTTGCAAAGTATGCTTTTTCAAGCGAGAAGGAAGGGTGCCAGATTTTTAAACCTCGACATTATGAAAGTCACGTCTTTCCCTACATCACCCTTGTCGCTATAAACAATCAAAATGCGTGTTCCACGTACCAAAAAAAAACCAAAAAAATATATATACCTGTTTATGTTTCGGATTCCGTGAACAAACGACGTAAACTCTGCCTTTTCTTATGACCACTGCACATCCCTCACACATTCGTTTCACGGACGACCGCACTTTCATACCGCGGGCCAGAGGTGGCTGCACGATGGCGGGGGCATTGAATTGCGAATTATATGACCAACTGAGTCGATTTAAATTTGAATTGAGGCGTAATCGCGATAAAACAGAAGGAGTATAGCTGGCGAATAGTTGTCTCAACATGGCTCAGCAGCGAAGAAGAGAATGTGGTGATGATTACGTAAATAAAACATCTTTCTTTCGGCAGTAATCTGAGGATGCTCTCTGACCGTATTACACGATTTTCCGATTATTCGGGTACATATCTCGTACATTGTTTTCCACTATTTTTTCATAAACGATGGCAGCCTAATCTTCTGCCAGTCTTATCTTTTTTGTAGCTCCTCGACTGCCTTCCGAAGTCCCGCCCGGACCTTTTTGTCTAATATGAGATTGCTTTTTTAAACGAGCTGCCATTTTGCCTGTGAGAGCGGGCACAGACGGTGCTGGTGTTGGTGTAGATGGTCGACTATTTGTTTCATTATTTATTTCATCGTCGTCGGGTCCATCTGGTCGTTTGGGAAGTAGCTCGAGTTCGTCGTAGAGACGCATCGCAGCAACTTCATGTGGTGAAGCTGAACAACTATGAGTTACGCGAGTAACATAGTATGTAATTAGAAAAATACCTTGTTGCAGTGCGGGTCCATTGAGCGTCTCAATTAAAGGCAATGATTCATTTGATAGCTGAAACTAATCTCAAAATCAGAAATTTTCGCAAATTGAGGAGATAATATATGATACGAGCCTCGTTGCCATTCCACTCCACCATAAATGCAGGTTTTGTTTCTTCTAAGACATCAGGTAATGACCAGTTAGGATCGACGATCACTAGAATGAGATTGTCGGGTGTTGGCTCAAAATCCAAGATTGGCTTGTTCAGATCCAGTAGCCTAACATCGGGACTAGATTCAGGGTCTTCTGTAAATCGACAATAGCATAATGCGGACCCCCTTAGGTCGAACCAGATAAGTGTCGGTCAAATATCAAGCAATCCCTACGAACACACGTACCCAATAGCGCTAAAAACAATCCATTGATTGTCCCCTTCCATTTGCAAGGTTACAATCTTCTTTACGGCCAGAATCACATCATCTGGTGGCTCTGCTTCCCCTTTGTCGCCGTCCTTAGGAGACTCGGGTTGCACTTCCACCGATAGTTCTACCTCCATTTCCTCCTCTAGCTCTGGTTCTTTTTTGTCTCGCCGTCGTTTAGTCGTCCGCCGACTCTTTTTTTTCTGCCATTTCGTGCGCGTCGGTGTACCTTTAAGGTATGGTTTGATGGCCTCTAAAATTTGGATCTGACATTTCTTTTTTCCCGTCTTCCAATCCCATATGCTCAGATAAGGATCGCCCCCACCGGATATCAAGACAGAGGGATTGAAAGGTGGGATGTTGATAGCCGACACAAAACTGGGATTACTCCGTAAGAAAGAAAGGAAAAGAAGGCAAGAATCCGATAGTTCTCAACTGTTCGTGTCCTAAACAATACCGTTCGATAATATACCCGCGTGGAAACCAGCTAGCACGAATATGCTCGTCTCGATCGGCTGTGATGATGTATTTCCCATCGGTACTGAATGAAAAACAAGTGATTATCGACGCATGACCTAAAATCAAATCGCCATGCGGGTTTTCGTGCGATGCAAGGGATTCACGACCGGATGTTTTGGTATCGGTAGTGGTACGGGGTATTAAAGGATAGCTGAAAACATCCCCAAATTTGTCTGCTACAATAATTGATGCGCCAACTCCGTTTTTTACGAAGCTTACTTGCGTTGCTTTTTTAGGCAATTCACTAATACCAAGTTTTTCGCAAGTGTTAAAGCGCGCTCTTCTACGTGTCTTGAAACGCACCGAGTACTTTCAGGCTGCAAAGTTGCAATGTCCCATACTCTCAATTTCTTGTCATCGCCAATCGTGACAAGATGATCAAATTTCTCGTCGACTGCGCTGGTGGTGACTACGACATCGCCTCTAACTGTATGCGAGATTTGGCCTGTTCTTCCTTAAATCTGTCAATTGTTGAACTAGAACAAAGAAAGAACTAACAGTAAGAACTGAACTCACTCTGAATTGATGACTTGAATAAATGGTCCAGCAATAATTATACTGTGCCGTGTCCCAATGTGCAGTGTCGTAAATGGCCATGAAGGCATTTTCTAGTAGTAGAAGCTGCATTGAATTAGCCGCCGGAGGCGTTTTACCTCATTTGGACAAAAGGGTTGGCCTCTCGTTTTAAAGAGCAACGGCGCATCTTTGTCATTTCTCCCGATTTTTTCTCGTGTTCGAGATAACCATTCACAGCCCATAGGTAATCCCGTGTCTAACTATCGAACTCGAAAACAAAGACAAAAGGCAGGGGACACACAGCACTGCAATTCTGATCAGGACAAAGCCGGCAAAACATGTCCGTCCTAACATCAGGTGCGAATGCAGCACAAGCTGTTGGAGAATATTTGCAATCTCCAGACGACCTCATGAAAATAATCGCGTTCAGAAAGAAACTCGAGAAAGAAAAGGCTTCTATCGATAACAAGCTGAAGAGTGGTGTTAAAGAACAGCTCGATACCACCAGAGAAGGGCTGCGGAAACTGTTCAGCACTCGTGATGATGTTCAGGGTATCAAGGATGAAATGGCTGCTTTGCATAGACATTACAGCGATCCCCAGAATGCTGTCAGTACGTTTGACCAGATTAGTCGGGTACGCTCTTTTTTTATTATTATTGTTTGAGATAGTACGTGATTTACGGGAAGAACGGTTTTCTTTATAGGTATCTACCGTACACCGGAATTTTGAACAGGTAGAAGAAATGGTCCGGAACCTACAGGACATGTCTTCGAAACTAGACGACTTAGCTGAGATGCTCCACGCCGAACAGCAAAACATCTTGGGTCCGGCTATCAATCTACTCCCTATTCACCACCAGATCCGTCAGCTCGAGACATTCCGCAACGAAACATTACACCAGGCCAAATCGGCTAAGTCACAGTCACTCAAAGTCTTGAACCAACGCTTTGAAAGACTGGACAAGGTCATCGCCGATTTCAACGTTTATATCACCGCACTATCGCGTAATGTTCTGCCTATTGTTCGCGCAGGTCATCCAGAGGTGATTGTCAAACTTTGCAAAATTGCAGAACTGGAAGGCTTGGAAGATCAAAGAGTTGGGTTTTTCTTCCCATCTTTCCTATAGCTAGATTTAACCCTCGTCCATGGTTAATTTAGGCAATCGCTATCAAACTATTGAAAAAAGCAGGAAAGGCGGACGCCGCATCTAGGTTCAAGTCTTTACAGGCCAACGCTCGGCAGCTGAAGCACTACAGATCAAACATGATGAAAAATATGGCTGAATCGATTCGAAAGGCCTTCGAAACGGCTTACGCTGAAGACCAAAACAACCCCTCTGCTTTTATCGACGGTCTAGGATGGATATATCAAGATATCATTCGCATTGAAGAAGACGTCGTACCCTGTTTTCCTCCCGATTATGACATTTACAAGTTCTATATTCGGGAGTATCACAAGACTCTGAACAACATAATCAAGAAACTCGTCGCGCAAGAACCCGAAGCGTCCGTCATTTTACAGCTTCACGCATGGATGAAGGATTACCGAAAAAGCATGAAAGAATTAAATGTCCCCTCTGAGCTGCTGGAACCGCCTTTACTCGATGGAAAGGAACAATCCCTGATAGATGACTACCGTAATTTGATCGTGAAGAAACTAGATGAATGGAGCGGAAATATCATGAAAACGGAACTCAAGGACTTCATTGCACGTGAACAACCGCCGGAAGTTGATCCTGACGGTCTTTATGGCATGCAGGGCGCTGTTATAATGTTCCAAATGGTCAATCAACAAGTCGATCTTGCAGCCGATAGTAGGCAGGGGGCTATTCTCGCCCAAGTTATCGAGGATTGTAATCGCGTTATGCGTCAAACACAGTTGCAATGGATCAAGACCATCGAGAGCGAGTTCAAAAAGCAAGTCGAAAAACCGGAGGAAGCCAAAGGTGGTCTTGTCGAATACGTTATTGCGGTGGCGAATGATCAAATCAAGAGCGCTGATTATGCTGAAGCTCTCTCAGCACGTCTCGAACCTTTAGTTTCCGAGAAATATCAAGTAGTTATCGGCGAGCGGCTCAACAACGCCATCGACGGATATCTCGACGTTGCGAAGAAATGTACTCAAACGCTGATCGACCTCATATTCCACGACTTAAAACCAGCGACAAAGCAATTATTCACATCGACGTGGTATAATGGGATCATGGCACAAATCATCGAGACATTCCGAGATTACATGACAGATTACCAAACATACCTCAACCCATCTATCTTCCAACTACTATTGGAAGATCTACTAGATACGTTCTTAATCACATACTTGACAGCACTCGGAAACGCCTCCAAATTACGCATTCCCTCCGGAATCGATCGGATAAAAACGGACATTGGAGAAGCTTACTCTTTTTTCTCGGCATTCAAATCGCCTGCTGAACTAGAAGACTACTTCAAAGTCGTTGATATGGCTTTGTCATTACTTGAGGCATCGCAGAGTTTCGTGTACTTGTCGTATTGGAATTTTGCAAAAGTCCATGGGCCTTGTTTGGCATTCGTGGAAGGTTTGATGAAAGCTCGTGAAGATTTGGACAGGTCGGCTGTCAATGACATTATGGATAGTGTTAAGCGTAGAGTCAAAGAGGAGAAAATCACGGATCGTATGTTGATATCTATTTAAGACTTCTCAAACGGATTTTGACACATGCTTTGCTCTAGCGGAGGAACCGACGATAATGAAAAAGGTCGTTGTTCAAGGAACGTTTGCCCGGTTACTCAACGTTGCTAAACAGTAAACCATCGTGTAAAGTATACCCCTTCTTTATTTATTTATAACAATATTTATGGACGACACAACATCACTGCATCGTATATGTATAATACAAACTTGACCTTGATATATACATATCTCATTCCATCTTTTCCTTTGATTGCGCATTAGAACGATCGGGTACAAGAGCCGCCACAGCATCTATCTTCTTAAACTGGAATGGGAAGCGAGACGGGTACAAGAAGGGTCTCAGGTCATAGCCTATAAAAAGTCTCAATAATTTCGAAGTGAACAATCAAAGCAAGATTCAACATACGATTGTCATCTGGACTGTATGATTCCTAAACATTCAACACTTAATCCAACGTTCACCAAAGTCAATCGTCTTAAACACGTACAGCATGATACGCAGGCGTCAAAGTAGTCATCTTATGTCTGTTCCGAGCGTACTCGAAATAGAAAAGTTTGACCTTCGTCGCAATCTACAATCGCACCGTTAGTCAACGAAACGCACCAACAAATTACAATAATGACTCCGAACCTGTTGCGGGGAAAGGAAAGTGCCCCATTCTTGCAATAGCTTAGTGAACATGCTATAAGGCCCACATTTCTCGACCTTCCTGAGTCGACCAAACACCGATAATTCTTCGTATGTCATACCCATATCAGCCTATGCCAAAGATTCAGCTCTTTGTCTTCTCTTCTTTGATTTGTCGTTACTTACTTCATCAGATTGCACATAGGATTCTGTAATAGGCTCCAATTCAGCCGTCGGGACGGCGGTCAAGAAGCTAAATGGGACGAATCGCTGACACAGTAAATTAGATCAGGGAACATATGGTGCTTACTTATTCAATATGGGCAGTTTAAATGTTTCCGAAGCATACGCAATGAACTTTTTCAAGTCTGTTTTACTGATGCCTCCGATAGGGTTTATATCCGCTGGAAATACAGAGTCGAATGCATGTCAGGTGGCAATAAAGTGATTATTTTACCAGACGAGCAATCATATTTAGTTAAATAGCCCCGTAAACTAGTCGTGCTGATCAGTGAACAAGAAGAGTGGCGACTAAAACGGCATCACCTTTCGTCAACATTCGCACTCCCCAGTACGAGTAAGCCACCGGAACGACCACGAACCCATGGAAGTAACTGAGCAAACATATATGCGATAACCATTCTCAGCCGAGCCTATATCAACTCAAAAACAAGCCAAAGCGAATTAGCACGAAAAAACAATTTACTTGGATATTCTGGAGAGCCAAATTCTCAGCATTGGATCCTCCATGGACTTTATACCTCGGTTTTAAGCCAGTAACAAATGAGAAAAGTTGCCGCATGGCAGTTACAACAGAGCCCATGTTCAGATCAATGTGATAACTTCCAAGTCAAGAATATAAGTCTAAAACTCACACAAAACGATCGAGTCATGCGCACCTTCCGATTGCGTCCCCAAGAAGCTTAGCTCTGCCACGTGTATCCGCGCTGGAGTTTTCAGTTTCCATATAACACGTATGAAAGATACGTTTGCAGAACTCTCGTGGATCAGACGGAATATAACCAGAATCTTCTGGCTCTCCAGCAATCCTTCGGGCATCTTGAATGACCTGCTCGTCTTGAGAAGGAAGTTGGATAGAAGAAAGGAATCTACGGGGAAGTCAACATACCAGCTCTGTTGGCGGCTTCAGCGACCAATCGACACATGGAATATACAATGACTGCTGTCGCACAACTGTCGATACCTCCACTCAGAGGGACAAAGTAACCTTGTGTCCGCGAACGCCTGAGATAGTCCCAAAGCCAACATGCAGGTCCCAAGCTAAAATAAGCACCTTCATCAAACTCACAAACCAGTTAACACAAAACAGCGAACTTACGCAATCTCCTCTTCGGGTGAATGATATTTAAGTTCGAACGATCTAGCCCATTGTATATCATGAACATGCTCCAACGTGCCCGAAGATAAAGCCTTGCCAATCTGAATCCGGTGATAATGTTCTGCATTTGCAGCTTGCATATTCCGACTCATAACAGCACGATGAGCACGGATATCTTCGACGTCTATCGTTGCAGTGATTACTTCAACGTCATTGAGAGAGAATTGGGACCCTTGAGCGATTATTTTTCCATTCATGGCAATCATGGCGCAGCCATCATAGTAAAGTCGGTCTCCGTCGCAGCCTTGTTGATTGGCATATAAGTACACGCCGCCGAGCTATGATAACGAGTTTCATCATAATTATAATTGTACAGGTGAAGAAATTGGCCTGCCTTCAACGTAGCTTCCTTGATGAGCTCTACCCGTGTGTAAAGCTTTCGTAGTTCGTGATGGCTGCCGCTTGAGTTTGTAAAAATTTCTACACCATCTAAGCCCATAAGAATATGTGGACTACCATATTCTTAGAACCTCGATATTAATTAATAGAACAGGGACCAAACCTTCCTGGAGTGAAGAGTTCTTCACAAAGCTCTATGCCAATGCAAGTATCCAAGGTGCTGATAACAACGTCTCCAAATGGAACAGTGGACTGCAGAAGAATGACAAAAAGAACACGTGAATATTATGCCTATGAAAGCCACCTGTTTTGTAATTTCCCGAATAATTCTGGGCAAGAAATGCTCCTCCCATTGACGATGCTTAGCCCACGGAGTGAAATACCTCATTTCACGATAATTTCCATTATTAGCTAGCCATAGCTTCGGACGAATAAGCAAAATTTCCCCGTCATTGATGATGACACGGCAGTTGTATATCACGCTCTTGTGGACAACCGGCCTATGGTAAAAGGTTGCAGTCAGTTCCTTTCTTACCGTGACGAAAGTTTGAGGTGCTTCCGTACATCCCAATATCACACATGATCCCTCGAGCCTCTTCAGATGCAAGAATTTTGGCTAGAATTTCCCAGGAATGCAGAACGGTGTCGCCTGAAAAGGGATATCAGATACACAAGCAAGTTCTAATGACTTGACAGAGGAGAGCCAACCTTCCAAGAAATGATCAAGACAGCCATATCCACTATCAAAATAGAGAAAATTAGAACACAAGCAAGAAAAGAGGCGCAACTCGGACGAACGGGATTTCCAATTCCGGACCCACACGAAGAGATGCGCCTCTTTCTTTCGCAATTTTTATGCTTTGCATAATTCGCGCATAGTTTCCCTGTTAAAAAGGTATCAGATAAGGTTGGAATATATGTTGTGAAGAATTACTTCAAAGTCCAAGGCCCACTGGTTTAATGAGCTGCGTTATGAATGAATAGTTGCGCTCTATAGATTATGCTTTGAATTAGTAGCACTGCTTACCATCTGGAAACGCGTCAGTAGGACTGCGATATAATATAAGATACAAAACTGGACTTGCGTAGCAAGTGTAATAAGATGACCCATGGCTGAGAAGTTGCTCTCGTGGCCGTCGTTCGTCAAAGTCGGCGGAAACAATTGATAGGGGGTTTCGCGTTAATTTACGTAGGCAGGTGCCGGCCCGGCACCAACGTCAATCTCTCCTTGTCTTTCATACCTTCTCTTTCACCATTTTCTCTCCCACCATCCCGTCCCAAATCCTTATTAATTATTCCTTCCTTCCTTTCTCATATTATAAGACAGTATTACTAGTTAATTTCCATTTCTCGTACGGTAGCACAGTACCACTCAGTAATAATAAAGTTCGCGTCTCTCCCTGAAGGTGGCGTCCGAATCCGCCAAGCAGGAGCCCGCCCACCCGCGTTCTGAGCACGTGCACAGCTCAACCCCCAACCTACCACGGACTCCATCTCGGGGAGCGAGACGAGACAGGACGTCTCTCGGTCACAAAATCTCTTTAAAGTACTCCTAAGCAATAATTCACGGCTATGTATACAACGTATTTATATAATAAATATCCGGCGAATACAAAGTTTATATACTTCAGTTGGGTTTGTATCATTCGTCGTCAGCCGTTGCCTCAGCCCAGCCCTTAGATCGTTCAACAGCACGCTGCCATCCTTTATATCTTCTTTCCCTGTCACCATCGGAAATAGATTGTTGGAAGGTCCTGCTTCCCTGAGTGTTCACTTCAGCTAAAGTCTCAGGCTTCTCAATATCCCATCCTGAAAAACCGATAGCAGCTCCAGCAAGAATAGCAGCACCCAAAGCAGTTGATCTAGATTTATAAAGTCTATCAAAAAGAAACCATAGCATCAGTTACATTGACGTACTCTCGCATTTCAGGTCTCAAAACTTCAAACCCTCCGATATCCGCCAGAATTTGCATGGCCATATCACCATTGGTCATTCCACCATCAACTTTAAGATGTTTAAGATCAACCTTGGAATCGAGCTTCATGGCTTCGAGGATAGCCCTGGTTTGGTAAGCGTTGGCTTCCAACGTGGCACGGGCGATGTGGCCAGGTTTGGTGTAAGGGCTCAAGCCTGCCGTCGTCAAATCAGGCAAAAAAAAAGACGAGAGCAAAATCGGGGCGCGCCCCCTACCTATCAATAAGCCTCCTGCTCCCGGATCCCAGTACGGTGCAAGGAGACCATTAAATGCCGTAACAAAGTAAACACCACCGGTGTCTTCAGCGGAACTAGCCTGCGTATTAATTTCTGCCGCGGAGGAAATCAGACCCATTTGGTCACGAAGCCTGGTTATTAAGGTTTTATTTGGCAATCGATCAGACGACACCAATTTACGAACCATTTAATGGCGCTGCCAGCAACCGCGACTGTAAAACAGATTGAACCAGAAGTGAATGAACACGAAAAAAAGCTAACTTACTACTGCCCTCCAAAGCATACACTGGTTTGGCATTTTGACCCGATAAATACGCAACCTGCAGTGTCATTTGAGATCCTGATGCATCAGCTATTGAAGAGGAATATTTACGGTACTAATGAGTCCATTTTGACTTTCGACGGGTTCATGCCCAGTGGTGAACAGTAAAAATGCACCTGAAAACTGAATTCAGGACTCGTTGTGACAATAGCAGAGAAAGTTGCTTACCAGTTCCGTAAGTACATTTAGCTTCTCCTTGTTTAAAGCATTTATTTCCTACTAAGGCGCCTTGCTGGTCACCAACAACGCCCGAAACCTTGACGCCTTTCAATGCGCCCGAATGAATTGTACCATAAATTTCAGACGAGGACACAATTTTGGGAAGAATCGAGGGTCTAAACCCGAAAAACTGTAAGAGAGGCGAAGACCATTCCAGTGAACGGAGGTTCATCAGAAGGGTACGCGAGGCATTGGTAGGATCTGTTATATGAATGCCACCGTTCACACCACCGGTAAGGTTCTAAGATTGAACTAAGCCCAACAGTCCGGAATATTGCTGAATGGAAAACAAACATAAACTATCCAAGACTCGACTGTTCCAAACGCAAGATCGTCTGTATCATGCGCTTCCTTTACTTCAGGATGATGATCGATCATCCAGCGAACTTTGACACCAGAGAAGTACGTAGAGAGGGGCAACCCACAACTTTGGAACAAAATTGATCAGTTTACTGCTGTATGAGATATGTCCATTTGTCCATTCAAGAAACACCTACATGTCACCGAGGGCATCTTTTCCTTTCTTAAACTCATTTGGTGATACCTCAATACCCTCTTCGTTTAATTTTCTCTCGAAATGGGCGACAATTCCTTTCGTACGACTGTCGGTCCAGACGATAGCACGGCAGAGAGGTTTACCGGTCTTGCGGCTCCAGACAACAGCGGTTTCTCGTTGATTAGTGATCCCTGAATTAAAGATAATCAGAGACGTCCCACTGAAACTGAAAAGGGAAGGCTGATAAAACCTATGGTTTTGATGCTGGCTCTGTCCCAGCCTTCGTTCTCAAGCTGTTTCACGGTCTCATCGATACATTTCTCAGCTACTTCTTGAATTTCCGCGGCGTCATGTGAATGCCAACTGATTTGTAAAATGAAAATGAGTTTTTAACGCAAGTAAATGAAAAGTAACTTACCCAGGATGCTCATAGTGCTGAGTAAATTCAAGCTGGTGTTGGCAGATGATATTGGCATATTGATCAAATACCATAAATCGCACGGATCTGAAAGAAAGACGGCTAGGACGATATTTGACAAGACGAGAAGATGTAACGCACGTTGTTCCAGCATCTAATGCACCAATGAAGTTGCCTTGTTTGAGGGACATGACGGATAGCAGTGAAGAAGGAAACTGAGTGTCCCATCCCAGTTCCTTTCGAGACCGTTAATATGTAATAAGAATGCTCGTAATCTATGCCCACGTGACGCACGCGAAACGCGACGCTCTGTTTGTTGTTCTGACGGTCCGGTTTGGAACTGGCTGAATAAAGTCCGAGGACCGCTTTCCCATGTCTTCCGCAGGCCAAAAGCTCCTGTTGTCCAGCTGACTTGATATGAATTCAAAGGCGGCGACAGCTTAATGAACTCTGCTACGGAAGTACATATAACAAGTCGCTGAGAGAAATATTTTTCTTCCAACTTGGAGTTTGCGTTCGATGTTCGATTCAAGAATTTAACCCTCGTCGGAAGCTTCTAGTAGCGTGCTTCATTTTGGACTTCATCGCTCGAATTCTTATTGACGTCGTGTGAGAGTTTGAGAAGGTTTGAGACTGAACAAATTCAGGAGTAAAAGCAACCATGTGGCTGGTCCTGTGACATTGTGACCATGTTTCTATTCTTGGTCGATTCTTTATTCTCTGCGGCATATTCGACAGCTATAAAGAATCTCAATTTCACTAGCTATCACGGTATATATTTCATCTTATCAAGTTTTCTAAGTCAGTCTTGTTCTGAAGATGTCCTTAATTGCAAATTTCGACGCCTATACTTAGCCCCCATCAGTCTGAAATTCTTGTCAGGAACGCCTGCGGTCTTTATCTTTGCGCTCAGATTTTCCCATCCGGCCAGTCTATCATCCCCTCCAGACCATCTCACCTCCATGGTTTGTGTCCACGTTTAGTGGCAAGCGGTTCAAAACATGAACATCGACAACTCTGTCGTGCATGATTTGCCACAATATTCCCCTGCTCTAGAGTCCCCAAAGTATTCGGCTGAACCGGGTCCTGATGAGCGCCGCCTGCAAATTACTCGACGTGTTAGACGAGAAGAATCAGGTGTATTCGTTGAGAAGACGAAACAAATGACTATTGCGCTGACAAATCAAATTCCAGACTGTAAAGTGCCTACCTATTCGCGAGCGGGGACGGTTCAAGGAGCCATAACGTTTTTTAAACCCGACAATCTGACCCAAGTGGAAGTGAAGGTATGCATCGTATTTTTTTCCGTCTTTAACTCGACAAACTATTTTCCTATCATCCCTGCCCAGCTCTGGGGAAACATAAACATCTCCGTGGCGTCTGCCGTTATTTCTGGTGAACGAGACATCGAAATTTTTGACGACACTGAGGTTCTATACCGCAAAGATTCTACTGAAAACGACAGCAAGCGTGGGATTCTTTTTTCACGAAATGCGTCTTCCACTCCAGTTCTTTTACCTCCAAAATTCTCAGGGCAGCAGTGTCCAGCCACCGTGGTCTTTGCTCTACAATTCCCAAACACCTATCAGCACGAAGGAATTGTCCGGGCGTTGCCGCCGTCATTTGACGCACAATTTGGTATAATCCCAGGTAAGTATTAATCACTGTACAGACTTTGTATAACTTTAATATCTCGTATAGGAATAGCTTTGCATATAGCATACGCCTTGAAGGTAACGACAGTTAGAAGATCCTCATTGGGTGATAAACGATCAACGTAAAGTCGTGTGACTCGTCAAAGTTTACTAAATCTCATCTACAGTCAAATAGGACGTCCATCTATTTGGAGTATAGTCCCCGTTCCCGACCCACACAGCCTTCTCTACCTTTGTCTATGACATTTTTATCGTCGCTAAAGTTAACTCCTGAAGAATGGGAATTACATGAAGACCAAACGCAACTTAAACAAGGTGTTAGCGAAAAGATTCCTCAATTATATTTTGCTGTAAACATAACTTTACTTCATTCACCTATCAACTCTTCCTGATATCGCTATGACTTATAGCTAGCTATCCCAAAATCTCGAATATTCCCATTAACTCAACCAGTACCATTCCATCTACAACTTCTGAGTTTATCCAACGAATTGCTGGCTCCATATGAGCTCGCAGTATCTCCAGGACCCAAGAAAATCAAACAAGAAACTTCGATTCGTGGTCCGACCAACCACTCCTTAAGCGAGGTAGGACTCTCGAAAAACTTCGGCAGTAGTTTGGCTACTAGTAATTCCTGGAGCCGCGTCAAAGCACGTATATCCGTCTCAATCGAACGTAGTGTCTCGACCGAAACGCGTGGAGAGTGGGTTACAACAAAACAAACACTCACAGCCCAACAACTGGTGCCCTCATCAGATATCGTGTCACTAAATAAAGACTTTCGGATGAAATGTCTAGCCTGGGACGGTCAGCTTCGATTCAAAGACGATTGTCACTGTGGCTCCTTTTTTGGACCTGGATTCAGAGTAAAGGTCAGGAATGATTATTCGGTTGTTGTTTGTTCAACTTTGACTCTACGAAAATCAGGATTTTCTACTTTTAACCATATACCCGCCCGATCCCGAAAGTTCCCCATTACGACCACTGTTTTATTCGATCCCCGTTCGATTATCTACTGATCCTTATACTGATGAGATCATAGCCGGTATGGAAGTGATTCAATCAGCACCGCCTATGCAAGCTCGTTCGTAGCTTTCTGACCTCGATACATATTCACCTGATGGCGACTAATATGAATATTGCTATTTTCTTGCTCCCATTTGTATATTTACCATGCTTTCCGGCATCATGCTGTCTCCCGAGTCATTATATACCTCATTCTGTTAATGGGTTGAATTGATTGAATTACAGCAGTTTGCATTACATATAATAAGTAAGGCCGGGGCCAAAATTTCAAGCATATTCGTCAAAATCTTGCGAACGCATGTCGCAAAATCCAACAGTGGTCTGATCAGGCCTTCAGGCTCGGTCAGGAAGGGGTATTCTTGGGCTGATCAGGCCGAAGACTTAGATCCGGAAGGAGGCCAGACTGATCAGGATGGGGCTGCAAGTATCAGGATTCATATGCATAGGTGTCAAGATCCGAAATCATTTGAGATCGAGAAATCGAGTGAAACGAGGAATCTGGCTTCAACTTGTGTGTTGCACTGTCACGCTCCGCGTGCCCCGCAGTCCAAACCCGGACTACTCCGAACTCCGTACTACAAACCCCGCCCTTCCCCCTTAACTCCGAGACCCGTACTCTCGTCCGTACCCCGTATCAAAGACTTTCCTTATGGGGAAGTCTATCCCGGTGTAATGATCCGAAGATAATAGCTAAAGAATATTTGCTCACTACATGTACTCAACACGAGTGATATAATATTAGCATACCTAAAGAATATTTGCTAGGTACAGTAATTAATAATAGAAAGAGAAACTAAACTATAAAAGGAACGTACCTCACTATGTGTACTCAATAATGAAATCCGTAAGGCTAGCAGGTACAAGATCATGAGATCCCTCTCTAGATGATAGTAGGGAGCAGTGTAGAGGGTATTAACCGGTGTATAGAACTAGGTTTACAGACAGCTATCTACAGTTGTACTAAAGCTAGTTATATACTATCTACTGGGGTCTGTGCGTGGGTGACTATATACCAGAATATTCCATAAGGAGGTCCAGTATTGGACCTACATTGACCGCTGTGTAGTATACTACCGAATGCCTATCTAATCAGATCACGTGAAAACCAACACTCAACACGAGTGAGGAAATAGGCGCAGTGTTACGTACAGTGGCCCGAAGCTATTCCGGATAGTTCCGAAGAAGTCCAGACCACGGGGTCAGACGGGAGATGGAGTACTGAAGTACGGGGTGAGGGACTTGGCTTCAACTTATATGTTGCACCCACTCGCCCAGCTTACGATATCCCTCGATTTCGGAATACGAGGAAGTACGCAAGTACGTACAAGTCCGACGACGTGTGATACGACGATGGAGTACAAGTCCACGTTGTCGAAGACGATGTGAACGATAAGTACGAGTTGACTCGAATGTTAAGTCCAAGCCAAACTACGCAATACGGATTAAGAGTACGAGACGGACTAGAGATGAGAGAGTAACTGATTAAACTGATTATATTCAGACTGAGGATCCACAGCTGAGGGAGCTGGGGTTTAAATGCAGGAGGGAGCGGAACTACATAAATGGGGATAATGACAAATAAGGGAAAGTGGGAATTGACTAGTGCAAGCCAAGATGACAACCAGGTACCTTATTACTAAGCAAGCAGAATACACATCCCCTTAAGGAAGATGTCTGATATGGAGTACAGATGGAGTACGGATGGAGTACGGGTCTCGGAGTTAAGAGGAAATACGGGGTATGTAGTATGGGATTCGGGATAGTCCGGGTTTGGACTCTGGGGCACGCAGTGCGTGTATGTAACTATATACACTGTGATGCAGTCACAGTGTGACTGTAACTCAACAATAGCTATATGTCATAGCTAAATATATAATCAGAAAACTATGAAGATATTTGATTGAGGTTGTCTAGTCTCCATGGAGCGGGTCCTGGTGCTGATTTTGTGAAGAGGAAGTTGTCAGGGCTACTCACTCAGACTAGAGGGAGGGGATCCTAAGCAAAATGTATTTTGGAAAAATACTAACTCACCTAGAGGGAGGGGATCCTAAGAGAACAAACTTAGGGATCCTTCCTCTAGGGCTACTAACTATATACTATGAAAAAACGGTGAAGGCCATATGCAGCCTTCGGTTCATGGACTGGGCGCGGATACGCACCGGTCCTGGATCTTTAGCTGGGGCCTAGGCCGTGGCTCTGATGGGAACGGGCGCTCAGTACCCGTTGGAGGGAAAGAAGGGAATATGGAAGGAAGGGGGAATGCAGGAGATGGGATAAAATATGAGAAATAAGGAAATGAATAAGATAAACCAGAACCGAAGATAAACGAAGGAAAATAAGGGGACGAAGCTAGCATACCCTGACAGAAGTAGTGGATAATATAGTGAGTGTGTGAGTGTGGATCTGTCATGAGCTGATGTTGCACACCAAAATCTATATTTGGCAAAAATTAGGGTAAACATTCCGAAGATTCCCTAATCCCATGATATGTCCCTCGGAGCTTGAATTCACCTTTGCAACTACTCAAAACCTATGTCCAAACATTTTTTTATCCCAAAAATGTTGATACAAAAGATATGTCCTCACTCCAAATTCACTCTTCTTGTTCCCTGCCATCCCTTCATGCTCCTTCTATCAATGACTCTGATTGTTTTCATTTTGTCCCTCCTACTCCTGATATCTGTCAGGGTATGCTAGCATTGTCCCCTTCTTTCCCTCTGTTTATCTTCAGTTCTGGTCTATTTTATTCATTTCCATATTTTATCCCATCTCTTGCTTTCCCCTTTCCTTCTGTATTCCCATTTTTCCCTTCAATGGGCGCTGAGTGCCTGTTCCCATCAGCGCCATGGCCTAGGCCCCGGCTAAAAGTCCGGGACCAGCGTGTATCCACACCCAGTCCATGAACCGAGGGCCACATATGACCTTCGCTGTTTTTTATAGTATATAGTTAGTAGCCCTAGAGGAGGGATCCCTAAGTTTGTTCTCTTAGGATCCCCTCCCTCTAGGTGAGTTAGTATTTTTCCAAAATACATTTTGCTTAGGATTCCCTCCCTCTAGTCTGAGTGAGTAGCCCTGACAGTAGAACAAACTTCTACCCCTGGACCGGTCATTTCTATCGACGTTCACCTTCAGAAAATTGTCCTCGACAACAACTCATTCCATCTCGAGTCCTTCCTTGTGCTCTGTCTATAACTTGACCCTTCCCATCCTTCCTTCTGTGCACCTAGGCTATTTTTACTATCATGGAACCCGACCAGGCTACTCTGAATCTGGGGCAACGCCTTGTGGCTATGGAATAAAATTTCCTTACATGCACCACTCGATGTCGCCAACTCCCAACCCTGTCAATTCCTAATCTCTTGATGATGGCTCCTATGTCTTGTCCTAGACCAGCACCCCTCCTGCCTCTAAGACCCACTATCCCTCAGTATCAACCTCCTCCATTCCCACCTCCTAGGCCAGCTGCTCCTGGGTTTGCTGCTGCCCCATCTAGGCCATCGATTCCGGTTCAACCTCCTCAACTACATCATGACCTGATGGACGTTAATGCCACACATCGATGGATGACCGCGGAATCCTCTAGATATTACCGTTGTGGACAAGCTGGGCATCTCATGCGTGATGTAAGCTTCACTATGCGCAAAAGGAAAAATAATACGCCTAGCGAAATACACAAGAAAAGAATGAGTGAGGTAGTCAATCTCCGCGGAGCGAGTCCAGGTGCTGCTTAGTGCGAAATAAAAAGGGGGGAGGTGATGGAAAACAACAACAAACAACAACAACCAAAAGACGGTTATTGTTAACAAATCAAAGATTGCTTGTAAGGCAAAGTACGATAATCGCAATAACTCAGATCGTAAGTTTATACTCTAAAATGTATGGTCTCAGAGTTTTCCAAAGGTAAAGATGTGAGTGTAGAGATAGACAAGAGGCAAAACCAAAAACACTAAACAAAAACCACAAACTTAAACTTGAGTCAAACCAACATAGGTATTGCTGCTGTTATAGGTATTTACATGCAGTATTTATATGTTTTGGAACAATAAGAATGTTTTTGGGCTTTGAGTGGCAACACAATTAGTAATTGTGAGCCAGATTTGTAATAGGGAAGAAAAGAAACAAAGAGAAAAGCGAGTAAAATAAAAAAAAGGGGCATATGAGTCAGTGAGACTATACTATTATAAAGAGCGAACAAAAGAATTTCAAGGCAATGACAAACAAAAAGAAAGAAAGGAGCAACATAAAAGAATGGATTTAGAATCAATACAAGTACAAAAGGAAAGAAAAAGGAGCAAACAAGAAAGGAAATGATGAGAATAGGAGGTCATTTTATTCATCCTTACTAATTTTCCCAAAATAGACATCACCATCGATAAACGCTTCACAGCCTCAGATTTTCAATCTTCATCTCCTTCCTTTAACCTCAGAATCGATGTGCATTTGCCACTGCCATATGTATCCGTGTATTTCGTTGTTGAACTCTTGTTAAAGAGCTCCAATCGTACGGAACTAAAGGCCTCCGCTCAAGGTACTCGGGAAGCGGTTGGGAAGTATCAACCTCTAGCGGACAGCAGTCAGGGGCAGGATGATTGTCGATCACATTAGTGGGAGCATCCATGAAAAGAAATTCATCATGATAAAGAAGTGGTTGATGGAATATGAACCGCCAAACAGGTTGTTCGCTACGATGAAACTGGCAAACCCAAACCAATTCATATGAACAAGTGAGTATGTTAATATGGATTATTTCGTTCACTTTTGGATTCTCTGGGAATTTCAGTTTCTTGTAGGGTACCTGGTATTCTTGAATGGGGACTAGAGAATGCGGCCATAACGTACTTCTGTCTACCTCGATGTTTGTACCAGAGATGCGATAAATCCATATTGTTGATTCAAAGTTGGCATATCGTTCGTCCAAAGTTATCCCTGTGAAAGGATAAAAGGGGTAAGGAAGGAAGGAAGTGGGGGCAAGTGATTCGTAGCCAAGAGGTTGTACGAGGCTCATGATGGAAGAGAAGGATAAGAAAGGATGGAATTAATTTAGACTCCGAAAGAAAAGAAACAAGACAACAAAAGAGGGGAATAAAAAAATAAAGAAGTCCTTGTTTTTCGTTTTAATTAGTCCTGATTATTCAAATGAAGTACTTCCTATAGTGTTATCCCAGATGTCTTAAATATAGCCGAACAGAATTTCTGAAGTCGATGTAGCTTGGAGACAGTAGAAACAGGAGTTGTAGGACGAAAAGAAGGTGATGAAGGTTCGGTGGGAGGATCAAAGGTGGAGATAGGAGGTTTTGGAGTCATGGGAAATTGCGGAGTACCAGAATCATAGAAAGGAAGGAAAAATTCAGGTTCTGGCATGTGCTGATATCAACGATGGATCCATGAACAAGGGACATCAAATACAATGTGCCAGAATGCATGTCTGTGTTCAGCAGTAGCCCATATCCTAGTAACTGTGTCCAGTAGACCTATGTGAATTGTGTACATATTCACCACAATGAACCATTCTTCATATCCTTCTAACCATAATTGTGTTCCAAAAGAAACCTTCTTATCGCCCGCATCTGAATACAAGATCAGATTCGAAGCTTTATGTCGACCGATAATAATGGGGTTCAGGTATAATGGTAATAAGGTGGAGGGATCGAGGTTGAGATGTGCATAGGATGTGAAGTAGACATAGTACTGAGTGTCCAAATCACAGAGATTGACATCAGGAGTAGGAGAGACAAAATGAAAACAATCAGAGTCATCGATAGAAGGAGCGTGAAGGGATGGCAGGGAACGAGAAGAGTGAATCTGGAGTGAGGACATATCTTTTGTATCAATGTTTTTGGGATAAAAAAATGTTTTGGACGTGGGTTTTGGGTAGTTGCAAAAGTGAATTCAAGCTTCGAGGGACATATCGTGGGATTAGGGAATCTTCAGAACATTTACCCTAAATATAGATTTTGGTGCGCGACAGCGATTGTCCTCGCATGCATGACATTCATTTCGTGAACACAGACGAGATTGACAACCTTGTCGAACTGCTCCTTGCCCAAAAGGACGTTGCAGAAGCACAGAGTCGTGCAAGGCCCGGACCAACAGAAGAAGAAGAGACTCCTGCACCAGTAGCAACAGAGGATTTTCAGGAAGGCAACAAGTGAAGGATGCACTGTTAAGTTCCTGAAGTTACCGAAGATACTGGGCTTCAGTTAATTCAGGCAGACTCGTGGGACCGATGTCACAGACAATCGGTGTACTGAGCAGGCTTCAACTTATGTGTTGTGCCACTTACTTGTACGTGCTCAGCAATTTGCTTTGCAACACTCCATGGATAGTGGATATATCGGTTAGAGGTTCGGGACAGAGTTCAGAGTGAGCCCGGATTTAGCGGTCAGATTTTAGAGATGAAAATATCAAACAAGAATAGCCACGAGTCAGATGACTAGTTTGATTTCAGAACTGAGGAACTAGATACATGATTCGGGGTTATTTATACTATGGGAATGTACTAGTTTGTCAGCACTGATAAAAGCAGTTTAACAATAAAACACGATTCAGATTACAATAAAACAATAAGACTAAAACGGGAATGAGCGGATTTGGAATACAATCAGTTATTGTATTCTATTTCGGGTAATTCGGGTTTAATGGATTACTTCGGAGAAAACATAATCATAACAGATGTGACGTAAGTTTCATAATCTTTGGAGTCATAATTCGGAGTAATATCGGTTAGCGGGTTTATCGGCAGATCTGGATCTTGACATGCACCCTCATTGCCGACATTTAATAGATTTGACGTTTTGTACATAGATCATGAACAAAATGATGACAATGATTTGAATTCTATTACCCCTGCTGTACCTCCTAAAAACCCCCCTCTCCCTACACCTTCTACGCCACCACCTCCACGACTTTCGACTTCAAAGTGGAAGTCATTACCCTCTGAATATCGACTTGCAGCCACTGCCGGTACTTAGAAACTTGAAATCTCAGTAGAGCTCCAGAGTACTGACACAGGAGATCTGATCACCAGCAAAGCCATGCTTGATACGGTGTAACGATTCTAACTAGATAACTTTATGTCATGGCTAGTCTAATTGGATATCTATGGAGATATTTGTTTTGAGGTCCTTAGTCTTCCGTGGAGTGGGTCCTGGTGCTGCTTAGGTGAATGTGAAATAGAGTGAATAAATGATAGCAGGTGATGAGGAGTGTGTGTTGATGTCAAATCAACAGCAACAACAAACAAACAACACCACAACAGTTGACTAGTGAGTGTAGTGTGTGCGTGAGAGGTACAAATTGTCGATGGGGGATAACTGGAGTAACGAGTAATGAGGACAAACATTGAGCTGTGTCAGAGATGACGAAACAATGACAATAAACAGTAAAGGTTAGTTAAGGCTTCAGTGACAATACGAATCGCTGAGTTTATACTCCAAGGCCTCAATCGGAGTAATCCAAGAAATAGATATGAGCATAGAAATAGACGGGAGACGAAACACTAAAAACTTGACTTGACTTGACTAAAACTTAACTCGAACAAAACTATGAGACAACTGTTCCGGTAGATTGCTGCTGTTACAATTATTTACATGCAGTATATATACCATTTGGAAACATAAAGGAAAGCGGAATGATCACTCATCATTCGCCATGATAACAAAAGGAAACAAAAAGAGAACAAAGAAACAAAAGAAAAAGGAGAAAATGATGGAGGATACAATTACAGAAAAAGGGGAATCACATATGTGGTTAGGGGGAATAGGAGAAATATGTTGAAACAAAAGAGAAACAAAAGAGAAACAAAAGAGAAACAAAAAGAGATCAAAAGAAAACGATGAAACCGGATTCCCAGCATAGCTTTACCAAAATCACCATCTGGCACTTCTCGCGCTACCTCTTACCCAAAACTATAACCTTACCATCTCAAACTTCTTACTGATCTGGTTCTTGTTGATGAGATCTTCTTCTTCATGGCTGTGACACAATAATAATGGCTATGGCAATGCTGATGCGCGAGAGCAGGAGCTAAGCAGAGAGCTTCAGGGAATCAGTGAATGTGTATCTCACTCAAAAACAAGGGGGGAGCCAAAAGCTAATTTTATTCTAGTGTAAAGAGAATTTTTATATACATTTTTGATTATAAGTCTAATGCAAATTCGGAGTTTTAGTATTTGAAAGATGGGAAGGATTTGTGAGGTCATGGGAAAGCTGTGTCAGCACTTGGGAATGGGGACAGAGATGTGCGGAAAATAAAGAGTTTCTGAATTATAATAAAAATGAACTCAACAAAGGATTCTTCTTGTAAGCTATCATAATCCTCAACAACGCTTAACAATATCAGATCTTGAACAAGATTGGATTGGAGATCGGAATAGGAAGGGAGGGTTTGATTTCTAACAGAGTAGTCGGGAGGGGATGGGATGGCAGATAGGGGTGTGTCTATGAATAAGAATTGAGTATAACTTCGAAATTGATGACGAAAGACCAGTCTCCAGATTGATTCTTCTTGACGATTTGTTGAAAGGAACTCGACAAACTCATACGATTTGTCCATGACATTAACATTAGTTCGTTCGTACAGGGTTAAAGTTCATGGATATCCTATCTCCAGATCGTCATAAGGAATAGTAATCTCCATTAGTGGCTGTGGAGTAATTGGAAGCATTGTGGAGGGATCGACATCAATTTCAGAAACAAGAGTATTGTAAATACGAAGTCGTGAGAGGAAATTAGGGTTGGGTCCGAATCTGAGAGAAGAATGATATTCAAAAGAGAAGAAAGGGAGTTGAAAAAGGGGAATAGGGGAAGTAGGAGTATCGTTATTGTCCGACATGATGATATGAGTTAACCAAAATTTTCAAGTGCTAATGAAATGTCCAGAAAGAAAGAAGGAGATGAAATACAAATCTCATCGCTTATCCTAAACAAGCCTTTTGTCCTAATTTTGTCCAAGAAGGTTTGAGCAAACATGTCGGATCTTTCAGAAGGATCGTTTGGATGGAGAAGAGGGGAGAGATATTGGTTCTGGCGAATGGGGTGAAAAACGAGACACTTGAGGATTTACAGGAACAAGATTGGCCGGTCTATATGGGCTATGTTTTTGCATTTTCATGTTTTTCATGACAACCCAACGACTTGGCACATCTAGAACCAGGAATGTAAATTCGAACCCTTCTTGTGTCACTAACCAAATCTGATACGAGTCTTTAACGGCTGATTCGGGTGTAGAATAAATGTTGATAATTGTAAACCAGTCTAATCGTTCCTTGATATAAACCTTTTCTCCAAACATGAGACCGGGGTGAACCAAATCCGAACTTCTGCATTGACGAATAATAAGAGGTGGAGGGAACTTCGGGAGGTACGTTTCTTCATCGATGTCGAGACTCGCATATTGGGAACTATAGATATAAAGAGTCGTATACAGATCCAAATCATATGTCCTTGGACTGGAAGGCAAAAAACGAAAAGGTGATATAGATTCATCATCGGAAGGGGGTAATGACTCGGTAGGAGATGCTGGAATGGGCAAAGAGATTGATGATGTATAGTGAAATGAAAATGCAGCCATTTTTCATAAGGTTTTTGATTTCGAGAGGCTGTGGTGTATCGGTTAAGTTTTTGGTAGTTTGAAACTCCGCTTTGAACCAAAAATCGGAATGTTTCCTTATTAGGAAGATTTTGGTGCGCGACAACGGGTGCTAGTGGTATGTTCCTAGACTGTGATTTCGTTGAGAGACATTGATTCCTGACTGTCAAGCTCCTGAAACCTATTCCCGTATTCAATGTTGATGGTACACCCAACCAGGCTGATGCCATCACACATGTGGTCGATCTGGTTATGAGGTATCGATCCCACTCTGAACGCGTCCTATTTGCTGTTATTGCACTTGGAAAATATCCTGTATTACTGGGGCTACCTTGGTTCAAGGCCCACAACCTGGTGATTGATTATACTGCTGGAGAAGTGGAACTGACACATTGTAGTCTCCAATGTCGTTCCTGTACGCCCAGCTGGCCTTCGGGTCGTCGCACTAAACATTCCTTTCGACAGATCCGAATGTCTGCAGATGTGAAGCTTGACAACACCGAGGCTGAAGATCCTGACATGCCTGATCTGGCAGACATAGAAGATGAGCTCCAGCTAGAGGATAGTGATCGACTCTTTGGTATTTCGATGGTGGACACTGGACCCGAGGTCCATTGCGTTGGCGCAACCGAGACCATCTCACAGAGACTTGCTCAAGCTCACACCAAGAACTCAGATGCTCCAGCCCCAAAGGGTTTTCACGATATCATGCCTGAACAATTCCATGGCTTTGATGATATCTTTTCCAAAGAATTATTTGATTCACTACCGATGTCAAAGAAGTGGGATCACCCAATAGAACTCGTCTCTGGTTCAGAGCCCAAATCCAGTAAGATCTACCTGCTGTCACTGAAGGAACAGACTGAGTTGGATACGTTTCTGGAGGAAAACCTCAAATCAGGACGGATCTGACTCTCGAAGTCTCCAATGGCCTCACCGGTCTTCTTTATCAAAAAGAAGGATGGTTCCCTTTGTCTCATTCAGGATTACCAGGCTCTGAATGCAATGACGATCAAGAACCGCTATCCATTGCCCTTTATCCCGGAACTCGTCAATAAGCTGCAGGATGCCCGCTACTTCATGAAGCTCGATGTTCGATGGGGCTACAACAATGTGTGGATAAAGGAAGGCGATGAGTGGAAGGCTGCATTTCGTACTAACAGAGGCCTTTTCAAACCTTTGGTGATGTTTTTCGGCCTTACTAACAGTCCAGCCACCTTCCAGACGATGATGAACGAAATCTTTGAGGACATGATCTCAGAAGGTGTCGTTGCTGTGTATATTGACGATATCCTCATCTATACATGAGACTTGGAGGAACACTGTCATATTACTCAACGTGTACTTGAACGGCTTCGCGAGCACCAGCTATTGTCAGGGTATGTGTCAGGGTACGCTAGCGTCGTCCCCTTATTTTTCTACATTTATTTTCGGTTCTGGTCTATTTTATTTATTTCCATATTTCTCGTATTCTATCCCATCTCTTGCATTTCCCTCTCCTTCCATATTCCCATTTTTCCTCCAACGGGCGCTGAGCGCCCGTTCTCATCAGAGCCATGGCCTAGGCCCCGGCTAAAAGTCCGGGACCGGCGTGTATCTGCGCCCAGTCCATGAACCGAAGGCCACGTGTGGCCTTCGCCGTTTTTCATAGTATATAGTTAGTAGCCCTAGAGGAGGGATCCCTAAGTTTGTTCTCTTAGGATCCCCTCCCTCTAGGTGAGTTAGTATTATTCCTAGAATATATCTTGCTTAGGATCCCCTCCCTCTAGTCTGAGAGAGTAGCCCTGACAGTATGCTAGTGCCATTGTAAGCTTCACTATGCGCAAAAGGAAAATAATACACCTAGTGAAATACACAAGAAAAGAATGAGTGAGGTAGTCAATCTCCGCGGAGCGAGTCCAGGTACTGCTTAGTGCGAAATAAAGGGGGGGGAGGTGATGGAAACAACAACAAACAACAACAACCAAAAGACGGTTACTGTTAACAAATCAAGGGTTGCTTGTGAGGCAAAGTATGATAATCACAATAACTCAGATTGCAAGTTTATACTCCGAAATGTACAGTCTCAGAGTTTTCCAAAGGTAAAGACGTGAGCGTAGAGATAGACAAGAGGCAAAACCAAAAACACTAAACAAAAACCACAAACTTAAACTTGAGTCAAACCAACATAGGTATTGCTGCTGTTACAGGTATTTACATGCAGTATTTATATGTTTTGGAACAATAAGAATGTTTTTGGACTTTGAGTGGCAACACAATTAGTAATTGTGAGCCGGATTTGTAATAAAGAAGAAAAGAAAAGCGAGTAAATAAAAAAAAGGGGCATATGAGTCAGTGAGACTATACTATTATAAAGAGTGAACAAAAGATTTTCAAGGCGATGACAAAACAAAAAGAAAGAAAGGAGCAACACAAAAGAATGGATTTAGAATCAATACAAGTACAAAAGGAAAGAAAAAGGAGCAAACAAGAAAGGAAACAATGAGAATAGGAGGTTATTTTATTCATCCTTACTAATTTTCCCAAAATAGATATTACCATCGATAAGCGCTTCACAGCCTCAGATTTTCAATCTTCATCTCCTTCCTTTATCCTTGGAAACGATGTGCGTTCGCCACTGCCATATGTATCTGCGTATTTTGTTGTTGAACTCTTGTTAAAGAGCTCCAATCGTACGGAACTAAAGGTCTCTGCTCAAGGTACTCGGGAAGCGGTTGGGAAGTATCAACCTCTAGCGGACAGCAGTCAGGGGCAGGATGATTGTCGATCACATTAGTGGGAGCATCCATGAAAAGAAATTCATCATGATAAAGAAGTGGTTGATGGAATATGAACCGCCAAACAGGTTGTTCGCTACGATGAAACTGGCAAACCCAAACCAATTCATATGAACGAGTGAGTATGTTGATATGGATTATTTCATTCACTTTGGATTCTCTGGGAATTCCAGTTTCTCGTAGGGTACCTGGTTGTAAGGGATTTGTTTTAGATTTAGAATAAACTTGACTCCTAATAAAATATAAAAGAGTTTTGTTTAGGGATTGTTCAGCAACTAAAAGTCCTGTTATTGAAGGTGAGACACTTGAAGGAATATTTGAACTTAAGAATTAAGTTCAAATTAGTAGAGATAGATAGAGACTTATTACTAAGTCCTTGAGAATAGAGAAAGATAAGAGGAAAAAAGACCAATTTGATTGGTAAGCACTTTGGTGCACAACAGTAGTTACAAGATAGATTATTTACAAGAAAAATGAGCTCCTATTTATACACCTTGAGCAAGTACAAATAGCTCCAAACATTAGTAAGAGAAACATCATGTGAAAGATAAGAAATTACTTAAAAAGGAAGTGAATGAATAATAGTGGATCAGGGAAAATTATAGTGAGACAGGGAAGTGGAGAGAGATGATAAGAAAATAAAGGGGTTCCTAGAACTAAGTCATCTGACTGTTCCTGAAAGATAAGATACATTACAAATAAAGGATTATTAAAGCAAGCAGGAACTAAAAAAAAGAATAAAGGAAATACTTGTTTTTGGGTAGATAAGGGAGGAAATCATGAAATACATGACACTGGTATTCTTGAATGGGGACTAGAGAATGTGGCCATAATGTACTTCTGTCTATCTCGATGTTTGTACCAGAGATGCGATAAATCTGTATTGTTGATTTGAAGTTGGCATATTGTTCATCCAAAGTTATCCCTGTAAAAGGATAAAAGGGGTAAGGAAGGAAGGAAGTGGGGGCAAGTGATTCATAGCCAAGAGGTTGCACGAGGCTCATGATGGAAGAGAAGGATAAGAAAGGATAGAATTAATTTAGACTCCGAAAGAAAGAAACAAGACAACAAAAGAGGGGAATAAAAAAATAAAGAAGTCCTTGTTTTTCATTTCAATTAGTCCTGATTATTCAAATGAAGTACTTCCTATAGTGTTATCCCAGATGTCTTAAATATAGCCGAACAGAATTTCCGAAGTCGATGCAGCTTGGGGACAGTAGAAACAGGAGTTGTAGGACGAAAAGAAGGTGATGAGGGTTCGGTGGGAGGATCAAAGGTGAAGATAGGAGGTTTTGGAGTCATGGGAAATTGCGGAGTACCAGAATCATAGAAAGGAAGGAAAAATTCAGGTTCTGGTATGTGCTGATATCAATGATGGATCCATGAACAAGGGACATCAAATACAATGTGTCAGAATGCATGTCTGTGTTCAGCAGTAGCCCATATTCTAGTAACCGTGTCCAGTAGACCTATGTGAATTGTGTACATATTCACCACAACAAACCATTCTTCATATCCTTCTAACCATAATTGTGTTCCAAAAGAAACCTTCTTATCGCCCACATCTGAATACAAGATCAGATCCGAAGCTTTATGTCGACCGATAATAATGGGGTTTGGGTATAGTGGTAATAAGGTGGAGGGATCAAGGTTGAGATGTGCATAGGATGTGAAGTAGACATAGTACTGAGTGTCCAAATCACAGAGATTGACATCAGGAGTAGGAGAGACAAAATGAAAACAATCAGAGTCATCGATAGAAGGAGTGTGAAGGGACGGCAGGGAACGAGAGGAACGAATCTGGAGTGAGGACATATCTTTTGTATCAATGTTTTTGGGATAAAAAAAATGTTTGGACATGGGTTTTGGATAGTTGCGAAAGTGAATTCAAGCTCCGAGGGACATATTGTGGGATTAGGGAATCTTCGGAACATTTACCCTAATTTTTGCCAAATATAGATTTTGGTGTGCAACACCGTCCCCTTATTTTCCTACATTTATCTTCGGTTCTGGTCTATTTTATTTATTTCCATATTTCTTGTATTCTATCCCATCTCTTGGATTTCCCTCTCCTTCCGTATTCCCATTTTCCCTTCAACGGGCGCTGAGTGCCTGTTCTCATCAGAGCCATGGCCTAGGCCCCAGCTAAAAGTCCAGGACCAGCGTGTATCTGCGTCCAGTCCATGAACCGAAGGCCACGTGTGGCCTTCGCCGTTTTTCATAGTATATAGTTAGTAGCCCTAGAGGAGGGATCCCTAAGTTTGTTCTCTTAGGATCCCCTCCCTCTAGGTGAGTTAGTATTATTCCTAGAATATATTTTGCTTAGGATCCCCTCCCTCTAGTCTGAGTGAGTAGCCCTGACAGCTATACCTTAAGGCGGAGAAATGCGAGTTCTGCAAGACCAAGATTGAGTACCTCAGGATGGTCATATCCGAGAATGCTGTTGAAATAGATCCTGTGAAAGTCTCGGGTGTTAGAGATTGGCCTGTCCCAAGAAACGTCACTGAAGTTCAATCCTTCCTCGGTTTCACTAACTTCTATCATCGTTTCATCAAAGACTTCTCTCATATCGCACTCCTGATGTTTGGTCTGACCAAAAAGGACACCTTGTTCGTCTGGTCCGACAATTGTCAGCAAGCCTTCGATGCACTCAAGCTCTCAATCACTTTGGCTCCCATCTTGCTCATCCCAGACCCTGCTAAACCCTACAAGGTGGAGGCAGACAGCTCCGACTTTGCTTCTGGCACAGTTCTCTTGCAGCTATCAGACGAGGACAGTAAATGGCACCCAGTCGTGTTCTTCTCGAAAGCTCTGAGCCCCGTAGAATGCAACTACAAGATTCATGACAAGGAGATGCTGGTGATAATTCAAGCCTTGGAAGAATGGCGACACTTTCTGGAAGGCACAGGTCACCCCATCAACATTCACACTGACCATAAGAACTTAGAGTACTTTATGACCGCTCGCAACCTCAATTGTAGACAAGCTTGGTGGTCAGTCTATCTTGCCCATTTCGACTTCACCCTCCAGCACATCCCGGGTAAGTCAATGGGGAAGCCTGATAGCCTCTCTCGACATGCTGATCATGGATCGGGAAAGGACAATAACCAAGGGATCACCCTTATCCAACCCAAGATGTTTGTGATCAATGCCCTGCAAACATTCCGTATCCGAGGAGAAGAGGAGGACTTCCTACGTCAGATTCGCAAGGCCAATCAAGAAAGCAAGCATGAGGATAGTGTTTCCAAAGCCGTTGCTTCTTTCCGAGCCCTCGGTGGTTGTTTGGTTCATACCAGCGAATAGTCTGAAGATCAGGACGTTCTCTACTACCGTGGTAAGATCTACGTTCCAAATGTTGAAGATCTGCGACGAGAAATCGTTGCATGTCATCATAATACCAAGGTCAGTGGTCATTCTGGTCATTTCAAAACTCTGGAACTAGTTTCTTGAACCTTTTGGTGGCCAGGTGTGTCTCAATACATCCAACGGTACATTAAAGCCTGCGATCTCTGCTTGCGTACGAAAATAGCTTGCCACGCACCCTTTGGCAAGTTGCACCCCACTGAGACACCATACTGTCCTTGGGAGTTCATATCTGTCGATTTTATCATGGAACTCCCAGAATCTAATGGGTATGATGCCATCCTCTCTGTGGTAGATTCGCTAACCAAACGAGTTCATTTCATTCCCATGTTCACCACCATTGACGCATCTGGTCTCATGAGTCTATACCTGCAACATGTGTGGAAGCTGCATGGCCTCCCTGACAAGATCATCTCCGACAGAGGGCCACAGTTTGTGGCACGCTTCACAAAGGAAATCTCTCGACTCCTTGGCATTCGACTTGCCACATCCACAGCCTACCATCCCCAAACCGATGGTCAGACTGAGAGAGTTAATGTGGAAGTCAAACAGTACCTCCGACTCTTCACCTCAGAATGACAGGATGACTGGGATAGGCTGCTTCCCATGGCCGAGTTCGCATACAACAACCACGTACACTTGGCGACGCAAGTGACACCTTTTGAGTTGGATACAGGCCGTCAACCGCATATGGGCTTCGAACCTCATATCCCTGAATCAAAAATCGAGTCTGTCAACGAGTTCAAAGACTGTATGTCATTGACTATTGAAGAAGCCAGAGCTGCTATCATCAAGGCCAAGGATGACATGGCCAAGTACTATGATCATAAACGACTCCCGACTCCCGAGTATAAGATTGGTGACAAGGTCTATCTCAATGCCAGTGACATTCACACCACCAGGCCTTCTGTGAAGTTGTCCCATTGTTTCCTAGGGCCTTTTCCTATAGCAGCAAAAGTCAGCTCTCATTCATATCGTCTACTCCTGCCCAAATCGGTGTCATAGCTTCATCCAGTCTTTCATGTCGTGAAGTTATGCCCAAGAACAGAAGATACCATCCCAGGTTGTCATTCTCGAGCCCCTCCTCCTCCCGAGATTCGCGATGATGGAGAACATTATGTTGTGGAAGAGGTCTTGGATAGTCGAGTCTAACAGAGCAAACTCGAATTTAAGGTTCATTGGGAAGGTTATGGCCCGGAGCATGATCAATGGGTACCAGAGAAGGACCTTGCAGCCCCCGATCTCTTGGGTAAATTCTATCAAGAGCATCCTGATGCACCATGTGTGATAAATGGTCTGTTGTTCTGTCCACAGCCAATCTGACCTTGGGAGAGACTGCAGGTGTCGGGTCGACACCTGGTCGAAGGGGGGGTGGTGTCAGGGTATGCTAGCGTCGTCCCCTTATTTTCCTTCGTTTATCTTCAGTTCTGGTTTATTTTATTCATTTCCTTATTTCTTGTATTTTATCCCATCTCCTGCATTCCCCCTTCCTTCCATATTCCCTTCTTTCCCTCCAACGGATGCTGAGTGCCCGTTCCCATCAGAGCCATGGCCTAGGCTCCGGCTAAAGATCCGGGACCGGCACATATCTGTGCCCAGTCCATGAACTGAAGGCCATGTATGGCCTTCACCGTTTTTCATAGTATATAGTTAGTAGCCCTAGAGGAGGGATCCCTAAGTTTGTTCTCTTAAGATCCCCTCCCTCTAGGTGAGTTAGTTAGTATTTATCCAATACAGTTACTTAGGATCCCCTCCCTCTAGTCTGAGTGAGTAGCCCTGACATGTGCAGTAGTGCTTATGACTTAGAATAATAAAAATACGAAGACAACTAGTCTTTGTGCATATATGTAACGAATCCATTACAGGCTTCATACCATAGGCTGGAATGAGCTTGTTCAGATTGATAGAGTTTATACATAGAAAAAATAAAATATCAAGTTTTGATAGTGACAGAAGTTGTTGTTCTCATAATGAAAGAAATCATTGCTCTGTAGTGATTTAAACTGCAGTCTTCGTAACCTGACGAGTATACTATCTATAGGATTTCTTTTAGAGCAACTGTTGTTAGTGACTTGGCTCAGTTGAATAGTGCCATTAGTTAGGCTCCCATGGTTGTTTGGTTCAATTCATATGCATGCCTGAATTTTTTACCGCCACTGGGCAGGTTCACTGTGGGACTTTTTTTGTTAATCCCGATAGTCTAGCCTTTATTTTCTAATATGCTATTCAGAGGACTTTTTATTAAGACACTATGTACAATAAAAGCGACTATTTCTAAGTTTTTTACTACTCCTTTTTAAGCGTCGGTGTCCGAGGTCTGCATTGATAGGCGAAAAACGCCCTCAGATCTATCAGATGAGTCGGAGTCATCGACTAAAAACCCTCAGCTACCAGCATGAAAGGATAAGAAAAAGGGACAAACGTTCACAGCGAATCAACAGTAAAAACACACGTCTGAACCAACGACCAAGGAGTAGATGAAAGACAGTAAGGGAGGGGAAAAAGACGGTCGTGTTCGCGTTTAGTCGGAGAAGAAGGTCGTGCGGTTGAAGTCGGCATGCGGATAGTGTCCTTGGAGTTGCTCGACGGCCCACCAGGCAGGAGTGCCGTAGGTGACATGGCTGCTGAGACCTTTTGGCATGCCGGAGTGGAGGATAGCGAGCATACGACCATCGCCAGTGAAGATGAGCGAGCCCGAGTCGCCCTTTGCGGAAAAGTTGCCGGACGTCTTACTATAGTTGTAAACGGCCACTTCGATAGACTCTTTACCAAACTCATCGCAAAGATAAGCCTCCAGTCCGGAATAGCGTCCCACCGTAAAGTCGGTGGTGTTGCCATCCTTCCCGACGATGTAAAGGGGATACCCATTCTCGTCGTAACAGTCGGGCATAGCTAGGAGCTCGCGCGTAACAACACCCTGGATCTTGAGCAGGCCATTGGAGGGGAACTTGATCCCGGACGGATTGGAGTTATTAGGCCAGAAGATAGCGTCGAGTTCGTGGGAAGTAAATTTATTTCCTGAAGGTTATATTTAATGAGGCGAGGTAGATATTCATGAGAGAGATGAGACAAAAACACACCAAGTTCGACGACGTTGCCCTGGAAGTTATCCTTGAACTTCTGAGAATCAAGCTCGACGGTGCCGATGTCCCGAGTGTAATGGCGATCGTCGACATTGATGGAGATGCTGGGTGCCCAGTCAACGAAGCCGATGTTTCGACGCGCAATGTCGTGCCATTGAGTATTGACCTCCTTGAAGAACGCCTGGAGCTTGACGTTGTTCCTGTTCACCTTGTTTAACTGACCTTTCTTAATCTCCAAGGCATCCTCGTCCTCTTCCGCCTGCTCCTCGTTCTCGCTCTTCGGCTTGGCCTCCAGTCGCGCAATCTCTTCAGCCAAGCGGACGGCCTCGGCGACATTCTTAGTGACCAAGGCTCTGATCTCATCGATGGAGCGCTGGAATCGACGGAATCCGCAGACTCGAACGTATTGGCGAGGGGCGCCACCGCCCATAAACTGGTAGTTCACGGCCGTATCCTCGCGGAGGACGTGCTTGTTGCTGACGGCGAGGACTCTGGCACTAGGCTCGCCATTCTTGTCCCGGTTCTCGTGGAAGAAGAAGGAGACGGAACCCTGAGCATCCGCTTCCTCCCTCTCCTTGGTAGCGATAGGCATTCCCAGCACGGCTGTGAAGGGGCGACGGACGTAGTGGGTTGGGTTGGTTTCGTCGGCGACGCGCATAAGGGCCGGACCCAACAGCTTCTGCACGGAGCCCTCGTACCATTCGACAACAGCACGCTCGACCTTATGCTCCTTGAGAATATGGAGAATGTCGGGCGAAGCGTCACGGGCGTTCTCGGCACTGGTGGTGTGGGGACGGGTGGCAATCCAGATGACAATCGGGCCTAGAGTCTTCTTCCCGTCCTCGTCGCGGGTGGAGAAGCGAGCTGCCTTGAGGGCAGAGTACTTAATGCCGCGTTTCTTGAATAAGGCAACTATCATCGGGGCAACGATATGCCAGACCGCGTTGAGAGGCGTTCCGAAGACTCCTTCGGCGGTCTTGACAGGGAGCTCAGACCACCTGGTCCCAGGAGGAGGAACCGGGAAGGGATTAGACTCGAGGTCCGAGCGGTAAAGAAGCTCGGGAGGGTCCATAGAGATGCCGTGCCAGTAATGAACCTTCTCGAATTCGGAGATAAGGTGGGGGGGGACAACGGTAGCATCCGAAGCGATGCTAAGCTGAGAGAAGGGTGTCGAAGCATCGCTCAAGGCGGGGGAGGTAGGGGAATATTTGAGAGTTCCTTGTTGGGCCGAGAGGCTTTGACACTCCAACATAAATAAGGTCAGCCCTAAACACAAAGTGGTAAGTGGGATAAATGCGGAAAGAAACTGAGAGAGACTCGCCTCCTAAAAGTTTGGGGTTTGCCCTCGTAGTCTCGATCGTCAGTCTGATGGACTCGAAAGCGCCTACAAGGGGGACGATAAGTGAGGGATAGACGTGCACAATGACCAAGGGACTCGCCATCGCCCAGGAGGCCGGCCTTGGTCAAGTAGTCGTCGTCAAGTTGGATGACTTCTACAGAAAACGCTCAACGCTCGTAAGTGGAACAGACAAGAGGAAAGACTGGCAGCACCCACTCTTCTCATCTTCATCGTCATCCATGTTAGATATGTTCACGCTAGTGGCAAGACGAGTCGCCAGCGCTTAAATTCATGTTAAGTTTTACCAAGTTCTGTCGCCGCCTTTGAATTCACATCAAGTCAGCTGGACAACAGGAACTTTTGGTCTGCGGAAGACATGGGAAGGCGGTCTTCGGGCTTGATTCAGCCAGTTCCAAACCGGACCGTCAGAACAACAGAGCGTCGCGTTTCGCGTGCGTCACGTGGGCATAGATTACGAGCATTCTTATTACATATTAACGGTCTCGAAAGGAGCTGGGATGGGACACTCAGTTTCCTTCTTCACTGCTATCCGTCATGTCCCTCAAACAGGGCAACTTCATTGGTGCATTAGATGCTGGAACAACGTGCGTTACATCTTCTCGTCTTGTCAAATATCGTCCTAGCCGTCTTTCTTTCAGATCCGTGCGATTTATGGTATTTGATCAATATGCCAATATCATCTGCCAACACCAGCTTGAATTTACTCAGCACTATGAGCATCCTGGGTAAGTTACTTTTCATTTACTTGCGTTAAAAACTCATTTTCATTTTACAAATCAGTTGGCATTCACATGACGCCGCGGAAATTCAAGAAGTAGCTGAGAAATGTATCGATGAGACCGTGAAACAGCTTGAGAACGAAGGCTGGGACAGAGCCAGCATCAAAACCATAGGTTTTATCAGCCTTCCCTTTTCAGTTTCAGTGGGACGTCTCTGATTATCTTTAATTCAGGGATCACTAATCAACGAGAAACCGCTGTTGTCTGGAGCCGCAAGACCGGTAAACCTCTCTGCCGTGCTATCGTCTGGACCGACAGTCGTACGAAAGGAATTGTCGCCCATTTCGAGAGAAAATTAAACGAAGAGGGTATTGAGGTATCACCAAATGAGTTTAAGAAAGGAAAAGATGCCCTCGGTGACATGTAGGTGTTTCTTGAATGGACAAATGGACATATCTCATACAGCAGTAAACTGATCAATTTTGTTCCAAAGTTGTGGGTTGCCCCTCTCTACGTACTTCTCTGGTGTCAAAGTTCGCTGGATGATCGATCATCATCCTGAAGTAAAGGAAGCGCATGATACAGACGATCTTGCGTTTGGAACAGTCGAGTCTTGGATAGTTTATGTTTGTTTTCCATTCAGCAATATTCCGGACTGTTGGGCTTAGTTCAATCTTAGAACCTTACCGGTGGTGTGAACGGTGGCATTCATATAACAGATCCTACCAATGCCTCGCGTACCCTTCTGATGAACCTCCGTTCACTGGAATGGTCTTCGCCTCTCTTACAGTTTTTTGGGTTTAGACCCTCGATTCTTCCCAAAATTTTGTCCTCGTCTGAAATTTATGGTACAATTCATTCGGGCGCATTGAAAGGCGTCAAGGTTTCGGGCGTCGTTGGTGACCAGCAAGGCGCCTTAGTCGGAAATAAATGCTTTAAACAAGGAGAAGCTAAATGTACTTACGGAACTGGTAAGCAACTTTCTCTGCTATTGTTACAACGAGTCCTGAATTCAGTTTTCAGGTGCATTTTTACTGTTCACCACTGGGCATGAACCCGTCGAAAGTCAAAATGGACTCATTAGTACCGTAAATATTCCTCTTCAATAGCTGATGCATCAGGATCTCAAATGACATTGCAGGTTGCGTATTTATCGGGTCAAAATGCCAAACCGGTATATGCTTTGGAGGGCAGTAGCAAGTTGACTTTTTTTCGTGTTCAATCACTTCTGGTTCAATCTGTTTTGCAGTCGCGGTTGCTGGCAGCGCCATTAAATGGTTCGTAAATTGGTGCCGTCTGATCGATTGCCAAATAAAACCTTAATAACCAGGCTTCGTGACCAAATGGGTCTGATTTCCTCCGCGGCAGAAATTAATACGCAGGCTAGTTCCGCTGAAGACACCGGTGGTGTTTACTTTGTTACGGCATTTAATGGTCTCCTTGCACCGTACTGGGATCCGGGAGCAGGAGGCTTATTGATAGGTAGGGGGCGCGCCCCGATTTTGCTCTCGTCTTTTTTTTTGCCTGATTTGACGACGGCAGGCTTGAGCCCTTACACCAAACCTGGCCACATCGCCCGTGCCACGTTGGAAGCCAACGCTTACCAAACCAGGGCTATCCTCGAAGCCATGAAGCTCGATTCCAAGGTTGATCTTAAACATCTTAAAGTTGATGGTGGAATGACCAATGGTGATATGGCCATGCAAATTCTGGCGGATATCGGAGGGTTTGAAGTTTTGAGACCTGAAATGCGAGAGTACGTCAATGTAACTGATGGTATGGTCTCTTTTTGATAGACTTTATAAATCTAGATCAACTGCTTTGGGTGCTGCTATTCTTGCTGGAGCTGCTATCGGTTTTTCAGGATGGGATATTGAGAAGCCTGAGACTTTAGCTGAAGTGAACACTCAGGGAAGCAGGACCTTCCAACAATCCATTTCCGATGGTGACAGGGAAAGAAGATATAAAGGATGGCAGCGTGCTGTTGAACGATCTAAGGGCTGGGCTGAGGCAACGGCTGACGACGAATGATACAAACCCAACTGAAGTATATAAATTTTGTATTTGCCGGGTATTTATTATATAAATACGTTGTATACATAGGCATGAATTGCTCATGGGTGCTTTAGGGAGATTTCGCGAGATTCGCATTACTGTCCGAGTGTCCACCGAGAGACGGTAGACTAACGTGAAACTCCATATCAATTGTTTCCGCTGACTTTGACGAATGGCGGCCACGACTTCCCAGCTATGGGTCATCTTATCACACTTGCTACGCAAGTCCAGTCTTGTATCTTATATTATATCACAGTCTTACCGACGCCCTTCAGAGGAGCAGCGCCACTAATTCAAAGTATAATCCATCGAGCACAACTATTCATTTATGGAATTGTTGTTTCAGCATGAGCGTGTTCTTATTTTTGTATCGGTTTAATCCCTATTTTCTTGTCGTTGTCGGTTCGAATTTCAAAAGCAAGAGTAGAGATCGGTTCAATTATATCAATAAATTATCGGGACAGGACATTGCTTCTAACGAAATTTATAGTTAATGACAGGAAGGTTGCAACTGGCAATCAATTCTCAACAGAGCAAATTTACGGTTCCTATTAATTAAGGACCGCCAGGGTATATTTCGTATTAGCGATTCCTACCGAGTTACTGCCACCGTCTAACACCACAAAAAAACGTTGCCTGCACGTTCATTTGCAATAATGAGAAAACAAAGCCGAGTAAAGGACAAAAATGAGATACATACACCCAAGGGGACCCAAGGTAACACAGATTGTCATCATTTGATGAAGTGCCGTTATCGACCATGAGAAATGTCCCGCCGTCCGCTCCACCAATTTGACTATTGTACTGTCTAGGCCATATTTGGGCATCAGGTGTGAAGGTGTACATTTGCTAAAAAGGGTGGTTCAAAGACTTGGGATTGTCGTGAAAGATCAGGTTAGACCGTCTTACATTTCCAATTTGAAAGTTCATGTTTTGCAATTTAGTGGGATCATCGACCCTCAGGTAACTCGTGTCGTCGTCGATTATAGCACCAGCTTGTTCGGCGTAAGTTTGAAAGGAATTGTTGGGTAAAGAAATGGATACCCCGGCTATGTTAGTGCAATCAGGTAAATAAAGCGGCATGTTATCTTGAAGAGCTCACCCGAATTAAGAATGCATTGTCCTTCGAATATCTGTACTGATTGGTTTCCATCACCAAGCCTAAAGCAGCACATATTAAATTGACTTGAATTTCAGTACGTATATATCCTTACGTGATCGATACGTCAAAAGCCCAGAATTGTTCGAAACCGTTCGGAATCGGGACAAATTGGACTGGTGAAGTTAGCCCCTCGTCACTGAATCCACCCCAATCTATGCGCCCCAAATCGTTCGAAGCCAAAGGAGTTATCAATAAACTTGTCATATTTTGCGGAACTATACCATTCTTGAGTAGGCTGTCCGGTATGGTAGGAATGATGCTTTCGTTGGGGCTTAAAGTACCAAAGCCTTGTACAGGCATGCCGATACCCATTACACCGTCGACGTCTAGAAAATAGAATTCAGAATTTGTAAAAATAATTAGAGCACCGGTGCATACCACCAACAATCCCGAATATGTCGGAGAAGTTTGCTGACCCGAAGGATTGTATGAATCGTCGATTGATACCCGGAAGCTCCATAGTGTCGGTAACTAGATATTCAGAAAAAGAACGTGATAGTCTCCCTTTTTTTTCGTGCGAGAGTTTTTCTTACATTCTGTACCCTTAACCGAAACGAGGAAGTCATATCCGAGGGAAAAAATCTGTCCAGTATTGGTGGACGAGTTCGAAGGAAGATAGGGAAGACCATCTCCAATCCATGTATTCGCATGTAGAGTGTCGACACCGAGTGTGTACATCCCGTTTCCGATTTTAACATTTATGGTAGCACCCATGAAGAATATCTAATGCTTATTAGTTGGCGAAAACATTATTCTAGACAAGTTGAACGAAGGCAAATATGCTGTACTGACGGAGGTCTGCAACGGAGATTGGTCGCTCGATGAAGAGCGAGCGCGTATGGGATCTTTCCTGATAATATCACGCCCAGTTAATTTCCCGCCAGAAAGGTCGGAACGTGTCTTCGGGTCTACAGAGTACGAGCCTGAGGTTGATGCCGGCTCGTCAGAAGCCCGTTGGGCATTGCAGACTGCAAGACTGCTAATACATAGAGTAAAGAATAGGGTAAAGAGCAATGTATAGCCTTTCATGTGTGTAAGACTGATGAAGGGAACAAAGCGTGGGGGACGAACGCGTTGCTGGGCCTTGCATTTATTTATATTATGTAGCATAGTAGCAGTGCATACGCCGTTCAAGACCGTTTCTTGATGGTTTCCTGGTGGTTTCACCGGTCTTATGCACAGTAAGGACACCATACTGTACCGGAATCTCAAAAAGTTCAAGTTTATTGCCAGTACCATATTTAATATTTATATACGTTTTCCTGGTTCGACCACGGCAGACTCAAAGCCGAAGCAGGAACCATCGAATAAATAATATACCTCATCATCGTTGGCGATGTTGGTTGGGTGTCATAATATATATATAACAACGGGCTCGGGCTGTGAGCCATAACCCAAAAAGCGACTGGGTAGGTCTGACTATAACCTTTCTTTGGACTTTTCTATTACCTGTTTTTAGAAACCCTCTCGTGCTCGGAGGTCATGTCGTGGGGCAGCGATGCGCCCCTGTCCAAATCCGGGCAACGAGGGATTATAGGCGATGCATAAAACAATATACGGTAGTATACGGTGTCCCTACTGTGCATAAGACCGGTGAAACCATCAGGAAACCTCCAAGAAACGGTCTTGAACGGCGTATGCACTGCTACTATGCTACATAATATAAATAAATGCAAGGCCCAGCAACGCGTTCGTCCCCCACGCTTTGTTCCCTTCATCAGTCTTACACACATGAAAGGCTATACATTGCTCTTTACCCTATTCTTTACTCTATGTATTAGCAGTCTTGCAGTCTGCAATGCCCAACGGGCTTCTGACGAGCCGGCATCAACCTCAGGCTCGTACTCTGTAGACCCGAAGACACGTTCCGACCTTTCTGGCGGGAAATTAACTGGGCGTGATATTATCAGGAAAGATCCCATACGCGCTCGCTCTTCATCGAGCGACCAATCCCCGCAATCTCCGTTGCAGAACTCCGTCAGTACAGCATATTTGCCTTCGTTCAACTTGTCTAGAATAATGTTTTCGCCAACTAATAAGCATTAGATATTCTTCATGGGTGCTACCATAAATGTTAAAATCGGAAACGGGATGTACACACTCGGTGTCGACACTCTACATGCGAATACATGGATTGGAAATGATCTTCCCTATCTTCCTTCGAACTCGTCCACCAATACTGGACAGATTTTTTCCCTCGGATATGACTTCCTCGCTTCGGTTAAGGGTACAGAATGTAAGAAAAACTCTCGCGCGAAAAAAAAGGGAGACTATCACGTTCTTTTTCTGAATATCTAGTTACCGACACTATGGAGCTTCCGGGTATCAATCGACGATTCATACAATCCTTCGGGTCAGCAAACTTCTCCGACATATTTGGGAATATTGGTGGTATGCACCGGTGCTCTAATTATTTTTACAAATTCTGAATTCTATTTTCTAGACGTCGACGGTGTAATGGGTATCGGCATGCCTGTACAAGGCTTTGGTACTTTAAGCCCCAACGAAAGCATCATTCCTACCATACCGGACAGCCTACTCAAGAATGGTATAGTTCCGCAAAATATGACAAGTTTATTGATAACTCCTTTGGCTTCGAACGATTCGGGGCGCATAGATTGGGGTGGGTTCAGTGACGAGGGGCTAACTTCACCAGTCCAATTTGTCCCGATTCCGAACGGTTTCGAACAATTCTGGGCTTTTGACGTATCGATCACGTAAGGATATATACGTACTGAAATTCAAGTCAATTTAATATGTGCTGCTTTAGGCTTGGTGATGGAAACCAATCAGTACAGATATTCGAAGGACAATGCATTCTTAATTCGGGTGAGCTCTTCAAGATAACATGCCGCTTTATTTACCTGATTGCACTAACATAGCCGGGATATCCATTTATTTACCCAACAATTCCTTTCAAACTTACGCCGAACAAGTTGGTGCTGTAAACGACGACGACACGGGTTTCGTGAGGGTCGATGATCCCACTAAATTGCAAAACATGAACTTTCAAATTGGAAATGTAAGACGGTCTAACCTGATCTTTCACGACAATCCCAAGTCTTTGAACCACCCTTTTAGAAAATATACAACTTCATACCTGATGCCCAAATATGGCCTAGACAGTACAATAGTCAAATTGGTGGAGCAGACAATGGGACATTTCTCGTCGTCGACAACCACACTTCATCAAATGATGACAATCTGTGTTACCTTGGGTCCCCTTGGGTGTATGTATCTCATTTTTGTCCTTTACTCGGCTTTGTTTTCTCATTATTGCAAATGAACGTGCAGGCAACGTTTTTTTGTGGTGTTAGACGGTGGCAGTAACTCGGTAGGAATCGCTAACACGAAATATACTTTGGCGGTCTTTAATCAATAGGATCACCGTAAATTTGCTCTGTTGAGAATTGATTGCCAGTTGCAACCTTCCTGTCATTAACTATAAATTTCGTTAGAAGCAATGTCCTGTCCCGATAATTTATTGATATAATTGAACCGATCTCTACTCTTGCTTTTGAAATTCGAACCGACAACGACAAGAAAATAGGGATTAAACTGTTATAAAAATAAGAACCGTTCATGCTCAAACATCAAAGTATGAAAATCAGATATGGTATCAACATATTCTTGTTTAAACGGGATGAATACATTATATTACCCAAACCCCCCGGTTGACAAAGACGGCGGCAGAGTACCGCATCCAATAGTCTCATCACTAGTTAATTCCAATTCAATAAGCCCTCCCTGAACAAATGTCTCGAATTCCAGATAACAATTTGATTTCCATGGTTGACCATTAATAGTTACACTCTAAAATGAGTAGCAATCCTTGAATCATGTACCAGTGCCTCCAATCCGGATCTCTTACCTTAACATATAATTTCCCGATGCCCGATGCAGGATTTCCCAAAAAATTCTTAGTAGCAATTGTGGTGGTGGTATTAAAAAGCGGATTATAAAATGATATCGACGGGAAATAGGGGGAAGACAATAAATATTGCGTGGTGGCCGGGACCGGATAGAGACCCGCCATATAAAACAATACGTATGATCCCATCGCACCTAATTAAAAAAAATTACACGATGAAAAAAGACTTTGACCTCGAGAAACATAAAGGTGATACCAGAATCTGTAACGCAACATGATTAGAAACTCAAATTGTGAAAACACCGGAATATTCTCACCATCATTCCCTGGAAGCCCCTCTCGCGTGATATTAAACTCTGCGGTGATGATTTGACGACTCCTTTGAGTACTTAGTGCTGGGCGATCGGCATAATGATACATATAAGGTATTTGTTGCGAAGGCTCATTTGTTGAGTCAAAATATTTCTGCCAGAGTAGATAAGTAATACGTATAACGAGTCCCATTTTACAGAGGTTTTTTTCGGCCTGAGCTTACTTGATCCAGAATATGATTTAAACGTTCTATGAACTTTTGAGGCCCTCCCTGAAGTGAAATCAACTTCGCAGTATCATGGGGCACATACTAGAGAATTGATCTAAACACGTTCGGCAATGAAGCATGGGAAACTTACCTGTGAATACTATAGAAAAAGTTCAAAAGTTTTCGAGAAAAAGTCAAAAACAATTGTTCTTACAATCATGGGAGACGACTCGTAAAAACCGTCACGATTTCGTGAGTCCAAGTAGCACGTTGAGTGGGTAGGATCTTTGACCGAACAATGTCGAGGATCCGTATATGTAAAATTTCCATTGGAATTACGCAGCTAAATAAAAAGTAAAGTCGTTGCAGGTTTGGTATAATCTTTGTATTTTAGACCACCCACCTGCATGAATCCGACTATATCTTCTACATGAGGTAGTACAACTGACGAATCCCCTAAGATATGTACACCTGTCAGAAGACTCGTATGAGCACTATAATGAACTCTAAATACAGTTATTGATAAAATTCTTGGATCTTAACGTATACTAAAAACAGTCAGCAGGTAAACAAGTATCATGACATGATCAAAGCACCTTTTCAGCATCCTCAGTTTTTCCCAAAAGTTTTGCGACTTGAGCAATAGCAAAATCATCAAATGCATACTGTTACAAGACCATCCAGCGTTTTAGCGTGAATTTGAAAAAATCAACAGTACCTCTAAAGCACGAGAAACCTGGCGAGTATTTGCACCGCCACGAGTAACAACGTCGGACGGTAAAAACCCTACTATTTCGTCAAAAACAATAGAAACTAACGAGGGGTGAAAACATAGTATACCATGTTTTATCCACAGCGAAGCTTGACGTCCTTGAAGATCCCAGTTGAATGGCTCTTTCTCTGCGTCTGCGATAAGAGCATCGTATAGATCATTAGTGGAAACGTTGAGAGCTTCCGCTTGCTCGTGAAATCTACATGTAGCAGTAGCAGCCCATTGATTGGTTCACCACAAAAAAATCAATTTCCGCATACTTGACGAAAAATTCTCCCAGGATAGGATCCGCATCTATAGTACTGTGAGGACTCGGGGTATTCGCAGTTCATGGCAAAAGTCGAACGTACTGCTGCCACCTTGAATCCATTGTTGAACTGTTGCACTGCGACATTCGGGTAACCACCCTAAACTTTAGACATTAGGGAATGTCTTTTCCGATGGAAAGGTTTACCCACCTTCATGTTTTTGAATATCAATCATACCTCGAACAACTCTCGAAAAAGTAATCGGGTCGTGTAAAGACATCAATGGATATAGTGTACGGTAAGTATCCCACTTACAGGAAATCAGTTCCAATTAAATGTCATCCATAGTATGAAAAAATGCTTACATTGCAATAAAATGAATCGTAATAAGGTTCCGTTGACTTCCATGAAGGATTTTCACCCGTGTCTGAATTAAAGGCAAAAAATGGACAATTAAGAACGTCGGTCTTTTGATAGTTTTGAAGTGAAAAAAAAACCCTGACGTACAGTCGGCAGGAACTATATGAGTCCTATACAACTATTCTATTTTATAGGGAAAACGCGAGGAGGCTACACCATGACTCACTCACCGAAGAGTAGAACAAAATTGTAGTTTCGGGGTCAACAGCAGTAGTATCTATCTTAATTCGTCCTAGAAGCTCGTTCCACTGCTGCTGTGCCGCCTCTCTGACAAAGTCAAAGTCAAATACAGGTATTTCCTCCTCAGCATTTCCACACGCTTGATCTGTTGAGATAAGTGATAGCCCGACACGAACGAGTATAGATGTTTGGGTGCCAATATTTGGATTTTTCCTAAAGCTTAAAATTCCTCCAACCTCGCGTGCTAGTGAATTACACAGTGAAGATTCACCGAGACGGCCATGATTTTAACTCAAAAAGTATCGTACCAAATTTTTTGGATACTGCAGTATTGGGCTTTAAAACATCGTCCATCCATATACCGTATTCAATCGGTTTATCAAAGTGATATCCCTCTCCTTGAAAATCAGCACAAAAATAGGCTGAATACATTGCGGCACCAAAGGACGATAAATAAACACCGCCTCCGGTCATACGACCTATATATAAAATTGAATGGTGATGCTGGGGTCATTAGGGAACAAGCATACCGGTGGAAGGAGTGATGTTCACGGTGGGGATTTGGTTATACATTTGACCATCATTGGTAACATCAACAAGAATTCGAGGTACAGAGGTGTTAGGGGGAAAGGTATATCGGTGAAGAGCAGTTCGTCGAGTGGCTGTAAGCTCGGCTTTGATTCCTGTGGACTGTATAGGAAACGTTAGGAAAGGTATCTATTAAAAAAACGGTATTGTTTAATACGTACCAACTCACTTGAAAAATATCCCGGGGAAGCTTCATCAGCAGGCGACCCTATTATTTAGAATTGAGGGAAGAAAAGGTTCTTGAACAAAATCGTATAGAAAGTTCACACCATCTGGAAGCACTTTTCGAAGCGTTTTACGAGACTTCGCGGAGGGTTTGCAATTCGCCAAGCCCCCACGACAAGCAGCAATGGGCCAGACTTTGAAATTGGAAAGCGAGGCAGCCTTTGGTTATCTGATTAAGGAAAAGGGGACTACATAACGTATCAACGATTGACAACTTACACCCCCTGTACCATCGTCGTGAAGTTGGCTGAAGCCTGTTGCATTGTACATAGGATTCGAATCATATCCTGCTTGCTGAATTATACTTCAGACGAAGGAGTTGCATTATGTGTTAAAGTTAAATTACGTTTCCGGGAGAATCGGTGTCTAGCCCTGCTTTGACCATTCCGTGCGGCACCGTTGCCCCTAAGCAAGTAACGTGAAATATATTACACCTTTCTTTCGACAATGGACTCTTACCAGGAAAAACGTGACCATCATTAGTCGTTCCAATGAAAAGGTTTACAAATTTTGTCCAGTCGACTTCCCAGTCATCGTCATCCACTTCAGACGAGGTAGGAGTGACTGCTAGACCCCTTGCGTAAAAAGCCAGGAAAATGAGGAAAATACATAGCTTCTGTCTCATAGTATCACCTCTGATGATCGGGTTTCATGCGAACAAAAAGGACTCAAGTGACGTGTTGTAAATCTTTTAAATACGATTGATTTGCCAAGACAAAGTATGATCACCAATGGCATAGTGTGTACTTCTCCGATGATATCCCAGGCTCGAATAGCATTGTATTGACATTTGATTTTCCCATTTAGTGTAGTAATTTCATATGGAGAGTGAGCATTCCATGGTTTGAATTCCGCCATGTTGAAGAGATGACAGCGAAAACAGTTAAAATCTGAAATTATTCTGATCTCTCAGAAACCCCATTCCAGTCAGGTCATCATCAATCTACACTGCAATGTAGATGAAAGGTTTGTTGGGGAAAAGTTGGTGAAATAGCTCCATAGAACGGAAGAAATTCCGGCCAGCTGTGAGGCCTCGTGAGGTGTAGCAGTCGCGCGAGCGCCTATAATCCTTCGGCGGAGATTTCCCGAACATGCCGAGGATTCCAACTCCGAAAATTGAAGGACAATGTCAACCAGATCTACTGTGGAGCATCTCGCTCAGTTTACGCTAGTCAGAGCAACTTCAGAACAGGTGAATAATAATTTTTGATGCTTCTAGACAAGCTTACTCAAATTTTTAAAATAGATATATGTGTCCCGGAAGCGCCAATTAACAACATGGGCGCGAGGAATGACCGAAGAGGAATTTGTCAGACGGGAAGAATTTTTAGAGGTTCAAGAACATGCTGGCGACAAATATATTGCATGGTGATAATTAAAAATTGACAAAAGAAAAATTTTATTCATTATTGTAGGGTACTTGTTCCTAGAGACAACACAACAACTCTCGATTACCCATGTTCTTGTGAAACGTGCGTATATTTTCGTTATCAACGAATCAATCTCAAATTCAGAAAAAACAAAATATTAGATTTCGTCGGAAAGTCTTAGTATCAAAATCAGGCGTTGTGGAAACAAAGATCGGCTATGGAATTGCCTCTGTCTTCTGTGGTGAAGAACACAGAGGGAAAGGTTATGCTTCGCACATGATGCGTCTCCTGCATTATGCTTTGGCACCCCCGCATTCTCTGCCCTCATTTCCTGAAGAATGGGGTACGCCACCCCAACATGACCTTGCATTATACGATGCCCAACTTTCGGTACTTTACAGCGATGTCGGAGATTTTTATTCGCAGTGCGGTCCATCGCCTGCTACACCGGGTTGGCTGGTCAAAGATCCTATTAGCACAATTTGGAAAATGGATTTCATTACAGGCGTTGTCCCCAAATACACCGATATATCATTCGAATGGCTCACGGAAGAAAAATGCAAAGAATTATGGACCCTAGATAGCGCATATATCAAGGAAAAATTTACATCGATGGCATCTGAGATACCCAACTCTTTCTCCACATTTACATTCCTACCTGATGAAGGCGTGGCTGGCTATCTCTTGCAAAGGACAATCAGCGAGGCCCCTTTAATCCCTCCAGATCAGGAAATGCTCCTGGACCATTTCGGCGTGCGTATCACCGTCTCAAAAGAACCTGTTTCACCTATATATGCAACATGGACCTTGGATATGGAACTCTCAAAACAGCCTGTGATAGTAATAACGAGGCTTCGTTCAACCGCGAAATATTTCCCTGCCTTAATTGGTCAGATCATGAAAGAGGCTTCTTGTATAAACGCAAAAGCCATCGAAGTCTGGAACCTCCCCTCAGAATTTGTTGATATCGCCGCAAATATGGGAGGAAGGACAAAGCCACGTGTCGATCACCTTCCAGCAGTAGCTTGGTACGGCCAAGAAGTTGTGCAAAGTGTGAAATGGTTATTCAATGAAAAGTGCGTGGTATTCAATTTGGTTGAGCAGCTTTAAGCCAAACCTATTTTTGCAGATATGGCTGGTGTTGACACCCCCCTTTTTTTGGCGTATTATACCTCCAAATGGCACACGAAACTAGACGTTATGCATCATATCCACTTTACCCCATAAATATAATCCGAACTCTGGTTGATCATTTCCCCCATTTAAGGCTGGGTTCCACGCCATGTGATCTAATTGTTTTGATTACCGTTAAATCAGATGTCATTAATCTATTATGATTCTAATTTATTTTGTAGTAGGGTATTCTATCGATTAAGAAAGTTAGGCACTTCCGGGTCAAAAAACCGACCCGCATTTATGCTTCCGAATAATACAAAATTTGGATGGCTGAAACATGAATAAGAAATTATAGTTCAGGGACAATAGCGTATTTCCGTCGGTATTTGTTGTCGATGCTTTCGAGATAGTAGGTACCTGGCCAGAGGTGTTCTAGAGGTCCGGAAGGAACGTAGTTACCGGCATTGTGGTTCTCTTCTCGAAGCTAATGAGAAAGAAAAAAGGTGTCTTAGTGAGAACTGATCGCAGTGGCGAAAAAATAAGAAACACGTACTTTCAACGCGGTAACGTAGTCTTCACAAGGAACAACGTTCATGCTCTTTAATCGACGTTGCAAGTCTAACTTGTCTCTGATTTCCGAAGTATCACCGCGGACACGGATGGCGTAGAACGAGCTCGCGCATCCAGATCCATAAGCGTACAAACTGAGACGCTTGCCCAGGAGTTCGGTAGGTTCGACATTCGCGACCAATGAGGCTAATCCTCCGTACAAGCTAGCAGTGTACATGTTCCCGCATCGCTTAGCAAGGGACATGCTAGGCGAAACACGGGTCTTGTAATCTTGGGTCGCAATGCCAAGGAACGTCTTTTCAACAACTTTCGATGATAAAGATTCCTTGTACGATATGGCAAGAATGTCGGCAGGGGATGGTACGTTGCTGAAACGTGAGCTTTCGGGGTTGGATAGGAAATCATTGTAAAGCAGACGTGCATGACCCTTTTGGACTTGTTTGCCGTAAGGGGAATGGAAGCAGTGATAATCGAAATCATCGAGAGAAATGGTGGCTTTCGGATCTGAAGGAGCAGTTTCGGATTGAGCATGACCATTTTCACCATTAAGGTGACCATTTCCGTTTGCATGACCATTAGCGTGACCGTTTGAGTGACCATTGAGCGAAGCGACTTTCGTGCGTACTGATTGAGCACGGGCATGCTTTTCACGGAAAGTAGAGTACGAGCTGTCCAAGGCAGTAATATATGAAATTACCGATAAAGGTCCGTCGACTTCTGGATATTCAGAATCCAACTATTACACGAGGTGAGCCAGGAGGATAAATGGAGCCACATGCCGAGACACGGACTACTAACCTTGGGCTTGTAGAAGTCATACATGTTGGCCATGTAATTGCCATGAATGGCTAATCACAATAAATTAATATTACACGGAACGAAACAGAGTTGTAAAGCCACTTACGTTCGAACACCAGGGGTGCATTAGGGCCGACAAGGATGGCGACAGCGCCAGCACCACCGACGGGTCGTGCACCGCCTTCAGCATAGATAGCAATATCACCCGCAAAGACCAATGCATTACGACCGTCCCATGAACTTGATTCGACCCAATTGATAGCATTGAAAAGGGCAGCAGTTGAACCATAGCATGCATTTTTGGAGTCGATACCTTCGATATCATAGTTACCGGATTCGGCGAAGAGGTCCATAAGGACGGTCTTGACGGATTTAGATTTGTCAATGATGGTTTCCGTACCAACATCGAGACGACCAATTGATTTAGGGTCGACGTTGTATTTCTTCAATAAAGAAGAGACGACTAAATGTCAATGAATGAGCCAAACGCACCAACGGGGGAAAAAAACCTAGACGAACCGTTGAGAGCAAAAGAGTTGATGTCCTCGCGGTCATCGGTAAAGGCCATGTATTCTTGACCAAGACCGATAGTATATTTGCCTTTCGAGACACCATCGAAGACTTCGAGAGCCTCTTCCGAGATGCACTAGCATATACCGTCAATACACGCCAACGTCGACGGATAGACAAGAGAGAGCAAACAAAAAGGAGACACGAACTCGTTTTGGGACATAGAACTCGAGAGCTAAAATGCCCACGTTTTGGGGTTTAGCAAGACCGAAAGGATTTCCCTCCGACTCTTGGGTCATGTGCACGCCGTTGACAGTGCTTTCTGGGACAACGGAGGAAACGGGGGCAGGCATGTTTCAGTTTATGGGTTTGTGTAGAGGGTAAAAGACAAAAGAGATCGAATGGGGTGTGTTTGAAGCGAAATTAGGGATGGGTGCGGTGAGTTTTATAGCATAGGCGATGGTACGATTCCTTAAAAAAAATTAAAAAAATCTGACGGTTCAAAAATCAGACCAGAGAGAGGAGGTCACATGATGTAAGCGAGATTATAAGCGCCGTAGACAGATACACACTATCCAACAAGCTTCTTTATCGGAGATGGCTGAATCCGTGTCCAGTCGGTGCTCGTCACAAAGAACTTGCCTGCAGACGCACCGTTCTCTTATCTTGATGCTTGTCGGGGGATGTTCGAGGTTTTGAATGGAACGTCATCAAAGTTGCGGTCCGAACCGGAGACAGAACAATCGGCGTTCGAGATGGACTCCTGCGAAACAGGCATTTGCCACGTTCGGCGACGGAACTCGTCCTCGGCGGAATAATCTCAGTTGTTCATCAATTCAATGGTAAATGATCTTGCGCCTTGTAAATACATAGCATAGTGGTCAATATCAGTGTTAGTGGATCGTTTTGGCACACACGTGTTAAGCGCCATAGTACTACTAATGGGCTTTGCCCTGAACCAGTGCCAGCAGTTAAAATATACCATGGCACGATACGCAATTGCAAAATTCCAGCCTTTACGTATAATGATACGCAAAGCAGCCAGACTACGCCAAGATATTGAAATCATTATATACAAACTAAAAGCAATGCTAAGTACATAACAAATATTATTACGATACAAGTATGAGACCCTCCCAATCATCAAAAAACTCAAAGTAATTGGAAATGAATACAATCATTAAGTGGGGAAAAAAAAGAACAAATAAGAAAAAAACATTACGTAGAGTATCAAGGGACCAAGAAAAGCCGGGGTGGGAGTAAAAAAAAAGGGGAGGGATGGACAGCAAAGTTCGCAAACGGAACGAAACGGGACACAACTTCAGCTTCAAAGTTCAGTGAAGTAAATGTTCACCAAACTCAAGCATAAGGATATCCAAATATCGGCAGCTACATAGACGAGTGAAAGTGCGGGTATCCAAAGTAAAACACCGTCGTCTATGACGTCGAAGGGGAGAGTCTATATGTATGAGCTGTGACGAACGAACGCACGAAATCATTATATGTATGAGCTCGTAGTAGTGCAGGAAAGAAGGCAGACAGGGGATGGTGAGGTCGAGATATGAAAAACGATTACGACACCTTGTGTAGAGAGTATACGCATTATCCAAAATCGCGAAGACGAAAAACGAACAGAGACTTAAAGTTATAAATAGTTCATATAACGGAAACAGGTTTATGGTTTATGCACAGTAGAACGCCAAAATTAGACTGATACATTTGCTTGATGATAGGAACTCGTGGGGACGACGGGATATAGGAGCCGTAAAGCGGGATCGGCAAATCGACACAATAATTAAAAGAGACGAAACCGCATCGCTATCAATTTACACACAGCCAGACAGACAGAAAGAAGAGAGCCAAATGCAAGAAGGTAGACAGGGCATCCCGAGGTCACCGCGCATGTTGTACTTGAGCCTGAGCTTGTCGCTCGTTAACAACAACAACACCAGCAGCGGTATTTGAATTCCACAGAGACCCGAGATAGCCTCTCGCAGATGTCACGGCACGACTTAAAGCAGACTCTTCAAAATTAGATGCGCGGGGAGTTGTCGGTGTCGAGCTTGAAGACGATACAGGAGTCGGAGCGGTTGGCGTGCTTATACTTGGAGGAGCAGGAGGAGGTACAGGAATGAGAGACGGCAGAACAGCAGGTAAAGTGTTGATAGCCTCCATGATCGCCGGCGCAGTAACCGGTCCCGCAAGGTCTGGTAGAGGAGTTGGTAGATGCGCCGGCGCAGTCAGCACATTCTTACTTGCCGAAAGACTTTGTGACGATGATAACGAAGGTGCAGGAATATCAATCGGCTTTGATTTAGCAACCGGCACCAGGAGAATCTCGGGAGTGGGAGGAGTAAAAGACGCCAACGATGATGGAGCAGGGTTTTCGGGGACAGCTGGTAAAGATGTTCTCGCGGATGATACCAATGAAGGCGAATTGGAAACATTGGGCGTCTCAGAAACTGTAACGCCGTTGACTGTTTTAGTCGCAACTCTAGATACACGGTCTTTCACATAGGATCCCGAAGGAGAAGGATGCGACGGAGGTGATAGTGAGCTTTCATCCCTCCCGCCGGTACTTCTCTCCCTTTCAACAAGACCTGACCCAGTCCGCCTTGGCTTGGTTGATCGTCCTTCACGTCGACCATCCAACTCTTCCGGACTTAAACTCGCCTCTCTCCAAACAGGGCTGTTAAACGATCCTAACCTAGGAGTGCCACAGCTATAACCTCCCAGATTATCTAAACTACCACGTCCATTAACGAGCCGAGATCGACTTCCGCTCCGAGGACTAACACTTCCTTCAAGTGGACTACTTCCAATACTCCGACTCCGACTACGTCCTCTAGCAGGTTCATCACGGTCATCCGCAAGAGACATCGAACTGCCGTTTGCTTTTCCAATCGAACCAGATCTGCCACGAGAACCGTCCCGACTTGGTGAAGCTGATGTTACAGGGGATATTGAACGGTCCCGAGGCGGCGGTTCTAACAAAGGTGAACCATACGAGACTCCTGACGTCGAACCATTTGACGTAGTGGTCGTCGAAGTTCCAGTCGAAGTGGTAGACCGGGCAGGCGAAGGAACCTGATGGATATGAAACTGAGCACGAGAAGTCTTTACATATGACCGAACAGGTGACGGCGAATCATGATCGTCTAGAAGTCTCTTTGTAGGAGATGCACGAATATTCGTACTTGTCGTCTGTATGGACGCGCCAATCGGTAAAGTCTGTGGGGCGACAATAGTACCTTCCTCGCTCGCACTACCGGACCCTTTAGAGCCAGTACTGAGAACATCAGCTTCCGACGTGCGAACGTCAGATGGAGTATTCTTCAATACTGCCGCTCGTGTTAGCGACGAAGAGCCGTCCATATTATCCTGAACAGACGGAGGTGGAACCCTGACAAACTGCGTACCAAAAGAAGGAGATGGAACGCGCGTCTTCGACTGTGGATCATAGAGAATCTCGTCATCATCGTCATCATCATAAAAAGATGGTGCATGAATTGGCTTCGACAAGTGTGTGGTAGGTGAAGTGCCTAAAACCCGAACAAGTGCGGCAGCCGCCTCCTTGCCATTCAAAGTCGAGGGCACATTCCCATTCATAGCTAGCCGTTCAGCATAAACACTTCCTTGCGGAGGAGCGAACACTAGGTTAACACCGTCGTCCGCTTGTTCCAATTCGAGGATCGAGGACGATGGCGGTGTCATGCCAGCGAACAGACATTCCACATCTTCAATCTCCACATCTTCTTCCCATATACCGCGGGACGCAGTAATGGGCGATGAAACAGCAGAAGTCTTCAGTATTGTAGGAGCAATCGGTGCAATGGTAACATGTTCTCGTTCGGCCGATGTATCATATACAGTGCCATATGAAGCAGTTGAGGACGAAGCAGATGATAAACGACGGCGATTCTTTCCAGGACAGAGATAAGCGCTAGACTTCATTTGCAAGATATCATCGTCACTGTCATCTTCATTGCTAATCTCATCATCTTGGTCATATCCCTCGTCACCAAATGCTCCATCTCCGTCGACGTCGACTTCAGCATCGGTATAATATGCGTCCCGCAGCTTATTAGGCTTTTCGATAGCGATACGTTGTTCTACGAAGGTATTGAATGTTATTCGCTTCTTAGGAGGCGGCTGAGAACTGTTATTCGAATCACTAGACGAGCAGTCGTGATGTTCGACGGATGATGGGAGACTGAGAGGATCTTCAGGAATCAACGGTAGCGGTGGTGAATCGCCACGAAAAGGATTGTGTCGGTGAACATTAGTGTCCGACCGTGCATGAGTTAATTTCGGTCTCTTTCGGATAAGATTAGTCGGTTCCGATTTGGCGATATACCCGTGAATAGTTCCAGATGAAGATGAGCGCCTAAAATAAGGATCTTCTTCTAGCTCCAATTGCTCAGAGTGAGGGGATGGGAATGGTACAGCTAATAATTCAGATATGGAACGGTGTTTCAAGATAGACTTGAGAGCCCACGGCGAATTCGATCGAGAAGATCCCGAACGGCTATTACGGGTTAGAGAAGAGGATGGCGTCGTTTCTATAGATGACAGCGATGTTTGAATTGAGTTGCTAGGGGTTGCCAACTGCCGAGATAGCTGTGCCCAGTCAGCTGCTGTGTGTAGAGGACCGTAAAGCCATGTAACGTCCGAGTCTTTGAGCCTGTAAAAAATAAATGAAAGCATGTGAGCACCAGTTGCGCAGTCATGGCACAAAAAAGGGGAGAGCGGTAAACAGATATACATAAGGGCGTGAGAATGCCATAGCTTGCGTGAGCCCAAGGCTTCTTGAGACTTTGCAAGAGAACATTAAGGGGAAGGTGAAGGGTGAGAAGAAGATTAGGTTGTACACTCAACAGGTCACAGAAAAATGACCGAGAGCTGGCCCTTGGCGCGACGCGACAAAAGCCACGTCTCCTGGGTTGGAGAGAAAAAGAGAGTAGGAAGATTAACTTACCAGTTCAAAGTCTCTGGGCTAATAGTAGGTAAATTATTGCGTTGTTTCCACCACGTCCTCCAACTAGCGTTTTCGAGACGAGCACCATTCTGAATATAATCTTTGCGTCTGGTCATGTTCCGCCATGACTTGGCTATATCTTCTTCTTGCCAATGATGACTAAGATAATCAACTTGATTTATGGCCTGGGTATCGAGTACAGAATCATCCGGCGTAATAGTTGGAGCCGAAATTGCAGAAACCGATACCAAAAGGACTGGAAGATACTGCGCCATCAATGAGAGTACAAAGAGGAAGAATAGGCTGAAAGGTAGTTCGAGGAAAAGCGTATGGTCGTCGTCGAAAATGAAAAGTGGGTCTTAGTTGATGTCCGCTCGGTCTGTATAATAATATTTAGAACGAAGCAAACATGGTGGAGGAGGAGTAGAGAAGCGGTGGAGAGAGACGAAAAGGAAAGCCGGTCCGTGAAAACCAACAAGACGGGCGCCCAATGAACTGGCGCCGATACGTTCGTCCGCTGCCCGCGTTTACCCGAACACTTTTGGAACAGAAACCAACAAATTCTTAAGTGCAGTTTGTGTCACAATTTCGATTCAATTTTCCTCCAAATTTCTTGGTACATAGAAAGAAAAAAATTTCACCCTAATTGATTCCCCGCATAAGGATGCCCCTTGGGCCTTTGCCTTCCGACTCGGAGCTGTGACTCCGTGAGGGCTCCTGCTCCGAATTCCGAGACATTGCTGGATCGTTGCCGAGCTAACAGGTGCCCTAATCGGTGTACACGACTTCCTCAACAACAAGAAATCTACGGACTATTGAGCTTTGAGAAGTGCCTGAGGAAAGAGCTTATAACAAAAGCTAAAAATCGAGTCCGTTTGTTCCCAAAAGTAGTGCCGTTCTATCTCCTTATCTGCGTTGACATTCGGCTTCCCCATTGGATGTAAATCTGACATTCTCAGGCTATCATCTCCGGGGAAAAATCTCGCGGGAATAACTGGATTTATCTCTAGATCAAAAAAAAGCGTGGGCATAATAATATTCAACATATTGACTCTGACAGCCGGGTATACTAGTGAGAATGCTCTACAGCTATAGTACATAACGCAAATTCCCGTTATCAACCTCAAGTTGGCGACCGTATGATTTCCATTCCATGTATCAACTCATCTCCATAGGGATCGGTAGTCAACCGGATTGGTATATAGAGTTCAATACGATTCAGTGGATAGTCCTTGTACTTCGGAGGAACAATCCTCAGAGCGATAAGATCCTATACGCACGATATCAATAGACTCGCCTCTTAGTAGATACGGATGGTTCCTTACTCTAACAAAAACATTTGGTGCAAGGAAACCCGAACAACCTCCCCACAGTGGCTCATCTCCAGAAACCATAATTTCCCCTTCCCAGCACATGCAAGCATTGCCATTTCGTGTCGAGAATGCCGTCCTTCCTGCTGCTTGCGCCCGGTCTATCGCTGTTCGAACTGTCGGCCGGAGCTCGTTCTCATGCAGTCGGATGTTGGCCGTTGCCAAAGTCTGGGAAAATTTGAGAGTACGTTGAAGCATCTCGACTTTGAGGTTTCTCAATGCGGCGACATCAACGCGTGCCGTCTCTGAACTGCTACTCTGTCCTTTTGAATGTCCCAAAGCAGGAGGCACTTGAGTATACATGGCCAACGTACTCGGCGAAAGGCTCCATAGTTCCAGGTAAAATCGAATCCTTGTGTTTATAGGATATACTTGGCAACAAGGAAGTGCTAGCTGTGGATTGTAAGGTAAGTTGGTGAGCAGCCTAATCCGATAACGGAAGCTTACGAATGCCTGCACAACGTCAATGTTACTAGAAAAACCTTTTCGTACGCCAGACTGCGCACTGAATACTCTCCAATCTTCTGGACTATTGTCGGTAATTGGTTTTGTAGGACGCGACCGAGGAAGATATGTAATGGGAAAGGAAGCACTAAACATCTTTTCAATTTTCAATTTTTCAAGTTTTTTTAGTCAAAACAACTCACGAGGTTTTACGATCGACCAAGGAGCCCTTCCTGGTTATGATGACCTTAAGATCATACTGCACTTTGACTGCGGCGGCTTCATTGAACTGGCGGTTAAGTCGGGAACATAAAAAGTCTGAGACGATTTACCGTTACGATGGCGAACTACGATGGAATATGTAGGTGGAGGGAAATAGGACGTTCCATCGCATGAATACGAAAAGGGGATACGCAATGAGAAAGAAAGTTCCTGGGGGCACACTTCGTTAGACTGCTGAACAGACGTGGACCCTCTGGCAAAAAAAAAGTTGCTCTGGCGCCTTGTGGCCGCGGTACTAGTCTGGCCCACCGTTGTGGTATCCGACTGAGGAAATATTTTTAAATTTTGTTCGAAAAGTGAATTGTCGTTTTCTCCTGTATTAGTTTCCGTGTCTATCGAATAGAACATCTTTCCTTCGAACTAGATCAACAAGGGTGTGTTTTCAGATGAATGAAAGTAACACAATACAAGATATTATTCACCTTGAGGACAACGGAGGCAACATCTTCCGGTTTGAAGATATTTAACAGGCCCTGTATCGCAGTTCCACGCCCATAAGTAGGTCTTGTACAGTTTGGAGGTTGGTTCATGAAAGTGACCGAAAAATGTTTAGTTTTTTCGCAGACAACATGACTGAGATCTTCCGTCCTTGATTGATGCAAAGCAGTGCCAGTGGACAGGTGGATCCTTGCCTCACAGGGACGGGGGTCGGGAGTATAGTGAGGAGTTGGAAGGGCAGGCGGATAGTAGCTTGGGGGGTAATCGCCTGTGTGGCGAGCTTGGTCGTCATTACCGTGATGATGATCGTAATCGGGGAGAGAGGGACGAGGGTCAGCTGGAAACATTTTCTAACCTTCCGCGAGCTAAGTACATATGTATGTACTACATACTAACACTGGTCTTGAAGGTACTTTTATTCCCTAGGCTGTCTCGCTGTCTCGTGTCTAGTACCAAGCAATGTATGATGTCAAAGTGCCAAAAAGGGACAGGACACATTTTTCATAAAGCTTAATGCAGGAAAGTCTCGGGGTTGTTCCTAGCTTGTCGTGATAGATTAACTCGCACCGACAAATAGGCGAAGGATCATGAGAGCGTCGCTCGGAAGCGTTCGGTTGCAAGTTGTCAGTGTACTTTGGTGCAGCCTGGCATGCGCGTATTGTCAAACATAAATCCATCATCGGCATCCATCATGTATCCCCTCGACGACTTACAGACCTGAAATAAATAATGCATGGGAGATGTGGCTGAGTGCGTAATAATTATATACTTGAATCGATCATATATATCATAATATGTCATGTGGAACAAAACAGATGTGTAATCGATTGATTCGATTCAAAAAAGGATTCAAGGTGAAGTATGTGCATGAGGCAGCGGAACGGATGATCAAAACAGTTGACAGGAGAAGCTGATATAGTAATACCCATTCAAATTAAAGCTACACTTTTTTGTTATCCCGACCATTCAGGCGAAGGCTTAAGAGTAACTAGAACCACTAAGCTCAATGCAAAGTAGTTTTACTCCATGTCAATGACAATGAGTTCTATGTGGACCCGTCGGTAATATCGGCGAAATTTAGATTCGATTGAAGTCACACCTTCATCAGCTTTAGAACAAACCGTTGTCATTCAATTCTTGTAATGGAAATCGAAATAGAAACACCAGCGTATACGCCATCATTCTGATCTTCGGAGCCGATTAGTGCTGCAAAGCCTCATATCCGTAAACGGTATTATGGATGATCAGTCATTATTAGACAAACCCGAAGATGCTGGGTATTCAAATGGCACAGATATATATATTTGTTCAAAGATGGACCTGAAAGCCGTATTTTAACAAGGGGGGGTCTTCATTGGTTCGCAGGTGCAACCAGTTATGCATACATGACAGTTTCGCCGGGATCGCTCAATCAGGTGCGTGAGTTTCCATCCCTCATACAGAGACATGTATGTGGTTTGGGCACACCCATTTGTCCCATTTAAGAAGCAATAATTATCTTATTTGATTGTTGATTATTATTGTAGTGCCTGTCTATTATCTTGCTATCTCGTCTACTCGTCCAAACATAAACTCGCAAGGGGCCGAAGCAAACCCAGCTGCCAACTGGAGAGCGAGTGATGATCGAATGCGTTATTCAAATTTGCGATTGCACAATGTCCATTCCATGCACCGGTTGGACCCTATAAGGATCAGTAGTCAACCGGACGGGTATAAAATATTCTATACGCTTCAACGGATGATCCTTGTATTTCGGGGGAATAATTCTCAAAACGACGACATCCTGATCAAACCATGTCAATATACTTCTTTTCCTCAAAGCTCCTCAATACCCACCCTTATAAAAACCTTTGGTGCAAGAAATCCGGCACAATCTCCCCACAACGCCCCATCTCCCGAAACAATAAATTCCCCCTGCCAGGACATACAGGCATTGCCGTTTCGTACTGAAAAAGCCGTCGTACCTGCTTGCGCGAGCTGTATGGCTATTTGCACGGCTGGCTGAAATTCGTCCCCACATCGCCAGATGTCGGCAATTGCCAACGCCCGATTGATTTTAACACTAGGCTGGCTTAACACATCTAGCCTGAAACTTCGCAATACTTTGATTTCTATATGTGCCGTTTCGGAATTCCTTCCCGCTTGAACGTTTCCTGTCGGCGGGGGTTCTTGAACATACATGGCCAATGTACTCGGTGAGGCACTCCATAGTTGTAGATAAAATGGAATTTTTGTGTCTATCGGGTATACTTGAGAGCTTGGTAGGGCCAACTGTTTTTGTTGAAACACGCATAAAAATTAGTAAGCAAGAAACGGAACAGATAATCAGGGCTTACGAACGCTTGCACACCGACGTCATGCGGAAGTGTATTATCGGACCGTACAGTAAAAATTTTCCAATCGTCAGGAAGTGCGTCTCTTATCGGCGTTGAAGGATGGGACCGTGGAGCGTACATAATCGGGATAGTGACTCTAAATAACTGTTTCATGTTTTTGAAATCAGCAGTTTTCACCACAATTCAACTTACGAGGCCGTACGATCAAGTATAGTACTTTTTCGGGTTATGATGACTTTGAATTCATAGCGTACTCTTACTATAATACCTTTTCAAATAATAAGCAACGAGCAGCAGGGTATGAGTTTAGGCGACAATTTACCCTTATACAATATTCTAACGGAATATGTCGGTGGAAGCAAATAAGATGTACCTCCATGTAAGTAGGAAGAAGGTATGGGTAATGTGAAAGGAAGCTCATGAGGACATGTCTCGTTAGATTGTTGAATTGATGTAAATCCCCTAGAGAACAAACGAGTTGGGCTTCTCGTCGAATGACTTGCGATTTCCTTCTTAGGAAAAACCTTGAGAGTTTCTTCAAAAAGAGAAATATCATTTTCTCCCGCGCCAATGGGGGTATCTACAGCATGGAACATTCTCGCTTCAAACTGTATCAGAAACCATAATGGCAATGGGCAAGTATTTGTATTTGTTTTGAAGGAGGAACAAACCTTCAGGAAAATAGAAGCGACATCACCGGGCTTAAAAACGGTCAGCACTCCTTGTAAAGCAGCGCTGCGTCCATAAATTGGCCTTGGGCCAGTAGAAGGTTGGTTCGCGAAAGTCAATGAGAAATGTTTAGTTTTAAGGGAGAAAACATTATTCGCGTCATCAACTCTTAATCGAAGTGTACCTGGGGTTGCATGGGTCTCTGACGAACTACTAGTAGAGCTAAAATTGGCATAACGAGGACTCGAAACAGCAACTGCATAGTTCGGAAGATCATCGATATCACCTATGTCTTCTTCTTCATATTCAGGAGGAGACTGCGAGTCGTCGGTTGAGGCTTGCATACTCGATATTGCGTCGGTAGTATGATGAAGACTAAGTCGCCCGTTTAATAAGCATAGCACGGATATCCAAGGTCGTCAAGCGATGCCGGGGTTATTCTCACGATGTTTAGTGCAACAAAGCATGGAGCTGCCTTTCTATTCGTCAGTTTGTCATAATATCACTGATAGATTGACAAAGACTTGGGTAAAAATAACCCAAGTACACTGGCTTGAGTTGGCAGGGGAAAGAAAGGGCCGTCATCTCCGAATTATGGAGACAAATGAAGCAAGCTGCGGCCTGAGCTCATATGTCAGTACTGTCAGCAGGTGGCAGGTGCGATTCGAAAACGGAGGTGAACTAGCAAAGCAATACACTTTGTTGACAAGTGCCGGGAATTGTCACATTGTGACCGGCACTAAGTTAATTAATGCAACTTAGAGTCACCGAACTAATCTTCACAATTTCCTGCATAAACCATGTGGAGGTCCATAAATTCCGAAAACGCGTACAATTTGCTTCCCAAGTCTCAGTTATAATCTATCGGTATCGGTGAAGGTGGCCAACTAGTATACTCGGCACCACCAGTTTGCCACCAGTGCCATATAAGAACGAACCTGTCCAAGGCTGTGCAACTGACAAGCCTGAACGAGCCTAAAGGATTTTCGTTGGTTGACAATCGAAGCTATTTCGCAAACACGTCAGATTATATAGATACGTCATAGGATTTCAGACCGGTATCAGCGGAGAGAATTCGGATTGAGGAACCGAGGTAGTCCGGTCTATCATGATGGCGCAGAGTTGTGTCTGTATAATTCAGATGTCAAATATAAACCTTCACAAGTAATGTCTTTCCCTATCATTCTTGAACACACGAGGTAGTCAGCTTCTAATGGTCTTCGGTGCCGTCCAACAGTACCTAACATGTCAATCAACAGCTCGGGATATTATTTAGTCGCGCTCAAAATACAAATGGAACTGTTCAAATGTGCCAGAAGTGAAATCGGATGTCTAGGAACTTTTGACATTTGAACCCCCCCGCATGTACCTCAATCTTCAGTATCTTCCTGCCTTCCATCCATCACGTTAGAAGTTTAGAAGCGTCCTCGCGAAGCCTAAACTAAACGTCAAGACACCCGTCGACCCCTTTCAGGATGAATGCGAGTGTGGTGAAAACATACTGAACCGATTGATATGCGTATGGTTCATACTATAGCTATAGCCGACGCCTTCGAAAGTGACAGTTATGCAAGGATTTCCCAACAATGACCAAACTGTAAGGCTGGGATCTGGTTGTATCTTTCCCATACTGATTTTTTCTGTCGCATACCCAGATTGTCTCTGATTAAATCTAATAAAAACACGTTTCCTAATTCGTAAACTTTATAGTTGGCCACTAAGTTCGAAGTGACGATGCAATCTTACTGACATGAGAAGTTGCCATGTTCAAGATCGGTGAATATATGTATCTAACCTGGGACTAAATTACTCACAATGCCTTCCCAACCTCATGAGACTATTTTGATGATGTACTTTTGGGGTTTAAGCCTCGTCGATGTGTGATTCGTGACTAGATATGCAAGCCGAGAAACTATTGCTTCTCGAAAAGCAATGTTACGTCATGTGTTAAATCAAGCGTTTCTCGGAAACTTAGCATCTAGGATTCTGAATTCAGATTTAAATATATATATACGTATGTCACACACGCATGAGTATGAGAAAAGACCCTGTGATACCAGCCAGGATAATGTTATACATTGATGATGATTTATGTCTTCTCCATTCGCGCTTAATCATTGTCCCAGCTTGTCTAACGCTCGTACTCCTTGTTCGTACCATTCCTCACGCGACACCCAGAACTCTTGACGATTTTTCATGATATCAGCCAATACCGCGCCTCCCAAAAACACCATATGCTTTCGTCGAGGAGGGTCTTCGATACGGAGCTTGAAGTTCTGGTTAAGAAGATAGTTCAGCGATGAAACGTTCAACGCGTCGTTAAATCTCCTCGCCATACTCACTTTCAGCCTGCTCGCATCGCCATTTAGAACTCGGGTTAAGTATAATTGTTTCATTTCCTTCTCCAGCCGACTGGAAAAGCCTGGATACATGCTTGATCCGCCTGAAAGGACTATGTGCTTGTACAACTCTGCACGGGTATCAACAGCAGCGGCTTGAATGGTCAGATAGAGTAATTCTGAAGAAAGAGTATTTACCAAAACGAGATGTAAGTAAAAATACGGGCCACATACCTGCTACACCTGGCTGTTCAATGTCCACGAGATGAGGCTGGAACATGCATTCAGGTGCTTCAAACCGTTCGGAGCCCACTTTAATAACACGTCCATCTGGGAGCTTTGGACGGTCAGAACCAAGTCGAAAGAGAGAAACTGAATGCTTACCGTATAATTTTCCACTAGAATAGTCGTCTCTTCCGCTAGTCTTGTATCAACGTCCAAATTATAACTGAAGAAAGGTGAACATCGCAACATGTGCATTATACAACATCAATGAACCAACCTGACATAACATAATTTTTCCTTGATCTGACGAACTGTATCAAAGTCGGCGGTCCGATTGAAAGCGTATCCTCTCATGAGGAGAAGCTTGATTAGATATCGAGTAACATCTCGACCTGCGATGTCCAATCGTCGGACTAGGTGGGGTAGTGCGAAACCTTCGTATACGGGGACTACGTGCGTTACTCCGTCTCCGGAATCCACGACCACGCCCGAAGATAAGCCTGATGGATGAATATCGTCTCTTAGTCCTGGAAGGACACGAGCTAAACGAACTACATATACATACCTTGAGCGTACAGAGTTAACACTGCTTGAATCGCCACATATATCCCGCCAAATCCATATTCTTCAAACATAACCTGCGCTAACCTTTGTCGATTCACTTTAGGATTCATCGGCGGTTCTGTTAAAAGAATCTTTCGACCGTTGGGATTCACTTTCAGTTTTTCGTCGAAAGTAAAGTTCCAAATGTGCCGCATATCTTCCCAATTCTTGATGATACCATGTTCGAGCGGTTGAGTGATCTGAAGGTAATTACGGTACTGCTCTGCTTCGTCACCAATCATTATGTCCTTAATGACCGCATCGCCTTGGCGTTCCTCAGCACGAAGGATGGGACGGCCGATTATAGATGGAAATACTACATGCATTATTGCTGATGTTCTTCAATTGCTCAGCTAAGAGAACGTACCATGTTCAGGGAAGTTGGAGCCAGCGTATCCAACCTTCACATACTAGTTGGACGATGATAATCAGAATATTGCGATAAGGCGCAATTTTGTGAATGCATACCCCTGTGCCATTGTCCACGACTAAAGGTCGATCTGCATCCATAATTCCCTTGAGATGTCTTAATAGGATGAGTCTACCAGTAAAAGATTATATTTGGTGCTCGAGACGAAGTTTTGAAACTCAGCGCTGTGGACTGTGGATGATGAGATCAAGGTAGACTGCGGTGACCAGGCTTTCTGCCTGCTATTTCAAGTTCATGACATCAAGGTTTTTTATTTCTCTCAGAAATGGCGTAGTCAGTTACTTTCCTGGACCGCGATTTTTTTATTCTTATCAGCGAGATAGCCCACAGACTGAGCAGACCAGGGTATTTAGGTAATAGCTTTGGGCTCTCTTTATTTTGATTTAAAAAAAATAGTACTTTGCATGCCTTTTTTCCAATGGGTTAAAAGTTCGAGTCGTCCTTCTCTTGCAACGAATTAGACTTTTTAGTTGTCTTATGTCTTATAAGAGTTAGAAAAACATAAAACGGAGGTTAAACTGAATTCCCACACTCTGTTCACTGGGCTTCCTCGTTCCCTTCAAAGGCATCAACCTACGAATACTCATTTTCCACAAAATACAGAAAAAGAAGTGCAGCACAACCCTTTTAGGATGGCTACGTTAGAAGTAAGCAGTCATGTTGAACTCATGCCGTTGTTGTTTCTGAAGACCGCCACTGTCAGTCCTTCGAAGGGCTACTAAAGGAGTTGGTCAACGCAAAACGTCTCTCCGCATCAGGGATGAACACCTTGACGGATAAGGCAATGGCTTTAATGGAGGTGCGGTTGTGCAGGAGTTTGTTTTTTTTCATTAACTAATACTTGATACCCAACCGCATTTAGAATGATACCCAGTTGATCTCTATATTATATCGGACTCACAAAACCCTCTCGCCAACGTCAAAAATCCATAGCCTCTATACTTTTGATGCCCTTGCCAGAGCTGCACGGAGTAAGGTGAACAAAATGGGACTATCTGGTGATATCAATGCAGAGAAAGGCAACTGCGCGACCTTTTTATTGAAGATGGACGGCATCTTGGACTCGCTGATACACGATATGATATCCTCGGAAAAGCCAGAAGCCAAGGTTAGTTTTTCATTTCATGACTATCTTCTAACCATCTCGTATACTTGGCACGTATGGGCTGTATTGTATCTGTAAAACGGAAACAGACAGGCGCACATTTTCGGAGTACTCTTTTTTTACCCTATGTGGAAATGCGGAGTATAACATTGTCCAGTCCTCTACAACAAGTGACGAGCAGACCTGAAGAAATGGGTGTTGTGCTTTTTACTGGGGTTTAGCCCAGTCAATATCAATATCACGGGCACCAATCGTTGCCGTGCCAATTGGTCATAATTGCCAATGGCATTTAAAAGTGTTATACGAACGAGGCTGCTTGTTGCATGTATCTCTTGCTATCAGCCTTTTTCCTCTGCCGTATACGGTGTATATGGCATGAAAGTGGCATTAGCAGGCCCATTCAATTAACGTGACCATGACATACGAGATATTTCTGTTTCTGGTTTTTTTCTCTTCCTTCAAAATTTTTGCAGAGGAACCATTCCTGACGATAATACGAATTTATCGGTGATTTTAGGAAAAAACAAAAAAAATTCTTGACATATGGACGAAAAACAACACATTTTCACCGAGCGTATTAGCACGGTTAGCGGATATAGCGAAGGATACTCATAAAGGTGCATATCATGATCCGGCTCTCATGTTTGCTAAGTACTTTTTTTGTTATGCAATCATATTGCCCGGGTTTATTATTGAGTTTTTGCGCGAAATGAAACTGAGATACTTTTTTTTTAAATTTGCCGTATCAGACGCAAATGCGACACCATCAAATACACCTCCTATAGACCCGCGAGCAGCAAATGCGTCAGGGCAAGTGATACAACCACCGGCGACAACAACAGCAGCAATAACAGCAACACCAACAGCTACACCAACCGATCCGACGCAAGCGCAAGCACTGCTTCAGGCATTGCTTACTAGCGCTGTTTCGTCAGCCATACCAGCTACAACAACGGCAACAGGGTAAGTGCTATTTACAGGCTCGTCTGTGTTCTGTAGTGCGTGGCCAATGTTCAAGCGCCCATATAGATCCGCAGGAAACCAATTAGGAACAAGTGCACCAATCGACCAAGTTGCACTTCTACAGCAATTAGTAGAAAAAGCGAAATCAAGCAATGGACTGATACCTTTACCAGTGGCGAGTTCGTCAAATATTGCACCCATAGTCCCCCCACAAAACCGACCTGTACAATCTATACCTCCTTTGTCTTCTTCGTATAATGCCGTAGCAGCACCACAAGATCAATCCTTTGACATTGAACGTGGTGATCCATATGCAAATAAACCTGGTCAGCGATATCTAAATAATGACAACTATGATCAACGTTCCCCTCGAGACCGAGGTAATCATGACAATGGCCGTGACAGAGAAAGGCCGCCCCATTGGCGGGGCGATTTTCGGGGAAGGGGGGGTTTTAGAGGGCGAGGTGGACGTGGTCATCACAGAGATTACGATGATCGGGATGCCTTTCCAAGACGACATAGGAGCAGGTCAAAAAGCCCTCCGAGATTCAGCGGGAGAGGTAGAGGCCGAGATATTCATCCTTACAGCCCTCCGAGCCGTCCGTCATTGCCCTCTCCACCGAACGAGGCCAGTGTACGGCCAATAGTACCTTCAGAAGCTGGGAAGGACGAGTTTGGCCGAGATATACGACCGTCCTCAGAGACACCGGAACAGGATCCAACCCACGCGTCCCACACGGATATTCACACAGGGAATCTATCCACGGAAGATCGAAGGGAACATTTCCGAGATTCTAATAGTCCCAAACCTAAAGTACATACTACTCCAGGCCTGGAAAGGTTTGACATAACAGTCTTCGATTTCTCCTCGCCGGCAGCCTGGGAAGCGCTTGGGAATGCATGGCAAGTTACACACAGTATCCTACCATCCCAAGAGCAACTCATGCAATTCGTCATGGAGAAAATGTCGCAAGGAAACCCAATGATGAACAATAATGCAACTTCTGACAATAACTTTGGTGGTCGGTGGAATTCACAACAACAACATCAGCAACATCAGCGACCGGGAAAATCGATACCAACGTATGAGAGCGGATCAAACTTAGCCACTAATTCTTGGGAGGGGCAGGGGTCTTCGTGGGGCAAGGAAGAGGCGGCGTATGATTACGAGCACGGCATGTTCCCTATGAATGCTGATACGGACGCGGTTGTCCTGGGCGGGGGAGACCAAGCAACAGCTGCAAGTTCACAAGCCGAAAACACCGGTTCCACTGCGAGCGAGCCAAATAGTAGAGGTGGAGGTATGAAGCGAATAGGAGACAAATGGGTGTGGCAGCGATCTTAGTCATTGTGCTTTTCCTCGGAATGTAGTCTGTAGTAACTCTAACCATGTATGTTATAATCAACGAGGACTGACTTGGCATTATTATTGTTGCCACCACGATTTGTGACTAGAGAACAAGCAAACAAGATACTTGGTCTTCGAAGCCAGTCGAGATTGTACAAAAGCACAAAAGCATTGAGCTAGAAGGCGAGACAATGATGAGGTCGGAGTTCCAGGTCAAAGCTTAAAAGAGATTCGGACCGGCGTCTGGGCCTGTCCGAAGTTATGACGAGAAATTCAAGGTAATAATCATCATATCATAGGTTACCCATACTTGTCACCAGACATCCACCAAGAATGGGAGAGGAAAGAGTTCTTAGCATCCAATCGCACGTATGTTCAGGTTATGTTGGTAATCGCGCAGCAACATTTCCCCTTCAGTGAGTGTTTTCCGTCTACATGGCCCAACTGAAGCAATTAATATGAAGGCTACTTGGGTTCGATGTAGACGTATGTTTAGTCTGGTCAGATAACAAGCTGTTCAACGAATTTTGATTCTTTTTCTTTTTGCTATATAGGCCGTTAACACGGTTAACTTTTCGAATCATACTGGTTAGAGTGTTGTGATACTTATATCAATATCTTGGGCTCATGCAATGCGCTGCTCCTTTTAGGATACGGGCGAGTAGGCGGCAGCAAAATGAGCTTTGATGACTTATCTTCCATTTTCTCCGTAATGGAACGAAATGACTTGCTCAATCCCACACGGTTTCTTACCGGTACGCGTGATCAGCGTGCTAGATGACCACAGTTAGAATATCCGACCCTTTGACTAGGATACGTCCCCGGCGCAGCCGCTCTGAATGAGGTATATCAACTAGCAAAACGGTTACGGAGTCGATTCCCCAATCTCATATACCTACTAGACCGTATAGTCGTTTTTCATTCTCATTCAGTGTTGAAATTGATCGCTTTTGCAGCTGTTTTGGGAGACGAAGGAAAAATGTACGTTTCGGAAGACGTTATTCCCATTTACCGTAATTTATTACCTCTATCCACAATTATTACGCCCAATTATTTTGAGATCGAGTAAGTTTTGTCATTCTAAGAGCATTTTGCTTCCTAGAATTGAAACCATAACTTCAAAGAACTCTGACGAAGATATCCTTAAATTCGGTGACCTCCCTCAAGGACGCCCTTCGAGTCTTACACGAAGAATACAAAGTCCCACACGTTGTAATGTCCTCTATACCTTTAAGGGGGGCATTATTATCCGATTTACCTTTGTGGATAAAAGACAAAATGATCCCCGACAACAGTGTTGCACAGTCAGGTTTCCTCTTGTGCGTCGCTTCATCGGTCGGTCCCAAGTCTGGTACCTCAACTGTGCATACTATGGTCATTCCCCGAATCAAAGGATATTTTGTTGGTGTTGGCGATTTCTTCTCCGCAATGGTCCTTGGTCACTATCGCGAGGGACATTCTGCAGACCGAGCTGATGCAATGGCTCGGGCGGTGACCAGGGCTTGTCAAATCACATATGCTCTACTCTGTCGAACGCACTATCATTCCTCCATATCACCATCTGAGGATAGTGATGAAGAATTAGATGCTCTCGACGTCGAAAGGATAGTGAAGCGAATGAAAGGCCGTGAACTTCGAATTATTCAAGAACAACGTCTAATTACAGAAGCAAGTCAATCAGAACATCTTCTAGGAAGGATGACTGAATGGCTAGAATTCTGGGATAATTAATTATGTATTTCTCGTTAATAATATAGAATTTTTTGGATTCCAAGAAGTGTCGTATGCTTGGGTGCCACACACCTCCGCTACGACGTAACGATGTCGTCACGCGGCCGCGGAGGAAATTGAGGAAATCCCAGTGCGTTAGGCCACTCAGTGTCTCTTTTCCTTGCGTAATGTCCGATGGTTCCAGGTATGTTCAAATTGTTCGTATCTATAACAGATATCACATTTTTATAAAGGTTGAGACAATCCTGGAGCTCAGCTCTTTCAAACGCAGAAGGGCAATTTCGTTCATTATTACTCTCACCAAATTCCTCTAATTGGAAGAAAGTCTCTTTACATCCCACGTCTAACGGTTCATCTAACCTATCAGGTCCTAAAAGCCCTTCTACTCCAAAGGGAAAATCTCGCGTATCATGGTCTGCAGAAAATATGATCATGCATCGGAGGCAAGCGAAAGATGGTGATATCATGCGCGTTGTGTTCGATTTGCCTTATGAAAGTCCCGTTGCAAAGCTGGACAAATGGAAAGCAATTCTGACGACACCCGATGTACGACCGGAGTGGGATCCTTCTGTTGAGACTTCGAGCTTAGTGGAGATGTTTGATTGGAATACACGGATTACTCGAACAAATTATACACTAGGATGGCCAGCAAAGTGAGTCACTTTTAATGCTTTGATTTATCCTTTAAAAATGAATGGTATGATATCAGTCCTCGCGATACTGTTACGATTTCCAAAACATATTTCGACGGTGTAACTCTCCTTGACATTTCCACCTCGCTGCCTCGTTCACCGGACGAACCCGCTTATTTAAGGCCTGCACCGCCCTATGTAAGATCTCATTTGCATTGTATGTCTGCCACACGTTTCTTTTTGAAGTATGCATCTCACATATGCGTATAGTGTTTGCATGGTGCATCCAATTACAGAATTCGAAGTCACCGTCGAGCGAGGAGGTATCCTCATCACCTAGCAAAATACGAGTCACCTGCTTCTGGCAGCATGATTTCAAGACAATTTGGACTTTCAACACGTCGTTAATGCAGCATTTACCAGTTATGGTTCAAGGTCTTGTGCGGCTGGTTCGGAAACGCGGTCATAGAATTCCAATGCTGTCTGCATATGGAACGGGCGTCGTAATTGAACATATAGCCTTTGAAATTGGTCGTGAAGCCTTAACCGTTGAATATGCAATTTTGAACGAAGATGACGACGAGAGTGCAAACCATTCTGTAAAGGATCTAGCCCAGGTAAACGAAATCAAAGCGAAGAAACGGCTTGAACGCACAATAGAATGTGTTCTACCCGATCTAGTTGGATGGGATGTGCAACTGACCACTCGAGCTTCGTCAGAAGCTGTGGCGACCCTTCCTTGGAAAGCTTTAGCCCATCGTCCAAACGCACTCCCTGGGCCTGCGTATGCGACTTTGTCAATTCGTCACCCCTCTCTTCCGGATAACACAACTGTTTTGAAGGTCAAGCTAATTGTTGAGTTGTCAGGAGGAGCGTCAGGATTGCGTATCAACGGGCTGCCTCACACTGTAACCCAAGGGGAGAATCGCGATCCTCTTTCTTATACGTTGTCGCAGCAAATGCTACAAGAGACTTCAAGTGTTGGTGAACTAAGCTTTCATAGTCTTTCGACGGGACAAAGTGGTGACACACAAGCCTCGACCGTAGTACAACGTGGAAACGTTCCCAACCGGCCACCCGCCGCTGACAAGATGATTTGTGCGAGAGTTAAACGCAATTACATCTATTTCTCTTCTCTGTTACAAGAACCAGAGGCTAAGTGGAAAAGAAGTACGTTGTTGTTCATTTCTTTACTGATATGTCCAATGACGATGGGTTTAGGCTCGGAAGCCAGAGGGGTTACCATATCTCAACTTGATTCGATTGATCCGACGCTCATTGTTTATCGTGCGGAGGCCGTTTTTGTAGGTGTTGGACTATGGGATCTATTTAGTGCGGTAGTCTCTCCTGGAGCCCGCGTTTATTGGGACAAGATTTATGAAGACGCGACTCTGTTGCAGGATGTAAACGAGTTGACGGAACTATGGCATTGGCGTTCCAAACCCAGTTGGCCTGTGAAGTGAGGACGTTTTCTATGTTTCCTCTTATCCTAGGAGCTTAACGATGATCTAGCGCTCGAGACGCGATTCTGTTAAAAACCGTGTATAAGTCGCCGACCACGATTCACGTATTCTCCTTTTCTACGGATGATGTTCAACTGTTTCCCTCATTGCCACCTGTCGATCCCAATGTAATTCGGACTCAAGTGGATCTTCAGGGCTGGTCTATCGAAGTTCTATCTCCAACAACCACTCTGGTAACATTACTCGAACAATCAGACCCGAGAGGTTGGGCCGGTAAATCTTCCATTCCTCAACAAATGATCAACACAGTTACGGGAGTTGGAGAGTATGCTATCAAGTGCGGGGGACCCCCTATTAACACTCGTATTGCCAACGCGCGATGTTTGGATATTCGATATGACCATGAAAAAGGCAGTTTTCGCTTAGAATATGAAAGTTGCGAGAATCGAGACACGAAAACGGTTACCCCGGATGCAAGTAATGATCCCCAAGCAAATGAATCTACGACAGATTTGCCATTACAGTCAAGCTCAGATTCCTCGGACATTAACTACATCGAATGCGAGGTTAGATGCGACTTAGAGACCTGGGCTCAATCCTTGGATGTCGTAGTGGATCCGCCCCCTCAGACAGTTAGTTGTCTCCGACGCCATAAGCTATCGAGGGAAGGAGGTGGTTTATGGCTAACCATATGTCATGATCCGGGCCTTGTGGATCGAGATCGACTTCTTGTCATTGTACGAAAAGGATCGGCAAAAGAAAAGGGCGCGGTGACGTTAAATGGTTCCAAAGTTAGGGTTGATGTCGAGGACCTACCGGAAGATGAAGTCAAATCATTGATGAAAATGAAAAGGATCAAGCCTCCACGAATACCTCTTGATCAACCTCCCGTTCTGGGACTCATCAAGCGTCGTCGAGAAGAATGGAGCGACGAAAGCGAGAACGATACTCCATCCAGTCAAACTTTTGCAGGGGTCGTGCGATGGGCAGTGTCTGCCCCAAAATTTCCGAGTCCATTGAGTCGTTTTTGGACAATGGCAGTGGAACAAACTACTGCGACTACTACGGCCGCTGTCACCCTTGCTTCAACCTCCTTAGGGTCAAGAATCGTTGATGACGGTTCCCCACCTTCATCTAAACCTCCCATGAACTATGCTCTATCAGCTCTCGCTTTCCTCCAAAAACTTGACACTCGCAATGTTTCTGAAGATTGGACATTGGTCGGCAATAAAGGAGTTCCTATCCACAAAAAGACATTCCCCGAGTTATCTCTTAATGTGCCAGTCCACAGAAGCAGTAAAGTGATCGAAGGGATTTCCGCAGAAGAGATTGCTCAAATTGTGAACGATACTCGCAGTCGATCTCTCTGGGATAATACTTTTGATTCTTCAACGACATTGCAGACCTTTGGAAAAGGTTCTTACACTGCCTTCAGAGTTTATAAAGGAGGCTTCCCCTTTCGAAGTAGAGGGTTTTATACCGCTCATGTTACCGGAAGGCTATTAAAAACTTTTGACGCCCTTTCCCCGGGTGCGCGTACGCCAAATGACTCGTTACATCCATGTCCTACAACAATATTTTGTGTATCTGCGTCCTTCAACCCAGATACGATCGAAATTTCTTTTGACCCCGTCAAATACAATCCTCATGGGCTTCCAATTGGACAAGTCATCATTGAAGGCTGGATCCTCGAAACACTAGATCCCTATACGACTGAAAACTATGCAATTCCCTCCACAAAATGCACGTATGTGACGGCCGTCGATTATGCAGGCTCGGTACCGTTTGCTTATAATTCAATGTTGAATGCATCTCTACCTCGCGTTGTTCTTTCTATCGAACAATTTGCGAAAGCAAACGCTGGATTTCCTTTGGTACGATTACCACCTCCAGTCATGGCTATTTTGCCTGATGCCGATGAATCACCCGCCGTCTCAGAATTGAAATCCATTAGCCCACGCTGGGTTCTAGAGGACGGAGATAATTTGCGCTCACTTATCTTTCAGGATTCTGATATAACCACAAAAAAGTTTCAGGTTGCAATATTATTATCACCTCGAAGCACACCAGACAGTCCTCAGACGCCTCGTCCATTCCTCTCTTTACTACAGACGCAATCCCCAACTTCGCCTATCCCAAGTAGATCGCTGAATTCTTCGCCCATAGCGACAGTACGATCCCGTGCGATATCGACACCTTCGAGGTCGTTGACAGTACCTGGACCGTTATTGCGAGACAGCGTTCGTACGGCAACTGCTTCAGTGGGCTTGGGGGCCGACGTCGGATCACTCGATCTCATTTTGGGGGAAATTATCCTCGATACCAAGCTATATCCTAATGGTTACGTTATCACTGCGAAATCTCTTTTGAGAGATGCAACGACTACAAATAGTTTAATTTCACTATCGTTAATTTCTTCATCATCTCCCAGTCTTCCCATTCCCAGTCTTCCCATTTTATGTTCATGCCATGAACTTCCGCCTACTCCCTCGCATTCATCTGGTTTGAACACCGATACGCCTAGGAGACAGTTGTTACGATTCACTCTTCCGACGGCGCAATATGATAATACTACCGATGATCCATTGTCGCTTCAAAATTTTGCAAGGCCTTCGTGGTTGTCAGATTTAGAAATGTACGGAGCCATAATTGAAATCTCGGTTTCCCCCGTGGAAGACAAGACGGGGAAGTCCCCAATGGTATTTTTCAACGGCTCAACTTTGGAAATTATGAAGGAAAAGGACTCGTCGCGATTGTTAAGAAAGGAACTTGATAACGAGAGGCTTGGGTCCCTGCCTCGATTGTCCAGGTACGATATTAGCGGTTTGATTTACAATCATTGACAAGCTTTCTAATAACAGAACTTTAATGGCTCCGGGGGAAGATGAGCTGCCTAAAGACCTGGTTGAACCGATCGCTCTTGCTACTGTATTATTATTCAAACCTACCGACTCGAATCCACCTCCAACATCCGACGCTCCCGATAAAGTCGCAGAGGGAACCCTCGATCTCCTGCGACATACATCTTCCGGTGACCTCTCTAATACTGTTAACGAGGTGTGTTTCTTTCACCTCATAAGCTGTATGCAGCTAAAATATGCAAATGCAGGAGTCACGGGCACCTTCTGAACAGACTGAAGTAGCGTCGCAGACGGGTCTTCTCAGGTTCCTGAATGGTTATCAAAGCGTGCTTTTCAGACGACCTAGTCAAAACATAGACGGATCAATGAAGTCGCCAATGGCAGCTTCTGGCAGTTCCACCCCGAGTAACGCAGAAGCCAAGCTGACCCAAGTTGTCGCGACGCAGGCGACGGCAAGACAACAATACCCCTTGTCGATGGTCCTTGTTATTGGCTTAATTTCATTTTTGATTGGTTCGCTTTTGAGGTCTCTTCTCACACCTGCAGATTTCATCTACCTGTCCAAGGATTTATCCGAACTTCAAAATGATAGCAAGGGCTGGAGAGAAATTAAGCGCTTGGTAGAAGTCAAACAAATTTTTGGGGGCTGGGACTTACTAATCGGCGTCGTAAGACGGCATTGAAAAAAGAACATTATGGACACTTGTGATAAAATCACGACGCAATCTGTATTTTTATGTCACAATTCTGCATTTTATCGTTATAGTAGTAAAAATATATAATTCTGACAAATGAAAATAGCATATGTATAGTATATATACAGCGTGTGTCAGACAAAACATCATTTTCGCTTGCCGGGGTGAACCAAAGCATCCCGAGTTCCGGTCAAAGCTTAGGAGTCATACCGCACAGGTTCATCTTGGTAGCTATCGTAAGGAGTATTGTACGGCTTCGGAGCGGACAATTGAATAGGCTGATAGGAGGTCGGTACAGCCCGATTCTGGAAAGTATTACCAGCCCTTTTACACGAATATACACCCAGTCCTAAGCCTAGCAAGCTCAGGACACTGGCGACTACAACTAGCCCAGTGATGACATGACTGAAATCCAATAATTGCTTAAGCGCGCTGGAATCAGAAGAGGAACCGGATGAGAGTCCAGAAGAAGAAGAACCGTCTGAGTTAGTTTGCGCAAGAGCTGAAAAAGAATGAGGAACGCGAAAAGCTTTTGATGGCGTGAATATTCACCAAGCAAGGATACAACTCTAGATTTTGCGATCGTATTAGGACTGCACTGTGTCAAATGGTATTAGTCTCAGTGATAAAAGTGTTATAATGCTACATACTGTGCCTGGTGGTCCACCCCCGAAAGAGCCGGTCCGAATAAGAGAGTGAACACCGCTGGGGCTTGAAGAAGCATCTGCAACGTAATTCGTAAGATCGTTGGACGACTGGCCGTTGCTGAAAGTAGGATTGGTAGCGGTGAGGTTTGTAGAGGGGTTTGTCAATTGTATGATATCCATTGGACCAGTCCCGGCATCGATAGAAAACTGAGAGCCGTCAGGCGCAACGTTTCCGACCGTCTTGCGCACAACCACCTCTGCTGCTGCTGCAGACACACCTGCTTTTCGAACTTTTGATAAGTCAGACGCAATATCATCTGCTGAGCAAGTGACATCAAAAACATCCGCTACGGTTCCATTATATCTGGATCGATTATAAGTACATGACAGAAGAAGTAAACGACATAATGTAACTCACACGGGGGTTCCTTGTTCAGAACACGAATAGTGGGCATATCCCGCCATAAGGAGAAGATTCTTTACATTGTTAGAATCCAAATTTAATTGGCTTGCTGTTGTGCTGGAAAGAGTACATGTTTTTGCTGAAGCAATCGTAGTCTTCTTGAGGAGCAATAAACCCAATGTCAAAAAGCCCAAGCCCAACATATCGAGAAAATCGTAAAGACGTAGCGATATGGGAAGAAAACAAATGGGGTGTCACTTTCCTTAAAGCCATCTGTTTAGCTCGGGCATTGTTGCCCGTACTGGAGAACCATTCGGATTTAATTATTAACGGGGGGGGAAGTTACGTGTATATATATTTGTTGAAGAGAAAAAAATAAAAAGGTCTAAAGGTCTAAAGGTCTAAAGGTAGTGATTATAAACAAGATTATATGATCCTTGCAAGAGCACAAGGACATTGCAAGGAGAAGAATTTTTTGGGAGGTTAAAGACGCGCCTGAACCCTTCCCCGGTTAACCGCGCCGCTACCCAGATACCACAAAGCGCCTTCGACCACGTAAGCAAACCATTCCTCCACCAACTTTTGGTCGTACTTGCTTACATCGGCGAATAAAATGAACGTAAGCTGCTGGTTTAGAGCGATTGATGTCAGGTACAGTTCCTCCGGCCTGCACCGCAAATAAGGGCGGATAGTTTGGATGTGGATATCAGATATAATGTCGTCTTCGTCTTCATCTAAAGGGTAATTCGTGGGTATCAATGTATGAAGCTATATCAACTTGTTAAGACATTGTCTGGAAAACCAATAAAACACTGACATCGCCAACGGTGGAACACCCGTTTGCATAGGTAAAGTCAGGCTTGTACATGTCAACGAGTTCTTTTTCACCAGCTTCTAGCAAGGCCATCCATCGGTCCGCCATAATTTTAGATCTTTGTAAAGTCCTTGTACGCGATAATTCCGCAAACTCCACAAGTAGCGGATGCTTGAAGAATTTTTTTGATTGACGTTTGCAAGTTTCGCACCTCGAAAGAAATTGCTTTTCTGATAATAAGGAGTCGAAGTCTGGATTCCGATGAACTTGCTCATTCGCTAGTCTAGCGATTGGCATGTACGGCAGTATTGTCTCGTACCAAGCAACTGCGATGCAGCAACGCGTCGATCCTCCGTTTTTCAGCCATTCGGGATCCAAATAGGATCGCAGATTGAAAGGGCCAAAGAAATATGTCGGTTCTCTTGTTCTGTACTCCCATTCGGATTGAGAAATCAGCCCTTCGGCGTACAACTTGTGAGTTAGCTTGGCATGTGCCAGTTGTAGAAGGACGGGAAAGGCATTTCCAAGCGTAATCCCTTTCTGACGACAAGAGGCTAGGAGATTTCTAGTTTGCTCTCTATCAAGTTGATAGTGGAAGCTCCTGCACTTCAGAGGGTTTGAAGGGGTGTGGTCGGAATCCCTTTGTGGTAAGGTATAGCCACCCTGAAGATAGCAAACATAAACAGACAGGTCTTTGAAAATATCGAGTAACATGTTCAACTAAACTACTCACTCGCATCTTCAAAAGTCTTCGGTTATGTAATACCATTGCAATGGCTTTCTTCCAACGTTGAACAGGTACGGGAAGTTTTTTCGAAGGATTTAAAGGGTCTATTGAAGGGTGCAGTTCCAAGGACTCCTCCAGAACCACTGAAGGACGATATATTGGTGGAACGGTCCTGCGACACAGGATATCGAAAAATTGTTTGAATATTGAGTATACGCTTACTCCATCCATGATAGAATGTCGCATATGCACGATGACATGATGAACAGCCTTTCCGGGAGGACACTGTTTGCTCTGGGAGACAATCCAAAGTTGGCATAATAACTGATTTGAGAGTCGAGGTTCATCATTGACGGTTTTGTCGACCAGATGACAGGCCTCTTCCTCCGAGTTAACGTTGACAAAGACCAACTCGTCTTTGGACAATGTATACAGATTTTTTTCATTTACTACAAAGTCGGCCCAGCTACCGTCCTCTCTCTCTTGTATGGTGGCCCCTAGGAGAGGGTGCAATTTCTTGATAACGAGCCATGCACCGGATACGTTTTCCCGGGAGAATAATTCATCCGCAGTTGCATGAGAGGACTCGACTGTAAACTGCGAAGCGGCTAGAAGAACAACAAATTGAGTCAACAAAGAGAACAGAAGTCAGGTGTTACCTACTATCGGAAATGCCTCTATAGACGGTGTCCCAATAGAAGGCACATTCAACCTCTCCAAGTGGACGAGTAAATGAGTTTTTTTGACCTTGTATGCGACTCCAAACGGGCATTGAGGGAGGTGAAAAAAGTTGCGAAGATTAAAGATAGCCAGGGCAGACTTTTTATACACCAAAAATTTAATCATCACCAACAAGAGCGAATGAGACATCACATGAGAAAGAGATGCAGTAAAATTGGATACACCAAGGAAACAATCAGGTTATCGCCAAGCGACACGGTGGCCCCTGCCGGCTTGTGGAACTTAGCTCTTGCTAAACGAGATCTCCGTTTGTGACGACGCGTTACCTGCGTGACAGTTTACCTTGCCGTAACCGACGCGTCTATCAAAAAATCAACTTGCTTCTGTCGTCACTAGTTCCCTGGCCATGACGAAAGACAGACCCGCAGCGGAACGTCCGAAAAACCAGCAGAAGCTGACCAAGTTTTTCCAGTCAGGTAAAAAATCGGAGGTCAACACGGAGTCTGACGCGTCGGACAATGAAAGCCCCAACATCAATCAGGTCGCGTCGAAAGCAAGTAACAAACTCCCTCCCGACCAATCTGATCTTCCTCCCATCCATGATATTCCGAGCATTTTCGCCGACCTTGTTAATCGTATTCCCCAAATACAAGGCGTTGTGCAGCATGTCCGTGGCCGCAAGCTACGTGTTGCCACTATGTGTTCAGGAACGGAGTCCCCCCTTTTGGCCTTGAATCTAATTGGTAGATCTATCAAAGAAAAGTACGGAATGACATTAGAAGTCGAGCACATCTTCTCTTGCGAAATCGAACCATTCAAGCAAGCTTACATCGAACGTAATTTTAAACCTCCAATTTTGTTTCGGGATGTCTGTGAATTGGGAGGAGAATACGCGTGAGTATCAGTGGCAACAAGTAGCTATTTTTAATAATAACCAATTTGCAGAACGACTGCGTACGGATCTCGAATGAAGGTTCCGGGAAATGTGGATATTCTCATCGCAGGGACATCCTGTGTCGATTATTCAAATTTGAACAACGAAAAACAGGACATTGATGCTGAGGGAGAATCCGGCCGTACTTTTCGTGGAATGATGTCCTGGGTGACAAATCATCGCCCTCCAATTGTTATTTTGGAAAACGTTTGCGGTGCCCCTTGGGACAAAGTACAAAAATACTTTGAAGCCAAATCGTACAGTGCCGCTTACATGCGAGTGGATACCAAAAACTTCTATATCCCTCATACCCGTACTCGCGTATACCTTATGGCTGTTGACAAGAAAAAGTCGGATTTGCCCGATGATTGGAAAGAGCTCATCAAGCAGATTTATCGGCCGGCTTCGTCGACGCTGGATGCGTTCCTTTTGCCTACGGACGATCCCCGAATCCACCAAGCTCGCGAAAAACTCGTGTTGGAAACTTCAGGGTCAACTGATCGGAGAACTGGTAGAACTGATTGGGGACGTTGCGAATCTCGCCATCAAAGAGCCCGGCTAGAAGAGGAACTCGGCGGTAAGCGACCTTTGACTGGTTGGGACGAAGGTACGACAGTGTTTCAAACGTGGAATGAATAATATTTTTCTGAATAAGATAAGGTGGTTACTGCAATTTACCTGATTTTGCATGGAACGATTGGGGTGTAATTCAAGTTGAGCGTGTATGGGATCTAATGGATATATCACTCCTTCGCGCTGCCAAAGACGGGGTAGACCCTTCGTATAAAACGTAAATTCCCCTCCTTTAACTGTTTTCCCCCCATCTGAATATCAACTAGGCAAGTCTGGAATTTATCTCAAAATGTCGATAGGAATATAGGGACTCGACCGGGTATCTGTCCCTGTTTGACACCAACGATGATTCCTTATGTCACAAATCGTGGGGGTCCCATGATAGGTTTGGAGGCTCTCTCTTTGCAGGGGCTGCCGGTGGACGAACTTCTACTCACTCGTGAAACGGAAGATCAACTAGCGGACCTGGCGGGTAACGCTATGTCAACCACAGTTGTCGGTGCTGGTATTATGGCTGCTCTGATTGTTGGGAAGAAACTGTTAAAAGGAAGCGACGGAGATGAGTCCATGGAGGTGGATGGCATAACTTCGCCAAAGGGAGAGAACATTATTGGCGAGGACCAACTGCACTCGAAGCAGTTGGACCTTACGGAAACAGTTGAACATTCATTTCAAACTCTTCTCCAAAACGCCGATAATTCCTCCAGGTTATGCGAGTGCGAGGGAAGGACGGGAATGACAAATCGTTCCATCCGTCGTTGCGAAGATTGTGGGACAACTACTTGCGTTAAGTGTGGCGGACGTCCGGAACATGACTATGTTCCCATTGACTTTACCCATGCTCCACGTATCCCGCCAACCCAGTTTGCAGCGGACATCAAGACAGCATTGCCAATGTGTTTGAGCATTGGTGGCATGCGTGAAGGGTATCTTGAAGAAATGAAGAAATCGTGCCAAGCGAGCATAAGCAACGACGATTGGAAATCGTGGTGTGCCGCGGTCCTCTCTGCTTGTCAAAACGAGCTCTGCTTTTCAACCCTAAAGCGTCAGGACATATGGGTGGCAATTTATAACTCACCTACAGCCTTACTTGAGCTTCTGCTACACCCAAAACAGACTGAGTGGCGGTTATTTGGAAAGCCAGATCCGTCAGCTCCAGCTAATAGTCCCATCCGAAAGTTCCTCTCGCTTCCAGTAGCGCGATCTATTTGCAAGGGAGATTTGCTGGGTGGTAGGTGGGAATTTGGATTTCCACATAAAGTGGCATTCGATCTCGCAATCAAGGGAGTTGGAGATCTCGTACCTTCATGGGAAGCACGATTGGGATTGCAAGGAGCGGCGTTTAAGGATCGCCGAGTTCACACTCATTTAGAAGTATCAGTTCCTAGGGAATATCAATCATACTTGGATCGCGATATATCTGGGACCTACAAATACCTCCCGCAGTGTGGAAACGCAAACCATTCCCTCCACAAAAAAGTTGAAGAAACAAGCCTTCCTAACTTATTTCTTTTTATTGAACCTACCAGATGTGGCGAAGCGTCCGAAGATCCTTTTGTATTTTCTGTTAATACTAGACGATACGAATATGGGGAAACTCGACCAATCATTTGTAGTTTGGACCCAAAATGGCGGCAAAGCGATTCGAATGAAGTCGAGACGGTGAAATGCCACGCTCCCTGTCAATGGGTTTCGGCTCCGGAAGTCAGCCTGCAGGTTGGTGCGAAGTTATTACTCCTCAGACTGGGCTAATATACCTTTCAGCTCAAATCGCGGCCGGCGGAATTTAAGGTACCTGCAAAGGAACTCGACCTCACGGTTTCGCAAAAGACCTGCGCCGATGCTAATGCGATCCTCATCGGTAACGTTAGACTACAAGGTCAGGCCGGACCTGAGTGGCCTCGAGGAGGGTGGAGGGATGTTGATGCCGTGCATGCACGAACAGTCTTCCAATCAATCGGATGGATCATTGAGCGTGTCAAGAATATCGGTGGCCATGTCGATCGTTGGATAAAAGTTCCTATTGAAGATAACGGTAGTGCTTGTGAACGTTGTGCTCCTGAGCCCCCTAAGCTGCTCTGGAGGAAAATCGACCGCAAGGTTAAGGCTGTAGAAGATCAATCGCAGGCCGGTGCTTACGAGCAAGCATTGAAACATCGCCCGAGCGCATTCGTTACTCAGTTAAGACTAGATCCCGACTCTAATATTGGCAGTCTGCGTATTGGAGTCAACATGCCTTCGCTGATCCATCGCGCAGTCTCTCGTCTTCCCACTGAGTATCGTTCTGAACCGCCTACTGTATCCTGGCGTCTTACGACGAACTATACGCCTCCTGCGAAGCTAGTTCTTCCGAAATTTACGTTAGTAGGAAATAAGCAGGATCCAGAACATAGCCAACCACCGAATTTCAAGATTCCCCTTCGTCGAGAACAACTGCGGTCTTTAAGTTGGATGATCAGACAGGAGTCTAGAGAAGCTAAGCCCTTCATTGAAGAAGAAATCGCAGAAGCTGTTTTTGAACCTTTGAACTGGCGCGCTGAAGGTCGAGCCCAACGACCTGTACGGATAAGAGGTGGCGTCCTGGCTGATGAAGTTGGTTATGGAAAAACCGCTATTACGCTCGGCCTCATCGACTGCATGCCGTACAGCAAATCGGATGCACCACCAAAGGAACTTGTTCGAGGTCGTATTTTCGTCAGAGGTACTTTGGTCGTCGTTCCACCCCATCTTACACGACAGTGGGCATCTGAGGCGAAGAAATTTTGTGGTGACACTTTTAATGTCGAAGTGATCTCTACGGCTGTCAATCTCAACTCCTTAAGTATTGAAGACATTCAAAACGCAGACATTATTATCGTGGCTTCGAATCTCTTCAAATCTTCCGTATATTTAGCCAATTTGGAGGCTGTTTCGGCTAGCGGTCCGCTTCCCCTCGCAGAGGGAAGGTATTTCAATGCAAGGCTAAAACAACTACTGTCTTCACTCAAAAATCAAGTCGAACTGCTGAAAAAAGACGGTGCCAGTGCTGTTTTGAAGAAAATGGAGGAAGCGGAGTCGAAAGGTAAGAAAATAGGCTTCACGTTTTGTTGCTTTATTGACTTTTTCAACATCCAGGTAGTGAGCTTGAAGAAGAAACTAAGCCATTAAAGCGTCTCAAAGGCAAACAATATAGGGAGGTGAACGAAAAGAAAGCCGAAAAGGGTGCCAAGGTCAACAAGAAGCAAGTAGACGCAGTGCCTTCTAATATTACTCCCAATGCCAACCTTAAATGCGAGGTTGTGGTTCCACCTCTTCCAGAGAAAATCTCGGAAAGCCCTTCGTCGCACGACGCTCAGAGTTCGGCTGAATCTGACAAAGAGGATGTGCCTCGTGCTCAACGACGAAAGGCTGCTAAGGCCGTTATAGTGATATCGGATGAATCAAACGACGACGAATCTGATAGTAACTACGGAGATACTAAAATGAGTCATGCAACGTCGGGATATTCAGAAGAAAGTCCCCTGTCAGAAGATGAGATGTCAGTTGATGCTAGTTCCGAGGACGAAAAGTCGCGAAAGACGAAAAATGCTCGCAAGCCGATACCAGCAAAAAAGGGATCCAAACTGTCAACGGCCGGTGATCGTGGAGGGAAAAAAAGAAAGAGCGAAGTGATGTGGTCTGACGATGAAACAGACGAGTCAAATCCAAAGAAGAAGATGAAGAAGGAAACCAAGCCGAAAGTTAGTCGAATCAAGGCCGATCCTTGGAAATTGAAGTCAACAGCGGTTCAGAAAGACTGGAAGAAGTTGCAAGCACCACCGCTTGAAATGTTCCATTTTCACCGGCTGGTCATTGACGAATACACGTATTTAGACGGAAAGACGCATTCATTGATCACCAACCTCCAAGCTACTTGTCGTTGGGTTCTCTCGGGTACACCACCCGTTCACGACTTCCCTTCACTTAAAACTATCGCTGTCTTCTTGGACATCCACTTGGGTATCGACGACGACGGCGAGGGCCAATCAGTTCAAGTTAAAAAGCGGAAACGCGAACAAACCGGTAAGTAGTTTATATGTTCTGAAGTATAATCGCTGAGTACGCGTTTAGATGTGGAAAAATTCCATTCGTTCCGTGAAGTACGTAGTCTTGAGTGGCATGCTCATAGACATCAAGTTGGGCAAGGTTTCCTCGATCAATTCGTTCGTCAGGTAAACGCAGTGATTTCTCTCTCTCAATATGTACACAGTCTTACACCTCTTGAAGAATAAACCCGAAATTGACGAAATCCCTGCCACGGAGCATATAGAAACGGTATTCCTTCCTGCGGCTGAGCGAGCTATTTACTTGGAGCTCGACCATCATCTTCGCGCGCTTGACATGACAATTAAGCGTGGAAGAAAGAACGAAAGTGACCGAGAGAAGCGACTGCAGAAGTCTTTGGGCGAGAGCAAGTTAGTCATTTCATAGTTTCGGCATACTTCCACTCACACTTCCCCTCACTTTTTACTAGCTCAGCAGAAGAGGCGCTTCTCAAACGTTGTTCGCATTTCGATCTTGAAACATCCGACAAGGAGAACGCGATGAAAGCCTGCGAGATTATTGTAAAGGACCGTACGGCTCAACTAGACGAATGCCGGGTAGACTTGCTAAAGAACGTTGGAAAAGCACTTGAAATGCAGAAACGGATTGGCAAGACGGAAGATGAAAGCTTGTTCCAAGAATGGTTGCGGGTTACTCGTGCGGAGGGTGTGGGTGACAGAGACGCCACCGATATCGTTCTGGATATTTTGCAAGAAGCAGGTGCTGACGCACAAGGTCCATTTAAGACAACTGCAAATACCGCGGGGAATGATAAAGCAAAAGCATCTGGGAGATCTGCGAAGCCTGCAAAGGGAAAGGGCAAGGAAAAGTCGCAAGATATCGGCGACCTTATTTGGGAGCACCGAGAACATGCTCACGACCTGCGCAAATTGACGAAAGAGTTAGTTGGTCGGGTGCGCTCCTTACGGTATTTTACAGTCGTGCGTGATCTGCAGAAGCAGGAACAGAATGAAGCGAAACCTGTCAATTGCCCGCACTGCAGGAGACAATCATTACCGATAGCAGATATTGGTGTTTTAAGCTCTTGTGGCCATATGGGGTGCATAAAATGCGTTATCGCTTGTGCCGAACAAGAAGAATGCGTATACAGCACAACCGGAGATTGTAATGCAGCTGCCAGAGTGCTAAATGTCGTCAAAGCTGAGACGCTGGGTGTTGACGATGTTACGCGCGATGGGAAGGGTAAACACTTTGGTCGCAAATTGGAGCAGGTCGTTGATCTGATTAAGTGAGTAGCATAACTTCACGGTATACGGATATGGAGCTGATTTTTTGTGTCAAGAAACCGAGTCCCCAAATCAGAACGTGTCCTGGTATTTGTTCAATTCCCAGATTTGATGAAAAAAGTCAACGAAGCCTTGACCGCCAATAAAATCAAATTTCTCGAGATCAAGGGTACGGCGACAATGAAGAGCAAAAATCTTGAGACGTTCCAAAACGAGACAGCTGAATCGCAACGAGTTCTTCTTCTCAATGTAACCGATGAAAGTGCCAGCGGAGCGTACGTCTGCTTCCTCTTTCCAATGTTATGCCGCTTACAGTTTGAACAGTAACCTCACCTCCGCGAATCACGCCATATTCCTCTCCCCATTACTCACACCCACGCAGGAGATATACGATGCTTGTGAGACTCAGGCTATCGGACGTCTGCGGCGATTCGGACAGACGAAAATGGTTCATATTTGGCGATTCTTAACACTCGACACCATTGACACAGAAGTGTACGAAAAGCGAAGTGGTCAAAAATTGTAACATCCCTTAGTGTCAGTCGTGAGTCGAAGTAAACGGCATGCCGTACAAAGTAACTTAGCATTGTTGCAATAATTGTATATTGTACACTAGTACGAGAATAATATGGGTGGATAGCAGAAGATGGGAAACTTCTCCGGAACAAGTCAGATGGGGTACTATCTCCTGTCAGTCTAGTCTAAAGCCAGAATTCAAGCTTCGAAAAGCAACTACTTCACTTCGTTAGTAAAGATGATGCCTGAAACCCCACCAAGAAAACATACCGTAATGTTTACGAACGGGCCAGGGAGCTTAAAGAGATTCAGTTACTTGTTGGTCATTGCATAACCTCTGGTATCTAAAATCTTCTTCCCGCATATACTACATAGACCCTTTTTGAAAGCACAACCTACGTTTAAGAGTTGGATCAGCTGCCAAGCTAGCAGAGGATATGACATACCGTGGCAATATTTCGCAAGGTTTTGCGACACATTCTGCTTACAATCTTTACATTTTCCGCCGTAAGGCTAAAAAGAAACAATTAGCTAAGGACAGTAAAGCATAAATTCCAAAGGCTAGTACTGTAAATCTGCTTTTTGATCCGCCAGCTTTCGTTATTAATTTGTTTTCCCCTACTTTGCGGGATCCCGACGCCACTTGACTTTGCGATGAAGAAAAGGGATCGGGTGCTGCTACTTTAGATAGTTTCTGTAATTGAGCGCAATTAGGGTTTATATGTCAAGTAATACTTATGTTTGTTTCCCTACTTTTGTGCACTTCTCGCATACCATGAGGTGACGGTGACGGATGAAGATCAAGTTGCTACGGTAGACTGTAGTGTCCCTTAGTCAGCCTCAGTCAGAATGCAGAATGTATGGACAAGCGTTCTTTATATCTTTACTGTACATTTCATATTGTTCGTTAGACTTTTAAAAATACATTCCTATAATACCCTTCGGTTACTTCCAAGTCGGCTTACCAACATCTTTATACAACACAAATTGTCGGAGATCTCGACTAGTCGTCTTCTTCAACATCTCCAAAGCTCTGGGGGTTCCAGTGGCAGTTTTGACTTCAGGTAGTGCCGTATCCCAAGGTCTATCGGAGAAATGAATGTTGAGATAAGTTCCAGAAGGTGGGTCATTTCCATCGGCGTTTGCTATAAGCTCGACCGCGCTATCAAGCTTGTATCTTCTGGAATGAATCCATCCGGGGATTTTGGAGATAAGGTCGATGTGCTCTTCAACACACCACTTCTCATACTCCTCCTCGTCCTCAGACTTGACACCAATCGCCGCGAACACTACGTGTTTGGATGGGAGCTTGGAAATTCCGGTGTCGCCATGTGTACCGATTAAGGAATATACGCGACGGTTTAGCTTTCCAAGTCTGGGTAGCAATTTGCGTTCTCTTTCGGAAGCCTTGGGAGCTAAAGATTTGTACGCATCGGAACTCAAGACTTCCGGACTGTCGACATCGTACAGCGCGAGCCATTTGGGCTCCCGTTCATCTGTAGCTTCATATCGAAGTGCGGTGTGAAAACCTTTCACGCCCAAACGTTCTGGTGCATGCTCATTATTGTACCAATCTGCATTGGTAAGGTAAGCTATTAATGCTATTCAACGATAATGAAATGGCACAATCCGTACCCTGGAATTCGTCGATTGGGATTTCATTTCCTAGCGAACATAGAACGAATAAAAGACCTTGTGGAATTGTCTCTGACATGTTATAAAAGCAAGACGAGGGACTCGAGAGCTTGAGAATATCTTTCTCAAATCTTATCTTTAAAGGTTTATCACAACGGGACCTAAGCCAATGGAACCGTTTTGATTATCCTCGATCGTGTAAGCGGTTTTCCGTATTTGGGCCATGCATGTGCTCCCGGCCATGAACATATATGCATGAACGTTGAACGCCGACTTCGCGAACTGGATGACGAAATTAGGTCTTTCCAACAGCAAGCACTCGCCAATTCATTCTTCACGCACGGAGTCTCCACTGTAAACAAGACATGAATTGTTTCCTTACTTCACAATAAAATACAACATTCGACTAGTAGAACATTAAACGCAACCGACAGATAGTGAAGAAATAAGTTAGGTGTGTCCGTCAATTATCAATGAAGTATGAAATAGAGGAACCCCAAGAATTCAAAGCAAAAATGACAGGTTTCAGAATATCCCACCCCGTAAAGTCAGGGTCACAAGCAAAAGGCCTAAGATTAATCTAACAAAAAAGAATCTTTTTCTTTTTCGACGTACTACCTGAAATAGAGTTGTCGAACTTGATGATAACCCCTGGAGGGCAGCTTTCTCCGAACTAGATTCCGTTCTGTTCGCGGCGGGTAGGGGTCTACAGGAGAACGTGGCTGAGTTTTGAACAGACATCGGGTCGAAGAAAAAGGTCAAGTCTTCACCCACCTGGCGCTGAACTCGTTTTCTTCCGTAGTGCATCTGTTAAAGGCGACCTTCACTTGACACCACCCGCGCGAGACGTTGAAACCATAGTCGATTTCTCGGTGCCATTTGTACCGGAACTATCTAACGGTTGTTGGCGCCCAAGGGAAAACATTGCGAAAGGACCTGATTCAATATTCCTATCAACTGAATGGGAGCGACTGCGATGATGCGAACGTCGCTGAAGATCCTGCGGGCCTGGGGAATGTGATGCAGCCGGTGTCAAGTCTATTGCCGGAGCTAGTGTAAGAGAATCGGAAGTAGTCGTGTCCTCAGAGCTTTTGGATCGCACATTTTGTTTTGTGCTAACGAGTGGACGAGATGAAAGTAAGGGCTGTACTTCCATGAAGGATTGACCTTCATCTTGAGTAAAACTACCAAGACCGGTTTCCTGTGTTTCAGGCACCTCTTCAATACGATGCTCAGATGTAACCCTCGGACTATGAGCATCCTGATCCTGTTCTGTTTGATCGGGAATGTAGCTCTCAACATTGGCTTCGTGATCGGTAGATCCTGTTGCATCTTCCAGTTCGAGATCGCCGTGAGCAGTAGTAGGTTGTTCATCCCGCTCTCGGCTACCTGACTTCGACCCATATGCTTCCGCCTGATCCGCTAAGAAGTCCAGTGCACTTTTAAATTGGGGTGGATTAGTATCACTTTGCTTCTCCTTTCCTTTATATTTGGTCGGTGACCCTTGTCCTTGTAAAAGACTGGAAGAATAGTCAAGTTTTTGACGCTTCGCCAATGGACTTTCTTGTGGTGCGAGGCTATGCTTGCCAGGATCTGATAACACGCTTTGAGCTACACTTAGAAGAGATTGGAGTGGTGTTCGAGGCTGAGCCGAAGGCGTATCCAAAGGTGTTCGTGTCAACAGAGGTGTACTCACATTTCCCGTCCGGCGGGGTGTCTTAGGAGTTTGCTGAGGTTTTGAAGGAGAGGCTGTTCGTCGTCGTTTTCGAGGACTTGGCGGCTCAGGAGGTGAATAGGGCTGAGAATAAATACCACTAAGGTATGTCGCTCTCCGCATGCCAACCTTTCTAGCCGCCAATAGTAGATGTTCCGTCCGAGCGTCGGATAAGAGGGGTTTTTTACTTGTTACCATACGGACATGCCCTGATTTTTTACGGGGAGTTTTGGGAGTTTGACTTGAAGTTGGCGGAAAAACGGGAGAGGAAACATCGCGACGTCCTTTGGATTTTTGAGGAGATTGTTGGAGGGACGAAAACGCAACTTCGGGCCCAACGGGTCTCAACACGGGGTTTCGGAATTGGGGACGAGGCTGCAGCTGCGGCGTTTCTTCATCGGAGTCTGCTTCATAATCCGAAACCTCGTTCCATCGTATGGTTCCAGGGCGGGGCGTTTCAGGACCTATACCAGGGAATAAATCCACCCTCGAAGAGGCGGAGTGTAACTGTCCAGGATGATGGAATAGAAGAAACGGCTTAAGCTGCACCAGTTCTGATTCTAATGCGGACAAACGACTTTGAGCTTCAGTGAGCTAGACGGGAGAGAAATCCATAAAATAAACTTTGTACAGTAAAAGCATTATTACCTTTTGCTGAAAGAATTTCTTTTCGCTGTGAAGCAGAGCATTTATGCGCTCTATCTCTTGGGTAGACTGAGAAGAAACCTCAGAGGCAATGCTATGACGGGACTGTGCGCCCGGGTCCTCCTTTTGACTTTGTGAGATTTCCTTACGACTTCGCAGTAGCAGAGCTTGTGCAACTCTAGTCCAGCTTTCCCGTTCAGCGTCCCATCGTTCTCGTTCTTCACCGGATCGCCTTACCAGAAAATCCCGCTGGCATATAAGATTAGCAATTGTTTCAGCTTGAGCATGTAACTGTGAGGACTGTGGTAAAGATGCGGGATGAGTGAGCTTGAGTAGCTAATTGAATGAAATCATAAATTAAAAAAAATCAATAAAATTCACGGAAATCGGCCGCTCACCATGTCGGCTAATTCTTGTTCTCTGGAGGTAGCCTTTTCCTTTCCTTTAGACGATTCTTCGTATCCCATAGATATTACTCGCTTGCGCATTCCCTCAATCTCTGCCAGGTCAAGGGGTTCTGCAAGTTCTGGCGTGCTGCTCTTTGGACGATGTAGAGGTGACTTTACAACACCAGTATTAATCGCCTGCGACGGGGATAATGGATGCATGATATCGGATATGGACAGCGATGGCGAAGGAACCGACATCGAGGACGGGAAAGATTTTCGTAAATGTTTGATGCGGCGCGTGTCTCTGTGGGTAGCCACGTGATTACTTTAGGGTAGGCGCGCGCCGCGCACTATTAGTCGGACTTTGCAGACGTCAGTCTTATTATCAAACGTCTTTGATGGCTGGCAATGATGGACGAAGCGACACATACAGCCTTCCCGGGTTTCTGGCTGGATTTACTTCAAGTCCGGTATGACTACATTTAATATTCAACGGTCAAAATTTCAATCGCACTGATGCACGGTCGCACGCCGCACGGTGACTGTGTCACTGTCAGACTGTCACAGTAGCTGAGATAAGCCACGTGATGCTGTCAGTTGTGGACGCGCCGCGTCTGACGCGTCTGAACAACTTTGCGTTCCTCATTGTCGTGTCTTCAACATTGACCATTCAAACATCAAAACGAGATGAATTTACCACTCGAGACACCTTCTCGCATCCTTCGAAGGATAAAAGCGTTGGAGGAAGAGGATATAGACTTGCCTTCTTTGCCATCGTTTCCTGCCTATGAGGATTCCGACATTCACACTTCGTTCAAAGCTAGCACGGCTGCTCCCTCATTATCAAGAAAGGATATCCAAAGAGAATTAGCTGACGTTTCTCAGAAGATTCAAGCACCATATGAATCTACTCATACTCCCTCCGTGCATGGCTCTAGATCAACCATCCACCCGCCATCCACAACACCTAGCGCAGGTCGACTCGCTAATTCTTTCGGCTCTTCTACCGCAAGGAAAAGTCCCAATCAAAACTTAGAAGTCAGCAAGTCATTTTCTCGAAAAAAGGACTATAGCATGGAGTCCGAACCTTCGCTTCCCCATATATACGTTCAACAACCATACCTGCCGAATTCACTTGAAATGACCCCAGCGTTATCAGAAAAGTTTGTTCATCCTTCCATGCACACCAGTGAAATTCGTTCTCGTACTAGGTCCCCTTTATCATTTCAAACGGCACAGACACCTCGAAGTACGAATGTATATGACTATTCCGTCAGCTTGCGCTCAGATGGTCCTGAGGTAGGCTTCTCCGTCATTAAGCTGAAAATATTTGTCATCTCATTTTTCTCGTGTCAGCATGTGTCAAATCGAGTTTCGCGAACTCGCACCCGCACGCCGTCGTTGAGTCGTACAACGCCTTCTCCACCGTCGACATCACCAAATTCTACGCCGAAGAGTGCCCACTCCCTTATGATGTTCAGTCGTGAGCTTCATTCCCCTTCGCCAAGTCCCAGCGAACACTTGAACCTTCAAGCTCAGGAAAGTATTTCCCAGTCGCACGAGCAGAATGACGGTTTGCAGAACTCCCAAAGCATTGAGGACAACGATCTTGTTCATTCCGAGTCGGTCACTTCGGATAAAAGCAAAGCATCCTTGAGGCAAGATTCAGCTTTGAAAGCGTCAGAATCAGTATCGTCAGAAGGGCAAGCGTCCAGCTCCTCTTCCTCGAGCGGCGGTGGTCTTGTCAGGAGCCCGTATCCTAACGCATTTTCTTCCCCCGCGAATACCGATTCTCAGACTCCCACCCCAGCTCCTCCATTCGCTCGTCGTCCTCGATTTGCAGTCCAAGAAACACAGTTACCTGCACCTAAACCCCAGAACGAAGATCAGAATACACCATACAGCCGCCGTCGATCGTTTCTACTGGAACTTGTCAATTCCAACACTCGGCCAAGGATGACGTTTCCTACTCCACATCCCTTTGCGCGTGCGGTAGCGACACCTCGTCCTCGAGCTCATCCTTTATCTCAAGCCTGGACGCCATCCTCAGGTTCAGATGGTGAATTAGATACGCCGGGGAATCGCAATTCATTCGTTTCGACGGCTTCTTCTCATGACTTGACGGTACATCCAAGAGCAAATGCTTCTTTCGATCCTACGACTGGAATGCAAGGTGTAGGAAGATTTAATGCTCCTAAGTTGAATCTATATATGCACAGTCTAAATCGGCAACTTCAAGAAGAAAATCGTGTCCTGGTAGAGCGGCTTAGTAAACTGGGTGAAGAAGTTGAGCTGAACAAATTCGCAGAGGAGCTGGGAAATAACGAACTCAAGGCAATGGAGGACGCCGCCATAGCTGAGGTCGAAAGCATGCGACAGGAGCTTGAGAAACGGGATTTGGAAAAAGAAGCCCTTGAAGTGGAGCTGCAGACGTTACACAAAGACAAGGCTCAGATGGAGCAGGACTTGGAAACAGAGCGCGAAGGTCGGGAAGAAGACAACATCCAGTGGAAAGCACGCTTAGCAGAACGTCTCGAGTTTGTCAACAAAGGCGTTGATGAAACACTGTCAACAATGGAGGCCAAGCTAAACGAACTGACTGCTGGGAAAGCCGAAGCCGAAGAAAAACTGCGTCGGCGTGAACAGACGATACTTGCTTTGGATGAAGACCTCGAATTGGCAAAGTGCAGAGCGGAGAAAGCAGAAAGTGCGTTAGCTAATAACTCGGATTTGGGCATCGAGCTTCAAAAGGCCAACCGAGTGATCGATTCTCTCAAGGACGAAGCACGGTCAGCTGATAATTGTGCAAGGGAGTATCAAGTTAAACTCAAAGAAGCTGAGAGAAAAGTGGCAGAAGTGGAGGATCACATTGAGGAAATAGATAACGAGCTACGACAAGCTCTCGAGGGGCAGCAGAACGCGGATGCCAATGCTTTGGAATTACAAACCGAGCTGGATGTTGCCAATCAAACCATAGAGAAACTCAACGCCGATCTCGATACTGCTCAAGGCCACGTCAACCAGCTTACTGTCCACAGTGAAAATTCGAATGCTCGCACAAAGCATTTAGAAGCAGAGGCAACCAAATCGGAACAAGTCATTCGTCAATTAGAAAATGCCTTGGAGGACAGTGAAAAGAAAATGATAGAGGACGAAGAGGAACTACAAGCTTTACGTGCCAGGGTCGAAAGACTAGAAAAGGACATTGAGCACTTGCAAGCTGCCCAACCAAATTTATCGAGTACGAGCGTAAGCAGATCCAAGGATGAAAAGCAGCTATACAGCGCGGAAATCGAACAACTGGAGGCAGAGTTGGATGACGCACATAAGGAAATTGGCAGACTAAATCACTTGCTTGGGCAGTCTCCTGCTCGCAAAGCTGTAAATGCCGCGAAAGACGTCCACATCGAACTTCTTGAAAAAGAGAAGAATGACTTAGTTGAGCGTGTTAAGTCATTAAGCAATTTGTTGGCCAGCTCTCCTACTAAATTCCCGACAACACCCAAGTTCGATCTGAAGGACACCCCTATGGCTCGAAAAGTTTCCGTCGCTTGGAGAACTCCGAAAACACCTGGACCACCACCGAAAGAGGTACGTTCGAAGGATTTAACTCATCGTTACGTCCTTTTTTTTAACTTGTATATGGTAGTATTCATGGCTCCAAGATAAAACTTCGCTTAGTGATGCGGGTCCCTTACTCGCCCAAATTCAAGTTTTGCAAGAGGAACTCCATGTTGCGAACAACGACATCGATGAAAAAGTCAATAAACTCGAAGAGGCCGGTATGGGTATTGTCGGTTTAACAGAGAAGTTGGAAGATGCGAAAACCCGAACTGCCACTTTGGAAGATGAAATTGGAAGGCTTGTCCGTCGGGATGAGAGACGCGTTCGAAAACTAGAGAGAGTCAAGTGCTTCGAATGTGGTGTGAAGGTTGATGTAAGTAGGATAATTGGTAACAATGATAGCGAAAGGAGGTATGTGTTGATTGTCACTTTGTGTTTTATACTCTATTTGAACGATTGAATGCTCTCTTAGCCTCGACCTCTCAGCATCCACTCACTCCAGTCCTGTGACCCCGCCATCTAAAAAGCTAGCTTCTTTACGTTTAGCCTTGCAAGCCAAAACGACGGAACTCGATGCTTTACGTGTTGAATGGGAGACAGCACGAGCGAATCTAGTAGGAAAAAATGCTGTGCTTCAAGATAGGGCTAACGTCTTGAATCGCGAACTTGACGCCGCGAAAGCCGAAGCAAAGAAAGCTCTGGATAGTGGTCGTCGCAAAGCTGATGAACAGACGGCAGAGCGTATCAATGTTCAAGCTGTCAGTTCTTCTAATCGCCATTTTGAGAACGCAACTAGGAAATTGACGTTTTAGTTTAGGAGCTTGCTAAAGCGAAGGCTTTGGTTTCCGATTTAGAAGAGACGTTAAGAAATGAAAGAGCTAGATTAAGATCGTTGACTGCTGAACAGCAACAAGTCGTGCGAGAAAGGGAGAATGTAGTTGTCCAGCTTCAAAGAGCCCAACTTGTAAGTTGATTCATTATTGAGCCGGGGAAAATAGTAACCCATACCCCTGTTCGAAGGATATGGACGACGTCCGTTCGCATTTGGAAAAATTGAAGAACGAAAATAGAGGACTCGAGTCGGAATTAAGAGGTATGTTTTTTCCAGAATAGGGGAACGAAGCAGAGTTCTGATATCTCTTCAAAGCTATGACTACTGTGGACAACAAGGCTCGTCATCTGCAGGCTAAAGTTGTCGAGAATTACAAAACCATCGACTCGTTGAGGGGCGAACGAGAGGCAATTATGGTTGATCACACCGCGCTGCAACAACGCCATCAAGAAATCTCGTCTCAGCTTGATAGTTTACGGCAACAGCTTTCTGCATCACAAACAACTCATGAAGAGCATACCCACCAACTCGATCTCAAGGTTCACGAAATCGAAGATTTGCGTCGCGAACTCACGGAAAAGGCTCGAGCGGTTGAAAAAGTTACTACGGAGAAAGACCAAGCAAATGCTGATCGGAGTGATATCCTTCGCACTGTTGCGAGATTGCAAAGTGATCTGAAACGGGTTCGACGCGATGCGGAAGTGCTCGGTAAAGACTTGAAGGAGCTTCGTAATGAGCGAGATAAAGCGGAAGCTAAGCACCGAGACGAGCTTAATCAAGCTGAAAAAGTGCAGAAGCAGCTTTCTGCTCAGATGCGAGTTGCCAATGAGCAATTAGAAATGCATCGCGTCAAAGCGAAGAAAGCTTCGGCGGAATTACAGAATCACGTGTGTAAAACGTAGGTTGCACTAATCGCGTTGTTTATGGGTTTTACTTCAGTCATTGACACTTCCATAGAGAAAATCAAGATATCGACTTGCTTCGTATACAGCATAAGAATGAGTGTCGCGGTCTCATAGTCCAGATACATTATCTCAAAGCAAAATTTACGCGTGAATCGGTATTTAGAGCCGACCTAACCTATCAGAAATATTATTTATTAGAGGTGCTCTCCAAGTTTGAGAAAGGGTATGTACTTCGAGGTCAGTTCTTGCACATGTGCAGTCTTTTGATTGGTTTTTTTTTCTTCAGAGAGAAACAGATTCTCGCTGCTATAGCACGACTGGACTTCCCGATGTACAATCAGCCTACTGAGCGAAATCGTAAACGGCCATCATTACGGACTGCGGCGGTAGCAGTGCGTTTCATTTGTCGAGCAAAGTAAGAATTAAAAGGCGATTGGTTAAACAAGAACTGACATCTACCCCCCTTTTTTCTTCAGACGCGCAAGTGCTTTGTGGAAGAGCCAAAGTTCGACCAGACCTGCGATTAATGCGGCGTTAATGGAAGTTCGGAAGAAGCGAAAGGCGATAACTTCCGGTCATCAGAAAGCTTGATTCAGTCGTAACTTTTTTCAAACATAAATGGGCCCAAATATGTTGTACTTCAAAATAATGTTTTGCGTTTTGTTTTTTGTAACATTTGTAATAGTTTCTTGTAATCGTACGCTGATTGTCTCATAGAGATAAATATACTCGTCTATTGCTATTTTTGGTTTTTGTTAGGTCTATGCAGAAATCGTACGGCGGTCTTTGAGAAGACGTAGCTCAGACCGCTCCATACCGTAGTTCCGGCGACTGTCCATCTTTGCATGATACATTATCAGTAAAGGAATTGATAAACGAAGATTTTGAAAAACTGACTGTAGCCATGTTAAGAGGGTAGAGACATTAAAAGAAAGTAGTGGGCTGATTGTTGTAAAACCCATTAAAGCCAGTTGAAGGGCCGTGTTGACCTGATAACTGTCAAGAATCTGGGCACTGGATCAAATATTTTCGCATTGTACTTTACTAATTCCAGTGGGCTTGATTTCTGCGGAAGGAATGGAAAAATCCCAGTATCGTTTAAATGTCCTCTGGGATTATAACGAAGTGAAAGACAAGAGAAAAGCGTTAAAATTACGACATACAGGTGGTGGCAATGAGATGTAGCGATAATAGAAAGCGGTGATGACGAGTAGTACATCCCTGCCGATAATGATAACAGCCAGTGGTACTGTGATGTGTTGATACAAAAAAAAATAGAAATGCTAGCAATGGACTGACTCACTCGGGAGTAAAGACTTGTATGTAAGGCTTAGAGTCAAGACTGTGACTAACATCTTGTCTGCTGCTGGATCCAATATGGTCCCCAAGACAGAGCGCATGTTGTATTTTCGTGCAACATAACCGTCGACCTTGGTAGACAATTCAGGACACTCCGAATGAGAAAGTAAGGAATTCAATGTACCCAATCTGTTACGCCGGCATAGGCGAGAATCGAAGTGGCTATAGCAAAATCGCCTTTACATATTGACCACGCTAGGAAAGGACAGGCAGCAATTCGGGAGATTGTGAGTAGATTGGGCAATGTGTAGATGTTTTCGCGAAGAGTGCCATGACTCGATTTCGGTAAGAGCCCGTTACTATGTCGATTCCTTGTGCTAATAATCCCCCTGTTGAATATGGATATAGGAAATGAATACTTTGGACATCGTAAGGACAGAGTCAGGTTAGGCCGCGTTCGGAAGCTTTGTGGCCACGGACGAAGGAGACTCATTGACTGTGAAAGGCTTGGCGGAGTCAAATTCAATTCGACCCGTCGCGGACGCGTCCATGCCGGTCAATAAATTACATACCCTGTGCGTGTTTGTCGCGGTCATTGCGCTCTCGTCTGTTCTACCACTACCAGTATACCATGTCTTGCAGCATCTGTCTTGATAACTTCGATACCCCAGTTGCCACGCCCTGTGGTCATATTTTCTGTCTCGACTGCCTTATTTCAAGCTCACAAACAAGTGCCGACGCGACGCAAGCACCTTGTCCAACCTGTCGAAAACAATTCAGTCTCGGTTCGTGACCTGACATGTTTGTTTAAACTAAACTCATAATTCTGATGCTGTTTTGCTCAGTTACCCCCAATCCACTCTTTATACCAGAGAGATATCGTCAATTTATAGATTCCAACATTCGCCGTGTTTATATCGATGAACAAAAGACGCGTCGTCTTCAAGACCAAGTAACCCGTTTAGAAGCCCGTGTGCAATCATTAGACAAGCAGAAAGATTCGTTGATGAAGCGCTGCGAGTCTAGCATGCAAGCCATTCATGGCTATGCTACAAGAGAGAGAGAAGCTAGGTTGCATTGCGAGGAACTTCAAAAAGAACTTGTTCAAACGAAACGGGCACTCTCTCTTCAGACGACATTAGTGAACTCTCAGAACCAATGGTAAGTGTTATGTCTGTTCTACTTTGGTCATAATCCTGGCTTACACTGTTCCTCTGGTACCGTACAAGCTCTGCGAAACAAGCTCAGCTTATGGCTGTTCGTAGACCTTCTTCTAGTACTCTTAGGGAAAGTCATCCTGTCAAAGCTAATACAACTGTGAAAAAGAATAACGAGGATTATGGAGATTCTGGATCCAGTCTCTCGCTGAAAAGGCGACGAGTGACAAGAAGCCGACATTCTATGCCAGTCCCCCTATCCAAGTAGTCTCGCATTTTTTTGTATAATTAGCAGACTGTATATATATATAATAACTCAAATTTGAACGTGATAATAATCCATGGCCATGGCCATAAATAAGTTGAAGCGAGAAGTGGATACAGAGATGTGACGCGACGGCATTGTCCGGCACTGACTGCCTTGCCCGCCGCACAGTGCCTTGCCAGTCTCCGGTTTGAAACGTCCACCACTTTGTCCGCTGGCATGGACTCTGGTTTTGACGACTTGCTCAGCTCTTCCCGCACCAACCCAGTTCTCGATAACCCTTTTGAGGATCCTTTCGCTCGTCCCAGCTTCCCGGATCCTTGGCTGACATATTCTCATGAGCCGGAGGCCTCCAACACAGTCAACAGCTTTGGCAACAACGAACCCCCTCAAAGTCCAGCTGTTTCCGAACAAGAACCTGTCCAACATCTTCCTGAATCACAAGTATCCCCAGCTTCGACGACCAGAATCCCCGACAACAATGATGATCCTTTGGACATCAAAACTGCAAACCAAGAAGAACCGGAAGAGTTGCTGAATCTACCAACTCAGCACAATACACCTTCCTCTGAACATCCCTCTCCAACCATCTCGCCTATCATTCCGACGCCAAAGTCAATTTCTGAGACTTCGTCAGTGTTAAGCGACTCCGAGGTACCTCCCCAGAGCTCAGAGTCCCCTCTTACAAAATCCTACGACACATTGACAGGGACTACTCCTATTCCGGAGCAAGTTCCTCCGCCGCCTAAGCCTGAATTACTGTCGCAAACATCCACTCTCGCGCAATCATCTGAATCTTCCATTTCAACCGTTATATCTCCTTTAGACAATTCATATATCAATGGCTACTCAAGCCACTCGTCCTTCGCTGCAATCGCGAATGACAATGCTGGATGGTCCAGCACACCAAATTTGAGGTACTCAACAGAAGATAGATGGAATAATTCAGCAGGATGGGGTAACCATACTATAAATGGTACTATGGATATGTTTGGGAATGGTACATCGTCAAGACCTAACAATGATGATGATGATGACGATGACGATGACGATGACGATGACGTACCGATAGCAGTAAGGTCATTTCGTTTGTTGAATTATTCGTCGTTTCATATCTTACCCTCTAGCATAAGAAGCAAGCGTTAGCGGCTGCAGCTGCAGCCGCAGCTGGTTCGGCGTCGACGACTGAAGCCCAAGAAAACAAAGATGTTTCGGGAGAGCCTCCGTTGTTTATTATTACGGTTGGTGATCCACAAAAGGTCGGCGATCCAGTCAGACCTTATATAACATATACAGTTCATACCAAGGTATGTCCTACAACATCTAAAATTACCAGAACAAAACTTGAATAACCAATATTCTATCTTTAAGACAACATCGCCACTGTACCGCAGCGCCTCTTTCTCAGTATTGCGACGCTACTCTGATTTTCTTTGGTTGTACGAAACGCTTACTCTGAACTACCCGGGTGCTATTGTGCCTCCAGTTCCAGAGAAACAGCAATACGGCCGTTTCGAAGACACTTTTGTCGAGAATCGGCGTTCTGCGTTGAATAAATGTATTCAGAAGATAGCTAACCATCCACTCCTGAGAGACGACCCGGATCTAAAGCTGTTCCTAGAAAGCGATTCTTTTGTTTTAGATGTGAGTCTTTAAACGATCTCGATGGCCAACTTTTAACGCTGATTATTTTACACACTTTAGATTAAACACCGCAAGGCTGAGATTGCCCACGAAAGGGGAGGCTTGATGGCATCTATTGGTACAACGCTGGTTGGTCCAAAGTTCTATGAAACCGACGAGGCAAGTGGACGCGATAAACTCTCTGACGATGCTATTATATATGTCCTAACCTTTCTTACAGTGGTTTGACACTAAGAAAGCCTACCTAGACACTCTTGAAACCCAATTACGAAGTCTAGCGAAAACAATCGATTCCGTAACAAAGCAGCGCAATGGTAAACGTTTTATGTCCTTTTCTCACTAACGTTTTTCTTTTCTGGTGGTGCTAATTTACATTTAGAGGTCGCGTTGTCTCTCAATGAATTCGCGGACAACATCAGTGCATTAACTGCATGCGATGTAGGAAAGCAGTTATCGGGCACTCTTAGTCTTCTAGCAGAGGTTCAGAAAAAAGCGAAAGATATTCAAGATATTCAGGCTCGAGAGGATGTTTCAGTACTCATGAGTACAGGTACTATAAGCCCCTACTGAACCATTGATCCTCTTTTTAATAGTTTTTTTTTTCCAGTCGATGAGTATGCACGATTAGTGAATTCTGTTAGAGTAAGTGTACTATCATGGATTTTTCAGACGTTTACGATATACATGTGATGTTCTCCCATAGGTGGCTTTTTCATCTCGAGCTCGACAATACATTCACTGGCAAATGATGGACAACGAAATGAAAAAGGTTCAGCAGGCTCACGAAAAGGCCCGCAAACAAGGCAGAATACCCCAGGATCGAGTGGCAAGTTCACTTTCAGAGGTTGCGGAGGTATGTTGTTTGCTCAAACGTTTTGTATATATGTGTGTGTATGAAATTTACGCTGTGAGTGACTCTGATTGACAGGCTGAACGACGAGCAATGGAAGCGAAGCATGATTTTGATAAAGCTTCCAAGACTATTAAGAGTGAGATGGTCAGATTTGAACAAGAACGTGTGGAAGATTTTAAAGATTCACTGGTTGCCTTTTTGGAAGGAATGATGCAAAGGCAAACGGAGGTCAGTATCACACTCAAATTTTATAGTCATCATTATTAAACATTTCGGTTCTCGACATAGATAATACGGGCTTGGGAAACCTATCAGTCTATACTATTAAGCCAAGTGACCAACGCTAGCGCGAAACAACAAGGAACAACATCACTATCATCTACTGCAGCTGATATGTAAAATCGAGTAGCAAGTAGTAATGTTAAATGTATTCTATTCACGGATAATATACAAAAATTCCTAATTGTTTGAAAGGAAACAAATGTATGCACGGTATTGCGTGTGTGTGTGGTGTGTATGTCAAACAAAATGCAGTGTTAGAATGCAAACGAACAAGAAGGAAAGGGGGTCATGTGTATAAAATAGAAGCTACTCGGAAAAAATGCGCGCGCGAAGGTCTTACCAAACAAAAAATAAGTCTACTCCCAATAACTCGCGATGTTGTTCTGTCCACCCGCGACTTCATAAAAATCAGATGGCCGTTCTCGATGAATGTTCCGTCGTCGATTATTAACAGGTAACCGTTGGTAGGCCGACTCCGTTCCCGCGGGCTGCTGATTTGAAAAGGGGTTAGTCCATGATGTCCGATATTCTCGCTTAAAACCCGTATTAGGAGCCATGTTAAGTTGGGGATTATAACCATAATTGTCGTCTTGGAACGCGCCGCCTGGGATACCCACCATGGGCGGCCCTTGGACATTGTTAATTCCCATTAAACCTGTGGCACTTGCTGTTGACATGGTCGCTGCCATGGCCATCACGATCTGTGCTTGATGTACCTGTCCCTGCAAGTGTTGCAATTGCATCTGTGTTGTCTGACGAACGTTCATCGGTAAATTGGGATTCTGTAGCATAACGCTGAGTTGAGCTATTTGAGCTTGCAGCTGTGGTATATCTGGAAATTGGGGAAGTTCGATTTCATTGCCTGGCTGTTGTTCTGTGTAGTCTTGCTCTACGTTATCAACTTCTACATTTGGAGGCGTTGACGATTTCTTAATAAAAGAAAGAAAAAAATCACAGTTTTTATATGCTGAAACTTCTTTTGAGACAGAATACTTACCCGCTCCTCCTCAGCTTTTGCAGCTGCTTCTTCGGCCGCTTTCTCTTCTATCTTTTGATATTCTTTTATCTCTTTGTCAATATAATCATTGACCCTTGTTCTGGTCGGCTTATCCATGAGAAGTTTATCCAGAGAAGGTATTCTCGAGCTACAACCCGGACATACGAAATCATGCTCGAGAAGATAACTGTGAATACATTCTTCACAATATACCCTGTTACAACATGGTGTTTTAACAGCTTCACGATACAACTTTTGACACAATGAGCAAACTATAGAAGGATCCGATGGGGGCGGCCTTTCCCGAACGTCCTCAGCCGTCAATTGCTTAGGCCGGTTTCGTTGTTTTTGCCATGATGCGCTAACAATTAATTCATATATACATACACCTGTCAGAGATGAACAAACTTACGTATCCGGCTGTGCTATCACGTACCCCCCTTCGGGCGTTACCATCACCCCCTGTGCAAGCGCGCCTTCCGTTGGTTGTTCAACTGTTTTTAGGAAGCTTCGAGGAATTCCTGTTGTGCGTTTTATTCGGGGCTTATGATCCCATTCCCGATCATTGTTTGTCGGACAATCCTGGATCCAATGGCCTAACAGTACTTGAGCTGACGTAAAAGAAGAGATAATTAAGACGAACCTTTCTGACCACAACGATAACAGACATAGCTTGCAGGTAATGGTTTGTCAGATTGTTTATGTTGATAAGGATGATAAGCGTTTGCATGGTGCGGTTTACTGCGTAATGAACCTGGGAAACGGGGTGCGTCAATTTTCCGAAAGCTAAGTATGACACGAATATGGTAAAAAAAAAAACAGTCAGATATGTATCAACGGCTCAAAATGGTGACACTAACGTCGACATTTTTTCACCAGTCTCTTTCCAATGCTCCTCGGTGGCTTGAAACATAGCTTTCAAGGCTTCTGCCTCGTCTTCGTGCATGGCAGGTGCTTGGGGTATTTTCTCCTGTTTGTCTGGTTTGAGACACCGATATGGACTGAAGTGGGGAAGAAAAGACGCACTATTGAACGAGACTTGGTACTTTCTGATTTTCCGGGATCTGGTCGGTCAAAGCGTTTTGACATTGGACCTGTTGGTCTACTCCACGTGGTTCCATTATGCTTTCCTGTCTGTGGCATTTCACCAGCACGGGCAGTAGGCATTGTCCCTGCGATATACAAAGCAGCCTTACCCTTTCCTGGTCGAGATGCTGGTAATCGTTTAGCTATCACAGAAGAGGATCGAGGAATAAGCTGTGAATCATCGGTGTACTCTAGAAAAGAGGATTACGTGTCAAACGACAGTTAAGAAGAATAATAGGACAAACCTTGTTCGGTATGTGGATCATAAATATGAAGGTCAAAATCGTTGGCTTTTAAATTATTTGCTAGAATTATCTCTTTTTTCAGATCGAAAACGGAGATGCCAGTGCCATCAAACGACACTCGAGACTCGTCTCTCTGTGATTTGAATTTGTAAAAGACAGATGAGGCCATTTTTTTGTCACGATATTCAGTCGTAAAGACTCAATAAAACAGTTTCTGTCTATAACACAAATCACGATTACTCGCAACTGGAATTGGATTTACAGGAATGATGAGGTTGACGACAAGACTAGTCAGCTCGAGCGTAATAGCGAATTGCTTATAAACTCCGCTAGAAAATAAACGCCCATTCAGTGTGACTGCGGCTGAGTCTGTAACAATCAAGTAACAATGGGATTTCGGACGCGACTTTCTTTTATCTTATCTCCTGTGTGCGGTTTGATCAGTTCATATTGTCATCATGGCCGCTGAAAATCAGAAACAAGATTTTTTCCCAAAAATTGGTGCTGTCGCACAGACTACCGATCTTCTTCCCGAGGAACCAGAGGACCAACAGACTGTTGACAACGATGATGCTGATCGACCTTTGCAGGAGATTGAAAGTCTCTGTATGAATTGTGAACAGCAGGTGAGACACTCATGCCCTGAACGTATCATGTCTTAACTGATAGCAATGTAAAGGGTACAACAAGGATGCTTCTCACTTCAATACCATTCTTCCGTGAAGTAATTATTATGTCATTTCGTTGCGAACATTGTGGAAACGAAAATAACGAAATCCAACCCGCCGGCGTTACTCGAGGTATAATATAATGCATGATAATTGACGCATCTCAGCTAAACCTATAACCAGATCAAGGAACTATCTACACCGCCAGAATACTTGATCGCGAAGATTTAAATCGTCAAATTGTTAAATCTGAAACCGCAGAAATTATCATCCCCGAGTACGAATTTACGATCCCTGCCCACAGGGGTCAATTAACAACTGTCGAAGGCCTTTTTCGTGATGTCGTAAAAGATTTGTCTGCTGGCCAAATACTACGACGCGTTCAAAATACAACAGCTTATGAGAAAATACAGCGCCTTCTGGAGAAACTTGAGGAGATTATCGACGATTGTGATGACGAGTACGAAAGCGAAGGCAAAAAAGACATCAAAGAGAAAAAGCCATTCACACCCTTTACGATCAAACTAGATGATCCAGCCGGCAACTCATTTGTCGAATTTCATGGGTCCATGTCAGACCCTAAATGGAACTCACGCCAATATAAACGTTCTCGAGAGCAAGATATCGCCCTCGGTCTTGTGGCTCCTGCTGATGGCAACGAGACCAACCGAGTTTCAGCGCCGTCAGATGCACTTTCGAAAGATCCGCTCGCTTTAGCAGACGAAATGGAGGCGGCGGAAGTGTTGATCTTTCCCGGAGCATGTCCCTCCTGTCGCCTCCCATTAGATACCCGCATGAAAAAGGTCACAATTCCGTACTTCAAGGTGATTCTGGTCTCTGAACGTCCTGATTTGAAACAGATTTTTACTTACTGCCTTGTAGGACATTTTGTTGATGTCTACCAACTGCGAACAGTGTGGGTATAGAGATAACGAAGTGAAGTCCGGTGGTAATATATCCGAGAAAGGCAAGAAAATCACGCTGAAAATAGAAGACACGGATGATCTCAGTAGAGATATCTTGAAGGCATGTGACAAGCTCTTTGCTAACAGCTAAAAGGTTTACTCAAAAGCTTACCCATACAACAGAGTGATACTTGTGGTCTTTCAATACCTGAAATTGACTTGGTACTTCAACCGGGAACGCTGGGCGGACGTTTCACAACTGTAGAAGGTATATTGGAACAAGTTTATGAAGAGCTGAGCGAAAAGGTCTTTTCCGATTCGGCAACTGGTGACAATGCATTTGTCAAATTCTTAGCCAACCTCAAATCGGTAAGGTAGTTTTATCGCTGGACATTCTGCTGTTCACTTTATCTTTGCCTCTTTCCAGATAAAATCTGCAGAAAAACCGTTTACGTTGATACTTGACGACCCACTCGCCAATTCATATCTGCAAAGTTTGTACGCCCCTGATCCAGATCCCAGTATGACAATCGAACTGTACGATCGGACACACGAACAGAACGACGACCTGGGATTAAACGATATGAAACTTGAAGGTTATGAAGAAGAACATGCCGAGGAGATGAGAAAGCTGCGGGAAGCAAAGGAGAAGGAAGAACAGACATAGATATATATATAATATATGCTATCGACTAATACAATCAGAATGTACCGATCCATCCATTATACACGTGCATTTCTAGACAAAATAAAATAATTATAAATTACGAGAACGCCATAATGCCGCTTCTTCAATATTATCCTGGGATGTTGGCGATGACATGGCTGCATAAGTTAGGAGGTTCGAATCAAAGACAAAAAGCTCCTTGGACGTTTCTTTGTCCAACTCTTGTCTCCAAGATTCCAACGCATCCATAAGCCATTGCAAACATTCCCGTTTGTCAGGATCATCCCCTGTATCAACAAATATGACACATTTTTTTGCTTGCTCAAACTGTTTGTCATTAGGTTCAAAGACAACACCGTCTACTTCAACACGACAGCCGCAAATGATCAGAAGAGAGTATATAACTCCAATACGCTTGTCGGGCGAGATAATATCGGATGCTGGTGGCCTTGTTGTTGGTCGTTTCCCTTGTCGATCTTTGGGAATCCAGACATAAGCGTCTTGAATAAATTTAATGATAGGAGATGCTTTCCAATGATAACGACTCGTATGTTTGTAGGCGTCTGAGCCATCAGCGCCCATCTCCGTAGAAGCATCGAGTTCGAAGGATAAATTACTGCCGTCCGAGAGTTCTGGGCTTCTGTCGGGGTACTTCTTGGTGCTTGCCTCGCTGTGCGGTTTAACTGCTAGCATCTGGGAAATGTCTACCACAACAACTTGATTGTTACGGGGCGTTCGCGATCCCGGAGACATGGGAATCATCTTCTTCATCGTAGCCACCAGACTACTACTGTTGAATCCCTTCACATGGGTTTGTGGCGTTGACAGTGCAGCGGCAGCAAGAGAACCCTCCAGGTTAAATTGATCCTTTTGATCTTGATATCTTTTGCGTTTTGATGAATAATTCTCCATTTCAAGTTTTCTCTTGAGTTCATTGTGTTGCTTTCGGAGGGCTCCTCCAGTGCTGGGGCTGTAATGTAGATTTTCCAAATTGAGCAATCTCTTATACCACTGCCCAAAGCGGGTCTCAATAACAGAGCGATCTCGAGGAGCCACTCGTGTGTGAGTTCCCCATATGCTTTCGACACTTCGATTAGCCCAATCGTCGCGTGATTCATGTCCAATAGCTGATCTTGCCAGACGCTGAAATTCTTCTAAATTAACACCTGGAAAAAATGAATAGATAATCATCATATGAGTTTTCGTAACAATCAGCGCACCCGCTGTCCAAGGTCTTTCGGCAGGGCGCCAAACTTTAGTTAAACGAGGGAAACGAAGAGAATAATGCTGTTCGGTCAAATCAGTCTATTTGCAATCTTATCAGACATTGCATACCAGCGTGCCAGAGTCCTTAGTAAAACCAGCTCCGTAGAATTCACCAAGCAAAGGTTGGAGGAACATGACAGTAGGTTTAGCACAAAGTGCACTGGGAAGCGAAAAATCATATGAAAGACCTTCCATCTGTAGAGATGTAAATGAGGAATAAGGAATTTAATAAAAACACAGACCCGATTAATGGAGTAGGTGTAATATCCAGAGTGTTTGATGTAAAAATTCAACGATTCCAGCGCTTCTCTGCTCAATCCATATTCAACTACAAATAATACTTGAAAATCGGTACGGTCTACCTGCTATCTGGTAAATACAGACAACAACTAGAATTTTGAGTCATACTTTTGTGGGACTTGCTTTTGGTGCAGCGACGAAGAATGTAGTGAAAGTCTGCGGTGCCACTAGTGCCAATTCTTAGCGCAAAGATCATCTTGAAATGCTTATCCGTACCTCGAAGTTCTCGAGCTCTAGTTTTATTCCAACTCGCACCTGTAAGGACAAGGTCTACAGTATCTCCATAGCCAGGGATATAGTCTCTTTTCAGCTAAAAACACCAAATTAGTTCAGGTCATTATATCATTGACATGGTATTTACCTTCACCCACGGCTGCGCGCTATCATTATAAGTGGAGGTAGCACCTTTGAGCACGATTCCTGCTCAACATATCAAGTGGATTAACGACTGAGAGTACTTGTGAAGATACCTTCTTGATAGTCTGCTATATGTTCAGCAAAAATACGAGCTACACTTTCAATAGCGTTATAGCTAAGATCGACCCTGTCACGTTGACTGAGCGATGCAAATCCTAAAATGGGGCTAACGAGGCTTTCGAGTTGTGCTCGACGGTTCTGATAGCCCTCTTCGAGCAAACTACGACCATCTATAAACAGGACATCAAAAAAGACCACTTTCAAGTGCCGATTGGAACAGTCAGAGGCATTAGATATTAAGGAATCCTCGACGTTCCTATAGGACTATGAACTTCAAACTCATTCATCAAGGAGACACTTACTCTAAACATGAGTTAGCGCCGCTAGTTTGAGTGCTCTGACTTTCGCAAGGTGTCTCGGCCCCTTTTTTGGTGTGTTGCTTAGCACTCCTGATACCTAAAGCGGTGCTCGCAATAAGGCTGCGAATTCTCCAAAATTCTGAGTGAACAAAGTCAAAACAGGCTATGGGAAATCAACGCGGAAAATACCATCTATAGCACCCTCCCTTTCAGAGTAAGCTACCATTTCGGCATCAAGGATGACAGTATGTTCAAACTTGGGGGAACTAGACTTGATGCGTGAGAGCAGCAGAGGATCCGAGCAATCACTAAGAGGCAAACTCAAGGCAGCGCGAATGATTCTGAAGTTTTGATCTCAGCCTAATATTTTTGGTGTGTCCACGACCGACGTACGAGTGGGTACCCATCCGATCTAACGTAGAATCCCGTTTACTTTTGCTGAATATAGTGATTTGCTGATCGTAGGACTTGGATAAATCTATATGGATTTGCATCCTATATACGGTCACGAATACTGGAGGAATAGATGTGTCTTAATAATTACCTTTCGCCATCATACTTCATCTCAGCCCATATTTCTTGCCGTTCTTTAAAATATTGCAAGGCATGTGACAGACTTCGACCCTTTTGGCTTTTAGGGATCTCTCTTGTGTATTAATATGACAAACAGTTGTAGAATAAATTTATTCCTTACTTCAATTGGAATACCTAGCACCGGGGAACAAACCTTGGTAACGAATTGGGAGCCATTGTCTTCGAGTGCATCACATGTAGCATCCAGTGTGGCGCGCAGGCGGTAAATTTTTGGCATGGATGGGTGCCATGCACGCATGACTTCCCATTTTGTCAAGAAATCCATCTCGTTGCTCTTGTGGTGCAACAAAGCCCTGGTAGTATTGATCTCGCACACAGGATATAAAACGGGTCGTAAATCTTTCAATATAATTTGAGTCATAAATTTGGCTTCGGAGGGGCTCATGTTCGCAAAGATATCCTTGAGAACTGATATTCGCGGGCGGGACTGATCGCGTGTCTCTCTGATGTCTGAATGGGAATACCCAGACATAGATGCAAGGACATCTAATAGTCGATCAATTTCGTGAAATGTAAGAGAGCGAGAGTTTCCCTGAAAAGAGTTGAAGTACATAAAAAATCGGGACGCGGACGATTTACCGAGTGTCTTAGAAGTAGAGCCTTTTCGACTTCAATTCCTAAGCAACCGACATTTGTTCTCGCTTCCGCATCAGACCAACCCATGAGGCGTTTTCCAGCACCTTTTTCGTCGATTGGGAGTGAAAATATTTGTACGAGAGACTTTGCTAAGGTAGTTTCTTGAATGTTATACCGGCGACGTACGTCTTCTTCTGGAAACAGCAAGCGAAAGAATATTTTACAAGTACTGGTTGGAATGGAGGAATGTTGTTTCAGTGTGAGTATCCATTTTTTGACCAAATCCAGACTTGAAGATGAAGATGATTTAAACCGATCCGCTTTAACATGAGATATGCTGTTCAATAATTTCACAAAACTGAAGATCCAGTCAGATTAACAAAAGACGGGTGTTATGCAAGGCGTACTCAGTGAACAGGATATCAGTTTCACAGACTGACATGCCCGATGTAGGTAGACAGCTTGAGTGGCGCGAACAAATCTGAGACGCGTACACAGGCGCACACAGGCGTACACTCGCCGCAACGCGTCAGTGCTCCCACGCACACCCATAATATGTTTTTTCTCATATACACATAACTGTGAACGTTGACAACACAAAAAGCAACTGGATAGGAGTCTAACTATCACCTTTCTTTGGACTTTTCTATTACACTATCCAAGGCCGCCCCAGAAACCCGGAGGTCGTCCATCATACCACCAATTGCCCGTCGGGAATGAGCAAAGTTCCGGCCCATAAACTAAAGAAAGATGTCGTCGTACCTCTGAAGACATGCAACACTTCGTATCCCAACCTGCTTCTCCATGAGAAATTATCTATCTTGTTCCAGTTCTGAACGAGCTTGAGCCAATTTCTCGACTGCTTCGCAACAGGATTCTCAGTGTAGAATGTTATGAGTTACACTTTGGTGAGAAGAAACAATTCAGTTTGAGGCACAGCAAGAACGTGATAAATGCTCACTTAAAGCTGTGTGGAGTCACTTCACAAGCGAAAAGGCGTAGAATTCAGGAGATGGGATGCTGCGCGAAGGCCGTAGAGTGTCTGATGATGATCTTGACCGTTTGACCTCCCGTGACCCTCCAGGAGATGTATAACCATTAGACGGGGGTGTTTGACCGCCGTTTCTAGACCACCAAACGAGATAGTTTCTGTAAGGGAAAGTGCACTAGATCTGCCAGAAACTGGGGACAAACATGCACCGTACAGGATTCCTCGACTCAAGCATATCTTTCCTTTCTATTTGTTGAAAAGCCGCGAACAGTTCCATCCCAATTGACACTCGTTCGGTGTCAGTGTGTGGTCTGTGGTATAGAGAACAGTGGCATTACGCAATGGGGTTGGAATCTTCACTAGAGTCTGCTGTGTTCCGTGTGACTGTAACAATCATAGCAGGCTTTTACCCAGGACCAGGAGGAACCAGGGTTGAAAAACCTCGACGAAGGAAAGTAGCCGACCAGAAAAGGTGACCCAAAACACGGCTGGCCATGTTCCTCTGAACGCCTTGAAATATATTTTCACTTGAAAAGGGAGACAAGGGTCGAAGGCTTTGTTATCGAAGTTGAGACGATCCGAGAACAAGGTTAGATTAGAAGATAAGATTATAAGATCAATCTTATAATAAAGATTGATTTGAGCGATTGAGATAAAAGCAAGTTAAATTTAGAAAAGACGAAGGCGATTCAGACATAATTACTCCCGCGCCTTATGTAGGCGGCGAGTGTACATTCTAGGCTGATTGGTTTAGCATGCGGTACACAATACACCATACAACTCGCGTTGCAGATAAACGGAAAGTCAAACGAAAGCTTATCGCAATTTGTTCTTATACGCTGAGGAAACCTTATTTTAGTCTTTACCTTTTAATGTCCATTGAACAAGATGGGGTGTCATGGGTACAGCCCTGGTTCTCATACTATCAATTGTGGACCGTGGTAAATGACGTTGATCATATCATGAGGGAAAGATTGCTTACACGCGCACTCGACACTGCTGTCCTGATGGTGATTCTTTCAATCCTGGCCAAGTTGTTCTGACGTCTGCCCATGGCTTAATGAACATGTTTGATATCACGACGAATTGCTTGAATATCGACACGGGTTTGTTCCATCAATCTCTGTAAAGAGTTTAGTGTTTAGTGTTGAGAACTTGCACATGACTCACGTTGAGATTCTGTAGAAGCTGTAGGATATTAAGTTCGGATTAGGGTCTCCCGCATTCCTAGGATTCACTTGTAGAGCATTAGGGTGTAGGGTTTACGGTTTTTGAACTGGCCCACTTGTTTGTATATATAGCTGTTACAAGTATTCACCAAGTGTAGATTTGCAGCTGTGTAGTGCTCATCCTTCACATCGTTTATAGGCTGATGAAATAGTGTCTGTGCCATGAATATTGAATTCTCGAGTTGATAAGATGGTTTGTAAGTGGAGACACGTTTACGTGTGCGTAACTGAATGAAATGGTCAATTAAAATAAGGGTCGCTCAGCGTTATTTTATGAGGTAGGAAAGGCGATGTGGACCAAAGCTCGTGGGACGATACATATGACCAAACTTCGTCCTATACCATTGGCTATCCAACGAACCGCGATAGACACACCTTCGTTTCGTCTCCAACCTGAAAGTCTGTCGGAACATGTAGAAGTCAATGCAATCTACAGCGCGATAGTGGTAATCATCGTCTGGATTTGAATGGTTATGGCTGCTAAGGTTGGACTGCTATTGAGGAGCAAGTCGTCCTTCCGCATGACTGCTTTCCTTACACCACGTAAGAAGCCTTTTACCTCAGAAGCCTTCTTGTCTTCTTCAATATAAATCTCTGGATTTCAGGTCCACAGGATCGTTCTGAAATGAGCCCAAAAACATCGCAGCAAGACGCGTAACAAGTTGCAAAGCTCCGTAGAAGTCTTATTTCCGTACTGAAACAGGCCAGTTGAACTATCAAGGTTCTTTAAACCGAAAATCGTGTAATAAGTGGCCAAGGTATCATGGGACCCAAGCGTATTCAACATGCCTGCCTGGCACGCGGCCTAGAAACTCCAATCGCCCTTTGTATGTATCTCTCAAGATTGTTTTTATGTAGCTTTGTTCACGGCACCCAGTACAAAACCCGGTTGTTTAAACAAGAAGCACAGTCATTACATCTCCCTGCTCTTCAGTTTCCCAGTAATATCGCAATTTAACTTCAGCAAAAGTCCGGACCGCGAAGAAAAAGAAGGACAAACAAGGCAGAACTATGACGTTAAAGAGGCTTTGAAGAGTCTAAGGAATTCTGAAAGATTCGAGTTCGTTTGTATCGTTTGCACTTACGGTGGGTGGTAGCTTCTTGTTCTGCACTTCTATTGTATTCATCGCGCACGAAGGAAGAACATCCGCTAATTATGTCCAGTTTCGGTATAGGGAACACCATCATCAACTACTACCCGAAAAGAGATGCCAACGATGAACATACTATTTATTGGGTTTGTGATTTGATAACATTTATTCTGACCAACTCTTCTACTATCATGATGTCAGAGAGCCATTCCTGAAGTCCGGCTTTGTTCATAGAGGTGTTGTTCACGCGATGTACAACAACCTTATAAGTGCGTTATATTCCGACAAAGGCGTATTCTACTCCATACTCGTCTAAGCCGTTATGAATGGCACCCATCGTCCCCACACTATTGAAGTTATTCAACCGCCGGCTCTCATCGAGAGTAATTTCAGAGTGAGGCAGTCCATTTGCTGAGTCCTGGGCGTGTGGCGGCTATGATGGTAGGAGGTGGCGGGTGTGATGACGACCCGGACGCGCGACAACAGTACCCGGTGGTAAGATCTCAAGAGCTTAGCCACAGTTTTTGGAAAACAGCTGCCGAAGCCGAACCCACTACATTCCGTCACGAAGCCAAATTTGTTTGCTCGAGCGCAGCTCATACTCAACTGACATTTATACAAGTATTCATCTACGTGTAGATGCTAAAATGCTAAAATGGACCATGTCACGTTATTTGTACTCTATAGATTGTAATTAATTATATCTCATGGGTATGGATCTCATAGTTATATACATTTTATCTAATAATGCATCTTAATCATAATTCTGATAATTGGACTCCAGCTTCCCTCGCAAGGGATGCGAAGATAGAATTGGGCGTTTCCATTAGTGCTCGTGGTGTATCAAATTCTGCCACCTAAATTATCCTCTTGTCAGTAAGTCATTCTTACTCGTTCGTGATAGATCATCCTACCATTCCCTCACTGAGAACAAGCACTCTATCGGATTCAATGATAGTATTAAGTCGGTGACTAGAAACGGATGTTCAGGCGAGGAGTTCAAACAAGAAGTAATAAGGATACTTACGCAATAGTAAGTATAGTGGTGTTTGCGAATTGCGGCCCTTGAAGGATTTCCTGCACTGCTTTATCGGTTTCCAAGTCAATTGCAGAGGTGGCTTCGTGGTAGCATTGACATGTCAACAAAGGAAGGTCTAGAATTAAAGAAGAGCAACAAACCTTCATCCAATACAAGAACCTTAGACTAAAGGACATCTCGGTGAGAAGATTTGTAGCAGACATTATAATCTTACCTTGCGCAATAACGCCCGAGCGAAACAAACAAGTTGTCTTTGTCCAGCGGACAGTGATGAGCCGCCTTCTTGAACCTTTGCGTCTAATTTGTCCGGTAGACTTTCGACATATTCTTTCAGGCGAGCTTGTTCCAATGACTTCCAAATTTCTTCATCGTCTGAAGTCCCAATGGGGTCTATGTTTTCACGTAAGGTTCCCTCAAACATTTGTGATTCTTGAGGAATGATGCTGATCACGGAGCGCACTGGAAGAAGAAATCAGCGGTCAATAAGCAAGGAGTCGAATGGCTGCGCACAGTCTTCAAGACCAATCGTGGTTATATCCACGCCGTCTATGGATATCGTTCCCGACGCCGGTTCAATAATACGAAATAGCGCCAGCAAAAGCTAGGCTCGTTGTCAGTGACAGGACTATGAACATACTACTTATTTCCTTACAGATGATTTCCCGGCACCTACGGAACGTCAGGAGGGCAGATTTAAATCACGAGACACCCAGACATACCAGTTCTCCCACAAATACCAATCTTTTCTTTAGGTTTCTAAGCAGATTCTCAGTTCAAGATCGCTGGCCAAGAAAGAAGAAAACACACTATATCTAATGTGATATCTTTCAAGACCATGTTCAATTCCGGTCGGTAGCGCATTGAATAGTTTCTATGACGATTACTCAGGTTTCGTTTCATGGATAGAACAACCAGACAAACCTGAACTCGACTTTCCCTTCTGAAGGCCATGGAGAGGCAGGCAGCATATCGGGAATGTGCTCCGGGGCTTCGGGCTGTATCTCAGTCTGATGCAGAACGCGTTCCACCGATACGATGTTTTGTTCCACTTCACTTGTTGAGCGTACGAACCAATTCTTAAAAAAAAACGCCATTAATTCTCATTAAACTATCAGCGAAATCGAAATGTCGCACGAGAGCACCCGTAGTATTCAATCCATACGAAATCATCAATCCTACCAAACTAGCGTCGACACCCTTTGTGACCAGAGCAGTGCAAGCTAACATTGAGGCAATGAAAATCAATGAATTTCCAACCAATTCTGCAAGGCGTCATGCATTTAAAAAGATCATGTCACAATACAGCAAGTGGCACGTACCTAATCGAATTGCTAACCATCGATTCACTGAGATCGAAGGGAGATAGCACATTTGGTTCCTGTCGATGCGGAATTGATTTTCACGAATGAACACGCTTTCCTGACCAAATGCCCTAATCGTCGATACACCGCCTAAAGTTTCAGAAAACGAACTCTTCGGGTATGTCAATACATGGACAGAGTAATAACAGACCAAGAACGTACGAATATGGGAGAACGCGATACGGCATCTAGTCGCTTTAATTCACGACTGGTGGCAAGGTAATAACTAGAAACAAGTAAGTTATCTGTGCTTTATGTCCCCTTGGAAAAACTTACACCATGATGTTATAATAGAAATAGCCAAGGAAGGGAACCGCAACCAAGAACAATGGGAAACTGGAGCTCACAACAACGAGGATACCTAAATCAAGTATTAGACATATCGTGAAGAGAAAGATACTTAAGTGCTCACCTCCGATCGAAGAAAGGGTTCGAAACATAGCAGCAATAATGTTAGCCAAGACTTGATCAATCTATTGAACGATCAGGTCGTATACATAAACGCAACACCTAAATTAGACATACGACATATATATCTCTGGAAAACAAATTCAGTGTGCTAAAGCGTAACGCAATTAGGTATGTGTGAACATATCATCTGAAAGTAAGCCTACCGTCCAGTCGGAGTTTGCTCAAAGAAACTGAGAGGTGCACGCATGACGGCTGATAGCATCTGGAAAAGTGTCAGACTACTTTTTTAGGATTAATGAGACGTGGCGTACGCTGTCATGTAAGTGTCGAGCACTCCGTAAAGCCAAGTAAACAAATATGGTCACAGATCCTAGTGTAGAAGAGACCATCGCAGCCAACGCAAACAAGCCATACAGTATAAGATAGAACTTCATATTGGAATTGTCTCCCGTCTCTTGGTTATGCTGGCCCCATTGTTGCAAAGTAACACTGGACAGAACTTGGAATACTTGTTGCGCAATGACACAAACAATGAAGAATACGAAACCAGGCAGGGAAGCCGCCTTCATATATGCTGCGTAAACCGTTGGTTTAACGCGACCTCGCTCGGCATGCTCTTGGACAACACCGTCTTTTTCCAGAGCCAGTCTCCTACTGACCTCAACCAAGGCTGCTTTGCCATAATCACGCCGAGGTAATTTATCAAGAGAGGTTTGACTGGTGATCAAACTATCCGATAAAGATTCATTTGGAGGCGTCCCAGTCAATGTTTCATCATCTCCCCGCGGGGTTGAGGTTCCAGAACGGGGACCTAGAATGCGGCTATTGCCAGAGCTTTTAAACCGACCGGTGAGTCAATGGAAAAGAAATAGGAGAGCATTTGACAACGAACATAAGTTTGTGTAACTGCTTGTTCTCATCGGCAATGATCTGATCGAAAGTACAATTCTCGAGGATAATACCTTGACGAAAGAAAAGAACACGATCGTGCTGGGGGAGAAAGGACACTGTATTGGTGACTAGTATGCGCGCCTTTGAAGCTAGAATTCCCGAAGATCCGATGACACGGTCTAGATAGCGCAATTAAGTCTCCGGGTGTTTATGAAACAGACTGAGATCTAAATACCGAAAACATGACGTGCGACATGAGAGTCGACAGCTGAAATGATACAAACGTTATTGGATGTTATCTTATTGTCATTATACCGCATACATACCGGCTAGAACATCATCCAGCAAATACCTGGCGAGTAATTAATGGTAAAAGATATTTTCGACCGAGACAACATGAAAGATCTCACAAATCTGCACGTGCGTATACAGCCCTGGCTAATGAAATACGGGCCCGTTGACCACCAGAAAGCTGGCAGCCGTCAGCATATTAATTATGAAGACAAAATAGCTTTCTTTACCGTAATTCCTAAATAACGTGGGTTATGAGCAATTCTAATAAAGAACAATAAAGACGCCAATACCTTTTTCGCCAACTTGAGTCATATCGCCATTAGCTAGAAGCAAGAAATCCTGTTTCAAAGCACAAGCTATGAATTTTTGTTTAGTTTAAGCTCCATACCGAAAACAAAATCGTATACTAACCCTCGATGACCTCTTGATAGAATTCGGGATCATAAGCATGCGAGAAGAGAATGTTGTCTCTAACAGTGGCACTCATAATCCTAACGGCGTCTTCAATGTCATTACATGTCAGATTCTTGAAATCAACTCACCATGGATTCTGGGGACAATATGCAATTGACCCGGATACGACGAGTTCGCCCTCCGAACGATGCATTTCCCCGATAATGGCGGACAGCAGGGATGACTGTCGGAATTTCAGAAATTAAATTTCCTTTGAAGTAAAAGATTAAGATACCTTGCCAGCTCCCACTCTTCCCATAACACCAACAAGTTCACCTTTCCTAATTGTCAAGTCTATTCCACTTAGGGTTGATTCGACTTGAGTTCGGCTCCATTGAAATTCGCCATCTTCGATTTTAAGAATCTTCACAATTAGTGAGTTTGCTATGTGTGGTCCATAATATAAGCAAGTAGTCGTACCACATCCCCTTCCTCCGTATCTTTGTGAAAGATTTCCCTGGCATCCTTTTGAAGTTCTCCAGCACGTAAGAAATCGGAAAGACGTCTGATCGATACGACGGCTTCGATAACAGAAGTTGTCATATTGGCGAACTAGGAACCTTTTCAGCATACATCTTTCGATAGAAGCAGGACAAAACATTAATACCATTCCGAAGGGAAATTGCAAAAGCATGAATAGGGATAATGCAGGGAAAATCACATCGGAGGTCAACGGAGCGGGTGATACGAGTGCAGCCACGAGAAAGGAGCCAAACGCGACCACGATGGGAATAAATATCCATAAAGTAGTATTGAGTGCCTACATCACGTTAAATCTGATTCAAAACTATGAATAGACGTAAACCTACAGATGTCAAACCGATTAAGAGCAGCAATTTTAGCTCTCGATCGTTACGAACCTGAAGAATTCTTCGCTTGAATGCTAGTTCCCATCCGTAAAGCTTGATACTATATACAATATTAGCGATCAAACCACGAAGCCAGTGCCGTTTGAGTCACCTTTTAATATTAGCCAATAGCTCGGTCATCATCCTAGTCCTTTGGTCACGATTCTTCATTTGCTGACGTTGCAGTTTCTTGAGGTACTTGGCAATAATTGTGCTGACGGGCAGTGATCCAGCCATTATTGCTACCCCAACAAATGCCGGCCAACCGAGGAGGTTATATAAAGATATGAAAGCCAAGGCAATTTGATAGGGGCCACTGATGAGGATTAAACCATAGGTACAAAATTCCTGTAATTTCACCGTATCAACACTCATGAGGTTGACGATCTCCCCGGAAGCACGCTCTCCGCGCTCTTGACTAGAAAGAACGAGTGCTTTTCGATAGACGTTAGCAACGAGGCCAGCGCGAACGCGCATCCCTGTTTCGTACACCTTCTGGAAATACTATCACAGCTTTGATATGAAGAAAATACATCAATAATAAAAAAATGTAAATACCTGGTGCAGAATTACCGACTGTGCAGAAGCAGCAAGGAACATCAAGATGGCCAATGCGAATCCTTCGTAAGGACTGGGACCTTTGGTGCCTTCATCCCGAGCTCGCTGATAATCCGCAATATATGACAGCAATAATCGCAATAACTGAGGCTGTAGGAAGGAAAGGCTGTCCTGAATCAATTTGAGAAAAGCCTTCAAAGGGAAAAGACAATTTTAGGCAAGGGCATTCACACGAAATTGAGAAAAAACACTGTACCGCGAAAGCAAAGGGACCCCCGTAAGCCGCGAAGAGAGCAACCCATAGAGCCGAATGTTTCCGCATCGCGGCATGAAGTTTATCACCAAGAGCATGGGCTTCGTCCGAGCCTAATAACGAAAACATGTCCGACTCTGTGATGTATCGTTTATATCCAAGCTGAGTTGTATATGTCATTAATCTTGGCTAAATAGAATGGGTGCATATAACATACTTTCATCAACGGTGTCATCCAACCGAAACTCCAGGTGCTGTAAATATTTGCACTAATGACCGGATTTTCATTTTCAGGCTTGCCAATCTCTTCATAGCCATCAGCCTCCGAAAACTCGGTGCCGAATATTTCGAGTGTAAATGCAATGGAACCAAAACACAAGGCAAGACAATAAAGAAGCACATCGACGCGGAAAAACGTTGATAGTTCACCAGCTAAAAAATTGCTGCGAATCCATATCAAAAATAAAGCAGTGTAGACTGGCCAAAAGAGTAATAAGATAGTAGATGACGATCGTGTTTTGATGTGGTTTTGAAATGTGACGATTGGTAGGAATGCGAACACCGTGACACTGAGAAGCGTGGTCGAGAGTGGGAAATACACAACGGTATTTTTAAACGTTAGTGCCAAGATTATTAGATTACAGATAGCGGCGAGTGACAGGAGACCCTGGTGTTAGTTCACCCAAGATGTGATGGGTGGGCGGATGGTAAGCTATCGAAGCAGAATGGCGCAATATGACAACCCACCATTTTAATATATAAGGCCTGACGACTACGAGAATTCTTTGGTAGTGCTTCTGTGGCCATCAGTTGCATCACCCGCACCCCACCGACGACGAGCAAGCATCCAAACAAGACTGGAAACAAGACATTCTCTTCAAAGCAGAACGTTAAATCGAAGTCTCGTTCATGCGAGACAGGTTCCCAGCTTTCAGGACCGTCGCAAGAACGCATCTTAATTAACTGGACGATGGACTATTGCAGAAATGTCAATGCCAACACGTCAAAGCCTACAACGACGAGCACCGTTGCGATGTAAAAAAAAAGAGACGCAAGAAATTCGGCGATGCGGCTTCGTCTTTTATGGCCCGCTTTGCGCTTTCCGGCTTGGTCAGCTTTGCATAATTTTCCCCGCCGGAGCCGTGGAGCTTAAGGCTTAGCACACTTACGTGTTGATGATCTTACTTGCTGTCACTGCTCGTGGGGGCTTACGGCGTGTTTGTTCTTACAAAGCGGGGTATCATTGGTTAACAGCTCGAGTCATCGTCGGGCTCGACAATCCTGGCTATCATATGATATTAACGTTTCAATATTATTGTGAAGATATTTACAACAAGGACTTTGCGCCAAACATACGCTAAAACAGAAAAAAAGGTATCCAAGTCTATAGGGCACAATGCTGCTAATTTTAAAAACGAAAGCGGAAATAGGCCAACAACAGCGCAGAGCACCCGGTGACTAGTTTCACAACCTCAGTTCACATCACTCTGAAATGAACTAGCTTACCGAAACCAACGAGATATTGTAATGTGGTTGCCTAGAATCAATGGAATCAACCTTAGTAATCACCGCTGTTGACTGGACGCCGTACCTTCGACGCCTCGATTGATGTCCTAAGATTAGCAATCTCCGATTCTATTCGTCTGTCCACTTCTCGAATTTTGAGTTCCTGAGCGGAGGCTTCGTCTCTCATTCGTCCTTTCGGGAACATCAACTTTAGTACATCATAGTAGACCAACAACACCCACCTTTCTCCAAATTAAGATCTAACCGAACGCTAGCCTGCGTTCTAGCAATTTCCTCGCGTAGACGTTGTTTTAGTTTTTCAATGTCAGTCACCAATCTTGACAAATAAAAACGTCAATAGTCGGTCAAAAGATTAAAAAAATACAAAACCTTTCCGTCTCCGCTTTCGTCTTGGCCAAATCGTTTTTCTCCATCAACTGTAATTCGGATTTCAGCTGAGCAAAATCAACTTTCTGGGTATATTGATGCTAGGAAATGTATTAGAACATTTGAGTAGCCGGCGTACATACAACGGGCTCTTCACCTTTTCGTGCTCGGCTTTATTGACCATGTTGTGTGTCATATTCCGTACACTCTCATCAATAACCCCTGCCATAGCTGTCATAATTCCTTCCGCCTGAGCTCGATTAAGCCCCTCCTTTTCTAACCGCTGCACAAAATGATGTGTGTCGAAATGGAAATCAGATCTGACGCTACTTGAATGAATGCCGCGTGCCAGTGAGGTAGTCAAAGATGGGAACAGCCTACAATCTGTCTTAGAAAGTCAGTAGCCAGACAGGGGAATAGCAGTGACGGGAGTTTACTTACCATTACCAAAAGGCTTTAGAATACTTGTCTTGACCATGTTCGCCATGGTGTGTGGTTAGTGTCAGAGCGATTAAATAAGGCGTCTGTCAGCTCATTTTCCGTTTTTGGTTCCGTCCAACTTCGAAAAAAACGCTCACTGCTACGATGCAGAGCGATGATATCGTGTGGAGCATTATAAACTCACAGTTCTGCTCTTACAAAGTAAAGTATGTTGGACAACTAGTTGATACGTTTTAGCACGCTCACAACAATTTTTTAGAACTGAAACCCAAAATTTTTGTCGAAACGAGTACAATGTCACCGGCTTCTGCAACCGGTCTTCATGTCCTCTAGCCAATTCCCAATATGCTACAGTTAGAGAACACGAAGGGGTGTTATATCTATATATGAAAACCATTGAACGGTCTCATTTGCCTGCTAAGATGTGGGAGCGGGTGAAACTTTCAAATAACTATTCAAAAGCCTTAGAGCAGGCACGTCCAAGTTGACTGGTTTTCTTCGTCAATTACTAAATGACTATATCTCATAAGATTGATCAACAACTAATTTACTGGCCTTCTTTCTTAATTCACAAATGCAAACAGCGAGTAACCAAAATAACGCAATACCTAATAAAAATGCGTAGAATGAAATTACGAACTCAGTAAGTTTCTTTACAACCTTTTATCTTGATGTAAATTTATGTCGCTCTGAAGAACAAAACTGGTACCTATATCCCAAAAACGCGAAAGACGCGAACGGACTCGCGAGGCAAAAGCGCTCAATGCAGCACACATAGAAAGATCAATTCAAACTGAATTGCTGGAACGACTGAAATCAAAGGCATACGGCGATCAACCTCTCAACGTCAACGAGGAAGTATGGAAAGCAGTTCTTGATGGAGAGAAAGGTAAGTTAAACGTAATGTTTTAATGCTGTCTCGACATTCTTTTCTAATGTCAACAGGTAAGGAAAAGGCCTTGGCTGATTTAGAAGATGATGAAACGGAAGAAGAATTCGAATCGGGAGATGAATTAGAGAAAGAGGAGGAAGAAGGGTGGGGAGAGCGTGAATTCGTCAGCGACGATAGTGAGTTGGAAGACTTGCAGGAGGACGGTGATGCTTGGGACTTGGAGAATATGGGACTAGAAAGAGCCTCAGATGATGACGATGGTGATGATACTGGAGCAGTTCGTACCACCAGCACTAATGTCTTTTCCTCGTCGGTCTGACGCAATATTTAGGATGACTCTGAAGATGACTCTGAAGCAGAGGAAAAGGAAGAGAAGCCCTCAACCAAGTCTCAGGGCAAGAAACGGAAGGCACCTCCACCTTCTAGTAAGAGAGATCGCAAAAAGGCCAAAGGTAGTTCATTTTGTTGTCTCAAAAGTTCTGCATTTCCGAAGTTTAATCTTTCTCTGTAGGTCCAACCCGTACGGGCGGTCCTCGTGTCGAGGTTGAATATGAATATGAACAAGAGCCTCAACGAATCGCATCAGCCCAGACAACACGATAGCCACTTATCGAACCTCTCCTCGTATCCATTGATCGTCTTTGTCTCAAACAGGCTGTAGTTCGCATATCCTATTGACCCAAATGGGAACGACATACGAGTACCTACTTTACCTGTGATAATTTGGGAATAGCACTTTTTAAACAGGGGTGGGGCACGCCTTTGAATAAACTTCGGAAATGCTCAAGTCTTTGTTAGTCCTTGACAAAACCCCTCCGGATAATTTCAGATCCTCATATTTTTGACGATATCTTTGAGTCTCATATGAACCTGTCACTTTCGGACAACCAAATATGTTCTGAGATGTGCTCAAGAATGACGAGAACGCGCCCTCTATGACACTAACACTAGACTTGGGTGAAGGTTACAACTTGCATTCATTGTTTTATTGGTTAAAGAAAACGAGAACGTAACATAGTCCATACTTATGCTTAATTTCATACAACCATATTAGGGTATCCTACTGCAGACAGTATATCTACCGAAATGGAAAAAGTCAATAAAGACGAGAAGATATTCGAAAAAAAACATAAAGATTAAGGTAGATAAAATAAGATGTGAAGCAAAGAACACGTTATGACAAGACCGCAGTAATCGTGTTCAGGTTATCGGCCAGTGGATTCCATTTTCGCGGTGTCAGTCCTGAGGACCGCATTTGAGCGCGTACAACGTCCATCATTCGACGTCCGTGTGGAGATAGTTCAGACGAAGACGCTGGAGATGGCCATTCCGATGCCTTGAGCGTAGCGATCGAAGACTTCTTCGGCGTTTTGGGTGCAAGATTCACATCGTTCTCTATTATTCAATGAATGAGGAGTTTCGACCGCGCTAAATCAAGACGATACCGACCTTTGTCAGACTCATTTACTTCTGGTTTAGTTGCCTGGGATACTGCTTGCTTTGGTGACTGCCGGGTTGTTTCAAGTTTATCGTTCCTTCGACGTTTACGGGGTCCCTTCGAGAACTTTCTGACCTGACTTTTTGTTGGTCTTAGAGGTGCTCCGGGTGGAATGTTTTGATCGGAAGCGAATACATCCAGGTGTCCGCGTCTTTCTTCCATCGAACGTCTCGGGATTGGGGTATATGGATCGGGATCAAGGTCATCCTCGGATGGAAGGGGCGGCAAAGTAGATAGCGGGAGCGGCGGTGGCATAGTCTCAATTTGAGGGTATACTGACGAAGCCACAGAAACCGATCTGTTCGTCGCTCCGGAGGGTATTATGCTAGCACTCAAACCATCGTTATTTCCCAAACCTCCAAAAGGAGCACGATATCCCAGTGGATTTGCTTTCGGCAATCGTACTGATTTGAATTGAAAGTCGGGCGGAATAAGTGGTAATGGCGCAGGTTGTTGTTTTCGTGGCGGCGGTGACAATTGTGTCTGTTTCACCTGAGGTCCATCACGTACAGTAAATTTCGGGCGAGGCTTTGGCTCGGATTCTCTCATAGCCCTGGGACCCCGTGGTGGCTGCGGGACCGTTTGTAAGGCAGTCGATAGCTTCTGGGGTACTACAGGTGGAGGGGCAGTTTCTTCATCAACATTATCATGCTTGTCATCTTGGAGTAGGAATTGAAGTAATGCTTCTTCTTTGAGAACTGACTTTGGAGTACGAATCACCACGGGACCATTCTCAGCTGTACCCAGTTCTACTTCAAGAGAATCGACAATATCACTGGATTGGGATGTCATTGACATATTCAATTGATCATCAGCACCTCTTATATATGATAAATCGTCCTTAAATAGGTCTTCATCCATTCCAAGAGATGAAAGAAGGGACAAGGAGTCCGAAGAACCCTTCTGTACTTTTCTGGGATGGGAAGATCAGTTTCAGAGTACGTATCTCTAATGTGATGAACAAACTAACTGAAGACAACGTTCAGCCCAATCAAAGTCACTCTCTTTAGCCAAATCTGTGGAGTTTTCTTCTGCAGACTCTTGTTTCCCGAGAAGCATCTTGAACGTGGATGTCCTCCGTTGACGGGCAGGAGTATTCGCAAAAGCTTTAGGGTTAGGATGTCCGAAGTCGTCAAAGATATTAAGCAAGCTTAGCACAGAGGGATCTCGCCTAAGTGTTTCTAGGCGAGATTCGTCACCAGGAGTTAATGGAGGGATTGGATAAGAATTCTTTTGAGGCGAATTCGAAGGAGTTGGTAGGTGACTTGCCGTGCCATTGGCATTAGGGAACTCAGTACGAGAATGAACGGTACGTTGATGGATAGTTACAGTATAGGTATTGACTGTATTGGTGGTCTGCGTAGAGATAATTGAAGGTTCACGGAGTAAATTGTTGATTGGATGAGCTGAATTCATGCATGCATTTAGGTGGATATATAAGTTCGCAAAACACCACTCACGAATGGGAGGTAAAGAATGATATTCTGTTTCAGAAAGGACTGAGAAGTGAGTAGATGATGAACGTAAAAGGCGGTTTACGGCGGCCTGGTCTTGACTTGGATAAGTCGTTGTGAGTAAGTTATTCGTACTCTGAGATGGTTGAAGAATTGGCCTTTCTAGCTTCTTTTTCTTTTGTTTCTTTTTATTGGGTTTACTTCCTAAAGAAAGCGTGAAAAGTCGTTGAATTAGCCCCATGGCAGGGAATCTTCATGAAGTCGTTAGGGAAGATGCTGCAGCGCCAGTGGGATGTGTTTACATTCGGTTTTATAGTCGTGGGAAATGCAATGAAGGCTGAAGCGACAAGAAATTTGGGTAACCTGCCAAATTTCATATGTCGTACAATATAATTTGTTCTCTAAGGTGACGTATTTCAGAGGGACTCTTTGCAGTTTCTGCCAAGTTTCGGCGTTGGATGGCGTAGTAAGTAACAAGTCCGACATGTTCAAACCCGTCTCCGAAGCTAATTTTGCCAGTTTCAAGGACAATACGAGTTAAATTAATTCATCAGAAATTCAACGACTCGAAGCGACTTAAGTGCAAATTCTGCAAAGTGGACCTGGACGCAACTTGGACGTGGGACGTCCGACATTACAGAAGGTGATGGAGTTCGTGTGACGAGCGTTACAATATTCGACAAATGCCACCACGTCTACGTCGACGCAAGGAAACAGAGGAGGAGGATGCTGCCGTGCTAAAGCTTGGGCCAGGTATATTAATAGAGTTATCTCTAAAGGATTTTATTTACTTGCAACCCTAGAATTCAATAATGCAGGTTGTCTTTTAATTTCTGAGGTCAAGTACTTGTTGGAGCACCGTGACGAATCGAAGGCTCCTCCTGATACGCCGTGAGTATTTCGCAAAACCACCTCGCAACCTCATTGTTCAAATGTTTTAGCGTATACAATAAAACCTTAGAATATGTAAAAATGTTTACGAGGTTTCAAACTAGTGATTCCGCCGGAGCGGTCCGAGAGTATGTTGAAGTTTTCTGTGGTGACGTTTCCGACCATCTAACAGCCAAATGTACTCAGTATTTTGCGGCGTGAATCAGCCTTGACCCAGTTTGAGACGGCACAAATTGCAAACCTTTGTCCTGTTGGTTCGGAAGAAGCAAAAAGTTGCATTCCAAGGTGGGTTGATTAATCAATTGACAGTCACGAATGACGTATAATGGAGCTGTATATAGCCTTGTTAAGCTTGATGACGACCGCTTACAGGCATTGCTGACAGAAATTCAGACCATGCGCAAATTCCAAAATTAGAATCCAATTTGTTATGCTTTTCTATCTGTATCGATACTTCAATATTATATATGTATATTCGCATTAAGAATTTCCTATTTTTTTTGTTTTTCTTCCTTGCTAAGAAAGCACGAGAGTGCGTAATTTCCAACACCTTACACAAGGTACGAAAATCTGCATTTTCAAAGTCCGCGCCAACGTAAGGACGGTGGGCTCACCGGCAGCACTGACCACGACTTCCTCATTTTAGCCCCGCTTCTAATGCAATATGTCGAGTTAGTTCATGATCTATTTCTCAAGTATTTGATTCTGAAATGCAAAACTTTTCAGTACAACCTTCAGAGGACGAGATTCTGCGTGAAGTGGAGGCTCTAAGGGATATCAAACGTCGTTCGACTGCCCAAGGTGGCCCAGGTATACTGACAATCGATCCTGACCTTCCTGAATTATCTCCGTCACCATCAAATACTCATCCTTCTTCAACCTGGTCTGGTCCGAATGGCAATACTTCCGATTCTCTGTCAAATGCAAACAATATTAATGATCCATCGCATCTATTTTGGGTTCCTGCTCGTTTACATCCCGAAATCGCACCTCAAGAGTTCAAAGAATTTCTTAAAGAGCATTCCCGGGACGCGAGTAGCGAATCTCAAAGCAATGATTCCAGCTTGTTGTCTATTGGATCTATCAAGGTTTCGCGTAGGAAATCCATGCTAAGCCGACAATACAAACCCTCCGACAAGGATAATGTAGAAGAAGAGCAGGTCATAGTCCGCAGAAACACCCTTTCCTCACGAGCCACCCCGCAGTTGACCATTAACGATCTGCAAAAGCTCGATGAAATTGCTCAAGCTGTGTCGCAAGGAGAGGACATCTCTAACTTATCCACCATGCTACGGCGGAGTCTCAGTCTGAATAATTCAGGTATGGGCTATTATTGTAATGGTGGTTCATGTCAGAGCTAATACTAATTTCAAGAGGCGGCAGACCCCAGATCGCCCGATTCAGATGACACAGACTCTCCAATTATCATTCCTCTACCAAATCAGATTCTTCGCAGGGCGGCAAGAACCAAAATACGCAAGGCTAGCCTGCAAGGTGATGGAGGTGGCCATCGCTTTCCATCTACCCGGCGTGGCACTCGTTCTAACACCATCAGCACCACGGACGGCAGCGAAAACGATCATAACGACACATTTATCCGAATCTCACAAGAACCTGAGACCGAAAATGATAATCGACCTTCTTCATATACCGACGAGACTTCAATATTCGATTCATATTCAGACAAGCGCGACTCTTTGACATCGTCAGAGTCTCATGATCGCTCTGAGGATGATCAGCGCACAACAATTTCCCCGCCACCTGTACAGATTCCCCCAATTCCGTCAACACCGCACTTGCAGCTGGACCTACAACCCTTTGAGATTTCATTGACATCAGCACCAGAGATACTACATGAACCAACACCGCAGCAACAATTGATTATACCCACAGTAGCCGACGCGCTTCTGTCTCGATCTCCGTCTCCAACACCCTCGGATACAGGATCAACAGAACTCGCGCTGCCATCGCAGTCTCCAGCTTCGAGTCCGCAGAAGGAGGTACAATCGACTTCCAGTGAACAACTGTCGGCATCGCAACCTTCCCGGCCAGTACTTGCGACAGTACCTTCAGCATCGCATTCAAAAAAGGAGAGGGAAAAAGAGAAAAAAGGCTTGTTTGGAAAGTGGGGAAGTGATAAGAAGAAAAACAAGACTGAGGCAGCAAGAACAGAGGCTAAGGATTCACGCGAGAAAGAGAAGGAAAAAGATTCGGGCTTTTTTGGATCGCTATTTGGTGGAAAGAAAAAGCCTGAGGAGTCGGGTACTGTATTGTCCCAGGGAAATGCTAGTCCCGCCACAGCGACCGCCCTTCTAAGTTCAAATAAGGCTAACCGACCAAATGTCCGCACCCCTTCTCCACAACCCCCAGGTTCTTATGCACGGTATCCCATTCACGTGGAACGAGCTATATACCGTTTGAGTCATATCAAATTGGCTAATGCTCGTCGTCCATTATTGGAGCAAGTTTTAATTAGCAACCTCATGTTCTGGTACCTTAGTATCATCAACAAACCAGCTACGCCGGGTCCCCCGACCGGACCAAATCAAACATTCGAGCAAATTACTCAACAGCAAATGCAGGTCCTGCCCAATGAGAAGGAGATTCCATCACAAGAACGCGGGGATGTGGAGCGTGAACGGTTCGAATATGAACGTCAGGAACGTGAAGCTAGGGAAAGATCGGAGGCTGCTAGGAGAGAGAGTGGTCGGAAAGGGAGCCTTAATAGAGGTGGTAAACTTCCTAACGAGAGCGTCAGAAGAACGGAAGTTCCAGTCAAAGGTCCTCAGTATGAATCTCAATATCGGGCAGTGGAGCAGGAGTATGCATCTTCGACATCGTACAATTTCAATGGTGGGGGATATCCCAATCAGGGGTCATCCATACCTCCCACTACAAGGACGGGATCTGCGCCTCCAGCGCCGATGTCTAGCTCTCCTGTTTATCAGCAGTATGCTAACCACAAATTAGGATTGACGCCTCAGCAAGTCGCGCAGAACAAAGTTGCCACCTCCTCTAATCCGAATTTCCATGATAATACACATCTGTATCATCCGCAGCCAGTGCATCAACCAAACAATTCGTCAAACAATTCGTCATACTTACTACCACCTGGCGCTATGTCACCCCAAATAGGCTCATGGCAAAATCCACCCCCGGGCAGCGGTAACCCCATTCCAGCTCAAGGGCCCTATGTTTACAATCCTTCGCCGTCACCACCACCTACCTCACCTACCACCACAAACCAACAGCGTTCATCTCAATCACCTCCTCCCCGCCAGCCGCGTTCACCACCGCCACAAAACTTCCAGTCGAATGCGAGGTCAAGGTCGACCACACCCCCAGGTGGTGGTCGAGTGAGTCGATCTGTTTCTGCGGAAGCTATTCCTGCGGGCGGTGGGAATACCGGGAAGCTGAGGAAGAAAGCCAGTAGTTTTCAGGCATCTACTACTGACTCCGCATTGAATCGACAGCCGTCAATTGACGATGGTACTGGTGATGACGTTCCTTTAGCTGTTTGGCAACAGCAGCATAGAACGAGTCATTCCGGAACTTCCGCATAGCCAATGAAATATCCCGCAACGCCACATGCTGGTCTATCTTTCTCAAAGGGACATATATCCTGTTTATACACCATACCAGCTTATTTGCATTATCATGTCTAAACACTATTTCTTTCCCAAATATCGACGCGCACAACTAGTCACGCACTTATAGTTATCAACATCCACAAAGTAGTTAGTTCTTTATTGTCGCTTGTTGTTATTCCCTTTCCCCCCCTCTTTTCAATTTTTCATGGACCAATATTTTATTCCGAGATGTTTCGCGCTATTGGTTGTAGCCTTGTTGATGCGCATGTATCATTCCCATGATTCTGAAACATGAGAAAAATAATGGATTGGATCAGATACCGCATAGTAATTTTATTGTCATTCCGTGCTTAAACCGTTATCGTAATATATCAGACAGTCGTTGACAACGATGAAAGATACTGCCGGCAACTTTCCTAAACGAACATAGCAAACACAGAGCACTCGGGGCCGGATATACATAATTCGGTACAACTCACGATGATTTCGAGCATGCGCATGAATACAATGACCAAAGAGAAAGGTAATAACAATAGCTATTCATATATTCATATTCATATTGACCCCAAATCTTTTATCGTTTACAGTCTTCTCTTATATACCAGAATAGAAAAAAGGGGTAAAAATCAAAGAAATTTGACAACAGGTAAAACAAGCAATAGAAAACTAATGTCGACAGAAACATAATATGCAACAACGGAGGCACAAGTTGTCATGCTGCCGACATAACAGTCGGGTCGTCCATACCACTATCTTCTTTTCCATTACCCATGCGTAAACCCGCCATACGATCAATCAGCATCACACCCGCTGTCATATCACTTTTAATCAATGAATCCGATGATGCATTATTGGAAATGGAAGGTGGTGCGACAGAGTGGTTATTACTTCCTCCTGCTTGAGCTTTATTCTTACAGTGACCATTAGGCGAGGCTTTACCTTTGGTGTTTTTGACAACATGAGTCGCGGTGCCTTTGGGAGCGGTGGCATGTGGATTGAATAATTCGCCGCCAGCTTTAGGGCCTGGGCGCTCGAATGTACGATCCGGTTCGTCTAAACGAGAGGGGTCTTGCTGTAAAGAAGCTGCTTGTGAAATGCCGCTTTCCGTCGTTGATCCGTTTGCGTGGATCGACAATGGCCCCATCGGACTTCCATCGGTTGTTGCATTAGCGTTCGTATTCGAACCTAGAAAAGCTCGGGTAGCAGGATGCGCAGCCCATGCACCACCAGGGGCTGAACGGAGGTTGGCTGTAGAACCAACGTCGCTATTAACGGTATTACTGTTGGCGTTCAAAGGTAGTGGTGGAAAGTCCGTTGACTGAAGAACCGGCAAGTCTGTTGGCGAGGAACCATCCGATGGCCCTGGAAGTCGATTGGGGTGAAGTCTCTGAGAAGAAGTTGCAGGGTAATTCTGTGAATAATGCAGCGTCGGTTGGGCTTTAAGCCCTACAGCCCAATCAGGCCTAGCTGGCAAAGGGTGCTTGGAAGTCGCAACGACCTGTCTCGATGAGTTTGGGCTTGATTGTGATGTTGATGAGTCAGTGCTGGTACTTGACGAGGACCCACTTGTGGATTGCATGGAAAAGCTAGGTTGGGAACTGTTATTCCCAAGAGCTGGCCTCTTAATTGTAGCCGCCGATGGCTCTCCAGAAAAACTAGCAACAATCCCTTGATTATTAGTCACATTAGGTGAAGGTCCTGAACGACCTCCATTTCGTCTATATGGGAATCGCGGGCCTAAGTGATTCTGATTTTGATTGCTCTCTCCTTCAGCGGCTGGGTCATACAAAGATTTACCAGCTGGTCTCCTTATATTATTATTGGATGGTTGAGGATAAGTAAAAGTAGGCTGAGGTATCCACATCGCCGAGGTGGGAGGAAGTGGTTGCATATAATGTTCGTATCCTGCTGGAGGCGGCTGTGACTTTGTTCCGTTTGGATGGGTATGTGTATGACTTGGCACAATCATAGGATTGGGTCCATGAATATATCCTTCAGGCGATGATCCAAGACTATGTGGGCGGATGGAAAGAGGGGGCATCTGCGATTGGGAAGACGAGGCCGGCGGTGCTTGCGGTTGAGGTGGTGGTGGAGGTGGTGGTGGATGGAAAAGCTGTTGCGGATGTTGTGGTTGAGGCTGATATGTATGCAGTGGGGGATGCATTTGCGGTTGAGGAGGAGGCTGCATGGGAGGAATGTGCATGCGCGATTGTGGCGGTTGATGAGGCGACTGAGAGTGCACTGGTGTTGGTGGAACGTAAAAAGGCATAGGACTTCCGTAAGCATGAGAATGTATAGGATGATTAGGAGGCGAGTTGTGGTAAGGAACCTGTCCGTATTCAGGTGGCGCTTGAGACGGAGGATGATGGGGATTGGGTGGCGCATGAGGAGACTGGCTCCACATGTAAGGATTCATGTATGAAACAGGGGGCATGGCATACATTTCATGTGGGTTAGATGTCGAACTCTCGTTTGGGGATATTGGTGGTGCTGGGTTCATAGTTACATGTCCCGCGGATGCATCGTTCGGTGGCGGAGGGGGCGGATAAGGGTAAGGATAGGGATATGGAGACATGAATGAGGGGGGCCCATATGAATAAACTGGATAATGAGGTGGTTGATAATGAGGATGATTAGTCTGTGATTGAGATAAATTGGGTCCAGACGGCGCAGAGGGGTCATATAGCGTAGGGTAATAGCCTGATGGATGACCGGAACCGTTAAATACAGGATTATGGGGTCTGGAACTTCTTGCGTTTCCCGATGCTAAACTAGCTGTATAATGATAATCTTTTTTATCCTTGGAGGAAGAATCCCAGTCACGATCACGGTCCACGCTTCCCGAATCATCGGGACTTTCACCAACGCTGCTTGACCCACCACCGCTGGGGGCACCGGCCGATGAGCTATCAACACTCAAGAGACTAAGAGTGGAAGAGCTGGCACTCATGTCTTGCGATTTTTGTTTTTCTTTCTCTTCCAAATCTTTGAAGATCCGGGATCGAGCCTCTTCGTATTGAGCCTGACGCTCGGAGAGAGTAAGATTTTTCTTCTTAACACCACGAACAGATCCAGCTTCAGACATGTCGCCATCAGAGACGTCACCAGTGCCTACTGCACTGTCATCGTTTCCGGAGCCGGTTTGCGATGAAGCTTTCGAACGGGGTGCGAGAGGAATTCGTCTCATAATTTGAAAAGGTCGATGAGGCGAATCATCAGGGGGTACCAAGTCGGCGATTCTCCTCAATGGGCTTAATTGGTACATAATTAATCGATAAAGAATGTGTCATCAGCCACAATGAACTTACATCCTACTCTCAGGAATGACAACCATCGTTACTGACTTCTTCCCAGCTTCAGTGACAGGCGTAAGTCGATAATAGACTGCGCAACGATGGACCAATAACTTGTGATATGAGCTTGATGGCGTGAGTTCTATTTTAGTTCGATTACTGGAGGGGTATAGGATATGAAATCATGAGCTATGAAGAGAAGATACAAATTACGAAAGCTTACTGTCTATCTTGAATGAGGCTTTCCATACTCTCTCCTAGTTTTAGAACAAAAAGTCTATCTTTGGGATTGCGAAGAGCCTCGAGGACCTGTTCATCAGCTTCAGGCTCTGGATCGGGGGGAGATACATTGTAATCAGATAATCGCTGCAGTGACTGCGGCGAGTCAGACTGGAGCTGAGAAATGGTGGACATTGAAGCAATGGATGGAGTAATTGCTCCTAATGTGGTGCTGGATGGGGAAGAATGCTGTGCGGCGGTGGGCAAGGGTTGTTCAATATCTTCTTACAACGCTATTAATTGAGAGATAGTTTTTGAGAAAGAAAAATATATACCGATTGACATAGGAAGCGTGGACCTAATTTCTTTTTTTTTTATATTTTCTTTGAAGCTAGCCTTTTGTCGTCGTTAATGTGTGCTGCATCGAGGAGGGTTCCAAGTATTAGGCGGAGTACAGCTCCCTTCGGAGTTCTTTCTGAGCTAGAAAATGAATTTTTGGCCGGCCGAGCGGACAAGTTTTGCTGTACAGAGTAATTTCTAAGTCCCATAGACATATAATACACATTATCTTCACTTTATGACAATTCTCATTTAAGATATGGGTGAAAGGGGCAGCTTTAATATAATTTGATGAATATCAGCTCAAGAGTCCCTTTGGTACTAGAGGTACATAGGTACGCGATAGCCGACAGCCCTAATTTTCTAAGCATGAAAGAGCTAATCCTTTTGAAATTATAGGTTCAAGCACCATATGGGCAAGTACCGATCTTTGAAATAAATCATTACCCGCTCAAGGTAGGATCTTTTGGAGAGAGAGCTTTTGGGGATCAAAATGGGTGCTGCGCCACACCATAGACTCTCGGATGAAAACGTAAGGAGAGTCAGAACCTATTTATATAATCAAGTAAATCAAAAACATCAAGCACATCTTTTGTCTTCCCCCCACCCCACTCGTTTCCTTCCAACCTTTCTTATATATTTTATATATATAAAATACACCTTTACTTGAACCGCGCCCTTTGTCAAACACGCTGGTGGCATGGACGCGTTTTTCAACGAGACACACGTACCCGACTCTGTTCAATACCCATTTTATTATGTCCACCGTCCTACGCTAATTCCTGGTCTAAAAGATCACTATCTCGCTCTCGTCACCCCCATTGTTGCTTACTGGGGGTACTCGCTTTTCTTTCACATCTTGGATTCAGATATATTCCAATGGCCTGCTAAATACCGTATTCACGAATCCGAAGAAATGAGATCCAAAAATCTGGTTTCTCCGCGGGATGTTTTCTTCGCTGTCGTGTTTCAACATATCGTCCAAACGATACTCGGGATCTTTTGGCTCGAAGAGTCTGTTTCCCTCGATCATTCGGAGGAAATGCGCCAGCTAAGCCTCAATTTGTCTTGGATAGCCATAAAATTATTGGGGAAAGAACAAGGGGGCGCCTTTCTTCATGCCGCGGGTCCGCAGTCCATTTCCTGGCTGTATTGGTGGGGCATCCCAATCCTACAATTTTTCTTCGCCATGTAAGTTAGACTTTTATGCTTCTTTACTATACTGGGTTTGAGTTCTTACACCCCCTTGAAATACAGATTTTTAATTGATACATGGCAATATTTCATTCACCGCGCGATGCACATCAACAAAACAATGTACAAATATTTGCACTCTGTCCATCATAGGCTCTATGTTCCTTATGCGTATGGCGCCCTGTACAACAACCCTCTGGAAGGTTTCGTTATGGACAGTCTAGGTGCAGCTTTGTCCGAGTACCTCGCGTGCTTAACCAGTCGTCAAACCATTCTTCTATTCGGTTTGTCTACTCTCAAAACTGTTGATGATCACTGTGGCTACCGACTTCCATGGGACCCGATGCAGTTTATCTGCCGAAATAATGCCGATTATCATGATATTCATCATCAGGTACGTTCACAGCCGGTTTGGGTGTATCTGCGGTACTGATTTTCAAATTTTCAGGTTATTGGGATCAAATACAATTTCAGTCAACCCTGGTTCATCCATTGGGATGTTTTGCTCGGAACACGCATGACACGTCAGGAAATGGAAGAAAAACGAAGAAAAATCAAAAGCAAGGAAAAAACCCAATAGATTTTTATTTCTAGGTCTGAAGCACTTTGCATCTGCTGTCACTTTTATATTACCCCCTTGGTTTATATATTTTATTTCAATTAGTCAGTGTAAAGCTCGTATATTTATCGCAAACTATTGGAGATAAGGAAAGATGATATTGTCCAGTAAACTTATGTAAATAAAAATAGGATAATTGGACCATAATTTCAACGATACAACCGATAACGGTACACAGCAGTAGACAACAAAGAGTCGATATAAATAGGAGGATGAGAAAATTAAATGTCGATTGATTTGCTTTTGCAATGGGCATTGCGCATGTGTTGATGCATGTTGTCTTTGCGATTGCAAGATACGAAACAGTCGCTTATAGGACACTTGAAAGCTATACCAGTCGTCAATAACCCACTATAACAGAGAGTTTTTGAACGAGGAAAAATACTTGCGTTTTTCCGAAGAATGGGCAGATCGTTGGTGCCGAACCAGGTGTTCCCTGCGCTTAAAGCATTTCCTACAATCAACATACCCGCAAACGAACCGTCGTTCAGCAAAGGTATCTCGGCCCGGTTTCTTGTCCGTGAAATCAATCGGTTTGACCGTTCTCTTCTGCACCATCTCAACGGTTGGAACTCTTCGTCCACGACAAACCTTCTGCACCGGAACGTTAATGACGCTGTAGGGTTGAAGACTTATGAGATCCAAAGGAGATTGGTCAAGAAAAGCCTGTGATTCAAACGTTTGAGACGTTATAGCCAGATCGTCATTGTTATGTTCACTTTCGTATTTAACAGTAGTTAGCTCTTGAATATCCTCTTCAGGCTTTATGATGAGAGCAGGATTGATGACCGTCACGGCAGGTCCATCCTCTATATTCCAAGGAACTGGAGCGTACTTTAGGGTGGGCGATGAGCCGTCAGTAGAAAAAGAACTAGCAGGAGAGTCCCCTCCTAGAACGAGATCCATATAGTAAGCAGGACTATTAGGACTGAGAGGAGGGTCCAAAAATGAGTCGGCTTCGAAGTTCTCAAAGAAAGAGGCTGAAAAAGCGTCAGAAGAGGTGTAAACCGGAATTTCGCCACCGTCAAGAAGTTCTTCAGCAGCTAGACGGACGGGGGACCAGTCCCCGGGGAGAAAGAATTCCGACTCAGCTAGACTGGGGATATCGCCTTCATCATTGGCCGATGATTCGCAGAATTGTACCGGTGAATGCATAATAAAATGGACGATAACCAACCACAAGAGAGTATGCCGGCTACTGATCTGTCGCAAAAAATGCGCTGGGCCGTGAAAGAGCAGGAGAGAAAGCTGGATGGCAGCTGGGTTAACCATTTATGCCGGGACCAAAGCGGAGTCAAAAAGTAGATTAGTTCCGACTAAAACGGATGAATCGATGACCCATGCTGTCCACAGCCCGATCCTCGAAGCTTCAACCATATTTTCGACTGTCTTCGTTGGAGAGCCGGTGAAAGACAGATATTCGTTTTGGGTGACAAGGGCGGGTGCCTAGTGTTACTATCGGCTATGCTTGCCTGAACTCGGCTGAGCTCCAGCCGTCTCAGGCCGAGGGACGATCCTTGGCATTGGCTGACTAAGCCAATAAAGAGAGCACGTGTTTGCGGATAAGCAATTATCCCAAAAGACAACATGGATGATTTACGCTCGATTTGCGCACAGGTATATACTTTCTTGCGCTCAGTTATGGTTATTCCGTTAAAATTAAATGTTGAAAGAAAAAAAAAACAACGGCAAACAAAGAAAAGTACACTAGCACAGTAACAAACAAAGGCAGAAAAAATGATGGATGATATATGTACTCGGAAGTCAATTACTGCTGGTAGCCTCAGATCAAATTGGCGCACATATCCAAACTCCGCCATTGCGAGGTTGTCTCGACTTTCTTTCCCGTCGCTGTTCTGGGCAGCCTTTCAATCGCTCTTTTTTCAGTGTCGCTGTCGTTCCCTCACGACGTCCTATCTTTTAATTAAATCTCCTTTCTTTTAAACTCAAAAACAAAATGACCCGCAGACATCACAGAAGGCTCTCCACGAAGCGCCGTCAGCTTAGCCCACTTTTTGCGGCGGATGACACTACGCCAGCGTCGAATGCTCCTGTTTTAGGCGGCACGTCTCCGTCCAACGCTGCTTCCCAAGGTCAGCCAGCACCCGCTGGAGATTCCAGCACAAGTAATGCAGCTGGTAAAGGTAATGCAGGTAATAACCCGACCGGTGGTAACAATTCAGGCGGCCAAGTTGGTCCTCCGAGTGGGTATTTACTCCATTGCCCAAATCTTCGTGTATATGAACATGGTCCTTTTTTTAGATGAACACCCCAACCAACCCAACCCCGTGGCATCCCCAACCCAACCTGCTAATCCTCCCTCTCAGCAAACTGGTTCTAATATTGTTCCCTCTACGGATCCATTCCCTCCTCAAGGAGCAAACCAGTCGCAACAGCAGTCTGCTTCTCCTCCATCGCCGACATCCAGCGCTCCTTCAAAGACACCAGTCGTTTCTTCTGGTCCCAACAGTTCCGTTGCTAACAGCCCTACTGCTGGCAGCAGCAGTGCAAGTCCTAGCAGCGTTTCTTCTCTTGTTGCTTCTCCCACACAGTCCTCCCCTACTGTTGTTGCTGCGCCTGTCCATACGGTGGGGACATATTTTCCCAATTCTACATTCACTTGTGCATCTGTATTTTGTCTAATATGTGCGTCAGGTCCTCCCTAGCTCCAGTTCCTTAGCTTTCAATTCTTTTAATCCTTCCGCAACTTCTCTGATTGGACCGCACTCCACTATAAGTGGACTTGTACCCACTGCTACCAATACTTCTTCCGCCTCCTCATCCTCCTCCATCAGCACCCCAGCAATTGTTGGTATCGCTGCAGGTGGTCTTTGTGGCCTTGCTATTTTAGGCGCAGTAGGTTTATGGATCGGCGTAAGTTTCTCACACTGGTCCTTCGTGGTATTAGTGCCGTCTGACCTTAACACGTAGAAACGTGTGTCTCGGTACATGGAAACCAGAGAGCTTGAGCCACCGCCAATGCACGAGCTGGTTGCGGACGAGGACCCTGCGGTAGTTTCGAGGCGGTCATCGGGACCAAGCTCTGCCCCTCGACCTCCCACGATGATCGAACGAAGACAAGCCAACTTGGCTGGGAGAGGAAATGGTTTCTATAATGATAATAATAATGGTTTCAGTCCTCAGAACAATTTCCCGCCGTATGCTGTTGACCCTCGATTTGGAAATGCTACTCCCTTTGCCCCTGGCCAATACTATTCCGCTGCTTCTGCTCCTGCACCTCAACCTTTCTTCAGTCCAATTGCATCACCTTCTCCCTTCGATGACTCGGCCGCTGCAGTTCCATCAGCACCTGGTACACTTGTTTATTTCTCTCGGCAAAATTCGGTTCAATCTGGTTTCGGTACTGTTCCCAACAATAACAATGATGCGGAACCCCAACTTCCCAATCCGTACGATGCCCCGGTCACTCAAACCAATGATGGCTATGCTACGCTGAACAGAGGTTCCAGTCCTACCACCCCCCAACGTCGATACACGGATTTGGCGCATCAGCTTTCTTTTTCGTCTCCCAATGATCGTACAACCTCCCCCGCTCCTAGCACTGGCTCGTATGCTACGGTTCCGTTGGTTCGCAATAACACCACTGGTATCACATTGTCACCTAGGTCTCCGAGTTTTAAGGCTGTTCCTATGAGTCCTTCGGTGGTAAACGTTCCTAGCGATCTTCATGAGGGTCGTGCGACGCCCGTGCAATTTGGTTTTACGACTCCTGCAGCAACTGGGTTTGTACCCTCAGCCCTAACCCCTGCCTCAGGTTCGACCACTAGTAATGCTCAAACTTTCGCTCCGCCGGGTATTCCTGCGTCCCAATCTGCGTCATCCCAATCTTCCAGACCTGAAACGGTGTATGATGAGGAGGATGCATACACAGCCATCTAACGAGAGTCGAGCAAACAAAATTTTCTTGAGAATTCAATTTTCTGATATGTGGTCGACTATATTTTCAAGTCGGTTCGCCCAAATTTTCTTCTCTCTCCTCGTTTTTCCTTGGGCCAAATTTGCCCCTAATAGCCACCACCTTATTTGCGCGTGCGGTTTATTTATACCCCGACAAAAGCTCGATTTATAAACTCTTTTTTTTCTTTTTTTGACATTTGTGCTACTTGGTGAAATGTCTGTGAAGGCTTTGTTCGAGTTTTGTTTTGTGTTGAATTTTACGTTCTAAATGGCATCCTACGTATTTCGGTCCTATTTCTAATTTTCCTTTCCTCTTTGTTCTACTTGGGCATCCGTGTGTTTGTCTGTCTCTCATTACTTTTTCCAATAAATGTCGTTATATTAGGATGTAATAGACAAATCTGTGTCTGGATGCGTTTTTTCTTTGTCGGTATTTCATATTCTTAGTACTCAAAAACTCGTCTGTAATAAAAAATTCGACTCTTTGTAGCTTGTAATTAATGGTTTGTTTACCGACCGTGGCCCAATGCAAAATTGTCCCGCGGCCACCACCAGCTCTCACCTGAGTTCAACATTGCCCAACATCACCATGCAATACATAAATACCATCACATAAGTAATAATAATAATAAAAACCTCGGCAATTTTTCGCTTGTTACCCTTTACCAACTCTCTCCATCGATGTCAATGTCGACGGTCGTTCAGAGTCATAGTTTCGCTGTCCCCTCGACTAGTAGCTTCCAGCGCACGCAGCTCCAGCGTCGGCCTACAGATGCGATTCACCACATCAATACTAATGCCGGCTCTTCCAGACCAGTAATGCCTTTATCCACCCGACCAAGAGGACATTCTTTTACCACGCACAAGTATAGAGGTTCAGGCAATGTTGAGCTTGGTGTTCTGCATGAGGAGCAGGCTGGTACTTTGAAGACTCAGTCTCGCGGCGGTGGTGTTTCTGCTGTGGCGAAGTCTCGAGGAGTATATCCTTCGCCTCCTGCGTTACCCTTGGAAGACAATTATGTTTTTGTTTCTACTAATACTTCTCATTCATCGGAGGACGGTACGTGATTTCCAATACCCTGGGTGTGTGCACGCAGGTGATATTGATATATCTCTTCAGTCAATGCATTAGCAAGAGAGTCTTCTGAAAAATCCAAATACCTCTCTTTTCGAATTCCATCTTTTCAATCTCAAACTACTGAATCGGGTTCAGACAATTCCTCTACAACACCAACACCAACACCGTCTCTGACACCAACTCAAGCTTTATACCGCCTGAAAGACCTGGACGTTCCAATTCCAATTATTGCAACGGCAAAAATGGAACAAGGTCACCCTTCCACTGCTAACAAATATGCAACTTTCTCTGGAAGTAGATTCTCATCTCTATCCAGACGGAGGGGTAAACTATCGGATATCTACCCCGATCCATCTGATGCTTGTAGCGTGGTGCCTTCGCAAAAGCAATTAGCTTCACCCCCAATACGACTGCCAGGTGCATCTTTACCACCTGTTTCGACGACAACGTCTGGCAACAATTCCTCACCTGGTCGCCGTAGGTCTTCCTCTCAACCCCCTCTACCCGGGGGGACGATAACCAATAGTACTGGATCTTCACACATCCGACAATCCCTTAACCCCTCGTCTCTTTCGACGGTATCAACCCTTTCCCAACCTTCATCGTCTTCACATAGATCTTCATTTCCACTTCCACTCGCTCCTCATTCTTCCCCTCCGCAATTCACAATTCTAAGACCATACCGCTTGATGAACTTGCTCCGTACGACGATGACTTCGAAATCCGGTGGACACATTACACGTCGCTTACATGTCCCTAATGAAGTTTGGTTCCAAATCGGTGTAAAGTTGTCCAATTTACCTGAGAAAATCAGGGTTGTTGATTCGCTTTGCGCCGGCCTCGAAGAAATCCAGATAGCGAGTCCAAAGATTATTTCAAGCAGGGATAACAACGACAGCAATAATGCTCTCCCTGGTCTCGTTTCTACTGCTGCCAATCATGGTACCAAAGATATGGAGCGATGGTTACATAAATTGGACGACTGGAACGCAGCATGTGATGGTATATTGTTGAACTTTGGGAGGAAGTTGGGTGTAAGGGAAGGGTTTGTAACAAAGAAAAATGGGGCAGACAAGGTAGATTTCTATTTGAATTCCTCATGAGAGATGTTAAAATGCAGTCGCGATGTAGGTTCCGTTCTGGGTTCGTCCTACCAAGTAATTTCACTTTAGTCCGGGGGGGCGTGAATGATGCAAACTTACCCGTTGAATCTACAGTGTCGATTCGATGGCCATCTATGTTTCAGGTCTCGTGAAATTATTTCACCTGGCCCAGACTTTGGGGGAGCACGCCAACGCACTTCTTCTAGCGCAAGTTCCCCCACCGTACGATTCGGTTTCACTCGAATTACGTCAAGCACTGGAACTACGTTTAAAGCGTTCTTCGGAATTTTTTTCAAGCGTGGTTTTGGCGTTTGTGACGAGGGATTTGTATCTCCTGTTGGATAAGTATGTGAAGTCGAAAGTCGAAAAATGGCTTGCGGAGTGAGATTCAGACTGCATATACCTTGAATGTTTTTTTTGGCGCAATGGATTTTTGAGGTATTTACGGCGACTAATTGTTTACATTAAAGCACTTGTTCTATACCAAGACTTGATTAATTTTGCATGTCAATCCCAGCCGAGAAACGTATCAAAAACAAGAGATCTCTGGGCAACTTTCAAAATCATGTGCATTGCGTGTTGTATCACGGCCCGGGGTTACTAGTACATGTATACAGATCAAATATATTCAATCATTTCTGGAGCAAATGCCACCTTTGAAAGTGGACTGCTATTGTGCCCCAGCCTCCGCGTGCCGAGTGCCCGCTTCGGCAATAAATAAACCCTTGAGTATTTAGTACTTAGAGCCAGGTCTGCTGGTTTCCCAGTGCACAGCCCCCGATTGAGCTAGTCTAATTAGATATTACTTTCGCATATCAAGCTAGCCTGAGGGGTAATAGGAAATCCCTTCTATGTGGTATAATTGTATAGAGATACGGTTGGCAGGACACTGATCTAGAACAATGCCGGTGATTTGTCAATGTCTCCGTACTAGTAAATATTGATGATTTATCATTCATAGTGCTAATACGAGCACTGACAAGACCCGCAGTGCCCGTCTAATGGCAATGATAGCTGACAATCATAGTTCCAACCTTGTTCCAACATCCTGAAGCGTACTTATTTAAAGTTCCGGGTGCTTTCTCCATTGAACAAGTGGGTACTATTTATCCCGAATAGCAAATGTCATCGCTAAATTTAAGAGTATATTCATTCCACTGATCGGATTGCGGGCCCGAACACGTTTTTCAATTTTCACCCACACTTGACCTTCGAGATTGTCAAAAGATCCCAAAAGCAGATGACAGCTTTTCAATTTCGAAGTAACACGGGGCATCTATCCGGGGAATTTTCTGCCAAATCGATGCACACGTGTAAAAATAAACTAAAAACCAACCAAGCCAGAACGAGCGCAAATTCAACTTGCTCTGCCGACTCCAAGAACTAACACCAATGCCAGTGTGGATCTCGATTCTGTCATCACATATGTATATGTATGTCACTTTCTCCAATCGGTACACTAAAGCGCTACGCCGTGGCACGATGCTCGAAATTGGCATTAAATACATGGGCCGAAGCTCATTCCTGACATCGTTTATTACTTCCCCGTCGACTATCAGACGTCCCCTCGACTCGCGGCGCGAGGACGTAACTTTTCTCTCTTTTTGTTCTGTCTCTTCCCTCTCTAACTCGTGTACTATAGTGCTATATATCTTAATTTAAATCAGGTTTGTCTCATATATTCAGTGGATACCGTTAAGCTGGAATTGATAACACCATCCGGTGATTTAGACTCGCTCAACCCGCTCAACACGTGTGGAAGGGCACGTAAGAAAGACAGCGCCATCATCCCTGCCGGAGACAACGCATTTAATTTTAATAGCCTTTCGTAAACTTTCTCAAGTGGCGTGCTCCCACAGTGGACTTCGAACTCTGTCCTTCTCTTCTCTTGATTCTATAATTCATACCCCCCTCCAACGCCCGGGTCGATACCAGTATCTCAAAGTCGATGCTCACGATTGAACGTCCATGTCAATGACATTCAATGGTTTTGCGTCCAAATTCCTTGGGTACCTCATTACCTTTCTCTCGCTGACAATCGCTGCCTCGACCGCTACCCGAGTCGTCGTCGTTGATAATACCTCTCCGCAAGTGGTATACTCTCCAACACCGTGTTACGAAGATACACCTACTGCATGCAGCATCGAATGGTTCGTTTTCTTTTTTTAAAAAATCCATTATCCGTACGACAATGCTAACTGCATTCCAGGGTTCTGGTTGAATTGTCCCAGGCCTTCAACGGCTCAGTAACGTCAACCAACGGATCACTACCTGACCCCTCCAATATTTCCGTCTCCATTCTACCTCGTGTTACACTCAGTTTTAACGGTTCCGGTATATCATTTATTCCCGGTCCTAATTCGACTGCCAATGCTAGTATCACACTTGACAATCAACCATCTATCATCATCAATACATCGAGCCAGAACTATCAAGTTACACAACTTGGAGGAAATAATTCACACACGCTTGTCATTGATTATCTAGGGGGCGATTCTACACAATCGGAATCGGGTGTCTTAGAGGTCGATTATTTTCTTATAGATGAAGAGGAAGTAGTAAGGTGAGATTTTTTTTCTTTTTATAAAGAATGCGTACATATCTCACTTTCAGCACGTCAACATCGTCGTCATCAGTCTCTTCCACACCTCTATCCGTCTCAACATCAACATCATCAACATCTTCCGCATCCCATTTATCTCAGACTAGTCAGCCAACAGCCGATTCACTTGTAATTGTAGGATCAAAGGACCGACCATCTGCAGGAACAATCATAGCTATCGCCATTTCAGCGAGCGCACTATTCTTAGCAGCATTGTTGACTTGGATTTGGGGTGCTAAACGTCGGCGGCGGCAAATGGCGATCAAGCGAGAAAATGATATTCTGACGAGTATGAAAATGCCCTCAGAGGGGGATGATATCGGGGGTATTTGGTCTGGGGGGACGATACTCTCAAAAGGAAGAAAGAAGCAAGCGTGGAAAAGCTGGTGGACTACTTAGTTAAAGTGTCTTCGGTCTCCTTTTGCACTACCCACACACACACACTCTCTCTCTCTCTCTCACATGTTCAATCTGTATGCATTTTTGCACTTTTTATAGCATAATTTATTTTTTGATTTTAATGGTGTTGAAAAAAGACAATGCATGACTCTTGCGACGGTGGTTGCAATACCCTGGGTCCCTAAGATGTGCGTCGATGGTCAGCTTCAAAGTACAATATGACCATATACCGCTCGAACGTTCAACGTTCAACGCTTGGCAGGAAGTTGTCTTGGTTTGAAAGCTAATGTCGGAGTAGCGACCACTGCTGATCGTGTGGTTGCTAGCTGAATGGTTGGGCCCCTTTCGCCCAATGCTTGTTTCGTTAGAAAAACATTTCTCGGAAATTTGATCTTACAATCCAGCATCTGTTATGATTTCATTGGATTTATATATAAAGTTATCATTCATTATTACCGGTAGGTATATTTTATGATGGGTAATCAAGGCACAAGTATCATGATTTACGGTCTGCAAAGAATTTCTAAAAAAAACAAACCAAGAATAAATAAGTTCCGACTTCCATTGAAAGAAAACGAAATGAAAAAAGAAACATACTCTAAGATGCCTCAACTGCCAAGTACACGTAATAATCAAGACAGTAATCTGCGCAATAATATACCAAACGGCTTTCGAATTCGTAGCCTCACTCAAGTCCCGGAACGCAGCTTCTCTTTCTCGTTGGTACTGCTGTTCTCTCCGAATTTCTTCCAGTCTCAGATTGAGATCTCGCAGACGACTGACTACCTGGCTGACATGACTTCTGTCGTGCTCTGCATCTGGTTTCGTAGAGCCGACGATGATATCGAGATAGAGACGGATATGAGCGCTCGAGAACCAGCCTGACGTGTAGTTGGTGCTTAGACAGATAGAATGGTCACCTGCTTCGTGAGAGGTGAATGTAAAACGACCTTCGTTTGGTCCTCGTGTTTTTACGACTTGTTCTCCGGAGTGGATTTCCTAGAGTAAAGGGAGGAAGGGAGAGTGTGGGATCAATGAACTGCACTTATGGCGGGGGCGAAAAAAAGACACCGACTACGACGTCAACTTGGATGCCTAGTTCGGTTCTGTTTTCATAAAGCTGGCTTTTTTCATTCCATTCTAAAGCACGATATGTCCCTATTGAAAAATAAAAGGTAAGGCTGGCGACGAACGAGAAAGCGCAAGGTAGGACACTCCGGCTTTTACCTTCGACAACGGTATCCGATGGCAATTCCTCAATGAAACATCGCTTCTCGTTAGCATCGAGATAGAAATGAAGGGCATTGGCAAGAGAAAATAGTAGGGCTATAAACAGTGTTGTGCGATGCCAGCGTGTCATGCTCATTATTATTTGGGACGTCGAAGTCCTTGGCTGGCTCTTGGGCGCCTATGCAAATAGCGGCGTCCGGAATCCAAATACACTCCAGTCTCCTTGTGTTCCGATTCTACCTTGTATCGTGGTGTATTACCTCCCCAAAATGCTCCGAAGTCATTTACGAGGTTTGTAATGCAGAGATGTTTCAGAGCCGGAAAGGAGGGCAGAAAGTGGTTCATTAGTACAACTGAATTCCGTTTTGTAAGCGCAGAGAAGTCGGCGTGAATATTAGTCTTCCTCAAACGGTAACCACAGCCATAACTCATTCAAATAAATTCAATTGAGCTTTAAGGACTCCATTTGCCCATGTCAGAAAGAGGAATTCCGTCCTCACTCTTTGTCATCGTTTGTCATCAACCGTGGGACTTGGTGGGATCCAGTCTACCTATTCCGGACTCGTTTCATCCGGTGACGACGGGTTAAATGTATAAATATTCGAATTTGCGTGCTTTCATGACTACGACTCCAGGTTTTCTATAAAAGCAGCTGAAATTTTCCTTCAAACCGTCAAGATACTCTTCCGAAGCCGATTCTCTCAAACAGCCTTTGGTTTAGGGCTTCTAGCTTTTGCACTGTCTCAACTTCAACGAATAGGTTTTCATTCTCGCCTTCCAAGCTATTCTTTCTTAACCCGACTAAATATCACACGAACCATGTCCTCAGTTGCTAAATCTTCTACTCTTGATCTTAACCTCCGACCCAGTGAAGCCCGTGGTGGAGCTAATCATGGATGGCTCAAGACTTTCCATACTTTCTCTTTCGCCGAGTATGTAGATTTTATCTCAAACTTACACCTACATGTTTGAAGCTCATATATCAACCACTAGCTATCAAGAGGATCGGTTCAGTGACTGGGGTGCCCTGAGAGTTCTCAATGAAGATCGCGTCGAGCCTTCTACAGGATTTGGAACTCATGGGCACCGCGAATTCGAGATCTTTTCTTACGTTGTTGATGGAGAATTAGAACAGTTAGTTTTTTATCCTTCTTTTGTTTGGTTTTTTAGATGATAAATTAACCCGCCATCGGTTTATAGTAAAGATTCAATGGGCAATACGGAGGTTTTGAAGCGCGGTGACATTCAAATGACTTCCGCCGGGACTGGTATAAGACATAGCGAAAAAGCTCATGGTGACAAACAAGGTAGAGTTTGAGATTCGACTTTTTTCATTCGGTTTTGTTTAGACCCTGTCATCTCAACAGTTCATTTCCTCCAAATTTGGACTGTACCCTCTCAATCCCGCTTGTCTCCAAAATACTATACTCGGTACGTTCTCTTCTCATCTCAAGTGCACACCTTAGCGCATCTAATTTCTCTCCTCCCCTTTCCTTTCACAAGTCACTTCTCAGATGAAGAGAAAAAAGACACTCTTCTTCGCGTTGTAGCACCTATCAAAGCAGCCGGAGTCTCAGCAGACCGCAACACAGCAGGACCCGCTCCAGTTCAATCTCCTGTTACACTCTACGCCAGTCTTCTATCTCCCTCCGTGTCTGTTTCCCACAAATTCGGAAAGCCCGGTCAAAGCACCACCAGGCGACGTGGGTATTTGCATGTTGTACAAACTAGCGGATATAATACCGGCAAGGCGTCCGGCGCGACTGTGCAAATTAATAATGGAGAAGTTTCTTTGTCGGAAGGAGATGGGTTGTATATTATTGCTGCTGAAGGGGATCAGGTTGATATTAAGAATGTTGGGGATAAGACTGCTGAATTGTTGCTCTTTGATTTGGATTGAGGATTGCTTTCTTTGTAATTTTTAGAGATGTACGGAAAGGTTATGGATATGGAATATATATATCACCCAAGTAGTTCATAGTTGATAATTCGAAGCCGGTTTGAAGAATTGAAGTTGTGGGTCAGACCACTTGAATGATCACCAAAAAAAGCTACAGCTTAGTCATCCACCTCTAAACCAAAATTCCACCGAAAGCATGGGTCGTTTACGTCGTTCAAGAACGCACAAAGCACAAAGAGACGTTCATCGTGCCGCACGTACAAGGGTAAAGTGTTGCATGTTTGATTGACTGTATTTGTTGACATGAAGAAACGCAGGCCCGGACACGAGACCTGGATCAAATCCAGCTCATTGACCTAGACCCGTAAGAGTTATGTCTCAATTTTTTTTTTCGATCCATTTACTCCTTTTTTCCCTCCTTATAGTAAAGTTCGTGAAAAATTAGAAAATCAGCCTCTAGATTTGGAAAAACCTGGATTGGCGCAACACTACTGCGTAGAATGTGCAAAGTACGTCTGAATGCGACCACTAACTACCTCTTGAGAACCGAGAATGGCTGTCTGATTCTTTTGGTTTCTTTGATAGATACTTTGAAACTGATCATGCCCTCCAATCACACTGGAAAAGTAAGGTGCACAAACGGCGGTGTAAAGCACTCAAAGAACCCGCGTATACCATTGAGGAAGCTGAACGAGCTGCGGGGTTGGGGAGAGAAAATTATAGACAGTCGACTCAGAATCGCGGCACGGGGGAAGTGGAGATGAGGTGACAGTAAGAAACGTCTCAAAGGACTGGAGTTTCAATTCCAGTGGCTCAGGGAAAAATCTGTACTACATATTATTTAATAACTTATGTCGAGCATAATGCAATTCTCTATTAATTCGCAGTGATGTCTTATTAGAGCATGGGAGCATAAACACATGGTTTTAATGCAATAGAGAAATACAGTGCAACGCAGAGGTCTGGTCCCTTTTTTTAAATGTTCGATGGGTAAAGCATCTGTATTGCAAGAAATTCCGGTCAAAAAAGATGGGTATAATAGAGTAATCAGATTATACGTACGACACGAACTGATGCACCAAAGCAGTGTGGTGGCAGATTCGAGGCGAATTTTGATTTAACGACACCCGAGTTACCGTGTGGTCGGGTTACACGTCTAGAGTTTGCGAATGCAATGAAAGTTCCTCTTTACGTCAAATGCATATGGGTGAAAATACTAACCCCCAGATTACCCGGATCTTTGAGCCTTGGACTTCTTTCTTAGCCCGGTAGACATATGCAACACGCTATGATGCGAGAATAGTAAGCTGTTTGCGAACGCTTTGAGAAAAAAAGGGAGGATCATACCTTGCCCAAATAGTATTGTGCTTCTTCCTTGGACCCAACACCCTCGATTTGGAGTAATGACTGGTTGGGACGTGAGTTACGTTTTCCTCGTTTGTGTCCCAAAACGCGCCCTTTGGTGTATAGCCTAGATACTGGCGTAAGTACAAGGCTCATCATCCATCCAACAAAGCGTTCATGCATCCATCGAAATTTTCGTGCTCCCAAATGAGAAAATTCGAGAAAAAGGATTGCTTCGATGAGAAGAATGTCATTCCAACTCACCGTGTTGAACCCATCCCTAATTACCTTGATGTCGTCGAAGAAAGTTTGTCTTGAGAGCGAAGATTTGTTGTTGGTGATGCTGACTAAGCCGAGGTTGGCCCCCGTGCACCAGCCACCGGCCAGCGAATAAGTAGCCGAGGGAATGGGTTTTTTTTCTCTCTTTTCTTTTCTTTCTTCAACTTCACCATCGATGCAGTAATTTCACGAACTGCACTCATACATCGTGTTTAGATCGATTGATTGGGTAACGGAGCGATGGGTTTCACATTGACGCACTCCCCATTTTCATTTTCAGAATAAGGATCTACATATTTTTTATTCTGGATTCATGTGTATTAAAACTACGCTACATAATGTTGCACTGGGTACATAATTACACATAAATATAGCACCACACTTCTTGTCGAACATCTCCCATGCTGCCCCATGCCAGCATTTCATCATCGCCTTTCTCAAAAGTAAAACTAGTTCCACATATAAAAGACATGCGCTCAAGGGTTTTTTCTTCTCTTTACCCATCACACCACCGTTACCACCACTATGCGACGTATCCTCAAAAAAATGAGCGTCCCTCTCAGATACTCTTCTTCCACAGCGACAGTTAACCCATCAAAGGCTCGACATGTTCTTCCAATTCATTCGCACTCACTCCCACGAGAATTCGTGGCTACAGGTGTCCATTGTGGAGTCAAAAAGAAACCCGGCATTTTGGATCTCGGGCTCGTTCTCTCGACAGCACCTGTCGAACAGACTTCGAGTGCTGCATGCTTTACACGTAATGCGTTCAAAGCGGCACCTGTTACAGTCAGTTCTGAAGTCCTAGAACGAGCAAAGGGACGTGCCCGCGCTCTCGTTCTCAACAGCGGTTGTGCCAATGCTGTCACTGGCAAGCAGGGCATCCTCGATGCTTGGGCCATGTCGAGTGCTACTGATAAACTGCTCAAATATAAGAGCGAGAGTCCGAGTACGCTGGTCATGTCTACTGGCGTTATTGGACAAAACCTCCCTATGAGCAAAATCCTTGCCGGTATCGAATCAGCATCGTCTGCACTAGGCTCGACACCCGATCATTGGAATCGTCTTGCCCAAGCGTTCATGACCACTGATACGTTTCCTAAAATTCGGGCACAGGCTGTTGATATTTCTGGGACGACTGTGCGAATCGTTGGGATTGACAAGGGTGCTGGTATGATTCACCCCGATATGGGCCCTTCACCCGCAATGCTTCCTTTACATGCCACTCTTCTTGGTCTGCTGGCGACCGATGCTAGTATATCCCCTTCCAGTCTGCAGAATGCTTTGACATACGCTGTTGAGCGAAGTTTCAATTCGATCAGTGTCGATGGCGATATGAGCACAAATGATACCATCATCGCTTTGGCTAATGGTGCTGCTGGAGGAGTCGAGATTGACGAACATAGGACGCCGAGAGAATATGAACAATTTAGGGACGAGTTGACTAAATTTGCGATAGAATTGGCCCAGTTGGTTGTCCGAGATGGTGAGGGTGCGACTAAATTTGTGACAGTATCAATCGAAGTCGGTATAGTTTTACTACTCTTTTAGCTTCGAATTTATCATGTTCATTTGTCTATTGTCATTAGGGCGCCGCTTCGTTTGAAGATGCTCATCGTGTTGCTTCAACCATATCAACGTCAGCATTAGTAAAGACTGCTCTTTACGGAGAAGACGCCAAGTAAGTTTTAACTACCCTTCGTTTAAATAAACACGTCTAATTTCGTCTTCGAAGCTGGGGTCGCATATTAGCCGCACTGGGCCGAGTACCACTCACCGCACCCATCGACCCTACACGTGTATCTGTCTCATTCATACCCTCGGATGGCTCAGAACCTCTCAAGCTTCTCATCAACGGAGAACCTCAAAACATGGACGAAAGTCGTGCGAAGGCTATTATTTCGAAAGAAGATATAGAGATTCTTGTCGAAATGGGCATGGGCGCCGAAGGAGCAAAATACTGGACCTGTGATTTTAGCCATGTGCGTGTTTTGCTTGTTTTGAATGCTATTCAAGCTGAGAGCATCTTTCTTAGGAATATGTTACTATCAATGGTTCATACCGAAGCTGAGGTGCCACTGTACATATACCACCACGGGTATAGATATCATTTTTGCTTCAGCGTCTGTATGCCTTTTTCTTGGAAATGTCAACAATTCTGGCCTGAGTAGGCTCTGGCGCATATATTTCCACGTGATTCATTTGTCATCATCTCACTGGTAGCTTACAGCAATGAGTCTGACGCACACGTATTACTTTCCCTCGAGCCACCATCATGTCCGAATCCGATATACCAGTCCTGCTTCATATAAGCCATAAAGGAGTCAACTATGATATATCCCTCCTTTCAACTGAGACATTAGAAGTCTTGCATGATCGCATTTATGAGAAGACTGCCGTTCCCCCGTCTTTTCAAAAATTGCTTTACAAAGGAAAGAAGGTCAATACCTCGGAAGATACCCCTGTCGTTGAGGCAGGCCTACAAAATGGAATGAAAGTTATGGTTTTAGGGTCGACCGAACAGGAGATTGGGGCTCTAAAAGCTGCGGAAGCGGAGGAGAAGAGAAAGGCTGATATTTTGAAGCGGCGAGCTCTCAAGGGGCCCACGAAAGCGAGTGGCTAACCAAGTTGTTTTTCCTAATGTTCTAATTCTGACTCGGAACTCCTCTTTCATAGGTCCGAAGTACAGGTAGAGGACAAATTTCAAGCTATAGATTCCACAACTTTGAACCACTCCGACATTTACCCCATCCTGAAACTGCCCTTGCGCTTTTGAAACGATTGTCGGAAGACCCTGCTGTTGCACACGTCATGCAGCTACATAGGTTCTCTGTCGGTCTGCTTACTGAACTTGCTCCCCACGAACATCCACACCTTCTCGGATTGAATGAAAATGCGGGACAGGTATGACGTATCGTTATACAGGCTTATTTTGTGCATGTATATTCAATTGTCTTTCCTTCTTCTTTCAGGCTATAAAGTTAAGGCTGCGTACAGACGCGTACGATGGGTTTAGGTTGTACAGTGAGGTCAGACGTGTCCTATGTCACGAACTGACACACAACGTTTGGGGAGATCACGATGATAATGTAAGCTGAAACCTCAGTTTAAGGATATTAATATTTTTCCTCAAGTGTCGTTATTTTCACAAGTTTAAAACTCTCAATTCGCAACTAAACCGGGAAATTGCCGAATACGAACGGACTCTTGCACTAAACGCCCATACACTCAGAGGAGATGCTGCTGCCTTTGACCACGAAATTGAAGCGGTGGCTGAAGGTATCATTGGAGGATCTTATGTTCTCGGAGGTGGAAGTGTATCGGATGCTTTAGCAGCAGAGTCTCCAGAGGATCGACGACGACGTATTTTGGAAGCCACAGCCGCTCGATTGCAACAAGAAGAGAAGCATATTGAAGATATGTGTGGAAGTATAGTCAAAAAGTCTTGAATATTGCGTTAAATGCGCAGAAGTTAATAGTCTCGGATTGTGCTACTAGCAAAGTGATTCATTATGCATTACTTTAGAGCCTGTACTAATATATTCCCACGCCTTCCACTTTTTATTTTCTACCAAAACCTTCAATCTCTTATTAAAGCCATGGCACCAAAGGAAAGCACCTCATCTCCTAGAAAAACCACATCTCGTCAATCAAAACTATCTTTCAAACCTACGAAGCGTGATGCTGCCCCGACTAAAGCCAAAGCCAAATCCAAAGCCAAGGCGACGTCGAAGTCGAAAGCAAAACAAGCCGAGCTCTCACAAGAATCCGATTCTGAATCAGACAGTTCTTCGCAGGAAATCATTGAATCATCAAGTTTTACCAGGAATACAACTAATTTAGATGTTCATGACAAGGCTGGTCGGTATAAGCGGTATTTCAAGGAAACGCGAGCATTAATGAACAACAAAACACCAAGTAAGGCCGATAATTATCGTTCGTTACGCGGTTAAATTTATATATATTATTTGGTATCAGTACATTTTGAAGATCAACCGAAGATATATCAGATGTTACGTGTATTTGATAATACATGTGAGTTTGGACCTTGCGTTGGTATGACGCGTTTGGAAAGATGGGAGCGCGCTCAAGCTTTGGGTCTGAATCCTCCACCTGAAGTCGGTTTTTTATTTATTCATACGGTATTCATTCCGACATATCTTATGTTTTGTTTTATTTTTCTCAGGTGCGGGAGATCCTCTTAACAGAACAAGGACGAACAGAGGCAGAAATTGCGCATTCCGTTTTCTATGGCCGAGTTTTGTGACTTGATAATGTCTGTATTATGTTGCGAGCCCATGTTATTCATTAATTATCGCTGCTTTCCATTTGTCAATTCCAAAGTACGTGTGCTTTTACTTCTTTTCTCATCTTTCGTGTTGCATGTAGTTACGACCAAGTTATGATGTTACCGAATTAATAATAGTCGATCTTTTACCCTATCATATGCGAGCGATGGTAATCATGTGCTTTGAGGTTGTTTGTAGATTGTTTGACATTCAAGGCGCGTAATCGTGAGCGAGTCCGCCCACATTGACTGCGGATGTTTTAGTCTCACGCGACAATCATCTATTCTTGGCTGAAGGTATATTATTCTTCTGCATGCGTGTTTTCTTAAAATTACAAAATACAGACCAACTGCTTTCCTCGGTTTACAAAGATTGGATACTCTTTCATTAGATGATGAGTTTGCTTCAGAAAGTACTACCCTCAGGTGGCTGTGGCGCTTTGCGATTGTTAAATGAGGCCATTTCCCTATCAAAGTTAGGAGATGTAGAGAACTCGGGAATTATTAATTAATAAGAGTCAGAACAAACCTTCTGATTTCCACCAGCACCGTCTCAAGGCTGTGATTCCTATTCCAGTTCGCCAAGACGGGAAGTTTGGTGGGATCGACTTTACCGTCAAGTTGGTTTACGAATGGTAAATTGACACGAGAAACAAATTGAAGTGTTGGTGGTGCATCAGGATAACTATTACCGCACGTAATTTTGAGCGTGTAAATTCGGTTTTCGTGTACAGTCTGCGAGTGGCAAACGATCGAATGAAGATCATAATCAGCGAATTCTGCTACGGGATTCTTACATGCCCTGGTCCGATGATCGTTCCATTCCAGTGTGTCATCATAATATCATCAGCATCTTCGAGACCATACGAGCATGAGCCATCGCCAATCCCTTTCTCTCCTTTTTCCAATTCTTCCAATAGACGAAAATTACGTGGCACTGAATAGAAGATTAGCAGAAAGAAAATAATAAATAATCGGAAGGAAAGAAATGAATCCAAATGCTTTCCGCCATACCTTTTGCCATAGAAAATTAACTTTCAAGCTTCAGAAAAAGATGAAAGAACGGTTTAAGAATTGAAAAGAAGCAGTGCTATTATCGATCCTCATGGAAGCGGACTTTAAATTGGCTGTGGACTCCGGACTGCCGTCTGTCACATAAATTGCCTGACCCACTACTATCCCACAGCTTTCAGTCCAATAAGGTGAACGACGACGACGACGACGACGATCATGCCTAGCAATGCATATGATGAAGTTGTTGGTATGTGCTTTTACGGATTTCTTCTTTGTTTTGTTTCAAATGCGTTGTTTTCTCTTTTCAGCTAAGACAACGGACGAGAACCTGACGAGCGAAAATTGGGAGCTCATTCTCAATTTATGTGATAAAGTCAACGATGAAGGAGAATCTGGGCAAGTTTTTGACATTGCTGGACGAATTCGGGCTACTAAGACCCTATTATTAGAGCCCGAGCTGTTATGGCAGCCTTGCTGAAACGCTTAGCTCATCGAAGTCCCACTGTCCAGCTGTATTCCCTCTCTCTCGTTGAAGCTTTATCGAAGAACTGTGGCGAACCCCTACATCGGGAGTTAGCATCTCGATCATTTACTCAAGGTCTGGAAAAATTGATCACAGATAGGGTAAGGAAAAATCCAGCGTTTACTACGTTCCTGACTTTTAGGTGTTATTAGAATACGCATGAGAAAGTGAAACGGAGAGGGCTGTATTTGGTTAGTCTATGGACTGGGGAATTTGAATCCAATCCACAATTAGGATTAATGGAGGAACTTTATGAGAGTCTCAAAGCCAAAGGTGTGACAGATGCTAGCTCTCTGATGGGAACACGGGGCCCTTAACAACAATGGTTCTACAGATTACAACTTCGAACAAATTAAAGAACCTCAACCACCTGCCATAGATGAAGAAGAAATCCGTAGAAAAGAAGAAGAGGAACTACAAAAGGTACTTGAAATGTCACTCCGCGACAAGGGCGGCAGGGTCGCATCCACATGGGAAACATCTGGTTCGTCCAGTGGCTCTTCTCGACCTGGTCCCTCGGCATTGAGCACGGGTCCTCATATTTCTGAAACGTCGCGTTCCTCGTCGCATCGAATACAGGAAAATAGTACTAAGCATGTTCCTCAATCAAGTGTTTCCCAGGCGACTTCACCGGTCAGAGGAACGGCTTCGTCTAGTTCTTCCATAAAGTCAGCCTCTTCTCTCAACAATATAACACGCGTGAGAGCTCTCCACGCCTTTGAGCCTACGGTAGCTGGTGAATTGGGATTTGAAAAAGGCGATATCATCAAAGTGACTGATCGTGCATATGAAAATTGGTGGAGAGGACAGTTGAGAGGAAGGACTGGGATTTTCCCTGTTAATTATGTGGTTTGTGTCTTTTTTTTTGCCTTCGATGATTTACATTTTTGTATTCATGGATTATTATTAGGAACCTTTACCTGATGTGACTACTGATGAGCTTGCTCGCGAAGCCGAGCAGGAAGCTACAGTCTTTGCACAAGCGGCAAATATTGATAAACTGGTTGAGATGTTGAGATCTTTCGATCCGTCTCAGGATAATTTGGCAGATAACGATGACATTCAAGTAAACGACCTTTTCTTTTCGATTCTCGTATAACGTCTGACTCTTTCCCAAAGGAATTATACCGATCAAGCATGGCACTGCGGCCCAAGATTGTGAAGTTGATTGATAAGTATAGTCAAAAACGAGGTAACGTTTTATCTGCGTATATTGAATGCTATAGCGCTCATTTCATAAACTATAGCGGAATTGGTTGCAATGAACGAGAATTTCGTAAAGGCTCGTGCAGTATTTGATCAAATGATGGAAGAGAGCTTGGCGAGACACACAGGAGGTGAGGTGTCTATCCTGAGAGTGTGTCAAATATGGTATCGCTAAGGTACATGGTTTTTTTAGTTTATGAAACTAGACAACAAGGCTATCATCCTGAATCCCGACCGTACGGCTGGGATAAAGGTTATGAACAACCAGGTGGATATGGTGGATACGGATCAACTCCTGCGCCCTATCAGGTTTCCCAGCCGCCTTATCAATCTCAACCATACCCGACTCAGAGTGAACCCCCATACGTCTACAATAACCGTCGGGCGACCATCTATGGGGGTCCACATCAATCTCAGGCGTATTCCCCCGGAGAACAATATGCGCCTAATTCACATCCATATGGTCAGCCTCCCGACCAGGCGGTTCCTGGATATCCAAGTCCGAATGTCCAGTCACCACCCCCGTCGATGGTTCAACCCCAAAACCAAGCATTTCCACAACCTCAGCCACAGCCGCAACCTCAACCTCAACCTCAGTCCCAACCTCAGCCGCAACCTCAGCCTCAATATCAACCTCAATACCAGCCTCAGCAGCAACCACAGGTGTCTCAACAACAACAACCTCAGCCCCTGGGACAACACCAGAATCAAGCGCAAGCACAACCTTCGGCTCAAGTACAACCACAACCTCAGGGGCCGCCACCTCAAAACCAAACACAACCGCAACAGTCGCCACAGCAACAGCTTCCTTCAGGTCCACCTTATCCTTTCGATCCCAGCATCCAATACCCTGATCCCAATGTGCAAGCTTGGGTCCAATACTATTCTCAAGGCGGAACGGATCCTGCTGGTGCAGTCTACTTTATTTCCGTGCCTGGTATAACAGACGCGTCAGGTCCACCACAATCGCATCAGAGTGTAAGCAGCACGGCTGCTGTGACGAATACCAATGCGAATAACAACGGAACGACGGCTGGTGGTTTGGAATCGCAGATGCAAAATCTCAGTGTTAGTTCTAACAGTAACACAGCACATCAACAACAACAACAACAACCGGATCACGGACCTAAACGACAATCGTCACTACACTCTGCTTCAGTAATGCCGTCGTATGAAGCTTCTGGAGCTGTGATTGCTGGAGATGCTACCGGTGTGTATCCGGGTTCCGGGGGTGAAAATGTGGCAGTGGCGGGTGCAGTTTCAGACCCGTCACTTCAACAGCTCGGTCGACCTCCGTATTCATATGGTGCTCCTACACCGTATTACGCAGGTGGCACGCCATTGCAACACGCTACTTCTAATTGATCAGTTGATTGTTTTAATCCTCATGAAGGTGGAGTTATTTATTATTCATATTGTTCATTCTATTTTTTTGTCACCATGGAATGATTTGGAGATATCCCATATGCAAATAATAACGATAAAGTACCAACTATGTATGTACATGAAGAAATGAAAGCGTTATTTATCAAATTCATTCTCGATGCTTGTGGCGCGTATGTGCTATATATGTAATCATTTCACCAGCCGAATTACAATCACTGGTCACTAATTTGAAGGTCTCTATGACAAAGGTTGGTTCGTTTATGCGTCAGGCTTGTAGATGATGGGCTCAATTGCGTATCAGGCTTGGGAAGCCGAGACTAGGTATTTTCAATAACCCGATAACTTAATACATACATATTAAAATATCAGCGTTCAACGTGCTCGGCAGAGTCAGCGAGAACACTTGTAATATACTCAGCCTCTTCCCTTAAAAGGGCAAAGATAACACAAAATACAACGCATAAAATATAACACACATCAAGGGTGTGATGTTCGAACTGACCCTCCCAAAAGCGGCAGTGCGCTGCGGGCTAGATACACTAAACTTGAACTGTGGCAACTTCCTAACAAGCTTCCAAGATTTATCCGGCATGAAAAAATTGTAAAGGCAAATTGTCTTGGCAATGGAAGCAATAACAGCCGGCATTTCCAAAAAACCAGCAAAGGACGAGAACTATCGACTGCGGGAAGCAGGGCGATCCATGGACACTGAGTACTAGACCTGGCAATGCTACCTGCAGCAGTGGAAAGTCGGCCGGCCGGAGTCAGATGGCTTCCTTTTCGGATTTGCTACTGCGGCGGGGAATACTCCGATGACGTGACAATTCAAGTCCGGTCGAATATCTAATTATCTGGCATGCGACGCAAATTGTAATTTTTTTTCAGTGTGTTGGGATAAATTGCTCACAAGGATTATGCAACGTGTTTTCCAGGTGCCAGATACGAATTCGATTCATAGGGTATTTACATATGTAGCAGCGACTAGAGTCAATGTCAGTTCTAAATTTCTCCGATGGGAATCTTTGTGGAAGTGCGTGGGGAGCTTCGCCACCTTTTTTTCCCCCCCGGTTGCTTGTTCACTAAAATAATTAATTCTTTGATATAGGAAATTGGGAAAATTAAGAAGTAAAGTCCGAAATCAGAGATGCAAAGTCCCTTTTCAGGCGAGTGAGTCCGAAGTCGTCCCAACTCACGGTAACTGAACATATTCGAATCTTTTCATGTTTGTCTCAGTTTTATCATCTAGATATTTATAGAAAACATCCACTTGTCATCATTTTTTTTTCTCTTCGCAAACCTAAATAAATCAACGTTATCTGCCAAGGCAAAGACTAGTCGTATATGATATTTATAATTTCCTCTGCGCAGCACTTTTTTTCTAATATGGGAGAGGGTCCATTTCAACAATTACAATCAGCCATGATATTCAATCAGGGTCCCGAACTCGAGTGCATAGCCTGACGTTACATTTTACCTTTCTTCCTGATTTAAATTGACTGAGCCTGTCTCGTCATCTCATCCGCTCACCTCATTTTCCCCTTCCCTCTCGCTTCCCTTCTTCCTTCCCCTCGCTCGTATATCACCCTTTTCTTCTTTTCCACCCCACTGTCCCCATGTCAACAGCTACAACGAACACCAGAAGGTTTCTTTTATTCGCTCTACTAGCGTTGTTCTTTGTACCACGCGTCATCGCTGATCCTCGACCTCGGGGTGGTCGTGGCGGCGACAACGATGATAACGGCGGCGGAAACGATAATGATAATGATGGCGACGGTGATGGCGGCGCGACTGGCACGGGTAACACCCCTGTTAATGGTAATGGTACCGCGCCTGGTCTGTCTGGAAATTCTAGTTTGGGTGGTTTGCAAGGCGACATGCAATGCCCGGGTAGTCAAGTGAGGTTTTTTTTTTCAGGGCTGCTAGCTATGTGTAGAATATTGAGTTGTCTTCAAGCTGATGTGTGTTACGGGCGTTGTTAACGGGTCTTCTATCACCTGTAGGTCGCTAAAGTAATTCCCCCCTCATCAAACACATTGTTTTGACTATAATTCTCTAGATGAATTACAGAGCACCGGCGCTGCAAATCTCGGTTGGATGGCAATGTAAGTTTCAACGTGCGCGGGCTCTCTTGAATGCCCACAAGTGGCATGTCGTGTCGTTATTCATTTATTTCTTTTACTGATGTGTTCATCATAAAAGTGGTTTCGGAACTCAAATGCCGAGTGAGTGCCGTTTCAATGACGAGACATAACTTTGATAAATCTGATTGTTCTCCTTGTACTGCCAGACACGCCCATGGTAATTATGTGGGCCAATGCTGATGGTACTATTACTTTGTCTCAACGCCAGGCACCTGCCACGGTAATGCCTACGCCGGTGGCAAACCCTCCTCATATAGCAACTCCAGCTCCACAGTTGTCTTCTGTGAGCGAAAAAAATTCATCATCATTCATATATTTACTCAATTACTCACTATCACGTCTTATCAAGCTTACCGGATCACAACCAAAATTGGTGTTTACAATTCCTGTATGCGGCTACGTCCTCGAAATTCGATTCAATGATTGTTGATCTGATCTTTGTGTTTTTTTTTTCCCTCCATCAAGGGAGCTGCGACCGTGACGAACCTGATCTGGGCATTCGGTACAACCAAACCCGCCGAACCCGCCGATTCAACACTCCTGCAACACATACAGTCCGGCGCATTCACTCTCGACCTTACTAAAACTCTTCCGGGCGGTGGTGCTGCGGGCGGGATAGGTGGTTCGAATGGAACAAGCGCGTTACCTCTTCCAAAGGGCACGATCAACATTCCATTTTTACCTTATCAGAAGCTGATCATCGCTCATGCTGCGATTGTATCACTCGGGTTTTTAATTTTACTCCCTAGTGGAGTACTTTTGGCACGGCTTACGAGGACGTATAATAGTAAATGGTTTAAAGGACACTGGATTCTTCAATTTGGGCTCGGTAAATTGGTTTTTTTTTTATTCCGGTAGTTGCCCGGTAGCTGATTATTTTTTCAAATAGCTGGTCCCGCAATTATTATCGGATGCATTCTCGGGTTTCTGGCTGTTCATTCACAAGGGGGAGGTGAATCTCACACGCCGCACAAGGTAAGCAGCGGGGATCCACCGCCTTTCCGAAAACAATTGTGTCTTACACATTTCACTTTTACAGAAAATCGGACAAGTTCTCCTTGCATTGTACCTCGTACAATGCGCCTTGGGAGCATTCATTCATTTCGTCAAAATCAAAGTTTGGTTTAATCGACCGCCGCAAAATTATTTACATGCTGTTCTTGGGTTAACAATACTCGGTTTGGCGTTTTATCAAGCCCGTCTTGGATATACACAGGAATGGCCGAATACAACGGGTCGCCCGCCTGTGGTATGTATATGTATAATATATTTTATTCAACTACGGGAAGTCTGATAACACCGATGCTTTCTTAGCCCAACGCGGTCAATATCGCATGGTTAATTTTACTCGCCGTGAGATTTCGCCTTTCCCTTTTTTTAAAGTTCATTTTTCCTCATTCTTATATTCAAGATGGTCGCAGTAGCATACATTGGAGGACTAGCTTACCTCCCACAACAATATCGCCAAGAAAGACAATCACGAGGACATTCTGGGTCGAGCACTACTAAATCTAATTCTCCGTTTGCTATTCGACTCGGACGCAATGACGCAGAGGCTTATCAAGAAATTCACGAACTTAATCCCAATGAGGGGATCACTGTGATGTCGTCGCGATGATAAAGTAAATATGATCATAGCGTTCCTTTCTTGTATTTAAATGGGATGGAGGTTCTCACCAGTTCTCACTTGCATACGCCCGCGCGCACTGTACTCTGAGTCATGTATATGCATGACCAGAGAACAGACTCGCTCACTTCAAGGATTTTTTTAACGCATGACTTTTAAATTGGTAATAATCATACAATGGATTTTTCAAATAGAATAAGAACGTACGGTTTTTTATTTTGTTTTCTAGATTTTTGTTGTACTACATACGACGGTTAGTGTGTAATACAAACATATGTACGTATTTGGAAACATTGCACTCACGTCGGATACCGGCACCGTGTTGATAATTACTGTAGTGAACATCATTTTCTCGATAGCACTTGAGAGATCCGATTCTAATCTTGAGATTGATTGACACATGTATGCGCTCTCAAGCTTGTCATACGTATATGTACAGACATATGTACCATGATGATGCATGCGACTAAAAATGGCACACCAGGCTACGAACCTTGAGAAGAAAATCAAGATAACAACTAAGCGCTACATATTACTGCCCGTTGTCAATGAAATGACAGAGGCGAGGCAGACAAAGATATGACAATTTATTTCACTCTCAAAAACCATTTTTTCGGAATAAAAACAAGTTGTGAAAGCAATCGAAGTCGGCAGATCGCGACTGGATTCACTTGACGCAGTAATTATGAAGGGACAAGATTAAAACGAAACATATTTAGGACCGATTAGACGCACACCGAGTAGAGGGTGTTGGAAAGTCGGAGCCGAGGTCGCGTCCATAAATTATCGCGTCCTACGAAGCGCACCTCTTTCTAAGAAAGAGCTAATAGATTAGACACGACACTTAAACAAATGTAGCCCAAATTACGACGTATAGAGGGAACCTTCAACGTGAAACAATATAATTACAAAATTAAACACAGCACTCAGGCTCGACTAATATCTATATTACTAGTATCTGAATCACCAAAGACCGCGAATCTTCAAACAGAAAACAACAAAGACTAATAGCACTGAAAAAAGCAAGACCTTTACAGCGGAAATTTGAAGGTTATAATGTCGTGATGATGATGACAATGATGATGGTGATTCTTCAAAGACGAAAAGTTGCATTTCTTCCGGGGTTAAAAACCTTTTCCAAGCGGCAGGCATTGGACTGTTGAAAGCGCTTGATGGAATGAAATCTTTCCAGTTTTCCAAGGCATCAAAAATGCAGATTCTATTTGCGCGGTATCTCATTCCGAGAGACCCGAAGGATGAGGAGGGTGGTAACAGTGGTTCAAATTCAAAGATTTCGGTTTCATGTTCGGGGACTCTGCCTTCAGCACAGGCATCGGAGAGTTCTTTTGTGATTTTGATTATGTAGAGTGTGGGGGTAGTGTATCTCCATATCATCCCCGGCAAAATCTAATACACTCATAGTATTAAAAAGTTAACTGTAACTGATTTGTTTTAGGACTTACCATGACATCCAAGGGGGACTTGCCGTTTGTAATTCGAACGGCGTTGTTAGACTGGAATACACCAATGGATATGCCGATCAAGTGAGCATATGCATTGTGTTTATTGTCCTCTTTGACAATGCCTACAGCCAAATACGACGGGAAATGGGCATCCACGATATGAACGTCAACATGACTAGAAGTCCTTTTGCCGTTCATGGTCAATGTCACCACCTGACGCGTCATAACTTCTCGTTTTTCTTTGATCCTAAAACCCAACGTCTCCAAAGTGAGGAGTGCAAAAGAATTGGTATTCGGTTCGGTAGTCAGATTTTCGTGTGGAATGTGTTTTATGAAAAACGCCATCCTTGAGATTTCCTCGCCTCCGGGTTTTTGAATGTCGATATCGTGCTCGTCGACTGTGTGTGTGTGTGTGTGTGTAGGTCTAGTAAGTCTCGTGGGGCCGGGCCCTATGTGCCGAGACTTTTCCTGTTGTCGCTTCTTCCCTTGCTGGGTCGGTCTTTTTTTGTCTCCTCGTCATAGCTTTGCTCATCGATTGTATCGATTATTTTTTTAGCGTATTTGTATCTGAATTGGGCAGAACGATAGGTTGGTGTGCGGAAAAACTCGCGTGGACTCGCATTTGTTTTGCAGATGATGCGCAAGTGCTGTAGTTCGTTATCGCCCCATTTGTTAGGGGGTTTGCTGGTGACATGAAATTTAGATTTCTTCGGAGCCATATCGAGTTTTGTGAGCTTGGAAAATTAAAGCAGTGGAAATTAAAATAAAGAAATGATTCAGAAGACGGAGGAATCATGATGGAAACTTGGAAGTTGCTTGAGGGACGAACTTGAAGCTTGCATTATTCTATATTTCAGATTCAGACCACCAAAAACATACCCATAGCAGTATGGGCCAGAGATGGTCCGTCAACCGCCTGTACTCCGTCGGAGATGAAGGGCAATGGCTACTTTAACTTAACTTCCCGATACTTTACCTCATTGATGCTGCGAAATTCTCGTTTGTTCTATTGTTCACCTTCAAATCTAATCATCTACAAAAGGGGGCAAGAAAAAGGAGACAGTACGCGAACGTCCGCGACGTTCCACAAACAAAGTAAAACATACGCAAACAATGAGAAGCGATGAAGGAATTGCGAGAGATCATAAAATAAAGCAAAAGATGATAGAATAAAATAAAAGGAAAACAAAGGTTCTGGAGCGGATTGACGAAGTAGAACTACAGCGCGACCAGTGTCGGCGCCTAGAATTTGTACCTAGTGAGTTCGCCTATGCGCGTTTCGTTTACTTCAGTTGATGTGTTAGAATATGAGTTACTCCATGTATCTTACCTAAGCTGCCGCTTAATACTACTCACCTTTTCTGTGTCCGCTACTGCGTCGAGTCTGGGATTCCAACAATATGTACTGACGTTCAAGGCTTCGGAACTCTTAGGTGTATATTCGCTGCGCAGTAATATATACTATATCTGTTGTGAGGATGTCTTTCGCCTAACAAAGTCCACCAAAAAAGGTACCTTGGCTTTTGATGGATGTTGTCTTGTTGTCCATTGTGAATGAAACCCGCTGTCGCATCATGACTTCCCGCTTTTGTGGAATCCGGAAGCCTAAGGCCCACAAAATCGAGTAGACCAGGAGATCGGTGTTGGCTTCTGGGATCGGGGTCTCCGGATCAAGATCAGCCGGATCTTCGGTCAAGATCCGGTTGATGAGGAACGCTATCCTTGAAATGACCTCACCTCCGGATCTCTTATGGTTTATGAGATTTCCATCGATGGTGTCGATGATTCTCCTAGAGTATCTCGTTATGAATCTCGCTGATCAAAGTCTGGTGGTATGAAAAAAATCCCGAGGGTTATCAACAGTTTTGCGAACGACTCTCCAGCGCTGCAATTCGTTGTCCCCGCATTGATTAGGTTGTCTAGGAACACAGAGTTTGTCTGGATTTGGATGTAGAGGGGTCGGCTTTGAAGCTTGAAGTCTCAGGGTCTTGTAAGTGTAGGCGATCAGAACGGCGTAAACCTGAAACTAGAAGACAGATGTGAATGTCCTCCCCCTCAGTCTCAAGAATGGAGCTTACCCATTATGATGAATTCAGGGCAAGATGTTTTACAAGAACTGCGGGAAGATGCTAGATGTGTTAGGGACACAAGCCTTTACTGACGGTAGATTTTGACTGCGAAAACCTCATGGTTCCGTGATTGCGTTTCGAACATGCTTAGGTTGATAAGTTTGACATTTGACTTAGTTTCTACATGTCAAAAATCATCGAATGAAAAATTCGAGTAAATCGAATAATTTTCTTACCATGTATGATTAGCACACAGACTTATTTTGTCTGACACTTTCCATTTAAGTTTCAGATTCAGAATCGATCGGCATAAAAAGTGCTCTACTTACTAATGCTGATGCGAGCCGTGGACGTTACCGAGCGTCATCATTCCACGCCTCAAAACAAGCCTTTTCGTCCAAACACGAAAACTCTCATTCTCGAATCAATGACACCAGCCCCAAGATCCCTAAAATTAAACACACGAGATTGTCGGTATCCGACCTCGGGGCTGGTCTTTCCGCGTTAATGGCATCGGCCTGATTTTTAGACAATATGTGCCTCATAAAGGACGCGATCCTTGAAATTTGATGACCTCCCGGTTGGGGTACAGGAAAATTCGTGTGCGTTATGGAGAGGTTTACAGACGATGCGTAGTCGCTGCGATTCGTTGTCTCTCCATTTATTGGAGGGGTTTCTAGTGAAAAAACCACCAATATGAAGTATACGAGAACTTGATCGGCGTTTGACTCACGATCCAAGATTTTTCGTTGGAGTCAATGAGAAACTCGGAGGTGACAATAGGTCGCGCGGCTCTGGAGGATAGGTCCCATGGCAGATACGAGTGGGCGGAGTTTGGGTGGGGTGTGTTCATTATGTATATTACAGATGTGGTTGGTGGAGTGAAGAGAGGGTTGTTCAAAGTTCTGGTTTTTGCAGACGATACTACACGGGTGTTGCAGTCTGTCGTCGCTCTATTTATTGAGTAGGAGTTCGGAACTCGGAGATGAGGGAGGTTTCGAGGTTGGTGGTCAAGTTCAAGATGGGGGAAAGGCTTGTTAAAAAAAAGAGGACGTATTTATATTATACGAAGGAGGACTTAAAAAGGCCACCAGTGGTCACCTGACTTGACCGTGTATGTGGTGTTTCCGGGGATAGTATTATCATATGTGTTATTTATATTGAAGTCGGTTGACATTGAGCGTTGAGACAATGCTGTTGTGGGACCAGAATGTGCTGAAGCCTCCAAGCTTGTTGAAGACTGGTCATGCATATATGCACATACTGTAATGGCAGCTGAACCAAAATTCGGTGGCATACAATTGTGTAAGTGTGATGTTTATGAATTATAATACACTTTCGCAGCACATATGGTGAAAAGTCCTAGTACTCATACATAGAAGTCACCGGAAGCACGTTCGAGTCTCGGAATAATAAAATCATTGAATGAATTAACTCGAGTAAATAAATTGCATTACATTACATTAAGGATAATTTTCATTATAACATTATTACGCTACCAGCAACAGAAACTTCGGTTTCATTGGGTAACTGAGATATTTGTCTTGAGCGCACGCTCCCATATATCACCACTCTCGCCTCTAGCATCATCACTCCACTCCTCAAAACAAGCCTTTTCGTCCAAAAACGAAGGAGACGTTACAACTCTCACTCTCGAATCAGTGACGCCACCACCACGCAAAGCATCCGCAAACTTAGTACGGACATCATCCCAGCAATACCACCCCAACACAACAAGAGACTGTAACACCCGCGTTCTTCTACTAAGCAGCGATTTAACGAGCGTAGCCATATGGCTAAACTCAGAAGGTGAACTGCGAGAATCAAAGCTGAGTGCGAGATGGGTCATTTTGGGGAGTATAGCCGTTGGATTGTGAATGATGGAGGACCATGAATCGCTTAGACCGCCGTTGTAGACTGTATCGACTCGGAGATGTGTCAAGTTTGGATAGAGATGTGCGTGTTGGGAGAAGTAGACCCATGCGTCCCACGAGGCGCAGTGAAGGCGTGTCAGACGGGTTGTGTATTCAAGAGCATGACATTGCTCCAAAGCTGCCGCCCGAAAAAGACGGTCTAGTGAGAGTGTCAGACTCAAATTCGAAACGTTCTGACATGCTTGCAGGATTGAAGCGAGGGCTTGTTGAAATGATCCCGATCCATGAACGGGTGGTTGTTGATAGGCAACAACAGTTGTGCGATACGGATCACAGTCTCCTTCGTACACTCGGATGCTGATATTCTTCACGCACCGAGCGAGAGCAGGCGATGAGGATAACGTTCGGTATAGTGCTTGACATTGATTCGCATTTGAAATAACCAGGGTTTCGTATAAAATGGGTAGAATCCAGTCGTGAACAGGGCGCGAGACGAGGACGAGGTGTGAAGCGGATAGACTGTCTGCACGACCTGCAAGTTCGAGGATGGAGCGTACTAGCTCGACTGGGAAAGAAGCAAAGGGTGAATTGACTTGTGGTTCTTGTGTCATTTTAGTTAGGGAAGGAAAGATGTTTCCTGCAAAGATCAGCGCGGTTTAAAAAGGCACAGGGAGGTGTTATTATATATATGTCATAAAACACAAACGGGATGGTCAGGGATGGGACACACTACTACACACACACATGCACACCTAAAAGCTACAACACCGGAATTTTAATCCTGAATTATCCTTTTCTCGCCTAGTTTCGGAATCTTCCATTTCCTTTCTTATACTTGCCTGAGATTGCCATGCTGTGGCAAGAGATTGTTGGAGAAGATCCATGGATCCGCTGTTATACATTGCGCGTTACGCGTTACGTGTTACGTGTTGGCAAACATGCCGAAGAACAGCCGGAGTGCAAATCTAGTCATCAACTCCGCGGTCTTTCTCCCTCCCTTCAAGTTATCTCCTTGGAAAAAGATGTCTCTTGATATGATCCCCATTCTCGCATGCGTAGATATACAAAAGTGCTACAGCTCAACTATGTTACAATCGCACAAAGATATCCCCGCTGTCAAAAGTCCGACTAGCGCATTCGGAGGTGTAACAAGTCCGATCAAAGCACGATCGTGTGCATGAATAGTCTTCTTTCAGTACATTCATACACAGTACACATTTGTCTCGATATAATGATATCATTCGAATGTTTCATCCCCAACTAAAACTCCTCGGCCTCGGACATACATACTTCAAGTTCTTTCTGTATCACTTTGCGCTCCAACTTGATCGCAGCCGGATGTATCCAAAGGCATTGCAGTGGCAATCAGTGGCAATTGTAATCCTCATTGAGTACGTCATACATACATAGCGTGTACTTACATGTACGGACGTTTTGTGCGCTGACTGCTGCTAAAGCACTGCATGCATACAATGGCAAGACACACAATTACATCTCCATCCATCCAGAAAGAAAAACAGCTCAACTCCGCTCACACTCACCCCCGGATTTGATTTACCGATCGTTCAACTTGGTTACGTTGTTCACTTTGTTCCTTTTTATCTAGACCTCCGGGAATCCTTTTTTTTTGCTCATCAACTCGGGCAGTTCAACCCGCTCAGTGAGGGTGGGCTTACTCAAGCTATGTAAAGACCGATGATCACTAGACCGGGGGCACAAATTTTATGGTGCATGGATGATGGCCCTCCCCAGACCCTTCTCTGGGCAGACTTCTTCATAGCCAGGGTGTAATCAAATACATATCTCCCTCGAGCAGGTGAACGTAAACCACACATAAACCACACGTCTCTCGAAGCATCTCGAAGCATCGAAGCACAAGCCCAATTCGCTTCAGTCCTTAGCGGGGGGGAGCCAAAGATTTTTCCCTAACTGGCTTGCTCAAAAATTGAGTCGAAACTTCCTCTTTACCTAAATTTCCCCAGCAGTAGCCATCAACTACATATCATTATCATTACCAATACCCGTATTACATATGATACGTATGTACATATGTATTGCTCCCCCAAAGATTCTTCATCCGGAAAACACCCTGAATGTGGATCTTTCTCCGGGAGTTTTTCTTCTGCGAAAAAAGTGTGTGTAATTCCATCTAGTCTCTAAGGGCTAGGCCCCATGTGTGTATCGAAACTTTTACCTCGTCCGTTTGTCGTCTTTTGCTTGTCCAGGTTTTTGTTCCGCTCGTTCGTCGGAATTTGCAAAAAGTAAGAATCACAATCACACTCGCATGCCATCATTTGAATTCATACCGTTTCTCTCCTCAACCCTAACACTGCATTAAAAATTAAATCTCCGTATGTATGTACATACTACGGAGCTGCGGAGCGCATACCCCCCTCGGAGGTATTACCATATACATACATACATACATACATACATACATACATACAACCTCCGCTTAATCGACAATCATACTTATCAATTTCAATTTATACTCTTCCTATCAAGAAATCCTCTCTTCCGCTTTTCCACTTTTCCAAAAGGAGTTATGCACAGAGTATATATATGCGCATAATACGCGACTTTCCTGCAAAGTTGTAGATTTTCGCGGTTTGATGATGCCAATACTAACCGCTTTGCTACTGCTTAAACTAGGCCCTACAGGGCCTTAGAATGCGTATGCATATATATGTATACTCTGCTCATTCTCATTCTCAAAGGCCATATTCAAACAAACTCCATCTTTATTAACTATGTAACGTCAACTCTAAGAACCAACTCTCTCTCTCTTTCTGAATTATACGTCCTCCTACAACAAACCCATTAGCAAGGTCGGGTAAAGAATCCTATGTATGTATGTACATCCAAAGACGAAGAATAACGGGGGGGGGGCAAATGAGAGTTATACATATAGCTTTTATAATTAATATATCTGAGTCGTTTCACAACGGGAAACGAAAATATCAGGTTTAGGTGATAAATTAGATTAGATTAGGTCCACTTCTCGATAATGAGTGATGCTGCACGTTCTGCAATAACATATACCGGAACTTGAGTGTGTCCAGCGGTAACATACGGCTACACGGAAAGAAAAAGAGTAGATAAAATACCACATCAAAAAAGGAGAGAACAGGAAGATCCTTTAATCTTACCATAATTGAAGCATCAACAATCCTCAACCCCTTAACTTTCTTAACCACAAGATCAGGATCAACAACCCCATACGCCGCATTATGAGCAGACATAGCACACGTCCCGACGGGATGGAAAACCGTCCCCGCATTAGCACGAATCCCAGCTTGAACACTCTCCGTAGTCGTCAAATTAGCAAACGGACCAGTCGGTCCAACGATAAACCCATTCCACGCTTGAGCGCTTGTGAATTGGCGGAGAATCGAGACGCCTTCGGTGATTGCTGCGAGGTCGAAACCGTTTGAGAAGAAGTTTGGATTAATGGATGGTTTGTCTGTTGGGTTGTTGGAGGTTATTGTTACGGAGCCACCTGTTTGTGTGAGCGAGTGAGCGAGTGGTTTTAAAAATCTCTTTTCTAAAGACGTACGGGAAGCTGGTGTGACTACTGTTGCTCGAACATTGAGCAAATGGTTCGATCCGGTTTGACCAGGCTATTACATTAAAAATTAGATAAAAAGAGTTATCTTGTAATAACATACCGAAATGACCATTTCAATATGAGGCGAATGCGGTCCAGCAGACGGATCGTCGAATTGCTCAATTGCAGGTGAATTATGAGGGAGCCTCACAAAACTTAGTACGTTGTTCAAATGCGTCGCGAAAGGCCCCGTGCCGTCCTTTTCCCATTGTGCCAGTGCAAGTGCAGCCTCCGTGCTATTCGCCAAGTCACTAGAGAAAAAGGGGAAACGTATTTATTATTAGAGAGGGAAATCGTCGACGTCAAAAGGAAATCGCAACACGAACCCGTCAGTTGGATCCGTAGACGTAGTCAACCACGAAAGCCCGACAGATACTTGGTCGGACAGGTTTTTACCGACCGAAGGAAGGTCTACGATAGTGTTAATGCCGAGGGGCTGGAGATCGCTTGGGTCGCCAATTCCAGAATGTAAAAGGATGTGCGGGGTTCCTATACTTCCGGCCGAGATAATAACTTCGTTGGAAGCAGTCAGCGTGAAAACTTCTCCAGACGCTAAGAAAAGGGAGATCAAGTTAGGGTCGTTCAAAGTATAATCGAAGATTTGTCACCTGACAATGCTTGTACAGTCCTGATAGTCGGAACTTGGCCGGGTTTGGTCTGGGTACTAGGAAGAACGCGCTGAACGAACGTGCTGACGAGGACATCGAGATTTGGTCGCTCGAGAGCTTGTGGACCGAGATATGTCGTTCCGGGATAACTTCGTTTTCCTTCATGATCAACCGTATATAGCAACCAAGCTATTAATAATGTCAATGTCAATGTCAATGTCAATGTTAATATAAATCGAGGAAGAAGAACTGACAAGTTCCCATCGGGGTTCCACTATTCATATCGGGATTGAATGGGAATTCGTTCGGCAGTTCAGCGGCGGTTTGGAGAGTCCGTGACGTAACCTGCTGGGTTACGAAACTGGGAGCACTAACTGATGTTTCACCGTTTGTGCCGTGGAGAGATTGAATGAATTCTCCATTCGTGTTACGATTGCTACTTGGCGGGACGAGTTTCTCATTCTAGCATAATCGGACATAAATAAATAAGATGCAAAATAGGGGGTGGAATATGAAATATGGATACTGGGGGTATGTAATTACCTTGAAGAAGAATTCGTAGAGATTGTTGAACGTCCAGCCTGAATCGCCGGTGACCTCTGCCCAGCGGTTATAATCGTCTTCGCTGCCACGAGTGTAAAAAAAGTCATCTAATTAAAAAAAGGAAAAACCAAAAATAGATAGAACGGTCAGGAAAAGTGCGTGCATGCACGCGTGTTTGGTAGAAAATGTAACTGACTTATGGCTGAGCTACCACCCAAACCAAAACCCCGAGGATAGCCCAACGTGGCGTTGTTAAGGCCAAGTTGAGGGACGGTGGTGAAGTTCCAGTCGAAAGATGAGCCGACGAGGTTTGGTGCGAGTCCTGGGACCATTATACCTTGAACGCCTTGTGTGCTAAAGTAAAAAAAAAAGTGGGTTTGTGCTCGAGGGATGTGTCGTGTTGGAGAGGACGTACTTGGGACCAGCTTCGATTACCAATACTTTGAAGTTCCTGATAGCGGACAACCTGTTCGCCGTTACAGATCCTCCAGGACCGCCTAGTTGGGGGGGATGTTAACCAAAGAAAGGTAACGTTTTATGAAGCACGGGAACGTACTTCCGATGACAATAAAGTCATACTCTGGGTTTTTGATTTGGTCGATGCTGGTGTAAAGCTTCGCTTGACAGACAGCTGCAGCGGTGAGCAGGAGCAAGAACGCGAACATCTTTCAAGGCGTTGTGCTGGCTCTTGGGATGGGAAGGGCTGTTATAACCCGATTAACGGGAAGATAAGGGCAATGTGAACGAGACGAGTGCGAGAGAACGAAAGAACATTCTGGTTATATTTATGTTGTTGTGGGGGAAGTACACAAGTGTCCTAAATTTGGGGGTCGGAGGGAAAAAAGATTTTGTTTACATAATGAGTATTAATATGCATTCGGAGTGCGGTTTGATGGGACCTCGGTTGTGTGACCTGGCGACGTGTGTGGTCGTTCCTGCTTCTAAGTTCTGCCAATCTTAAAAAGAGAAAAGGAAAAAGGTGGCGATCTTCTCTTCTAGAGTGCAAGCCACAGCTTCTTCAGAGTCGGCATCTGCGTTGCAGTGCGCGGTCCTTTACTCCACTCTCGTTTCGGTCTCGGTCTGCGTGGATTTCTTCAGAAATGCTCGTAACATTCCCTTCGTTCGGGCCGAAACCGAGACAACCCGTTTCTTGCACCACTGCCAGTATATCCGATGATTTTCTATTTTTTATTGTACCTTGTGGTCAAAGTTTCGGCCAATATGATCATTCCGCTTATAAGCCGCTTTGATGTAGGTCGGATATACCATCTGACATCTGTCAGCAATGTCATGTCATCTTATTGCACATCAAGAATAGTTGAGACGACGGTGACTAGACATCTTGTTATAGTTAGGGTATTTGGGAAGGAGTTTGCCTGCTATAGCTAGAGCTTTGCGGCGAAGATCAGGTTCGATATATTTTAAGATGCGAATGAATCGCGAAGGTAATAGATGTGACCTTTGTTGAAGGAGAGATAATTCAGGATAATTATCGCTGAGAACGCTGAGAATAAAGGTACGTTTGTATAATAAATTCAGGACACGAATACAAGTCTAAATTTTCTTTAGGGTTCCCTTCCCCTGCCAATGGATGGTCAGTTCCTACATATTGTGCCCGATCCACCTCACAACCACACTATGTATTAATACGTATGTTGAATTTGAAATCCTGCAATCCTCTGAGCGACCATGTAACCAAATGACGTCTAACATATTAATTTTAGTTTTGGTTTTCATCTCCATCTCCGTATTTTTTTAGCTGCCGGAATTTATTAATACATACATATTTGAACGACCCACAGCCCTGAAACCCGCAGTGATGTTGTTGGTACCTGTGTGTAATGACTGTTACAACAAACAATACATTTGTACGGTCCTCGAGCTCTTTGTGTCCCAAGTTTCGGAAATGACAAGAAAATGTCTATTCAACGCGCGATCATGGTGCCAGACACAAGCTCAACACAAGCTATGAAGCACATGGTATAGAAGCGGCGGGACTGGACAGCCATAAAACGAACCATCACTGTCAAGGCAAAGGCTATCAAACCAAGAGTATTACCAGTTGTTTTTAGTCCATTCGGGGGCCTGTTTCCATTCGGCAAGGTGAGAACGAACGGTCTGATGAGACCGTGTCAAGGTTGGCTCGGGTAAAAAAAGAGAGGACCTTTGTCACGTAGGTGACGATAAGTTCATCAGTGATGAGGACGACAAGAAAGCAGTACACCAGCTGTCACGATTGAATAATATCACTCATATTCTTCGAACTCCTTTGGGATGATTTTCAAATAATCTGATCTTCTAGTTATTCTCATGATAGAATTCTAATTCGAGAACCTCAAGCTACATCACAAATTTGGTTCTCGGACCCTTTTTTTCGTACGTATACATCTGACGTCAAGACTGTTCTGTAATTCCCTGGCTGCTACATATAGAAGGGGGCCTGAAAAAAAAACCACATTGACTTGTACCTGTCCTACCCCGCATCCCACATCTCCTCTTTCCGATGATTCGAGAAAAACCTATTAGGAAAGCCAGGCCCTTCAAAATGTTGCCCCTGAATCCATCCAGTACGTACAGCCCCGTTATTCCTGCGGTGCAGTTGAGCCATTTTTTCCTCAGAGCGTAGAGGAAATCAGAGGGAGAGAATGGAGAATCTTTTTAAGCCCGAAACGACATAGTATATCTCTTACACATACATAGTAAGTGTTTTCGTATTACTTTTCAAAAATGAACGATTCGGCGTAATTTATATGGCCCGAATGAGATTGATTTTAGGTTCCTATCTTTATATATTTCTATAAAGATGGATCCGCAGCCCGCTATCTGATCGGACAGCTTCAGTGGTGAATTAAAATCTCTAAATGACGAAAGGTACGATATGTATATCATATCGTCAATCAGTTACTGAATCTTGGCTCTTCTTCATTAAGCCACGCTGTCGTTTTGACTTATCGGTGATCTGGTTGATTGGTGGACTCGGCGGGCGACACCATTGAGCTCAGCAGTAGCTTGACGCGAGTCTGAATCATTCACGGAATCAGGTCTAATCACCTAGAGATAGAATTCAGAGTAATAACAGCCATTTTAAAGGGGAGTGAGAAGTGATATAATTGAATGCCATACTACATGATAAACATAGTAGCATCTGCCGGAGCAGGCGAGATTCGAATTGTAGGAAAGTGACGGCTCGAGTAGTAGTCTTGTCAAATTTTTCCCCCATGGCAGTGTAATAATTTGAGTATCGCAACCATCAGTGACATTGTTGTCTGGAATTTCATGTTCTCCATTTTGAGATGGTCTCAGTTTTTCACTTCATCATCAAGAGAAAGGACTTAGAACGATAACTGTGGTCTAGACGCAAAACTCGACGTAAATCATTAAGAATTTGGAGCAAGCACAACATAGTATTTATTCTCCCCTTTGCTTTCCGGTGGTACTGAGATTTGGTAATTTAGGATAAAAAACAAGAAAGTAAAAAATGAGCAGAACATTCTAGTTGTTGGATGAGGGCGGAGGAAACAGGGGAACATCAACAGAATTTTCCTCAAATTTTCGCCCCATCGCGGTGTACTGGTATGTCACGTTTGCTTTCTGGTCTTCTAAGAATTTAACGGTGGCAGAACCACTTAAGTAAGGTCCAAACGAAAAATTGATGGTATTGCTATTGCCCTTGTCGTCCACCAAATTGGATGTAGAACGAACTCGAACTGTTCCCAAAACTGGGAAGGTGAAGTAAATATGCAGGGATTTCAATTCGGGTTGACTGGTGTCTTTTCGCGGAGCCACTGTAATTACGAACTGGTTTATAGGTTAGTAAGAAGAAACAATGAAGGAGGACTAGAAGAAGAACATTGAGTCTATGACCGTCGTCGAGCTTGCCTGTGAGCCTTTGGGTGCTATTTGAAGAGGACAGAGCTTGTTGTTCAGGTGTAGGTTGTACGGTGTGGCCTGTTGGTTGGCCATTGGAAGAGGTGACCGGCTGAACGGCAGTCAAGAGTTCTAAAGTTTATGAAGCTAAGCGGCTGCCATGACATGTAGGAGATAATTCCCTTACTGGTAGAATCTGAAAATCTTTGACGTTAGTTGGACTGTGGGAGGGAAGGGTAGTATGTATGCTTCATCGCGATGAACATACCTAACAAGTTGGTGATTCCACTATCGGTCAAGTGGCTTAATTTTTGACGAGGAAATATAGGTACCGCACTAGTCATTACTGCGTTCTGTGAACAGAAACTGTGCTAACAAAAGACTTCGTAGGATCGAGCTTTTTATAAACTCATAGTCGACTGACTCGTGACATCATCAGTCTCAGGATTTCAATACTTCAATACAAATTCGGCGAAACAAAGGGTCTTTCAACAATTTGAAATGAGGCGGCTTATAGATTCTTGACAGAGAAGATGAATTTATCGTGCACAAATCAATTGAAAAAACTCACGGTTGTAAAGAGCCCGTCAACGGAAATGACTGAACATCGTGAATATTACAATTTACACTGAACTGATGTTTCACCATCGTGTTCAAGCGAACTGACAGAACCACTTGGTATAAAAATAGGCAAGGAGTATATATCACGTCATTCTTTTCTATGTACTACATATGCCGACTATTTGTTTGGGCCTCTGGCCGTTTTAGTAGCCCTACAAAAAATTACACCATTCTTATTCACATTGACGTCGAGCACACGTTTACTTCTTCTAATTGAATACTCATTCAGTTTACGACATGAATTAAGACACATAAACGTGTCATTATGTAAAGCGTGAACAACTGAATCCTGCATAGGCTGTACTCTTTACATAAATGTCAGGCCAGGGTCCATGAAATGGTGTGCGCATATTAGTCGCTATCATTAGAATATGGAATGCTTGCGAATCGATGGGACAGTCAACCGTCGAATGGCGGTTCTTGGGACACGTGCCACACGTCCGAGTTGGTCGTATCATTCAAAGTTGACATGCATACAATTAGACAAAGATAGAATTTCGCTAGAAGAGTGATTACCCTTTCAATAATTCGATTTGCGGGGTTGGGTGCCACTTCCTTGAATATAAAAGCTGAAGTTGTTAGAGTACGATTAGCAGATTTTTCACATCATGAGTACAGTAGTTCAAGTACTACCATCTACACTCATGGACACTCCCCATCTAACTGACCGCGCCATTGTTGATGAAACAGGTAGGATCCATTCCCCATTCGATGAATTCACGACAGGTTGATTGTGTCATTATTAGATATTTCTAGTAAGAACACTGCACTCCACTTTACCCTGTATATTTCTAACCGGGATGAATGCAAGCTTTCCATCATTTTGCTGGCCAAGTGAAAGAAATCACAAAGGACATCAAAAATCTGCTAGACCCTGATAATTTGGGAGTGTTTTCGTTAACGACCAGCCTTCCTGAGGGAGCCGCCGGGTCTCTCTATGAGTATAGCGCTGGCCCATTTAGCGTACCTCGTTTTCCTTTTTCCATTAATTCTTCTCGATTATCTAACCTTGAGTTCAGTTCAAGATACAAGATGAATCGAACGACGTGTCACTCCAAACGTTCTACGGTCCGCCACTTTTTGCCCCTATCTTAATAGATAGCTCTCGTGGCACCCTCGATAAAGGTATCTCTGCCACTCTCGGACCGTCTGATATTCTAGACGGCACGGTCAATATCACTAAGGGAGCGGCCGATAAGTATGTCCTTCAATACGATGTCACCATCAAGATATCTGGCGGCAAGCACTACCGAGGAGAAATTTCTCTCGAAATTTAAGGTCAACTGCGGTGCCTTTTCTTCGATATATAGTCGCCTGTACTGGTATATCTCGTGTTTCTTGGTTCCCTATTTGTCTTTAGACCTTTTATCTATTATCACAAACGCCGTAAGTTGTCATAGCGAGGTGCCAGGGTCAAGCCAAGGTCTATCTAAAAGTCTGAAGCCCTATTACAAAAAGTATAATCGAGGCGTCCGTCAACGTAGAAAAAAAGTTTTGAGTAGCGCACCAAATACCCAACTGTTAAGTTGATTGATTTTCTGAGACTAGTAGTCAAAATGGCCAACTTTTCCAACTCCAAGCCGTATTAAGTTTCGTTACGTAATACTTCCTCCTCTTCCGCCAGCCCCTCTTCTCCAAACAAGCCTTTCTTTAAAGTTAGTATCAAAAGGAAAAGTGAGAGATATATACGATGTTCCGCCAAGTGAAGCTTTAGACAAGCTTATAGGATTCCTTCAATCAGGTTATATCCCCAAAACGATCTCGACACTGCTTTTAATCATCTCGCAAATACTTTCTTTTTCATTCCCTTTGTGCATAAGTAAAGCTTTCAAGTTCGCATATTCACTTATCAATCATCTAATTTTGTCTTTTTTGTATAACAGTCGTCTTTGGAATAAACAACGTATATGGCTATCAGTGACGTGAATAACCAACGTCTGGGTTAGAAGGCGGGGTTCTCTTGCCAAGATATCACGACTCTGTCCGACGTGCATCATATTCTTCGACTGTATTGATTCTGCTGATATCCTCATCAACACGCAGGTATGAGAACGTCCTGACAACGTCACTGCTGTTGTTGCGTTGGATGGCAATACTCCGCACCTCCATCTCGCCTGAAAGAAGTTCCATTCTTGGATTCGCTATCCAACGGCTCGATCATTTTCTTGGCGTGGTGCGTCGGATATAGTTATCGAGAAGGCAAATTCGAGATTACGCGCAGCAAATCTCTTATATTAGCTTTGTGTTCCTCTGGAATGCATGCTCTTGCGGCTGCCGTCGACTACCAATGGGATACTATGGATGCCGATCAGACTAGTAGCTACCGTCGCAACCTACTGGGGTGTCAGAAAACTGCATGTTTCTTCGCTTTCCTAACCTTGTGAGTTATATCTTCATTTTCTCAAGTTTGCGCCATCTTTTTTCTCAGCGAGGTCCACTTTTGTTATGCATGTACCTGCATTCAGTCATTCTTTATATTGGGAAGCGAAAGCCTGACTTTCAATCTGATTAGCTTTCGGGGGACCCCTTGAAGATTAAATCAACGATAGTGTACATTTATCGACTTTTTTTGTCAGCGGAGATGTATTCTGAAGAAATACTCACCATGTAAACCTACATTCGAAATTCATACAAAGCACGAGCTTTACTTTAGTAGTCGACAAATTACGAACGCTCTTCCGAACCGTTTCCTGAATTCACACCAGGAGCAAGACGTATTACAGTGGTATTGGGGAGTCTGGTAAACATCACTAAGGATAAAAATTGTGTCAAGAAGCACTGGAGTGAATCTCTAATCCATTGTTTGAGAACAAGAAAGACAATGTAAGGGAGCGTAGCTCCCTACACATGGAGTGTTAGCGCCCGTCGGAGTATATTTAGTATCGTTGTCCACGTCGCTCGTTTGTCCTTACGGACACTCTTTTATGTCCCCATTTTTCTTTATGTCTATCTTCCTTTCTTTTCTTCCTTTCTTTATGTCCTTAGCTCGTTTATTAGTCCTCAAGTCTATTTGTATTTAATCTCTCCTTTCCTAGCATATAGATCATCGTTTATTCTCTCAGACTAGTCCTGAGACTTTCGGTCATTTTCACCCGCCAGTTTTATTATCGATTACGACGACGACTATCTATAGAAGAGATAGCCGCCTCACAACAAAAACGCTTTATAAGCACCGAAGCTGGTTAATATTTAGGTTGTAATGGGTTGCAACGGTTCCAGATCAAAAGTAGTGGTCTGTTCGGGAACGACTTTGGAATACACCGTGTAAGCGTATTTAATTTGTGCCTGCGTGCCCGAAATAGTACTGATAGATGCAAAATATAATAGTGCCCTGGGATAACGCTGGCCGGTTTCGGCAGATGCCCGACCGGCCCCGTAGTAACAATATCTTGCCCGTCAGACCCTGTCCGACGCTGACCGAGAATGAGATAAGAATAACTCATATTAAGCAAAGACGAACTTATTTCGGGCTAAAAGCGGCTCATATTAGGTAATTCACTAACTGGACCTACAGGAATGCTGCCCCGTCTGAAGTTTTGCTGCAGCGGATTCAGAGAAGCAAATTCAAAGATGGAAGATTCAAAAGATGTGTTTTAACATAAAGGTTTCAAATAAATTATACTTTTCGCTGTGGTAAATCTCAATAAGGTGTAAATTATGTATCAAGTAAAACCCACTTTTCAACTTGTCTTTTTTTTCGTTGAGTGATCTGTTGAAGCAAATACTTTTTAAAAAAAATTGGAGGTAGCTAGGAATAAGTAATTCTTGAATAAATTATGACCGGCAGAATTTTTGCTGTGGTAGACTTCGATAAAGTGTAAATTGTGTATCAAGCAAAACCTACTTTGTAACTTGTCCTTTTTTTCATTGGGGGTGATCTGCTTGGGCAAATGCTTCCAAGAAAAAAAAGGGAGATAGCTATAATCAAGTAGGTTTTGAGTAAATTATGACCAGCCTACAATCTCAATTTCAGACCAACAGTCCCCAGACACTAGGCGGCCCCTTGAGTCCACTCACTTAATTTTCATTTCAGTGTCTTTTTTGCAGTTAATATATTGTCTCTTGTGACTTTGACGGTTTTAATAATATAAAATGAATCAAGAACACTTGACTTTCCACAGCAATTTTGAGCATATATTGAGGCACCAAGCAGGTCTATATGTTGACTGGACATTATTCACAGCTGGTCGGTCAGTCACATGACCTTGGGTCATTTGCAAAGATGTCCCATATCTCAACAACTATTGCAAGTTAAGGCTTTGATGATTTTTAGGTACTATTATATATACATATAAACTGTCATAAAAGAAAGAGATACTTGAGTTTATTATTTTGGCTCTTAAGTGGGTGTAATTCAACATTTTTAGCTCACTATTAAGGTATCTCTAAGTTTGAGATGGTAGCTAATATATAGAGAAAATAACATGCGAAGTATTAACTCTTAACCCACAATAGTTTTCGAGATATGGGGACATCTTTCAATTTTGTGAATGACCCAAGGTCACGTGACTGACTGCGTCTGACTTACATAACTGAACAGCTGTAAGCATTGGCCGTAAATCATAAATCCTAATTTCTTAAATACCGGAACCCGGCGGCACATATCTGAATTTTTAGTATTTTTCTCAGATTCTAGAGCTCAGTGGCTCTCATTTCCATCAATATTTTCAAAAAAATATACATTAACTAACATACAACGAAACTAATTACAGGAATACTACACTATGGCGATGAACATGGCTCATCTCAAGATGAGTCAGCCTTTGCTGTGAGCACCAGACACGCACGGAACCAGACAGCTTCTGTGTGGGACACTATTATGTCATGCCTGATAGATACAGTGTGTGAGGGATTTGTTTTAGATTTAGAATAGGCTTAGTTCCTAATAAAATATAATGGAGTTTTGTTTAGGGATTGTTCAGCAACTAAAAGTCCTGTTATTGAAGGTGAGACGCTTGAAGGAATATTTGAACTTAAGAATTAAGTTCAAATTAGTAGAGATAGATAGGGACTTATTACTAAGTCCTTGAGAATAGAAAAAGATAAGAGGAAAAAAGACCAATTTGATTGGTAAGCACTTTAGTGCACAACAGTAGTTACAAGATAGATAGATTACAAGAGAAATGAGCCCCTATTTATACACCTTGAGCAAGTACAAATAGCTCCAAACATTAGTAAGAGAAACATCATGTGAAAGATAAGAAATTACTTAAAAAGGAAGTGAATGAATAATAGTGGATCAGGGAAAATTATAGTGAGACAGGGAAGTGGAGAGAGATGATAAGAAAATAAAGGGGTTCCTGGAACTAAGTCATCTGACTGTTCCTGAAAGATAAGGTACATTACAAATAAAGGATTATTAAAGCAAGCAGGAACTAAAAAAAGAATAAAGAAAATACTTGTTTTTTTTGGGTAGATAAGGGAGGAAATCATGAAATACATGACACAGTGCCTATAAGATCAGACCCGAACACATAGTTGACACTGTTCAATTGACCATTCACTTGTTCAACTAGAAATGTCCCATTGCTGTTGCTGAAGTAGACCTGCAGTTCCTTCAAAGCTGAGCCAGATGAACCGAATTTATCCGGTGTTTTTGTGTATATAAACTATCTGTGAGGTTAGCTGGAAAAAAAAGGTAATGGAAAGTTGATATCAGCTTGATACCTGAATGTTATCCCCAGTTCCGTATCTACCTATGACAGCTTGAGTCTTGTCTCCTGAGAATTGTGCATCGGGGTTCACTCGGATAGTATAGACGATATGGTTTTGAGAAATTTCTTTGGAAACCTGGGATAGAAGGCCTGAAAAGTTAATTCTGAATATTCAGCTCGAAAATGCACGAAATATCCATCCTTACTTGTGGAGTCTAGTGCATTGTGCTGTTGAGTAGGTGGTTATGGGGTAATGTGAACATACCGAGCAGGTTAGTAATTCCACTATCAGTCCGGAGCGACAATCGCTGACGGGCGAATATGGGTAAGGCGCTGGTCATGGCTGAGTAGTTGATACTTGAGCTTGAGTAGTAGTACCAGATGGGAAACACTTGGTGTGCGGCAACCAGTCTAAGATCAAGCTTTTATAAACTTACAGCAGTTCCCCTCGTGTTACACACCCGAGGAATGGCACTGTTAATAGGATTTATGGGTTATGTAGTATCAAATCACTACCACTTCAAGTTTGGTACCATTTCAGTACGACTCGGTTAGGACCAATACACACCCAACCAGAGGGCAGGTTGTTTTCACATAATCTAGCTTCAATTCAGTTTTCTATCCTACTCAATAAGCTACCCCAGCCACCAGTTACCTATTGCTCCATTTAAATTTGCTAAAGTTTATCAATTCTTCACCCTCAATTGAACGCCATTGAGTGAGCCAGACATCAGTTGTATTAAAACAATAGATGGGGAATTTAGTATTTCACAGAAACTTCTCGTGCACCTGAATACAACTATAAAAGAGTGTTCCGCTAATCACCTGAATATAACGTCCCTGCATATAAATCATACCTTCATAATGCAAGGTGGAAATTTGATTGTCACAGAGGGGTCACAATGACCTTGAGAGACCTAGTACGCAGCTTAATCTCATAATAGAATAGCCTAAACATTTATGGTACTTTTTCTTCCTTCTTGAATGTTACTTACACACTGAGAAGTGCGGGTATAATTTAGTTTCAATGAAGATGTTGGTATCGGAGTCGCTGGCTAACACTCAAATTAATATTGCGTCGTCGGCGATGATGCATTAGTTAAGTCTTAGTAAAATATTATAAATCCCGGTAGTTAGTTTTCATCTTTTCACATTTATAATTTTGTATATAAAGCTCTATATCTCGAGCACTAAATACTAAGTTCTATCTAAATCATAACTGCTAGTTGCGACAGAAGAACGATAATTTCAAATTGGCGCAGTGAGCTTCTAAGAGCGAGGTACACACGCCTTTTGAGTCTCAAAGACATAAATGGGACAATGACAAAAAAGGGTTCTTTTTCATATCGTCATGTCTGCGTCCGAAGAATTTTGCAATATCAATGCTATAAACTCGAACCAATGATTGAACAAATAGTTATAGCTAGGTTTAATGTGACAGAAATCTAGCTGTGCAGACATTTTTTTAATTGAATATGTGAATGTATATATACTCAACTAAATTGTGCAGTACAACCGCTAGAAATTAAAAGATATAGCCACAAAACATTATATAAATAGCGTCGGAGACGCAGAAGTCCCGGAGCAAATGAATTAATAGGAAATGAATGAGAATAGGCTGGAGACCACGAACACTAGATGAATTCTCCAGGAGATCAGGAGAGCCAAAGCTAGATTGGCAGAGATGGGGCATGCTGGTCGTACTTTTCAATGGTTAACATGGCTAGACTACTACATATGAAGAACGTACTAGGCTCTGATTCCTATAAAATATCTTCGACGTGAATAGGCAACTCAACACTAACAGACCAACGTGTCTTCCCTTTCATGCCATGAGCACAGCAGTCGAAGTATTCCCGGTTACCCTTTCGCGCGGGATCCCTTATCAAGAGTATCGTTCCATTACCAATCCAATAGGTAAGGCTTAACACCTTATCACTCAGGACGTTCTGATGCTGTATCCAATATAGATATTGCCAGTAAGGAATTGTTGGTCTCTTAAGGCAGAGATACCTAATTAAAAGCTTATTCAAGATGTCCACTACCATGCTAGTGACATCAAAGACATCACGAGCCAAGTCACCGACCTAAAGGACCCTGATAATCTGAAAGTGTTTCAGTTGGCCACCACTGTCACTGGCAACCCCAATGCTGCGGATATTCAACTCTTTCACCATGCCATAGGTCCACTGGAGATAACTCCTGTTATTTGTTTAGTTGATATTCTAATGAAACATAATCCAGATAAAATTGAGCTATGATGGCGCTGACACGATTGCACTTCAAGTGTTCCTGAATATCCCAATCATCCCCTCCATTCAGGTGCTTAATACTTCGGGTTCATTGTCATAAGGTGTTCAAGGCGATTTTGGTTACCCAGGGATCCTTTCCGGAATAGTTGGCATTGAAAGAAGGGGCGGAAAGACTACCCTTACATATTCAGCTATGGTCGTTGGGAAAACGTTTTCCGGAGGCATTCCTCTTCCATTCTGAAGTTATCCTCCCCTTTGAGTCTGCTCCTCATTTTCAGAGTCTAAACTCCTACTTTCTTGTCCTCTGTTTCTTTTGTTAGTTTGCAATTATACATTGCGACACATTGTTCACAAACGCTAGTGATTGTCAAATTACTCTGTCGCAAAATTTCGAAACAACTTGAAGCAACCTGTTTAGATTGAATAGACTGATCGACAAAAAGAATTTGCCATACAGAGTCTGTCCAAGATTCAGAACTTACATGCCTGATCATGACAGTCATGATTATTATACTGTCAGGTAATTTGGAAAACATGATGATGTAGGAGCACCTAAGAATACACAAGGAACTCGAGTTATGAGCTCAAGAATAAAAATTAGTGCTTTGATAGAGGTGTATTAGCCAGTTTAGTTGTTAAAAGTAATCGGAACATTTTAGGCCCCAAAGTTGAACGTTGAACATTCAACATTCCAACACTTATAATATATTGGTTATGAAGAAGACTGAGGTTGCAGGTTATCTTCACCTGATCCCCCCAATCACAACATTCCGTTTAAATTTCTTTATAACTAATCGTCAATAACTGAATATAAAACTGAATTGAAGCTGAATTATGTTAAAATAACCTGGTACTGCCAGGAATGAACTGACGTACACCATTCTTTGTACAAAACCGGGAGTTTTGTGTTCATGTTATGCAATCTATATCATATAAACCCGGCTGCAAGTTGTTATTCGCCCCAGTCAGTTTTACCCCAAGCATACTCGTTCATTACGTTTCAAAATGTCTACTAGCAATGTAAGTTCGCATAATGAATTACGGAAACTGTGAAATTATAATTACTATTTATTTGCTTTAGAACATTCCTGATCTCATCAAAGGCAGCAGTATGTGAACTCGAAGACTGAAATTCGGCGAGCCTCTTCCTAACTCTATGCCTTTAGTTGTCAGCGAAGAGAAGCACAGAGAAGCAACAAAGCACTTCTCTGAAAAAAGTGACGGCATGATCATCCTTAAGACTCCTGAAAAGGACACAAAATTAATCGAGGAGTTGCTCGAGATCGCCATTCTCGGAGATAGTTTCATCAAAGTTCCCAAGGATGCTAAACATTGCACCTGCTGAGGCCGTCAGTACAGCGTCCTCAATATAACAAACACGGGCGTCAACGTTCATGGCAAACAACTTACAAAGGATATCACCACCGGAACATATGGATATATCTGGAACAGAACTGTCCCTACTGGTATCACTTGCTACAATTGCAAGAAACGGGGGGATAATGGTATAGCCAGCTACTGGCTTGTATTTTACTCGTGTTCTTGATGAACTAAACAAATGCGGCTGTATAAATCTTTACGTTGACTTTAACAATATCATTGATGGTTTTCTTGAAACTATTATCAATGATTGATCATCTTTTGTATATGTAAAACTCACTTGAAGTGCTAAGTACTAAGTCCTTGTATTTAGAAAAGATGCGAACACTCTGGCCTGAAGCTCAGAAATGGCTTATTATGAAACATGCCATGGAGAAGTGCTGTAAGGGTTCACGCTCTTATGGCCACACAGAAGAGCATTGTGCAATGATGTGACACGAATGTGACATGTAACTACAGGGCCTCAGATCCAGGAGCCGGTGGACGACACTCTTTACTATCAATCTGCGTACTGTAATTTTGGCTAAGTTGACATCACATTTATTTTATTGGGTCTATAACTTGTAACGTAATGGACCTCTCTATCGCCACCAGCGACACTAGCTTTCATAAGGAGACAACACGTTGGAGCTTCAGGTTTTTTTCACCACTAATTATATCTGAACCATGGGGCCTTGGGGGTTTCGCCTGACACAGAACTTAGCATGCGAGTTTATGTGAAGGTGAAACTTACCATGAGTATATCTTTATGTTTTCTATTGACATTTCATTGTATGCAGATGTGGCTCAGATGGTCTCTGTGGGTCAACTGAATTCGTTTTCAAGAAACTTTACTTAGAAGTTAGAACAAAGAACAGAACTTTTATGGTCGAAAATTAAGATACTTTCAATGACTGAATACGGGGTTAGAACCACTCTCGAGACGCACTGGCTATATGGCTTATCCAAGTTAATATACTTGATTGGTTGATTGATCGCCCAAGGTTCTGTACACATTGACTCGCTAAGACACAACCATCAGATTGTTGTCTGGAATTTCATGTTCTCATTTTGAGATTGTCTCAGTCTTCCACTTAATCAAGGGAAAGGACTTAGAACGATAACTGTGATCTAAACGCAAAACTCAACATAAATCATATCAAGAAGTTTGGAGTAAGCACAACATAGTATCTATTTCCTCCCCTTTGTTTTTGGGTGGTACTGAGGTTTAAAAATTCAGGAGAAAAAAAAAGAAAGTAAAAAAAAGCAGCAGAACATTCTAGCCGCTGAATGGGGACAACGGAAGGGGTGACAGGAAAACGTCAACAGAATTTTCGTTGGCTTTTTGCCCCATCGCAGTGTACTGGTATGTCACGTTTGCTTTCTGGTCTTTTGAGAATTTAATGGCAGCAGAACCACTTAAGTAAGGTCCAAACGAAAAATTGATGGTATTGCTATTGCCCTTGTCGTCCACCAAATTGGATGTAGAACGAACTCGAACTGTTCCTAAAACTGGGAAGGTGAAGTAAATATGCAGGGATTTCAATTCGGATTGACTGATGCCTTTTCGTGGAATGCTCGTAATTATGAACTGATCAAGCTTCGAATCAGTGAAAACAAGAAATTTTAAAAAAAAATTACATTGAGCCTGTGACCATCATCAAACCTGCCGATCAGAGCCTGAGGGTCGTTGGCATTCTTGGAGGTTGTCCTGGGATCAATGGTGCCCCTGTACAGAAATTCTAGAACGGCTGCCAAAATTCAACCAACTTGTACGTATAGGTAATATTTTTCCTTACATGCGACATCTAAAGATCTTTGCATTAGCGGGACTCAGGGAAGCCATGCTTCTTTATCATGGTGGTAAACATACCTACTGCATTGGTGACTCCACAATCAGTCTCAGTAGTCAGCTTGCTGAGGGGAAATGACGGTGCTTGAGTACTCATGGTTAATAAGCAGGACCGAAGAAAAGTTTGCTTGATGAAGTACTCCAGTCAGATCAAGCTTTTAAACAATGTCCGACTACACGCCCAACTGGGTGGTTAGGTTCCTGTCACAGAATCTAGCTGCACTAGCTCTAATTCTTTAGGTACGCCAATATATTACCACTTGTGTCATTACACCGAGTGAGCACTGACATGTGACGTTGTCAGTCTCAGGATTTCAATACAAAATTGGTGAAACAAAGGGTCCTTCAACAATTGGAAATGAGGCAGCTTATAGATTCTTGACAGAGAAGATGAATTCACCGTGCACACATCAATTGGGCAAACTAAGGGTCATAAAGACCCTGTCAACGGAAATAGCTGAACGCCGTGAATATTATAATTTAGTTTCGCCACCATGTTTAAATGAATTGACAGAACCACTCCTATGAAAAAAATAAGGAGTTCCTAGTTAACTGGTCCGATGCAACAATGAAATCTGAGATTTGATCTCGGCAATTGGAGAGGACACCGGCCACCATCGCCTAAGAAAATAGTACAAAAATAGTATTAAATAACATCAAATTACAAAAGGCTCTGTCCAATCATAAAGCGTGATGACTGATGAAGCTCCACTGAAACTTCGTACTTAGGAATGAGTAATATACTGGGCAATAAAAAAGGCTTCCTGACATGAGGAAACAAAAGAGTAAAAAAAGCAGGAAGGATAAGATAGACAGAGGAGCATTAGCCGGAGAAGGAAGAAAAGACTGAAAAAAATGTAAGGCAGAGAAGGAGTCGAACCAACAACACAATATCCAGGTGGGATACACTGTACCACTCAGACACAACGTACTTTACGTACTTGCTCCTATCAACTGTATGATAATGCACTCACGCTGTTGGAACATTGAAGGCCCCATGTGATATATTCATTTGTATTTTCCTGTTCTCAACCTCAGAAACCAAATCAATATATCAGTTACTTTTTTCGAAATGATGTCTAGCCAGCACTTTCACAATCTGTGGCAGCACGAAATGTTTGCACAGTCTTATGGCTTTCTCATAGGGCACAGACCTGTTCAGTGGACAATCTTAATCATGACTCATCGACATCGTAGGGCTTTGCATCGTGGGTTCGTCTCCCTGTTATGTCACTTTTCTGTGACTTTTCAGTCACATTACTTTTTTTTTCGGCTAAAAAACCATCGTTATCGAGTGGATCCTATTGGTTTGTGATGCTCTAGTTCTCCCGCTTAATTATTTGTTACCTTTTCTAAGTTCAGATTTGTATATTTAGAACGTCGCCTATTTACAACAATTTTTTAGGTTACTGGGGTCCTCCATCCCAAACAGGCAATCGATCTCATTTCACTAAGCGGGATCGGACCAATCGACTGAACACTGAAAAAGAAGCAAGGAGTACATATCTTTTCTTCTATGTATGTCCACCATTCATTTAGGCCCCCGGTTATTTTACTAGAAGCCCTACAAAAGCCTATTACATCATTCTTATTCACATTGACGTCGAGAATTCACGTTGACTTCTAATTAAATAACCATTCAGTTTATGATATGTCGAATGAATTAAGACACATAAATGTGTCGTCAAAGCGTGAACAATTGAATTCTGCACAGGCAGTACTCTTTACATACGTTAATTTTAGGCTAGGTTCTATGAAATGGCGTGCGCATATATTGGAATGCTTACGGATCGATGGGACAATCAACCATCGAATGGCGGCTCTTGAGACACATGCCACACGTCCAAGTCGGCCATATCATTCGGCGTTGACATGCATACAATTAGACAAAGGTAGAATTCCGCTAGAGGAGTGATTACCCTTTCAATAATTCAATTTGTGGGACTGCCAGGTGCCACTTCTTTGCATATAAAATCTGAAGTTGTTAGAGTACGATTAGCAGATTTTTCACAGCATCATCATGAGTACAGTAGTTCAAGTACTACCATCTTCGCTCGTAGGCGTTCCCTATCGAACTGATCGCGCCATTGTTGGTGCAACAGGTAGGATTCATTCTCCATTCAATCAATTCACGACGGGTTGACTGTGCCATTAGATATTTCTAGTAAGGACACACTCCATTTTACCCGTAAATTTCTAACCGGGATGACCACAAGCTCTCTATTATAACGCTGGTCAAGTGAAAAATATCACGAAGAACGTCAAATATCTGATAGACCCTGATAATCTGGGAGTATTTGAGTTGGCAGCTAGCCTACCTAAGAAAGTTGGAAAAGGAACCCTCTATGAGTATGGGGTCGGCCCACTGACTGTACTTTGCTTTTCTTCTTTTGGAAAAAAAACCTGATGTTGATTATTTCAGTTTAAATTACAACTCATTGAGAACGACCATCTTTCACTCCAAACGTTCTTCAGTCCTCCACTTTTTCCTGCTATCTTAATGGATAGCTCTTATAGCACCCTTAATAGAGGTATCTCCACCACTATTGGGCCTGCTGATATTCTTGACGGCACGGTCATAATCACCAAGGGAGTGGACCACAAACCCCACCTTAAATACGATATCACCTTCACAAATTCTAAAAAGAGATACAGAGGCAATATCATTCTCGACTTCAAGTATAACTGAAGTTGATCCCCGTGTCCTTTCTTGCGCACTTAGGGATGCGAAACGCGGAAAAGTTAATCTGTACATCAATCAGTCTTACTCCGAACAAAAAATGCACGGAAACTCACCTTGAATATACGTCTACTCCATATATGATCGAATTTATACCTGTAGTTACTCTTCACCCCCATTTCAAATATATCCACCAAAAGAGCTCTTAACTTTCTTGGTTGTCGTCACAATGGTTTCTTCACATTCCCAGACCTTCTTGATCGTATGCCTGAATCGAGTGATTTGAAAAGAGATTTATCATTTTGAAGATGATGATTAAAGTATGGGAGACAAATGACTGGAGTGCGAGAAGCATCAGGACCCGGCTAATAAAGCATGTCCAGGCATTCGCTCGTGAACACTTGCAATGATATCGGAAAGATGTATAATGTTGCAGCTCGTTCGAGAACGTCCTCTTTCCAGTAAACCGAGGGGTAGAGATGGTTTTCGAAAGCGGGACCCCGGAGAAGGATAAGAGAGGGATGTTACTCTGTTAAGTTTGCGACAACGAGACTTTATCCGTGGAGGAATTCCCGTCTGGGTTTTCTTCGCTCCGATTTCCAGGGCTGCCATTACGCGTTGCACTAGTCGCATTCACCGCAACTGTCTCTATGTTAGAAGAATGAACCGAAGCAGAGAGAATTAAACTTATCCCAATGCCGAAGATGTGTAAATAGCGGCACGTAAAGCGTTGAGAAAGCACGACAATGGAAGTAACTATCCCTGGAGTGGGTCTCTAGAACGCGTAGGACAGAGTCTGAACTCGATAAAAAAAATGGTTCCTAAGCCACTTGTGGCGTGTCAAATAAGAAGTGATAATAAACAAGAAAGCATATCAAAGGTCGAAAGATTAAGAGGAATGAATACTGTGTCAGTAATCGCGAAATGTTTGTCAGAAAAAAATGCAAAAAAAAACAGATCGTTATACTGACTCATCGGTTAGGACATCGACATTCACACTTCTTAGCGTGCTCAGAATGCTCAGAACGATTATTGAGACCTGGGCTGCGAAGGATATTAAATTCGAGGCGAAATGCTGAAAATGGATGGGTTGAATGTGTCGGACGCGTGACGTGCAACAAGAATTAGACGCCCATCAGTAGTGGTGACGCCAACACATTGATTCTTGTTCGTTCCCAATTACCTCAATGTCGACGTTCAACGTTCAACATTCAACATTCAACATTCAACATTCAACATCAATCATCTGTCACCCTCAGTGAGCTTTGCAAACTCTTCCCCAATCTGGTCCCGTAGCTATTATTGATTGTCTAGTTTTTTTCTTAACTTGATTCCGCTTGCGCTCCTAGTCCTCTAGGGATGCGTCAGGCTGGGATCGGAAAGGGGAGCGTGAATAGGGCATGAACGGGAACGGAAAAAGGTGAGCGCATGGCGCATCGAGATCAGCTGTCCAGTTTCTTAGATTCGTCTAGGTCACCCTCCCTCCAACATCATCCCTTGCACCACCAGCGTCATCAGCTCAACAAACACAGGAGCATCATGTTCCCTTCTGAGGTGGACTGCTGCCTCCTCTTGGATATACAGTGCCAAGCGCAGCAAGCTTGTACAGCACTTTCGACTTCGATGTCTGTATGAATGGGCGATTTGCGCCGGCGATACCGCCTTCTTCTGGGCCTCAACTTCTCAGTGGTGGTGATAATGTTGATAATGGTGCACTGTCCTCATCCGAGTCTGCTCCGAATCCGAGGGGTTCACCTGCTACGACGACTACTCCGTATCATTCTTATCCGGCGCATATGCTTCCTTATCGTGGTCAGCCACCTTCGCGCCCTTCTTCGAGAGCCTCAACTGGTTATCCCTGCTGCAGGTCCTGGTCCTGCACCCATTACGGTTCCTAATGCTCCGCCACCTTCTGTCATGACACCAAGCGCGATTCCTACAATGAAAAGACAGCATAGACTCTAACTAAGAGGCCGAGAACGGATGAGGGGTTTGAAAGACGCGTTTCTACTGGTTCTGTGCCTGGCGGACGTCCCTCCGTCTGCACACTACGGTGGTTCAGCAGCGTTGAATTCATCATCCGCGCCTGCTACAACGACGTCCTCGTCTAGCCAACTGCCGAATCAAAGTCAAAATCAGTATGGCGGACATCATTATTCGTCGAGTGCTTATTCTCCTCGAAATAGTACCAATCTGCCTCCTCATCCAACTGAACTGTGATCGTGATCGTGATAGGGAGCGGGATAGAGACAGAGACAGGGAAAGGTGGGGGTGCCCACCTTATGGTGTGGGAGGAGAACATTCGCGGTCATACTTGTCATCGTCTTATCCTCCTCAGTACGCGCACCATTCTGCTTATGGCAACAAGTCTGAAGACCGGGAACGTGACAAAGAGAGGGACAAGGACGATAAAAGGACCGGATGAATGATGGTCGATTTGGAGTCGAATTCTGCGTCTGTTTCACCGCCTCCTCCGAGGTCGCCATGTCAAATGTGAATGGAGATGTGTCCGGGGCGAGGGCTGTGCCAGGTCCTGGACCTGTTGGAGGATTGGGGGGTTTTCGTGGTCGACCGAACCAAGCTCGGTAACAGTTTTCAGGGCAATAAAATGGATCTCGGTGCGTTTCGACTGTCCGACTAAGTCTACTAACCTAAATGTTGTTTATATCTAGGAACGAAGATGAAGCCCGACGAGTTCACGGTTAAGTGTTTCCCTCGCGGAGATGCTGACTGGGAGTTCGAATATCCCGAAGATCGTCTACTTCCACTTAAGGGCGTCATCGCCGACGATTTGATGCGCGCCCCCGACATGTAGGATTCAGACGGCGAACCGTGCTTGTTGGTCTCCAAGAGGGGAAATGCCACTGGCACCACCCTCGGCCGCGCGAATGACATCTTCTCCGTCGTTCGCGATTACTTTAGTGACATGTCTATCAACCAAATCTCAATGGAGTGTGGGATAATTAACTACGATAGCAAGTCGGACGTCTTTTCGGAACCTGGTGATTCGGGCTCAATTATCGCCGACATCTGTGGTCGTATCGGTGGCATGCTTAGCGGCAGTTCTGGTAAGACCAAGACCTCCGACATGACCTATGCCACACCATTCTGGTGGCTCCTCAAGCGTATCCAGGCTAACGAGTTCCCCAATGCCCACCTCGGTGTCGTCACCTAGGCATCTCGACATCAACGAGGATTGCTGTTTAGGTTCGTCTTTATTTTCCGTCTCGTCTTCTCGTACTTACAACTAACGAACCTTGACGTCTAGAGTCGTCTGCCTCGATTTGGATGGCGATATTGATGACTTTGGCCTCCTAGGTCTAAACAGGGATGAGCACAAGCTCTCTATTATAATGCTAGCGAAGTGAAAGAAAACACCAAGGATGTCATAAATCTGCTAGACCCTGATTGTTTTCGTTAACGACCAGCCTTCCTGAGAGAGTCGGGTTTCTCTGAGTATACATAGCACCAGTGGCCCACTTAGTGTACCTCATTTTCTTTTTCCTTTAGTTTTTCTTCAATTATCTGATTTTGAGTTCAGTTCAAGATACAAGACAAGTCAAACGACATTTCACTTCAAACCTTCTACAGTCCTCCACTTCTTGCCCCCATCCCAGTAGACAGCCTCAATGGCACCCTCGATAAAGGTATCTCTGCCACTCTCGGAACGTCTGATATTCTAGACGGCACGGTCAATCTCAACTAAGAGAGCGGCCGATAAACGTGTCCCTCAATACGATGTCACCGTCAAAATTGGCGACAAGCACTACCAAGGAGAAATTACTCTCTAATCTCTCTAATTTTAGAGCCAACTGCAGTGTCCTTTTCTTCGCGTTGTCATACTAGCGAAGTAGATTCATCTAAAAGTCTGAAATTCCCTATTACAAAAAGTTTAATTGAGGTCTCCCAAGTTAGCGTTTTGAGTTTTTTCTTCGAATAGCGCATTAGATATTGACTAAATATCAACTTCAAGTTGATTCATTTTCTCAACTGGTAGGGCTTGACTTTCGCCAAAAATACCAGTCCTTAAGCTTCACCGAAAAAAAAAAACGGCCTTTGACTTCAGAATGTACCAGTACCGTTTACGTAATGCTTCCTCTTTCGCCAGTCCCTCTTCTCCAAACAAGCCTTCCTTTAAAGTTAGTATCAAAAGGAAAAGTGAGAGATATATACGATGTTCCCCCAAGTGAAGCTCTAGACAAGCTTTACGCAAGTAAATCAAGCAAATCAAGCTCGACCTCGACGGCAATTCTCCGAAACGGCGCTTTGCTTTTCATCGCGACGGACAGAATTTCCGCATACGATGTTATTTTGAAAAACGTGAGTTTTGAACAACTGTTGAACATTATTTATCTACCTTCTTTTTTTACCTTTGTGAATTGATTAGGGTATCCCACAAAAAGGTGTTCTCCTAACAGAAATTTCGACTTTCTGGTTTAGCGAGTTGGCGGATATTGTGCCCAATCATGTCATCAGCACCTCTTTGGAAGCGATCCTGTCTGTATTACCATTATTTTCTGGAGAAATAGACCTCGAACAGATCCGATCTCAGCTCAAAGGACGTACGATGCTTGTTCAGAAAGCCAAGGTCATTCCGATTGAAGCGATCGTGAGAGGATATTTGACTGGTAAAGTACCCTGTTACGGTTAATATTCATCATATCACGAAACCGAACGTATCTTTTTTTAAGGCTCGGCATGGTCGGAATACAGATCGCATACAACCGTGCACTCGATACCTTTGCCAGCAGGCCTTATTGAGTCTCAAAAGTTCCCGGAGCCTATATTCACCCCGTCAACCAAAGCAGAGTTAGGGATGCATGATGAGAATATCAGTCCTCAGCGTGGTGAGCTTGTTTGAAAAAAAAATTCCAATCACAAAATAATCATACTAATATATAGTCTTATAAATTAAAAATAATTCATTATTTCCCCTTCCTTGATTCACTACGGTCTTCTTTCCTGTACCGCAACCCATATTTCCCTGGCCAACTTCTAGCGCGAGAGATAGTCGGAATGGATGTATATGATGAGATCGAAAGGATTTCTCTTGCACTGTATAAAAAAGCTTCATCGTACGCAGAAAACCGGGGTCTCATTCTCGCCGATACGAAATTCGAATTCGGATTAATGGATTCACAAGTTGATGATCAGGAGGGATCAGCTCAGACTTCGAAGCCTACTCTGATATTAATTGACGAACTCCTAACCCCTGACTCGTCAAGATATTGGCCAAAGCAAGGATACGAACCCGGGAAACTACAGCCAAGTTTCGATAAACAATACTTGCGCAATTGGATGGTCGGGAAAGGGTTTAAAAAGGGGCTGGAAAGCGGTCCGCCTGGAATGGAAAGTGAAGGGTGGGTCATTGAAGCTGGTGTTGTGGAGGGTACAAGACAACGATACGTAGAGTGTGTGGAGAAGTTGGTTAAGCGGCGGATAGGATAGAATGGGCAGTGGATATGAAGTAAGGTAATCAGTGGCCAAGGCATTGACGCCTTGGTTATTGAGCGTATGGTAGTGAGCAGGGTGAATAAGGTGAGTAAGGTGTTATAGGGCTTAATAGTTCTGCTTCTGTATGTTGTGGCGTAGTTTCATCGTCATCATTGTTGTTTTCCATATAACTCTTCAAAATAGAAGAGAATGGACGATAAGTTCGAGGCGATGGATGTGTTATGGAGATATGATTCTGTGGAAAAATGTTCTCATGTGGGGAAGGGGAGGTTGGTGTTCTCGACAATGAGGCTCTATCTTGGCTCACCCACGTTACTGATGGTCCTATCATCTGTTTGGAGAAATCGAGTTAGAAACAATATCATGATTCGAAAAACGGGAAATAACCAACAGAGATGAGAAGAATAGGCTCCCAGTTCGGTGACAGAGGTGTTGACAAGTTAACAGGTGATTGAGCATAAGGAGAACTTGAATAAGGACTTGGACTTTCAGGTTGGTATGAGTTGATATAAGGAAATTGGGTATATATTCGTGGAAGGTGGACGGTTTGAGTAATAGACGGATGTGTTAACTCAATATTGATATCATTGCTAATGTCGATCGGAGACGACAGATCCCATGTTGCTGATGAGAAAGGTGACATCGGTGACAGGGGCGAGGAAGATGTCAGTGAGGATGAGAATGAGTAAGCTGAAACAGTTGTCGCCGGTGAGGTAAACGGAGAATGGAGAGTGGTAATCTGGCCAATGTTGGACATCGGCGCTTCCGAAGCTCCTTCGTCTACTAGTGACAGCTTCGGGAGGTCATAAACGGACTTCGGTATGGGTTGCCCGGGTAATGTGTCAATAGAAGAAGGGGGCGACGGGCTTCTAACCTCGACGGAGATAACGGTGCTCTGATCGTCGATTTCGGCTTCGGGACCGTTTGCGTATCGACAGGGACAAGTCGGCGAGTAACAACCGTATCCGTTGCTACAGCTGTTTGAATAACATTGCACAGTGAACTTTTTCTTCTTGTTTCGCTATATTATGAATTCGATTGAGATAACTGATAACAAATCAAATGTTTTATTGAAGGAGGTGGACTCACATTCGGACAAGAGAACGAATAGCAAGGGTCCGATTCATCGCATGTTGAGGAATAGCATTTTGAAAGAGACGGCATAACACCGGTCGGAAGGCATGTTGAATCCGTATCGTCCTGCCTCCGTGCAGCTGGGGAACTGGTTATCAGACTGACGCCGGCACCGGAAGGTTCGGGAAAAGACGTGGCCGCCCCAGATATGGACGCGCTTGGTGAACTGAGCTTGGGCCTCGAAGACTCTGGCTGGTCGTCACACCGCAGTAAAATGCAGATATCATTGTCTGTCGCTCGTTCGACAGACGTCCAGGTCGTATTATAGAGAAAGAATTGCATCTCTAGACTTGCTATGAGTGCTTCAATTAGTGTATTGCTGGTGGGAGTGCGTCTTGAGGTATAAGTGCGGAGGACAGTCTACAGCCAATGAGGAATCACTTCGCATGGCATGATGTGGAACTCGCCGTACCTTCAGTTCGCCCATGGTAAATGACTGGGGATACAATTTCATAGTAGCATCAACGTGGTCGGATAGGACGAGATGGTCCCGAAGGAAGAAGGCACAATGGCTTAGCAGGGAGGACATAGAGGAAAGACAAAAGAAAATCGAGATGAGAGAAGGGGGCGAAGGAAGGTTATACTCGTACTTATATCATAAAACGATAAATCAGGAATCTGATGCAGTAAACAACAAACAGCGATAGGAAAATAGACGTGTGAATGTAAGGTACAAGATAGAAAACTGGTGCGAAGCAAGGCTGTGTGTGACTCCATTCATTCAGCCAAAGTGTGACATGTGACATGTGACATCATAATTTGCTGGTACCAACTACGACGGCGCCTCGAGGCACTTTTGCTCGTTATTGTCCCTAATGGCACTTGCGCCTGAAATAGACCTCGTCTTACTTTTTGTCCCATCTCGCCTCAAGAATGATTCCAAGCTTGGATACAACTCAAACCCTCGAGACGAACTATCCAATCTCATCACAACCCTATCGTTGGGCGGTCTCAGTGTCACCGCCCGACCAGCTGTGGACGGCTCAGTTCCGGAAACGAATGGTCGTTCAACTCTAAATTCTACTCATGCTCCCGAAATTTATATATTTGTCTCGGCACCACCGTCGAAACTAGCGGAATTATACAATGCACAGGCTCACGCAGACTTTCTCCTTGGCGTTCCTGCGCCATCTTGGAGAATTCGCGAAGGTGGTACCGCCTCTAAAGACTCAGAACCAAACAGATTTCAGTTGCATATGCTACCGCCGGCGGATAGAATTCGTCTTGTGTACGAATATATCACCTCCCTCAGGGTGGAAGGCGGTCTCGGTATAGTTGTTGACCCATCACAATCAGGTTAGGATCCGATCGCCCCTTTTTCCTCAGTCTGGCTCTGCTTGACACATTCTGTCTACGTACATTTTAGACTCCGGCTCAGCTTCCGGTTTTGATACTCCCCAGTATCCGAGCATCAAGTCCATCTTCGCACTTCATGATCAAAAGTTCAACAGACGTTGGTTCGAATCATGGACGCGCCAGCGCCGTGGTTTTCATATCTCGTTTTCGGAATTGTGCAAAATCAGAGACGAGGCAAGTAGACGCTTAACTTCTACTGGCTGGTAGAGAAATTTGAATTTTTTTTTAATATCATACTCCCATCACTCATCACCCATCAATGCTTCTTGGGCATTCTATTGCTGATCTTGGTTTTTGTTCTGATTTTCCACACCCTGAATTAGTTCGGCGAAGCAATGGTGCGTTCATGTGTCACCTCACTTCCGTTCAATATTCTTAGTACACATTCTCAGGGCTTTTACTTTGCCTTCTTGTCCTCCTACACGGTTTCCCTTTTCATTCCCGCTTTGTTGGGATTTCTATTTTGGATCACGACGAGTCCCTACTCTCTCTTATTTTCATCGTTGCTCACCATCTGGTCCATATTTTGGGTCGAGTGGTGGCGTGTTCGTGAGAAAACCCTAGCAGTTCGATGGGGCACGCTTGGTTCATTTAAGGCTGAGAAAAGACGAGTTAGGTTTATATCCCAGAACAAAAACACGAATGTCAAAAATGACATAACAAGTGAATTTGATGACCTTGACGCTGCGTTTCCTTGGTATAAGCGTGAATTGCGGATATTGGCATCCGTACCACTCATAATACTTTTTGGTGCACTTTTAGCTGCTGTTCTGACTGGTATCTTTGTCCTCGAAGCGTTCGTCACACGACTTTACCATGGCCCTGGCTCTCAATATATCGTACGTAACTATGTGTGGTCTATCGCCGACCCCTACCTGTTTTAATATGTCCGAGCTTAGTCTCTTTTTCCAACCGTTCTTTTCACCCTGTTCATCCCCATTTTCCTCACCTTCTATCATAATCTCGCAACACGTCTTACAAATTGGGAAAATCATGCACATGACTCAGGGTTTGATAACAGCCTCACCCTAAAGTCGTTCGCGTTGTCTTCCATTGTAGCCTATTTAGGATTGGCCCTTTCGGCCTTTTTATATGTTCCTTTTGGAGACATGGTCATGGGGTTAGTGGAAGGTGCATTCATTAACGAGACCGAGAGTGGTGGACATGAGAGAAGCTTGGGACGACTGAAACGATGGGGATTCAAAGCGAGGCAGGGCGGGGAGTTAGATACTGATCGTGAGCCGTGTTGTTACTGTTTTGTTGACATGATTTGACTAATCCATCATCAATTAGGACTTCAAAAGCAAATGTTTGCCTTTACGGTCACGAATCAAGTAGTGAACACGGCACAAGAGGTCGTTCTTCCATATATCTTTAGGGCTATTGAACGTTACCGAAGTGAAACGGAGTGGAATCCATTTGGAACCAAGACGCCTACCGAAAGTGAAAGTGGAGTGCCTGAGCCAAAAAAGAAGACGCCCCAACGAAAGATGACGGAAAGCGAAATGATGGAGCTAACGATGGAAAGAGAATGGGAAACTAAATTATTGCAAGAAGTTAAGAAAAACGCTTTGCTCCCTGACTATACTCTTTTCAGTAAGTGTACAAAAAAATTAAGCCGTATATGAGCCTTTACTTTTTTAGGTGATTATGCCGAAATGGTCACTCAATTCGGATATGTTGCACTTTGGTCAACTATTTGGCCGCTTGCTCCAGGTAGCTATTTTCGACATGTATGTTGATGGACGTTCTAACAACAATCGTCCAATAGTGATGGCGTTCTTAAACAATTGGTTGGAAATGCGTTCCGATGCTTTTAAAATTATGACCCATAGCAGGAGACCGCTTCCCAAGCGTGTAGAATCGATTGGGGCCTGGTTGGATTGCATGGTGAGTTTTTTTTTAGTTTGCATTCGCATCACTTGTGATGCACCCTTGAAATTTAATTGGGGAACTGGGGTAAACTCAACCTTGGAATACTTCTTTTCACTATCTCTTTTTTCCGTTTCTTTCCTTTTCTTTCACTCCTCTTGCACATTTCATCTCCTGTTGACACTGAGCTGGTTATGCGGTCTACTTCGAGATTATCCTCGATTTCCTGCTTTACCATCTGAGACCCTGTCTTAATTCACTCCATCAGTTGAATGGGGATTTGATTCAAGTTTCGGAAGTCTGATCCGATTGATCGAACCACTGGAGTTCAAGTTCTGATGAAGGTGTTCCAATCTTATCTTGATCATTTTCCCACTGCTGAATTAGGTTGACGCCGAGCCGTCAGCTCAGGCTCCCTGACTAGGAAGGCGTATGTTTTCATTCTCAGGTTAATATCTGACGACATTCTTGATTCTAATTGATCTATGCATATCATGGTCCTAAACGATGAAAACCCATCTACGTGATAAGGTTATGATCACTTTGGTTCTTTGGCGACTTCTCGAAGTCTTTATAATCACTTTTTTTCCTTATCCGTAACTATACTTCTACTCTTTTGTTGATGCTTTCTATGTCGTCAAGTTCTTACAATAGCCATCGTGAACACGTTATGATGCGTTCCCATTGCCTTACATTGCCGCATTTTTATCTCGATCTTCATTCATTGGCACTTCCCAAGTTTCATTAATCTATGCTTTACCTCAGTTCCCTAATTCCCTATCATCATCGCCATCGTATAAACGATGGGAAAGCTTTTCCCAATATTCATTCTTTTTTCTGTTTTTTTTCAGGCATTTATATCCTGGCTGGGTACACTCACAAATGCGGCATTGGTGTATCTTTTTCACCCAGAAAAGCACGCAGTTCTCTCTTCCAGATTTGGAACTTCCCTTAGGGCGACTGTGCCAGGTTCGATTGGAGGATCGGAACCCTTATTTGGTGTAGAAGGCACCCTGGCTGCCCCCTTGGAAACTCATGCCCCTTCACATCTTGAAATACACGCTCCGGCAGCTCACGGCGATCCCTCATCTACCATCACTTCGACATGGCACATACTACTTATGCCAGCACTTTTGGTAACGTTGGCGAGTTCACACGGATACATTTTATTGCGAGCTGCTATTCGCCATATCGTTTGGCGAGCCGTGTGGAGAGGCTCTAAAGAAGAAAGAGAAATCAAGCGAATGGGAGAAACGATCAAAGAGGCTTGTTTAGGTCAGATGAGGCGGAATGAGCGAAAGGGCAAAGATAGTGCCGGCACTGGTGGCAGCAGTTTTGCACTCCCTACCGGTGTTAGCATTGGTGTTGATGTGGGTGAGGTGGGCTCTGATCAGATGAACGATACAGAACGACTATTCTGGGAACGCGATTTGGATGAAGCCGGTGTTTGGAGTGCTATTAGCGGTAAAGAAGATTAGCTTTATTGGGAATCTTTTTGGAGCGTTTGTTCAAAACATACCATCTAATGCTACGCGAATTTACATGCTGGAATATATACAATGTGCAATCCAAACACAAGCTCGAACAAGGGCACTAAAAAATTCAACTCCATAGTTTGGTTTATTACTGCAAGGATATTATCACAGAACCAAGACCTCGTCCCTTCTCGCGCACACTAAACAAGCTCTAAACGTTGTCTATGCGTGACATGAGTGCCCACAGCAGCGCCTATCCTCATGAGACCAAAAAAACGACAACAGCAGGATTTGAACCTGCGCCCTCATAGAGGATCAGATGCTTTGTCATTGAATTCAAGTCTGACACCTTAACCACTCGGTCATGTTGCCTTAACACACCTTCAACCTTGTTACATCGTTGAGCGAAATGCACAACTTCAGCGAAATTTATCAGGCAATTATCAGGTATTAGACAACTGAAAGCCAACATCGATACACATAATGAAAATAAAAATATAATCTGTCCATTTCATATAGATTTCTTTGAGAGGTGAAAACAATTCTTGGGGTATCCCACTGACTCGCTTACTGTTTCATAATCGAGTGACAGCTTTGGCGTCGAGCGGCATGCCTGATTTGAAAAGCGATAGAATATCATTAAACGACAATCCAAACCCAAAATATAATAATAGAGATACGCACCACTTGGGTCGATTCCGTTACGGGCAAGTATTCGATGGTGTCTTCTAAGCCTTGCCTCGTCAAAGCTATTGAGAAATATGAGTACTGTCATCAGAAAAAAGAACCACAGTCAATTCACGAGCATGAAGCACTTACTCTACGCCTTCGTTTCGCATGATATCAAGTACTTCTTGTGTTGCTGCTTCATCCAATCCTTCTCGAGAATCGCCGCCAAGGATATTCTGCTCCAAATCGAAATTTGAGCTGGAAAGCCCGACGGATGCTTGGGCGGAGAAAGACGTAGGTACACGGGTGTATCCTACTCTGTTATTGCGTATAGGTAGATTTGGTAAGAGTGTTTGGAGTTTGTTTGGAAGGAGCGGTATGAGTTTGGAGCGATAGTGGACGCTTCCTGGTAAAAAGACTCGTTCAGCATGATGGCATGTGTTACGATTATGATATTTACCCATGAAAAAGAGAAAAAAACAACTTAGAATAGATAAGTAAAAGAACATTATTGCTATGAATCAAAGTTTGGAGTGAGGCGTGTACGTGTGGTTTGGACTTGGAATGGTTTGATTCCGTGGTTGCTAAATATATACCAAATTTCAAATTTCAGATATTGCACTGGCCTAATTGTTTGTTCCACTGGCTTGCATTCAGCGCTGAAATCTTTATGGACACACCGTTAGCTTCGCATTGTCGTAGGTATTCCCAATTTGAAGCGCTTTATTATGTATTTTTAACTTCACCGGTTATGTGACGTCAACTGCTAGGTTTAACAGGAACATATTCAGATTATATTTGGCCATAGACGCTTTCGAAAGAAACAGGAAAAGGATTATCTTCATAAGAAAATATCATGGCGCTTAAAAAAAGAATCAGGCTGAGTCTGTTGGTCTTTCTCAAGTTCAGGAACAAGGCTTCTGCGACAACACCATTTCAATCGGAATGCTGGTATTCAAACGAATTAAAATAATGATTCGGTATGGAATACGATAATGATATTGATATCTAATGTTTCCATCTAGAGGCAAACTTATGTTAGACAAACCTTTATTTCCGGAAATGATTGCAGAATCTTACATTTTGACCGTGCGATCTTTTCCACCACTAACCACTTTATCTGCCACAAAATCCACGCAATAAACCTCATCAGCGTGCCCCGGAAGATCCGTGTGTATTTTATAAGTTTTCAAGTTCCAAAGCTAATTGAGTGGTATTAGCCCTGATAGCAAATACTTCAAGATAATGAAATACCTTGAGTGTACTATCTTTGCTGGCACTAATCAGTTGCCGCGAATCAGCCGACCACGTCAAACGGTACACAGGACCAACATGGCCTCTCAAAGTCGCGATAAACCTAGCAAAGATATATAACGGCCCCAGAAACGAAAGAAAAAAGCCGAAAGCTTACTTTCCAGTTTTACCATCCCAAATCCTCACAGCGGAATCCCAACCCGCACTAGCTGCCCATCGTCCGTCTGGACTGAATGCAACATGCGATATTTGCCGTTGATGACCTGTCAATCTCGCGATCGGTTTTGTTTTCTTGTCGCCCTCTGTTGAATTCGAGAAAAGCGACCATAAGAATAGTGTATGATCGTCCGATCCGCTTATGAGTAATTCAGGTGTGTTGGAGACAATGTTTTCGTAACGAGCACGAGCCATTAATTGAGCTACCGAAAAACAAGTCAGATAAGAGACATTTGTTTGTTTGCTTCTTTGTACTGTACCTTCTTCATCGGATGATGGTCTTTTGGGTGTATGATCAAAAGGTCCAGTTCGTAAAACGAAATCGGTATTTAGAGCCAACGTTGTTACCCAATGGGCATGATCTTTCAATGTGTACAACGGTTTACCCTAATAAAATAGTCAATTTTTTTTGTCTTGTTCGGCCAGAAATGCAATACAATGCAGCCCCACGTACGCCATTTGCATCCCATACACGCACAGAACGGTCGCTACTGGCGGTATATAAAATACCTTTTCCCGTCAAACCTCCACCGCCCCATCTAACCACGTTCACGCTCGCTGTGTGTCCGCCTAGTGTATATTCACATATACGAGTCGCGGTTGACCAAACACGCACAGTACCGTCCTTTGAGGAAGATGCGAGCCGAGGTGTTTTGGGATTCCTGAGTCCACAAAATAACCAATTCATTACGAATTTACGAACAGAAAAAAATAAAGTATAGACGTACAGATGGACAGGTTCCCATGATAAAGATGTCACCCACTTCGAATGACCCCTCATAGCATCACCGAGGGCTTTACCTGTTTTCGGATCCCAAAGACGAACCTACACACCAGACGTCAACCATGACTGAATTTTTTTTATGATATAGAAGGGTGTCCATACGTGTCCATCGTGTCCACCAGTGGCGAGCTTCCTCTCTCTTGCTTCCCATTCAACACACAAGACCCACCCTTTATGACCCGAAAGAACATGTGAAGGTGTCTCGGTGTTTATATCCCATAGTCGTGCATTATTGTCACCTGAACCAGTAGCTAATAGTTTTCCGGTAGGAGAAAACGCAGCACATAGAATTGGGGATGAATGACCTGAGTCCATTGGTATATTAAAGTTTCAGAGCAAGAGAAAGAGAAAATCATGAATATACCTGTCAATGTCGACGAACACCTCGTAGCCGGCCGCACTTTGAATACAGCCTGTGGAGAACAGTAGATGGTAATTACATCTTCTGGCGAAAATAATTTAGAAGGATGTTTTAAAACGTCTTCCTGGATGGAATTTTTGATGACGATTCTAGTTGGCGTATTGGCATCTTTTTCAGGCAAAGAGACATAAAACGAAAAAGGAACAGGATCCTCATTCTAAAAAAAGCAAGTCTATATTTTAAAAATGAGGATGGACAACATATGGGAAACAAACTTCGGGAGTCAGCTTGTTAACCAAAGACTCTAATCCATCGCGACCGAAATCGGCTGGAAAGGTGACCGCAGGAGCTAAAGGTTGACCGGAATCTTCTGATACAAATTGTACGACGACACTTGGCACCTGCGCAACTGGTTCAGGTGCTGGAGGTTCAATTCCATGGTATACTTTTTGTCGTTTTGGTGGAGGTAGAAGTGCAGCCATTGGACAATAAGCGCCTGTGCGAAAAAAGCTGTTGAACTTGCCCTTCCACTGTTAGTGAACGACGACTTGTCCGAGAAAAAATGCCGCACAAAAGAGCCAAATCATCAGTTCGTAAAGAAAGCTCAAAAAAGTACGTTTGTCGTTTCAAGAGGGTTTATTTATTTACGCAACTAATTAGAAGACAAGTTTAGACCTTGCTCCGACAGGAAACCTCACTTTATCTCAAGAAGATATACCGAAGAGCCTTTCGCGGGTTTTACAAGCTGAGCAAATAAGAAAACGCTTCAAAGAGAAACGGGCAAGGGAAGGAGAAGAGTTTACATCCAATAGGGACAAAAAACGGCAGAAGAAGGAAGATAGTTCGAAACCCTTGGTGATCAAGGTATGGAACCTCTCTGAATTTAGCACTGGAGCACCATTCTGATACCTAGCCAAAGCACAATGAAAGTTTAAAGCAATTTAGCAAGTCAGTTTTTATTCTTTTTCTTTTTAGGAGGTCTTGTCTTCACAGATGCGCTTTTAGACGGGTAGAGGAAGAAATGCGTGGTCAGGTTGTTGAAGCCATGCAAGCGTCCCGAAGTGTCACAAGAAAGGCCAACAAGGAGGTTAAAGAAGCTAAAAAAGCTCGGATAGCTGCTGCTCAAGGCAAAGCTAAAACCAAAGAAAGCGAAGAAGACCACGCACCAGATGCTCTGACCGAGACTGCGCCGAAGAGGGCGAGTCAAACTGCTGAGATGGACTTTCCGAAAGCTGATCAGCGGAGACGGTTGAATGATATTGTTCAAGCGCCACCTACGTTTACGAAACTGCCGCGAGGTGTAAAATCAACAACGACAGAAGCTGCAAAAACGGGTGTGGTATCTTTGGCTCAAAAACATATGATGGAGCTGGAACGAGAGCGAGCAGTCAAGCGATATCGGGAACTCAAAGGAAACAGATTATTAGCTCAACAAGAAACATGAGCAGTATGTCGGTGGTGCCGTGCTGAATGCCCGACCAGGGAACATGTCTCGAGATGAACATTCTCTTCTCTTCACTCATCGTCACTTTGCGGACCCTTCATTCAAGACACTCTTTTCCATCGCTTTATGTACAGCGGATGATGGCATGAACAGAAGTATACCGTTTGGGCTTTGCTTATCATGAAGCATTAGAGAGTAGAAGCGATCTCTATAAAATAGCCTAAACCATTGATCCTGCCACTAGTTCTCCTACCATGTAAGCGGATGTCCATTTACTGAATGATTCGGACGCGTGCTTCAAATTTTATCACTCCGTCATCTAACGGGATGAATCACTAGGACCGTGGTTGAGAAAATGCTGTAAGAAGAACGGCGAATGTAAATTCGACTTTCAATTTGTCAATTGTTTGTGAAGGGACATCAACAAAGGGGAAAAGGTGCCTTTTACACAGCGGAAGATGTAGAGAAGAATGCCCACTCGAATGTTTGTGCACGTCGCGGCGTTCGTGTACTATTCGCTGACAACGAATGCCTCCAGCGCCTGAGATTGAGATGAATTGCGCAATCAGTAAATTACTAATTCGGCGTCAGAAATCGCCTTTTTCGATGTTCTCTCCATCACGTCGGTCTCGCTGCATGATCATGCTACCGACGCTGATGTTGTTTAACCGTTTTCTGCCATTCCGTTCACATGTTCTCTCACGGAGCTACACCCTTTGAATCAAATTCAGCCAAGGCCTTCACGTGACTTTCCCTTACAAATGCTAGGGCCCAGCACTAGCCTCGAAATTCGTAAAGTTCCTTGCCAAACTCGCCAAACTCTTTCACCGTTATTACACCCCCACTGTTATTTTACGCTTTCGTTCGCAATGTCCATTAAACCTGACTCGTCGTTCGTCGATGTTCTCATCATCGGGGCTGGTCCAGCCGGTCTGATGTGTGTCAATGCCCTCGCTCGATTCGGTGTCAAAGTCAGAATCGTCGATATGAGGCAAGTTTTAAATCTCCTCGTAGCTCTGAATCCCCCATTTTGAGAGACGTGACTTAAATTGTAGACCCAAGTCCGTTCCTGCAGGCCAAGCAGACGGCATCCAGCCCAGAACTATTGAGGTCTTACAAGTATGTAACTCCGAGAGTTTTACCGTTTACCCTCTCCGGCTGACGATCTTTTAAAAGAGCTATGGCCTGGCAGAACGTCTCTTACGAGAAGGAAATCATATGCATCTCGCAGTCAGTAATTGTTTACCTACCTACACCAGCATCGCGCATCGTCGCTTCACTGTTATTTCAGGCATTCTACAACCCCAGTGCAAATGGCGGCATCGAAGTAAGCGTATATATACGTCCTTCCTAATTGCTATCTCCCTTGCTAATCACATCAAAGCGTACCGATCGTACGCCAGATGTTGTTACTCCACATGCACGCTATCCCTTTGAGGTTTAGTACTCTTCCCTATATTATATAATACAAGTCCCTTTTTGTTGATCCATCCGTTAGGTTACTTTGCATCAAGGCGCTATAGAATCGATATTTCTCGACTCTATGAAAGAGTATGGCATACAGGTGGATCGTCCCATTGTTCCTGTCTCAATAGAGATATCGGATGATAAGGAGAAGTTGGATGATCCGAACGCTTATCCCGTTACGGTATGACTGGTGACTTAGCTGGCTACTGGAACATATCCGCTCATATATCATACCATATCAAATCAGGTTACTTTGAAGCACTTGGATGACTCAGAACGCATAGAGACTGTCTACGCCAAATATGCTTTGGGAGCAGATGGCGCACACTCGTGGGTTCGAAAAGCTCTCGGGATTGATATGGAGGGAGAACAAACCGGCAAGTTACATAAATTATGATTCATAAAATTTCGGCTATTAATTAATTAATTTTGTGCCATTACCTTAGATTACATTTGGGGTGTGGTTGACACGATACCCGAGACGGATTTCCCAGATATACGGAATAAGTCTGTCATTCATTCCAACAACGGCTCTTGTATGGTTATACCGCGTGAGGGAGATAAAGTTCGATTATATATTCAACTAAGTGAAGCCGATGTCCTCACAAACGACCGAGTTGATAAAAATCGAATGTCTGCTGAAAAATTGCTTGAAGTACATACACACCTCCCCTCCCCTTCTTCACTTTTTGACACTTCTCATTGTAGGTCGCCAAGACATCTTTTAAACCGTATACCCTTGAATTCCCCCACGAGATTGAATGGTGGACAATATACATTAGTATGTGACACTGAGAGATATTATGTATATGCACTTTTGAGGATGTATTCTTACCCTTTCTTAGTCGGACAACGAGTTGCTTCTCACTACCATCGTAAATTACGTGTCTTTATTGCGGGAGATGCCTGTATATTTTTATTTCTTTCCTATGAAATTGACTTCCGATATAACATATTTCCAGGTCATACGCATTCACCGAAAGCAGGCCAAGGTAGCAATTTCCTCTTTTCTAGGAAACTTGCATGTGCTAACTAACTCCCCGGCGCAGGAATGAATGCCAGCATGAACGATACCCATAATCTAAGTTGGAAACTCGCCCAAGTGCTTCGCGGCTGGGCCGATAAAAGCATACTGGAAACTGTACGTGTAATATTTTATACGTTTGACAGGTCATTCTGAACTTACCTACTTATTTCATTCCTGTATAGTATGAACTTGAGCGACGAAAATTCGCACAGGAGCTAATTGAATTTGATCGGCAATTTGCGGCATTGTTTTCCGGGAAGCCACGGACAGAGGAATTTCAAGATGGTGTAACGCACGAGGAATTTATATCGTAATTGACGATTTCCCTTTAATAACGACACTCCGATAATCTCATATTTTTTTTGTAGCGCATTCAAAACTGCGGGAGGACTTACCAGGTGAACCCGGCTTTGTGTCACTTTACACCTAAGAAAAGTTCATCCGACTGACTTTCTTTCTTTCAGCGGTATCGGCATACATTACGACAGATCCCCTCTTACCAATGATAAATACCAATCCTTTTCCCCGAAACTAGTTGTCGGACAGCGTATTATTCCTCAGTTATTGATTCGGGCTGCAGATGGCAGACCGTATGAACTGCAGGACCTCTTACCTGCCGATGCCCGCTTCAAAATTTTAGTATTCACCGGAGATACGGGAAATCAAACTCAAGTTCGAATATTGAATACTTTAGCTGAAAAACTTGAAAATGTCCTCGTCAAGTATGCTCGCTCGGGCGAGAAGGTTGATGCAATGTTTGAAGTGTTATCTATCAGGTAATTTATTTTTATTTTCGAGTGAAGAGTTTATATATACATATACATGGTGATAACTTGTTTCGTTAGCACGGCATCGAAAGAGTCTGTGGATTATACTGTTTTGCCAAAAATCATGCGTCGCCATTGGTCAAAGTGCGTTTGTTTTTTTCATTTAGTTTTCATAATTTTTTTTCAACTCTCGGTTGAAAGGGTGTTTGTTGATCAGCAAGAAGTACACGGAACTCTAGGAGGAACATGCTATTCTACATATGGTATTGGACCGGCTGGGACTATCGTGGTTGTGCGACCTGACGGATACGTTGGGGCTATCGCACCGTTGGACAAACCTGAGCACCTGGATGAATATTTGAGCGGATTTATCAAACATTCTACATAACTACGGATATTTCAGAACGACATTTTTTTGATTTCTGGATTTTTTTAAAATGCTACGAGTTATGCTGACGTTACATATGTAATAGCTGATGATGGCTGACCTGTACAAGTTGCGTTTTAATTATATTTGGTATAGACGGATTATTCATGATGAAAATGGAGTCACGACGATGCTGTCGTTGATTCTGTTCGATGAATCTAGAAAAAATGGGTTCAGTGAGAGTGTCAAAACAGCTGATTATCGCGCGAACGAATTCACCACTTCTAATAACCGTCGATAAGAATCTAACGTCCGGATATATTCGTCGTAAGTCTCGTCAACATCTACATCCGGACTCCAAATGGCTATCGAATTAAACTTTCCTACAGGTCGTAAGACCTTTGTTTCAGTTACCGATGACTGTTCAGTCTCAAATTCCGGAGAAACGTCATTTTCAACCTCCAAAGCTGCTGCACTACGACGTGTTAATCGTTTGCTTCTCTTCTTCGGCGAATTCGGCCTGACGAGGGGTCGTTGTTTCTTTGGTATTAATCCCAGCGTCCCCGAGGAGGAGTCTTCTTCTTCATCATCATCTGCTCGTAAAATAACGCCCGTATATCCTTCAGGAACATCCACAACAACACCTTTCAGTTTACGTCCCCTAAATGCTGATATAACGCGTTTTTTCAATCGCCCAAGTAGTTTGCCTTCAGACGCGCTGCTGCTACTTGAGTCTTTAGTTTCCTCGGTCAAGTCCGGTTTGACGCGAAAGTAGGTTGATACTGGTGCATAACCCGAGTAATCGATGTGAAATGGCATGAGATGCGGTTCGACGATGGGAATGGGAATGGGATTGAGAGGCGGGCATAGTTGTGTTTGTGTCGGCATCATGGACAGTGGTGGCCAACTAGTTACTTGCGCTGCGCGTGCGCGTCGTGTCACACAAACGCGCGTTTGAGGAGCAAATCTAAAAATAGCACTCGTAACGGATTTGGAAAACTACGTGTAATGGCATCATCGATCATCCTTGCCAGGAAACACCTTATACCATGTAATTAATAAATTAATAATCTATGAGTTGGACAAGCACGTCGTTCAGAAAAGGTCAATGTTAAGACAATGATTTGTTAATCGGACTGCGTAAATAGCGCATGTTATCAATGTCAATGACATCACTTGACACTTGAACAATAGTCAATGTAATTGAAACTCGGCGATTGTTGACCGATAAATATACTAATAAAAAGGTAATACCATATACCCTTGCTGCTTCTTTTGTTCATACACAAGTAGTCATTTGGAGTCACTTTGAATGTTAATCCTCCCACACCATGTGCCCTTGCGCATCCACAGCTGCTTTCATCCCACCACTCAAAGCCGGCTGCTTCTTCTTCTTCTTCTTCGACTGTTCGTCCATAATAGCCTTTTCCATTTCTCTTCGATGGCTCGCCAGCAATTCCAGCCTTTGCTTTTCTCCTTCTTCTTTAGCAGTCTTTTCGGCTTCACGCCGGGCTTGGTTTTGTTTTTGTTTCTTCGTCTTTGACTCTACAGCCTTGTCCGGCTGAGAAGGACGCGAATGTTCTTTTAACAACAAAAGTGGAACGACGACGATTGAACGATTGAGTTCTGGTCAAACCACACACATTAGAGGTGAGAACATACTGGCTTTACCGCGGCTCTTGATAGGGACGACATCCCATCCTCCGTCTTCTTCTCCGTCTGCATCCATATCTTTAACATCTTCCGCGTCTTCATAATCACCCCATGAGAATCCCGTAGCAGGCTGTTCTGGCGGAGAAGAAATTCGCATGACGCGTGAGAGTGCAGGGTAATTGGGTGTCTCTAGTATACTTTGGGAAAGAAAGCAAAACAACCGAGGTCAGTTTAATCTTTTCACACACTATTTTTTTTTAAAAAAAAAGACACAACTTACTCGTCTACTTGAGTCTTCCTTCCCTTGGGCAACAGCTTCTCAGCCAGCGTTTGCGGTTTGAGCCGATTCACTTCGCTAACGGACTTCTCTAGTCCACTCACCGAAGAGGTATCATCATCCACGGAAGTAGTCGTCGTCAATCCGGCATCGCTCGTAGCTACATTCTGACTACTACTGGAGGTCCTGTGTCGAGATTCAACGCGTGTCCAAGCTTCTTCCGCATTCATTTTGGGATTCGATTCATCCGCGGAGACGAGAGGAGAGCGCGATGAGCCTGCAATTGAATGACCGCTAGCACTGGCCGGATTATCTGATGGTATAGGCGTTCGTGATCGCCTTCCCTTCTTCTTCTTCTTCTCATTTTTTAGACTCCCTGAAGACGAGAGGGCGGACTGCTCGACGTCTGTAGTAGAAAAACCTCCTGGAATGAGCTCTTCGGTGGGAGGTGCGGGTTTGGCTGAAGAACCTTCTTCGGTCTGTTTGTTGACGTCCTCATGCGTTAGAACCGGTTTCGATCTTTTCTTGTCTGCTAACGCCTTAGCTTGCCGATTTTGCCTCTTTGGAGTCTTCTTAGACGGTTGATTGCTCCATATCACACCAATGATGATCATGAACAAGGATGCAGCAACGGCGTTTGAAGAAAGAATGTAACTCAGGATAGAACCCATAGCTTGATAGGGAATGTAATTAATATAGTTGAAAAACTTTGGAGTTAAAGACGAGAGTGAGGTTTTAAAGGAGTGAGGAAGAAACAAGATTTTAGTGCGTTATATAATCACGGTTTCGGGGCCAATTGATTCGTGACGCGCAGAAGGGACGTGGAAGCATAATCATGTGCCTGAAACCTATTGGACTGAATCTCGTTCTTGACTTTCTGAGTAGGAAAAAGGGGGTTCGTAATTTAATTATTATTAGTCTATAAATAAACAGTCTCATGTCGTGTACGTTGAGTGGCTGTGGAGAGCTCGGAGAACTCGTATTTTTGAAAAAAACCAGAGGAATACCATCAAAATAGTCCAACAAACGAGGACTCGAAATAAGTAGTGGACCCATTGAGGGTTTAGACAAGACGTAGCCAAAACCATAATTCCAAGCTGCAGATAGCGCTTCAATATTCCATTTCCTTCACGTTCAAAGTACCATGCAAGTATGCTAAAGTGGGCCTCGCTGAGAAAAAGATGGCACAAAATTAGGAAAATAAAGGTATAACTCACAAGGTTAGGAAAGCGAAGAAACATGCAGTTTTCGGGCCCCAATAGGTTGCGACGGTAGTCTGACCGGCATCCATATCCCATTGATAGTCAACGGCAGCCGCAAGAGCATGCATTCCAGAGGAACACAAAGCTAATATAAGAGATTTGCTGCGTGTAATCTCGGATTTGCCTTCTCGATAACTATATCCGACGCACCACGCCAAGAAAATGATCGAGCCGTTGGATAGCGAATCCAAGAATGGAACTTCTTTCAGGCGAAGTGGAGGTGCGGAGTATTGCCATCCAACGCACAACAGCAGTGATGTTGCCAGGGCATTCTTATATCTGCGTGTTAGTGAGGAAACTAGCAGAATCAATACAGTCGAAAAATATGATGCACGTCGGACAGAGTCGTGATATCTTGGCGAGAGAACCCCGCCTTCTAGCCCAGACGTTATTTTTCTTGGGTTATTCACGTCACTCTGATAGTCATATACATCGTTTATTCCAAAGACAACTGTTATACAAAAAAGACGAAATTAGATTATTGACAAGTGAATATGCGAACCTTGAAAAATTTACTTATGCATAAAGGGAATGAAAAAGAAAGTATTTGCGAGATGATTAAGAGCGTTGTCAAGATCGTTTTGGGGATATAACCCGATTGAAGGAATCCCATTCCGAATAGGATAGGGCCAAAAATCCAGCCAGCAGGCCGACTTGCATATATCAAAATACCAGCAGAAGGTGGTATCATCGCTCATCCGAGGGAGTCGATGGAAACCGAGCATTACATAATCGATCAATAAGCGCCTCGTCATAGCTTGACGAGGCCTTCAGCTTCAGTTCTCCTAAGTAGCAGGTGTGATTATCATTATTTTTTTCGCAAACGACTTACAATAACCAGATACACGACGTCCCGTGCGATAATTTCATTGACCGCTCTGTCAGACTTTCTTCGAGGTGAGCCGGAAATTGCGGTCAAAACTGTAGCTTATGTACTTGGCATTGCAAAGGGTTTTTTCAGAAATTCAAGCATTTGAACCTCAAATAACTCGAAGGTAGATCATTCATAACACACGGTGCATAGAAGCGTGATAGAGATTCAGACAAAACATCAAGATCTAATAAATGAGAAGGACCAAGAAGCACAAAATTGGCTACAGAATAACTTCTCCACGTTTCGCATTTCTAAATGCCCAAGAAAAGGCACGGGGATCAAATTCAGTTAAATTCGAGAGTGATATCGCCTTTGTATCTCTTGTTTCCGAAAATTTTGAGGGTGGTATCATATTGAAGGTGGAGTTTGCTGTCGCTTCCTTTAGCGACCTTGACCGTGCCGTCAATAATATCAACAGGCCCAACAGTGGCAGTGATACCTTTATCACTGGTACTATAGGAGCTATCCATTAAGATGGTAGCAAAAAGTGGGGGGCTGAAGAACGTCTGGAGTGAAAGACGGCCGTTCTTGGTGAGCTGCAATTTAAACTGAAATAATCAACATCGGGTTATTTTCCCAAAAGAGGAAAAGCAAAGTACAGTCAGTGGGCCGGCTCCATACTCATGGAGGATTCCTTCTCCAACTTTCTTAGATAGGCTAGTTGCCAACTTAAATACTCCCAGTCCATCGGGGTCTAGCAGATCTTTGACGTCATTCGTGATATTTTTCACTTGACCAGCGTTATAATAAAGGGCTTGTGATCATGCCGGTTAGAGATTGACGGGTAAAATGGAGTGTGTTCTTACTAGAAATATCTAATGACACAGTCAACCTGTCGTGAATTCATTGAATGGAGAATGGATCCTACCTGTTGCACCAACAATGGCGCGATCAGTTAGATAGGGAACGCTTACGAGCGTAGATGGCAGTACTTGAACTACTGTACTCATGATATGAATGAGTTTGGAGGAGTAAAAAGTTTGTTGGTGTCAGCCATGTACTCTCCAACAGCTTATATGCGAACCCAAATCAAATCCAGCCTTAATTAAAGGGGAACTTTACCATCTTTTTTTTTGCTGAATTCAATTATTGCCCAATGACGTGCAGAACGACAAATAGAGTGTCAACTGGCTGAACTGAATGATGAATCAGGCTGTGAGAAATATGAATACCTGGCGATATATGTGATTGCTGCACCGGCGAGCTCCTACGAAACGGCTTGATCAGCTGAAACTGTAAAGTCCCGTTTATTGGAGAAAATCTAGCTGCCGGGGAATTAGTAGCGCATGCTTCTTTTCTGGCGCCGTTTCTTATAGATTTTCTACGAGTAGCGGCTGGCTTAATCAATTCAGCGTGGGACCAATTGATGCGGGTCTTCGAGTGAACTTGAGTTCTTTTGGTACGACGTCTTCGTATTAGATAGATGACAACTAATTGCCAGACTCGTGGATCTTTGTTGTAGGTTTATATTCAGCCCGGCCTTTGAGTGTACAAAACCCGCCAGATGAGCATGGCTGAGGGGTAGCTGGCATTTCTTTGTTTATGCAGCAACCAGGGATGTTTCAATCGAGAATTCGTTGGCTTTTCTGTGAAAAAATTCTTGAGTAATCTTTGAATTCTTTGAGGCTTAACTTTGCTTCACCTTGCGTCCACTCAGAGTGAAGAAGGATACCGGACCGAAGTCAAAACGAATATAGTCGGGTGTTGACCATAGGTTTATAAAAGCTTGGTCTGACTGGAGTACTTCATCAAGCGAACTTTTCTTCAATCCTGCTTATTGACCATGAGTACCCAAGCACCTTCATTTCCCCTCAGCAAGCTGACTACTGAGACTGATCGTGGAGTCACCAATGCAGTAGGTATGTTCACCACCGTGATAAAGAAACATGGCTTCCAGTCCCGTTAACGCAAAGATCTTTAGATTCCGTATGTAAGGAAAAATATTACATACCTATACATACAAGCTGGTTAAATTTTGGCAGACGTTCTAGAATTTTTGTACAGGAACACCGTTGACCGCGTGATGACCTCCAAAAATCGCGTTTGCTACGCCTTGCGTGCCGGACCTGAGGAGCGGCAATTTTTGCCCTCCGAGAATGCCAATGACCCTCAGGCTCTGATCGGCAGGCTTGACGATGGTCACAGGATGAATGTAATTGCCTTAAATTCTTTTTCTCGTCTTCGCTGATTTGAAGTTTTGATCAGTTCGTAATCACGAGCGTTCCGCGAAAAGGCATCAGTCAATCCGAATTGAAATCCCTGCATGCTTACTTCACCTTCCCAGTTTTGGGAACAGTTCGAGTTCGTTCTGCATCCAATTTGGTGGACGACAACGGCAATAGCAATACCATCAATTTTTCGTTTGGACCTCACTTAAGTGGTTCTGCCACCGTTAAATTCTCAGAAGACCAGAAAGCAAACGTGACATACCAGTACACCGCGATGGGGAAACAAATTGACGAAAATTCTGTTGATGTTTCCCTGTCAACCCTTCCTTTGCCCCCATTCAACAACTAGGATGTTCTGCTCTTTTTTTCACTTTCTTGATTTTTTCTCCTAAATTTCCAAATCCCAGTGCCATCGGAAAACAAAGGGGAGAAAATAGATACTATGTTGTGCCTACTCCAAACTTCTTGATATGATTTATGTTGCGTTTTGTGTTTAGATCACAGCTATCGTTTTAAGTCCTTTCTCTTGATAATTAAGAAAGCTGAGACCATTTCAAAATGGAGAACACGAAATTCCAGATAACAATGTCACTGATGGTTGCGATACTCTCAGTGAGCCAACGCAACAGAACCTCGGGCAATCGATCAGCCAATAAGTCAGATATATTAACTTAGGCAAGCCAATTAACCATTGCGTCTCGAGAGTGGTGCTAACCTCATATCCAGTTGTTGAAAGCATCTTAATTTTCAACCATAAAAGTTCTGCTTTCTGTTCTAAGTAAAGTTTTTGAAAAAAAAAACGAACTCAGTTGACCCGCAGAGCCCATCTGAGTCACATCTGCATACAATGAAACGTCAATAGATATCTACAAAAACATAAAAACATACCCACCGTAAGTTTCGCCCTCGCACAAACTCGCATGCCAGGTTCTGTGGCGGGCGAGGCCCTCGTGGTTCGGATGTGATTGGTGGTGGGGAAGGCTGAGGTTCCAACGCGTTGTGTCATGGTGAAAGCGGGTGTCGATGGTGGTGGCGATAGAAAATTCCATTACGTTACAGATTATAGACTCAATAAAATAAATGTGACGTCAACCTGGCCAAAATTACAGTATGCAGATTGACAGCAAACTTAGCAAAGAGCAGTGTCGTACAGGACTGGCAGACCGCCCTTAATTTGTCACCGGCTTCACTTGTCACATTCGTGTCACATCTTTGCACGATGCTCTTAGTTCGTGTCCTTACTATAGCTTCGTATGCTCTTTTCTAAATGCAAGTACTTAGTACTTAGCACTTCAAATGAGTTTTACATTTACAAAAGATGATCGATCATTGATAATAGTTCCAAGGAAACCATCAATGATATTGTTGAAGTCAGCGTAGGGATTTGTACAGCCGCGTTTGTTTAGTTCATCAAGAACACCAGTAAATTACAAGCCAGTAGCTGGCTATACCATCATCCCCCCGTTTCTTGCAATCGTAGCAAGTGATACCAGTAGGAACGATTCTGTTCCAAATATATCCATACGTCCCGGTGATGACATCCTTTGTAAGTTGTTTGCCATGAACGTTGATGCCTATGTTTGCACTGACGGCCACAGCAGGTGCAGTGTTTAGCATCCTTGGGAACTTTGATGAAACTATCTCCGAGAACGGGAATCTCTAGCAACTCCTCGATTAATTTCGTGTCCTTTTCGGGAGTCTTAAGGATGATCATGCCGTCACTTTTTTGAAAGAAGTGCTTTGTTGCTTCTGTGCTTCTCTTCGCTGACAACTAAAGGCATAGAATTAGAAAGAGGTTCGCCAAATTTCACGGTCTTCGAGTTCACGTACTGCTGCCTTTGACGAGATCAGGAATATTATAGGCAAATAAACAGTTATTCAAGCTATAATTCTATGGTTTCTGCAACTCATTATGTAAACTTACATCGTTAGTAGACATTCTGAAACGGAATGAGCGAGTATGCTTGAAGCAAAACTGACTGGGGCGAATAACAACTTGCGGTCGGGTTTATATATGGTGCATGTTGCATGACCACGAACACAAAAAACTCTCCGTTTCATCCTAAGAATGGCATACGCTAGTTCGTCTTTGGCGGTAGGCTTGTCTTCCCCGTGTATATGACGCTACATCACGCCGAAGCCTTCAAAAACAAATTAATGAAGGAAGCGTCTCATGTTATCCTTCAGCCAGACGAGGCTTTCCCAGTTTCCAAAAAATGGCTTTCTATTGTCAATGAATGTACAATAAACCATTCTTCTGCTCCATTTGAATTTGCTACTGACTCTAGGTAGGCTTGGTCGACCGGGCTGTAAAATGTAACAGATGGCTTCAAAAAAGGTTTTTCTAGTCCTTCTCCCTCAATTGAACGCCATTGATTGAATCAGACGGTTGTATTGAAACAATAGACGGGAATTTGCTTCACGGAAGCTACGCTCGTTTTACCCTATTTGCTGACATCGAGGCCGTCGATGTCTTATAGTAGAAGGAGTGTATCCGGGCGGTGATTCTCGATGCCATGTTTAAGAGATTCAGTTGTTCAAGAGAAAGACTGGGAATAGTTAATGCGTCTCTATTAAAGCAGTAGTTCTAATTCTTGAGCCCATGACTTTAGTTCCGTTGTACAATGTATTCTTAGATGTTCCCACATCATATTATTGCAAAAATCTCAAGTGATCATGAAGGCCATGATTAGGCATGTTCAGACTCTGTACGGCAAATTCTTTTTATAGATCGGTTAATCCTGATCGGTTTATTCAATCTCAGGAACAGGTTGTTTCCAACTTTTGCGATAGAGTAATTTGACAATCACTGGCGAAATTGAACAATGCGTCGCAATGTATAATTGCAAACTAACAAAAGAAACAGAGGACAAGAAAAGACAAGAAAGTAGGAGTTTAGACTCTGAAAATGAGGAGCAGACTCGAAGGGGAGGATAACTTCAGAATGGAAGAGGAATGCCTCCGGAAAACGTTTTCCCGGCGACCGTAGCTGAATATGTAAGGGTAGTCTTTCCGCCCGTTCTTTTAATGCCAACTGTTCCGGAAAGGATCCCCGGGTAACCAAGAGTGCCTTCGATACCTTGTGACAACGAACCAGAAATATTAAGCACCTGAATGGAGGGGATGATTGGGATGTTCAGGAACACTTGAAGTGCAATCGTGTCAGCGCCATCATAGCTCGATTTTATCTGGATTATGTTTCGTTAGAATATCAACTAAAAAAATAACAGGAGTTACCTCCAGTGGACCTATGGCATGGTGAAAGAGTTGAATATCCGCAGCATTGGGGTTGCCAGTGACAGTGGTGGCCAACTGAAACACTTTCAGATTATCGGGGTCCTTTAGGTCGGTAACTTGGCTCGTGATGTCTTTGATGTCACTAGCATGGTAGTAGACATCTTGAATAAGCTTTTAATTAGGTATCTCTGCCTTAAGAGACCAACAATTCCTTACTAGCAATATCTATGTTGGATACAGCGTCAGAACGTCCTGTGTGATAGGTGTTAAGCCTTACCTATTGGGTTGCTAATGGCACGATACTCTTGAAAAGGGATTCGCTTTGAAAGGGTAACTGGGAATACTTCGACTGCCGTGCTCATGACGTGAAAGGGGAAGACACTGGTCTGTTAGTGTTGAGTTGCCTATTCACGTCGAAAATGTTTTATAGGAATCAGAGCCTGTACATTGTGATATTCTAATCGTTGAAAAGTACGACAGGTGTGCCCAATGGCTAAATGAATGGAGAACACAATGTATTCGCGAAGAAGGTCCCTTGGCCGCTGTGGGACTCCGATCGATGTGAACATGATGAAGGAAATCAAGGCCGTTACCTGGCTGAATCGAACTGCCGGGTTTTGGGTTAGATCAGTGCATATGACGGAACTTTGGGAATTCGAATTGCTGGCGTGTGCTTCTTTTCTGGCGCTATCACGCACTTTTTAAAAGGAAAATCCAATGATGGCAGCTGGCTTTATCAATGTAGTGTGGACTCTGCGAGGCATTGAAAGAGAATTGAATGGATAGTGCCAGATGTTGGCAGCTTGTGTTGTCGGCATTCCCCGGTTCTCAGTCAAATCACTGATGATGAGGCTGCTTCGAAATTGAATTCGGGTTTACTGTTTTCTGGCTTTTTGTGTGAGTTGACTTCGAGTTCTTTGCTGTGAAGCCAAGTTTGTTTCATCGTTTGTGCATCCGTCTCAAGGCAAAAAATGAATATGTGTAACATTGCGATCACGGATAAGGGAGTTGCTATAAATTTATAAAAGCTCGATCTAGTTACAATGTTCGATTGCACACCAAGTGTTCCCCATCTGGTACCACTCAAGCTCAAGTATCAAGTACTACTCAGCCATGACCAGCTCCTTACCCATATTCGCCCGTCAGCGATTGTCGCTCCGGACTGATAGTGGAATTACTAACCTGCTCGGTATGTTCACATTACCTTACCCAACCGTGACCGCCTACTCAACAGCACAATGCACTAGACTCCACAAGTAAGGATGGATATTTCGTGCATTTTCGAGCTGAATATTCAGAATTAACCTTTCAGACCTTCTATCCCAAGTTAATTCCAAAGAAATTTCTCAAAACCATATCGCCTATACTATCCGAGTGAACCCCGATGCACAGTTATCAGGAGAACAGGCTCAAGCCCTCATAGGTAGATACGGAACTGAGGATCAGGTTCAGGTATCAAGCTGATATCGACTTTTCATTACCTTTTTTCCCCGGCTAACCTCCCAAATAGTTTGTATACACAAAAACACCGGATACTTTCGGTTCATCTGGCTCAGCTTTGGAGAAACTGCACGTCTACTTCGGCAACAGCAATGGGACATTTCCAATTGAAGAAGCGAGTAATCCATTGAACGTCAACTATATGTTCGGGCCCGATCTTAAGGGCACTGTATCTATTAGGGCTATTTCGGACACGAAGGCACAAATTAAATACGCTTACACGGTGTATTCCAAAGCCGTTCCGGAACAGACCACTATTTTTAATCTGGAACCGTTGAAGCCTATTACAACTTATTAACCAGCTTCGGTACTTATGAAGCGTTCTTGTCTTTCTTGTTCTCAAATTAAAGATTCACTTTGCTTCTTGACACAATTTTTATCCTTAGTGATGTTTATCAGACTCAATATCACCATTGTTATACGTCTTGCTCCTGGTGTGAATTCAGGAAACGGTTCGGAAAAAGCATTCTTCATTAAGTCTAGGTCGTGCTTTGCATGGATTCAAATGTAGGTTTACATAGTGAGTATTTCTTCAGAATACATCTCCACTGACAAAAAAATTGACATATGTACACTATAGTTATTTTAATCTTCAAGGGGCCCCCCGAAAGCTATGACATTAAAAGTCAGGTTTTCGCTTCCCAATATAAAGAACGACTGAATGCAGGTACATGCATCCTGAGAGAAAAGAATCAGATGCCCGAAAAATAACAAGAAGTAAAAACGGACACACCAGTAGAAAGTTTGTACATGGACCTCTATCCAAGGGAGCAGGCCTACGACCGTCTAATTCCAGAAGCCGATTAGATGAACGGTCTTGCGGGTCCGGGGCTTGAACGAATGCTATGAAATGTAGGTTTGTGTCTAAATCCGTAGGAACTTCAGATTGACCCATATGTGCAGTAGATTCGTGGATAGAGGCGAAAAGATCGGTCTTCTCGAGCAATTCAGCCCGTTCGTCCGGAGTGAGAGCAATGGATTTCTCAAGAAATTCTGCTAAAGGTGATTCGGGGGTGATCGTCGCGTCTGACTTCGAGTCCAGTTAAGTTTGTTCTCAACAAAAATGTATAGATTTACAGCTTGAAAAAAAGGTCACTTACGTTGGCCAGAGCGTGCAAAAGACCTATGGTTCCACAGGCGTTAGAGATCTAATACAGAACAAATGTTACGATCTTGAGGTCCTATAGAAGGTATTTAAACCCATCTTTACAGTTTGTCTGATAAAGAGAGCACTCGGATCAACGTGTTTTTGACCCTCAGAACTCTCGATCCATACGTCCTCTGTGCGTCGTCGTTCTTCTGTTATCATTGTTACTGGAAACAATAACAGCAGTGCTTTGACAGGTCCCGGCACTATATCTAGGAGCTTTTGTAAAACGGGTTAGCACGAGAAATTAGACCGAAATTGTTGTTTCACCTCAGGATCAAAACCATAAACATCGTGAAAGGCCGCAGAAGCAGTCACTAGGCCTGCTTTTTGTGCCCACTACGTAGAAAATGTACGATGATCAGGATTGAAATATTCGGTCATCCATCTCAGCTCTACACATACGCTTGTAAGAACCTATCAAAAACAATAAGCGTATCTTCAGTTGATTTGAGTTTTTTCTTTACTTCTGGGTTAGCTTCCAAGGGAATCCAAGTGACGTCTGACATACTCAAACAAAGAAAACGGGAATGAAAGGATCTTGCGTCATATCATGATTAAAGTTTTAGAGGCACTTATTTATAGCTATCAAGGCGCTTGTTTATATCTCATCGATGCTAAGGCGAATCTCTGCTAAATCAGACGGTTCTTCTGTCGAGTGTATATATATTCACAATCAAAACGATTTTAAGTAATAATAAACATTGACATAACCTGACTATACCTATACATGGTACACTAGCCTAAGCTATACTTGGAATAATAAAAAGAAAATCTCCTTATACAACATTTACAGCCACCGCACATTGTGTTATACTACGTCTGTATTTCCATTAGGCTCATGCCTCGTCCTCTCAATTGTGTTCACCCGGTTGAGGGGTGGTGCAAATTGCACCTTCAAAACGTCCCCCAAAATCCACAAAACGCATTCGGGTATCATGGTCAACGGAGTAGCACACCACGCCAGTGCTTTCATCAAACGCAAGAGCAACGACTCCTTTCTCCATATCTGCTAAAAAGGAGGGATCAACGTTTAGACTCCTCACAGACGAATAGGCAGCGTGTCTTCGTAGAAATGTAGCACCAAAGTCAACACCGGGAACGAAGACAATGGGACACATGTCAGGGCAATCCCATGCATGGAAGCAGCCAGACTCTTCCAAGACATATCCCATATGGTGACGAATGTATGCTCCGGTAGTCGTAGCAGACGCAAGTTGATATTGACCTGGAATAAATTTGTAACCCACAATGCGCAAAATCGCTTTTGCAACGCCAAGACCGAATTTGTCCAATGCGGTAGACGTGGGAGAGCGCATGAAGGCAAAAGAGAAGAAGGCCCCGGGTAAAATGTCGCAGAAGGTCGCATCGTCCCACTTCCATCGCGTCCTTTTGACGATCTGGAATGGAAGGTCATACCTAAATTTGGTGACGTGGCCTTTGCCCCCACGAACTGGGACAACTTCATCGGTCAAGGCCGTAGGATGCATCATAACATGAAGGAGGCCGTTGGGCCCCTTCACCGGCACGTAAATCGACTAGGTAAAATATCGAGTCGTTACAAATATGAAAACACGTCAAAAACAAACACACGACGTACGATAGGAGCTGGCGCAGAGTGGAATTGAGAATCTAGCATTTTGTCCGGATTTCTTATCGCGGAAAACCACCCTTCCTCGAGATTTGAAAAATAGACACCTGTCGCCGATATACCATACAAGTGTTGGGTGCCAAGGCTTGGTGGCTTGTGTAAACTTTTCCCGACGTCAGGTAGATTGAACAACGTCAAGCTAAAGGTTTTCACATCCCCCCCATCTATACCGACTACTAATTGAGATACAAGGACACAATTTTGCCAAGGCAGCAGCTTTATTTTCCATATGGTACTGGGCTATGACAACGTAATACTATTCAGTATACCTATACCGGAACTTTTCTTGTACAACAACTCACCAAAATAGGATTTACTATATCAGCCGACCCTAGACTTATAAATGAAGCTGGTCCGCTATAAATATTTTTCGACCGCAGTTCTGGATAATCGAACATGAGCAATCGTGGACGACAGACCAGCGCGATCATGAGAGTGTTGGGTAGCGTTGTATGTTGTACATCGCACATCGCAATCTGCTGAATCTTTTGGATCACGGACGTTTCGTATACCACCTTCAACGGAGTCGGGCATTCTGTTTTTATGGCATCAAAAGAACCTTTTGAATGGTTTTGGTCGGCCAACTCTTCAACAAGTTCAAGAGATATTGCCGCAACTGACACTCTAGTGATAAATTGTAAGCTAAAATAGAGCTTCAGCGCGTGTAAGACAAGGAAGATGAAAGTAAAAGTACACACGTAGTTTCGTTTTGAATAGGAGGAGTCGTAAAAGTAAGGAAAATATGCAACTCGTTATTGAAAGTTCCATACGTTGCTTCGAACAATTCCGGTTTCCGATTCAAATGTGCTTTTGTAAGTGGAGTTCGAGCGCCGCCCTTGTACAATTTCATTTCCCACAACGAAACATACGCTTCTCCATGACAGTCTTGACTCAATGTAACAATAAACTTGGAACCTGGCAAGATGCGGACTTCGAGAACTTGATCATATGTATCTTGGTGAACCAGTGAACCAGTCAAAGGACGGAAAACGAAGTTTTCATGCATGTAGATAGAACGTGTGACGAGGTATTCTGCCATAAAGGGTTTGATTTCACCATAGAGGTGTCTAGAAGTCGGAGGGAGACTAGGGAGTACAAGGCTGAGTCGTTTCATAGCAGATAGCCATATGGTACCATTACGTGTCACTTTGTTCATATGACGCGAAGTCTAGGGAGTCGTTGAGGCTTGTCAGAGGAATATATAGAATGAGACGTAAAGCACACTTACCTTGCGTAAAGAAAGAATGTCGCGTACACTAAGCCATTCACAAATTTTGAGATGGATTTCCAGGGGAAACGCGACAAATTTCGATTGCCTGAGAAACACACGGCGAATGGTTTGAACACTGTTAGACGCATGGTCGGGTTGTTGTTCGGTTTGTTCACCAGGAGGTGAGGTCACGTTTGGTTGTGAGTTTGCGGCAATCGCTTCTCGAGCGCGAGCCATCATTATTTCCATGATCTCTGGTGTCAGAATGTCCCATGTAAAAACACTCATGTTGACAGATCCCAGATTGAAACGTGTTTCTTGAAGGTTGGGCTGAGCCTGAGGATGAGAGCCAGCCTGTAGTGGGAGGGGAGGAACATCGGGTGCGGCAGACATTGCAAAAGAAACTTGACTTAAGACTCGGGAAAGGTAAACAGTTTGAAGTCAAAGACTTTATATATGTCGCGTTAGTCCAGACCCGGGGGTGGTGTATGGACAATTGGAGGATTCGTCCACTTGTCCTACAAAACTGGACCAGTGTCCCTTGAACCGAAGTTGGTTCGAAGAAATGGACGAACGAACATGTCTCATTTATTTTTTTATAAGAATAAACTTGTGACGATTAGAAGATGCGTTTGGACAAGGCAGCAATGAAAATACAATTGCCCGTCGACAGAGTAAATGGGAGAAAGCCGTCACAAAGGGTCGTCGCTTGGCTTCGTGGGAACACGAATAAATATGGAAAGAATCCTAAGTATTAAAACTTGAGCTTCCTTACGAGGGTCGATTTTGTGATTGAAAGGTAACATCAGTTGCCGAAGACTATGTGTGGTTAATAAATGGCACAAGGGGATTGTGCAGAGCTTTAGCCATCCCGTCTCTACAGCAACGTGTGATGCATGCAGCCTTTTCGTGCGCTGTGTTGCTGAATGCAACAACTCTGGAAATTCTTAAATAAAGAGTCAGCGAACCCGTCCGAAGTGTACATGAAGGACGCGTGATATTGGTAGAACTTCAAATTCTTCCAGGTTGAACTTGGGAGGCTTTTCAAAAGTCTGCTTACATAATAAGTAGCCATTTCCTGTTTCTAAAACTTTCCCTTCTCAAAATGGGATCATCATCCAAACCAAGAAACAAAATGAAGTCAGTACACCATGTTTCAAAGGCTCTTTCTTCCTTATAAATACAGCTTTCAGGCGAGAACAGTTTTACGAGGCAATCAGGAAAAAGCGGACACAACAGAAGCTGAAACGGAGGCAAGAGATTTTACAAGAGGAGAAAAACGACAAAAAAAAGAAAGAGGTATTTGTGCATTAAGAATAATAAGTAACGAGACCAACTGAAGGAACTGAAAGGAACGCTTGGCCATGAATGTACCGCGCACTTTAGACAATACCAGAGAATACGACCCTTCAATGCTCACAGCCAATCTTTCTATTAAGACTCCAAGTACATCTACTGGGGAGACATCTAATTCGGCTGTACCTTCAACTGTCCCCTTAAGCGCAGAAATCCCGGACCAGGAGGTTATAAATGATATCTCAACAGATCCCTTTGCTTCGTATTTTAATCCGTCGCCCGACAGCGATACGCCTATTATTCCCAAAGTGATTATTACGACGTCTCAAAAGGCTACACGTGCCTCGTATGATTTCGGTGAAGAACTTGCTGCCGTGTTTCCAGGTGCTGAGTTCCGACGGCGACCTAAAGGTCAAGGATTTGAGATAGGCTGTATTGCGAGGTGGGCCACCAAACGGGGGTATGGAAGTTTAATTGTCGTCAATGAAGACCGAAAGACACCAAGTATGTGTATTTTTCCCTTCTATATAGCTTAAGCGACGAACTAGCAGTGTTTGTACGTTGTCAGATGCCATAACTGTTATCCACCTGCCGTCCGGTCCCTCCGCGTATTTCAAATTAACATCCATCGAACTAACGAAAGACATATTTGTAAGTTTCCTGTTCTCAATTAGCTTTTCTTCTTCTTTGATCGATTATCACAGGGACACGCTCGTGCCACTTCACATTATCCAGAACTAATACTTAATAATTTTGTAACGCGTCTGGGACACACGGTTGGGCGTATGTTTCAAACCTTGTTCCCACCGCTTCCAGAGTTTCAAGGAAGGTGTGTGTGTGCATTTTGATTAAGAAAATCTTCTCACGATCTATTCTATTAATTATGTGGTTTTTCCCAGGCAAGTTGTAACTTTGCACAATCAGCGAGATTTCTTGTTCTTCAGGCGGCATCGATATGCATTCCGTAGTTCAGAAAAAACTGCATTGCAAGAAATTGGACCACGATTTACATTGAAACTGCGATGGCTGAAAAAAGGTTTACCTGGGGTTGGAAGCGCATTCGGGAAAGGAGAACACCCTCCCGAATTGGAGATTTCAGATGGCGAGGGAGGAGGTGAGGCTGCAGGGAAGGAGGATGATGGAGAAAACGGAGAGGAAAAATCATCAGCCACTAAATCAAGGGTTGCCACGGGTGGTCTGGACGAATATGAATGGGTCTGGAAGGTAGATCTTCTTTTTGTTAAATGCTACTTTTACGGCAATGAGGATGAGATCGACTCATACTTGACATATTTTTTTGACAGCCGGAGCTAGAGACAACAAGAAGAACGTTCTTCTTATGATGGTGGTGATGAAAGACACGCGCTGGTTAATTTCGACTCGATCATGGACACACAGTTGCCTTTGATTGGCCGGAGCACAGCAAGGTGGATTCCGAAAGAAGCGTTGATCATGCGATGGCACCTCTTTTATTGATAGAGACATGTTATTCATCCATGTTTTGTGTTCCATTTAGGGTGAACAATAGAACAGAATTTCAATAATATGTAATTTCCTCCGGAGAGCAAAAGTTTCGTCTGTGTGGTTGCTATGAGCGATGACTTCACATCGTGTCAACCGGGACGCGCATCGCAAAGCTTACGGACCTCAGGGCAAGGGGCCGAGCTAAGCCGAGGTCTAGGCGTTGCATATGATAATTACGCGGGTCGCGCAAATTGTCGGTGCCATTTCTGTTTCTTTGTCATCTCTCACGCTTTCCTCTTCTTCCTGTCTGTTTTCCTTTTTTCCTTCGCAAATATAAGAGAACGTATTTTTCTCTCGTGTCATACCACTTTCTGAATTGATTTTCCTTGTTCCCGAAAACTTGCTGGCACGAACGCAGGGCCGGCAAAGCGTCGCGCTCAGGTAGGAATACACGTGGTGTTCCTCCTTTTTTATTTTATTTTTAGCGCTTTTTGTCGCAGCAGGCACTCTGTGTAATACTCCTCTTACTACTAAGAATTGGCGGAACCGCAATTCTGGTGTTGCTCTGTTTACTGACTGGTGAGGCTCGCAGGTCGAGTTCGAGTCTTCAGGCCAAAGGGGAGCAAGCAGAATTTGCAGCGGGTGAGCACATTGAGTCTGCTTTGTGAAGCATATCATACTTATGGTCGCTGAACAATAATAGCCGCACAAACAAGGGCAATACTGAACACTGTCGCCGTCTAAATTTCTTGCTTTTTGTTTAAATCCGGAGGGAGCCCTTCATATGGCCTTTTTCAATAATAGTGCTGCGTACGATTCATATTTACGTCGGAAACGTTCCAGCTCAACAACAAGAGAAAGACCATCTCGTTCCTCCACTTCAACCTCCTCGGATGGACACATTAAGAAACATTCTCCTTCTCCCTCCATTTCAATTCCTTCAACTGAGTCCGCTGAATCTATTCCTCCCCTCCCTTCTGGACCACTGTCTTATTCCACATCAATAACAGTGCCCGCTGCACCCGCATCGTCTGATCCCTTTTCTACGACCCTTCATACCCCAAGAAACTACAAGCGTGAGTCCCCTCCCCCATTTTCCAACTTGATGGTAAATCCGCGACGCAACGACTCGCCCATGAATCATACTCCCTCACCCTCGCCTGTCAATGCTTCCTCCCCTATTGTGCCATCTAAAGAATTACCAACCAGATCTTCTAGTCTCCGCCGAGGTGTCCCACTAGAAATTAAGCCACCGAGATTGCAGGTCTCGCCTACTCAAATTGAACAGTGCCCCATCCCAATTTTGCCTAGCTCAGGAAAATCCGTTTCGCCTGCAGCTAAAACGTCATCTACTCGCAAATCTCACTCTCACACTGGTTCCCTCAACAATTCTTCTTCGTCTTCATCTCCAGTGACTCCAATGCTATTCGCTCCTTCCCATCCATCATCCCCTGGCCATTCACCCACGTCCCACTCGTTTAGTTCCGGCCCAAACTCCTCCCACTCTTCTCTTAAGCGAGCTCTTTTGTCTGCCTATAATTCCGTGGAACATCTCACGTTGCCAGGTTTACCTTCACCTGTATCCCCGCATATGACCGGTAAAACAACACCACTAAGTGAAACTGCTTCCCCAATCCAGGCCGGTCAGAGCAGTCAAAAACGCCATCGGAACGTCTTGAGGAAACCAAGTGTTCATTCTCATCGCGAGCCTCTCCCTCAGGAGACGGACAAAGTTGGTATGTCGACCAAGCTTCAGGACCGGAACCATCGCCCGAGAGCGAAAAGCGTTACAATTTCCCCAACGCGTTCAGGAGCTATATTTGATATTTCTCAACCTATGCCAACTAAAGCTCTTAATTTGACTCCCGCGGGCGAAGTTCAAGCAGCCTATCGAGAATCCCAACGACGGGTCAGGGATATTGATAGCAACTCGGGCAAACTCGTTGCCGTTGGAGTGCCAGACTGTAGTGATATTCTGAGAAAGAAAAGTCCGTCATCGATTCGTGCCACCGACAACTTCATTCCAGATACACAGCCGAACAAAGGAATTGCTAGTGTAAAGAATGGACTTACGAAGAAGCTTTCTGCCAAGTGGGGCAAAACTACCGATAAGCGGGAGGAGAGATTTCATGCCACGTCTGCGAGTGTCACTGGACTTCCGGGTGACCTTATTTATGGCTCCTACACTGAGGCACGACCGCGAGGACGCACGTCGAAACCAATTGATGCACTCATTAGCCCACGGCAAAGGGAATTGAAGCTTCCTGCAGAGCAGACCAGAAAGAGTCATGAAGAAGGCCGTGTTTGGGAGGACACTGTTGACGACTGGGTTATAAATCAGCAGCATAGCTTGCCAAAGAGGGATCAGGAGATGGAAAAAAGTAAATCTGTCGACACCGAAGTGTCGAACCCGCGACGACTTTGGAAACTTGTTAAACGACTGAGCAGCGGGAATCTTAGAGGGGAAAGGAAACAGTCGCCGATGGACGAACCGCCGCCTGTTCCACCCCTTCCTAAAGATCTCATTGCGAGGCCTGCAGATCATCTGGAAGACGTAGATATACTGATGTCCCAAAGCCCCATTTTGGAAACTCCTAAAGGAATTATGCGTTACATCAGCAGTATACCTTCCTTAACTATACCTCAAGCGCACATTGTGTCCCCGGTGACGAAGTTGTCCTCGCCCCAGGAAGTAGCTCCGGTCAGCTCATCCCCCCGAAGTCCGACTGGAGCAGGCCCTTCACGACGATTACGCAGCGAGACAACTCGATCATCCTCTCCTTCATCAGGAACAACGGGATTTTTTTCTCGCTCACGAAGTTCGTCCACGTCCTCTTACGGAGAAACTCTTCCTCCTATGCCCGATATGCCTTTAACGCAAACAATTCTTAAACATGGTTTTCAAGGGGTGATTTCACCCGCACCCGCACCAGACGTTCCTGAAAGAAACGAACGACGCAATGTGCGGAGTCATAGTAAATCGCCTCCGCCGCCTCATCTTTCCCCTGCTCCCCGTCGAAGGTCACATGATACGTCGCCGAGTGGTTCAGCAACTATTCCTTGGTTTGATGTTCAAAATCCGATTAATAAGTTTCTCATATCTAAAGGAAAACGAACGCAGTATCCTCCGTTGGTGGCATTCCAGTCTGCTAAAGCTGATAATCAGGCACAGGCACAGAATGCCCGTCGACCCTCTACCGCGAACGCATCTTCCATTCCCCCACCAGTTCCTTCTCGCAGTCCTAAGAGACCTGCAACCAGCAGTTCAATGTCAGGCACAGTCAACTCTAGGAAATTTTCCGTGCCAAGTACAATCCACTCTCAAGGAGTTTCATCTTCAGAGGACGATCAAAATCAAAGCTCTAAACCCAGGCCACGATCTGTCTCAGACGGAGTAATGGATTCTCCTGCTTCTATGACGTTTAGAGAGATGACGAGTGTGAAACAGCCTTTAACTGAGGAGGAAAAGAAAGCGAAGTGGGAAGATTTATTAAATCGAAGTGCTAAGGCCGGAGGAACACTGCACGTCGTATCGCGAACTGATAACTCGAAACTATGGAGTGAGAAGCCAACGGCCGACTAAACTTATCGAATATTCCTTCTCTTTCCCCCCTTTGACGAATGATCTTACGCTCACCCTCGTTTTTTTTTTCGTTTCATCGATTTCAACCCAGACTTCTTTTTTCCCCCTCAAATCTATTTCAATTCACCTCTCTCACTTTTTTTTTCATGGCGTCGTCGCTCATTTCACTGCTTTTTTTTTCTTTGAAGAAAAAAATGACGCTCTTTCGCTTTTCTTTCGCTTTTCTTTCAAACACGCTTTCGACACAAAGAAATCTTACAAGTCTTCGTCATACTCGGATACCCCTGTAATAACTATCTAATCTTATGTTTGTAAGTAATCATTAATAATTAATCTTGTCGCGGTGTGGATCCGCCTTTTATGTTTTGGGAAGACTGAGGTATGAAGATCTGAAACAAAAAATAGCCTGGTAGTATGGGGCGGTAGCAACGGCCCAGGGCGAATCAATCACTTGCAGTGACACTGGCAATCTTATCTCCCTGCATGTCACAACGCCGCGGTGCCTTCATCGTTATCGAGGGTCTCGATAGATCAGGAAAAACAACGCAAACCAATCTATTATGCGAACGTCTCTCAGGAACCACTAATAGACCAATCAAGCTGATAAAATTCCCAGGTAAGACATTCAGCTCAAAAGCGTGTACAAATTCTTGACTTTCAAACTCTGAGTTTAGACAGAACCACACCGATAGGTCAAATAATAGACAACTATTTACGATCTAAATCTGAACTGGACGATCACGCTATTCATCTCTTGTTCTCTGCGAATCGTTGGGAGCTGAGGTATAATATTTATGCCACTTGATTCAAAGAAGAATAAAAAAACAAGGCTAATGCTCGAGGGGTTTTTGAACTTTTGCGCGTGTTAGATCTTCACTTTTACAACTCCTGAATGATGGGGTTACTGTAATTTGCGATCGCTACGCGTTTTCTGGAATCGCATTCACGTTTGCAAAGTCATTAGTCGCATCCAGGTCTGGATCTGCATTCGGATGCAGTGCGTCCAAACCATCGGAAAGCCTCACTTACGAGTGGTGTCGTTCACCTGACACAGGTCTTCCCGCCCCAGATATAACGTTATTTCTTGACATATCTCCAGAATCTGCGAAGCTGAGAGGAGGTTACGGCGATGAACGATACGAAAAGGCCGAGTTGCAACAGCGTGTACGCGAGGTTTTCCGAAGAATACAAAATGACGTACAACAAACCTCTAGTGCTCGTTGGATTACAATTGATGCGAGCCGCGAAAAGGAAGTAGTGGCAGATGAGCTATGGAGCTACGTAACAGAATTTTCGGATGGGGTAGACGAGCCAGTTAGGAGCCTGTAGTTATCCTCGTCCGAGAAAGTATAAATAATCATGACTATATATTTTGTAAACAATAACCAGTAGCGATGGATATTAGAAACACATGTTATATGACAACAATCACTGCCTGAGTGTTGATCAGTAGACAGGGACAGGATGGGTGGACGAAAGGAGAGGTGATATATGGGATATGATTTAAAGAGCGTAGGATGGAGAAACAAAGGTGGGATGGGAGTAGAAAAAAAGAACGGATTGGATGATGTTGAAACCCGTTTCGAAACAAGAAAAACCTATTCGAGTAAAGACCAGAAGCAAAAAATCACCAATTACAGCTATATTCCATAATAAAAACCTACAAACAAACACTCCGCCCTGCAAAAGATAAAGGGTCCTTAGCTACTCGATAATCGAGAAACGAGGACGGCAATAGCGATGACAGCGCCCCACCGCCATTTCTCCCATATCAAATTTCGCCACCCCAACGCGAATGTCCCAAAAGTTCCACCAGCACGGGCATTTGGTGGATTTCTAGCTATCTGTTTATCGGGACCATTGGGTGTATCTTTTACGGCAGGGGCTGGTGTTTCTTGGTTTGCAGGACTGACAAGAACCGAGCTGGAAGGGGTCGCACTAGCTCCCGACGCCGTTCGTTGCTTTTCATCGGGAATTCCACGTTCTTTTTCTCCCATATTAGGAAGATCCCTCGCTGAAGGTGTACAATACTATAAAATGTCAGCGCGAGTGACTTAAAAGCTATTCAAATGGAATTTTCCATACGTCAGGAAAGGCATCTCTAAATCGCTTCTGTGTTAAATTCCACGCATGACTCCTGCTCGCTAGAGCCCGCTTATCTTGAGTGCCACTCGAGAGTCCTCCAGTTGTCATCTCATCCGATAACATGAACGATAGTAACCCTGTGAGACTATTGAAAAGAAAAAGACAATCAGTCCGTCGAAACACGTGATCCTGGATTTATGTCTCGTACATAGTAGCGACGCTCCACGCGGGATTCCACTACAGTAAGGAGAGTGTGTGTTAATAACGTACAGAGATATAGGCCAGGCGATCTACGTACAGTCCCCGGGTGAAAATCCGACATCGAGAAGCAAATTCTCTTATCTGGTTGGAAGCGGCCAGAAGGAGTTAACATCTATAGAGCGTAAAGTTAATCAATGACAAAAAGTTTTGATCTAACCGTAGCTTCACATACCTTGATCCCTGGGGGTTTAAACGGGTATTCGGGTGGAAACAATAAGACGCCATGATATTCACCATCAGCATATGGTGAATCGGGCGGACCACGCTACAGGAAGCATCAGATTCCGAGTGATTTTGAAGATTAGACACGCCGTACAATTATATAATTCCCTTTGAAAGTGTCTCATTCGATAACATGTACTCTGAAATAGATCACAACACTTACATGTTAGGACGTTCTTCTCATCCGGTGTCGCCCAAACGAATGGAGGCGGTTCCTTCTGCATTGTGGCGTATTCTTTGCTTAACTATAAGACGGGATCAGTACTACGCTAAGCATGTCGACATACCCCGACAACTCTACACGTACTCGTTTCGTAGCTGCCTTGGTGGCCATGATTTAGTAGTAGTGGAGATGAAGGAAATGTTATGACAAGTTGCGGCTTAGGTAATCTAATTATTAGTTAAGGCTGTTCCGTCCGGAGACGCAAAGTGTCCGTGCACTGGGAAAATACAATTACAAAGTAAATTCGATAATGTACATTTTTTCGTTTCTGTCCAACTATCTATGTCTGTGGCCGTGTCCAGGTCGGTGTTTTCTCTGATTTCTCCGGCGTTCAGCTTCTTCCTCTTTAGCACGAGCACTGCGATTTCGCGGATCAATAACTTCATAATCTCTTTGAGCTCGTTCAACTTCGGCTGTGTTATCTTTCGGAAAATGAAGCCGATGAGAAATCCAAGTTTTATCATTATCGACTTCTATGCCTTCTTCCTCTCCATCTGCCATACCTTTCGCCATGGAGCGTGTTTAGTACCCCTTGTTGTTTGCATAAAGTGGCAGTGAAGAGATCTGCTCACCTTCTTCATTACCTGTCTCTTTCATTTCCTCATCCTCATCATCGTATGGTAAATCCTGTAAACTTCCCTTGAAGCTATTCAATTTGGTAATGAGATCGGTCTCGTCTCTCCGCTTTTTCTTCCCGTCTCGATCTCTTTCTATCGTCCGAGTTTTGTACTTCGCTATCTCGGCCTGCAAAAGCAGTGCACCCTGCCCTTTCTTTTTCTTCTCGTTGATTTCCTCGTCTGATTCACTGTCAAGAGCTGCACGTTTTTTGGCAAGACTACGAATTGAAGCTTCCATTTTGGCAATTTCGTCTTGTCGCCGATCACTTTTGGAAAATGGAAAACATTTTTAGTTTTAGTACAAGAGTAACATACGTAATATCAACGTCTAGCGTACCCCTCTGATACTTGTTCTTTCTTTTTCTTTTCCCGAGTTTTGGACGAATCTGCATGAGTTCTGCCACTGCTGTCTTCCTGGAATCGATCAGTACATAATTGATTGGACATTTTTGTAAACTACCTTGGCCTGCGAAGTCTCTCCGCTTATAGTCGGCTTTGGCTTTGGTGCCGGTTCAAGTTTAGAAGGATTGGAAGGAAACTCAGGCACAGCCATTGGCACTGTATCCGGCTGTACAAGATCCGGTCTCATAATATTCTTCTTTACGAACGCAGCGTCTTCTTCTTCCATATCAGCATCCTGCCCAAACGACAATAGCTTCGTATTCCTAGAAAAATGAGAACATTGGAAAATATGGAAACAGACCAGTAAACACATACTTTTTAAAGTTCTTTTTGCGAGAGGCTTCTTCTCTTTCTCGATTACTTTGCTCTCGTGCTAGTTCCTGTGCTCGTTTTTCGGCTGCCGTGATGCGCGGTATAATATCACCGAACGGGTCTTCGAGGATTTTTATTGTCCGAATCTTGGGAGGGCTGGAGACAACATGAAGTATAATATCTATATGGAGGAGGTGTTTGGAACCATACTATACCGGTCGATCTCCTTGGAGTTCTAAATCATGTTTAATTAGCCAATCTGCGTGGAAAATACATTGGAAACTAACTCACCTAATTGACCTATCTTCAGAACATCTACTCGTATATATCAAGCATTAACTTATTTCTTTACAGTGTATATATGAAGTCCTACGCACTAAAGATCGTATCTCCCACGCATCTACCAAACAGAGTATGTTTACCATGCAGCTCATCAGCACGATCTGATAAAATCGTTGAACAATCCACTTGAACATATGAAGACGGAACATACCAAGTGTGATAAAAAACTAGTGCGCGGACTTTAAGTTTTAGTCTCTTTGAATGTGACGAAGACGACATTACTTGAGAATCATTTGTATCCTTTTCTCCATTATTTGCCATTCCTACAAGGCCACGATGTGTAAACCGAAGCCGTGGGTGTATTTCATGCTCGAAAGATTCTGAGAAAAAACGAAATATCAATGATTCATGGAAGATGTTTCTCGAAACAATAATTTCTGACCTCCATAGAAAGATTCTCCACCATTTCCGGTACCTGTTCGATCTCCAGTCTGGACAAGAAAGTCTGGTACAACCCGATGGAAAATGACGCCATCATAATAGCCTTTCAAAAGAATAATAACGCTCATTAGTTCGCAGAATTCGGCGAAACGTGCAGCACTGGGCACCTTCCAGAGACAGTGCTATAAAATTCCGACACGCTTTTGGAGTTTCCTACAGGCGAAAACAATTAAAGAACGTTGACTCGAGGATAATTTGTAGAGCCATACTTTTGCCCATAACTCGATTTCGATGTCACCAACGGTCGTCTCGATTAGCACGCGTCCGTTGGTTGGAAGAGTAGCCATGAAATCCGTGGGAACTTACTTTAGCCGGACTTCGTCTCCCAGTAGTTCGTTCAATGGAGATCGTATCCGCAACGGTCAAATGTTTTTATTGATGAATTGAATGTAATTTGAATCTGTAATAACTAAGTAACTAGATTGGGTGAGAAACATTGCAGAAGTATAATGACTATCAAAAGAGAAAATGCAAACAGCGAGGACTTGAACAAATTCATATAGTAAATATACTCTCTAAATTAAGATTATAAGGGAATTGGTAAACTGTTGAACGACGAGTGACGACTTCGAATTTCGAAAGCACGGGGGAAGACGAAGATTTGCTGGATATATCTGAGGGTTTGGACCTCAAGCTCTTACCGGTAACTTTTACTTCACTAATCTTCAAATGTTAGCTTTTCATGAGACGAAACCTCAATATAAGACCGAATGACTCAACTGCAGACAATAAACTGTGTTGTTACGTTAGTTCGTGCTGTCAAATTTGCATCAGTCAGTCAATCATGAATCGAATCGTTTACAAACCTATCAGTAGTAACAAAGGAGATATGAAGAACCGCTGGAACTGATTTACTATTCAATATTCAATCTTCATCTATTATCACGGGTAAGCATGAAGACATCAGTCGACATCAAACTGAACTCCTTTCCGTTGGATGAATCCTCTCTGAATCTGCCGAGTCTGACAGCGACTGGGTTCGTTCAACGGGTCTAAACATGCGAGTCATCAACCTGATCTCATTGGCCAAATCAATCAGTCGCTCGCGACCTCGTCTTTTGTTCAAGTTATGACACCACCATCTTTTCGGTGCCACTTCAGCAAAATTGGTATGCTTCAGATGCGTGCGGAGGGCGGGAGTAACCAATCGCTGCTTTGGATTCATGTTCATGACCATAAAACGATCACCGAGGCATTGCAGCCCATAAACAACATCAACACTATCTGCTCCGACATCATCTTTTGTGTATTTGAGGAGCTTATTTTTCAGCTCCTGGTGCGCTTGAGCACGATGGCGGGCAGATTCATAACGACAGCCCGGTTTGATTTCAATGACGCAGGCGACGGTACCCCCATACAATTTGATGATATAATGAACGGTGAGCTCGGTGCCTTCCATCCAGTGCTTGAAAGTAACATCAAAACCGGCTTCCGCGTGAAAGATGCGGTAGAGGAGCGTGAGCCATGGTCCATACCCATCATCGCCTGTGCAAGACGACTTGAACTGATCCCTGAGGCGTCGATCGAATACGTATTCTGGTATGAGTAACTGAGAATGACGTTCGTGAGAGCTGGTAATGGCAGAGTTTCCGAGAGCTGAATCGGGCTCAGACTGAGAGAAGTCATCGGTTTGGTGTGTGGTAACGGTTGAACAGGATCCAGACTGATGTGGGAACACCTGGAATTACGAAAAAGATACAACACAAAATCAAGCGAACCTTACCATGTCAGAAAAAAATCAAACGTGCTTTGAAGAAAAATACTAAATTGGAGATGATTTGCAACCAACGTCACAAAAAAAGGCGCAAATCGTGCGAAACTGGTTGCATCCGACTGTTTACAAGGTCTTTCGTATGTTTGCTAGCCATCATTTCACTCATTCATACACTCTGTATATAGCATAATGGGTATATTCAACGGGTACTGTCACCCGAAAACAGCATATCCAAGGATATATTTGTTACAAGTAGTCTAGTAGCCGAGGAACAAGCTTCCTACTTTCGTAACCCAGAGGAATTGAGTGTTTATTCATGTTGCTCAAGCACAATCGGCAACGATGTTCCAGAACTGTGCGTTTGCGAATGAGTTAAATCCACACCCCCGTTTATGAACATGTGTCTTACCTGGTGAGGCTGGCTCGAAGCACAGTCATCAAGCTTGATGACATTATTTTCCACGTCGAGGAATGAGGCGCACTGTCCCTCGTTCGCAGACTGGATCTGACAGCTAGTAGCACCGTTTGTTGTGCAGTTTTGGCAGGTTATGAAAAACTGGATTGACAGTTAGCAACATCCCACCTCCCCGGGCTAGCTGTTGTTAGATAGTACATACTTGGGCAGATTGGGCGACCTGTTTAGCAGAGAAAATATCTGGACATGCAAAGGAATCGACTGGGCCACCATCGCCATTCACACAAACGTTTGAGGTAGGCCCAGCAGAGACAATGGCAAAGCTATTGCCATTGTTCACAGGTTGGATTGACCACAATTGGTTGTTGCGTGCTTGAGTCCCAGCAGAGGCATTCGTTTTGGGCTGCAAGAAGGAAAATATTTAAGTAATGACAAGCTGAAGAACGGATTATAGCATACAACCGTACCAAAAGAGATGCGGTTTCGAAGTTGTTGGCGACAACCTCTTCAGCTTGCCAGACGCTATTCTCTGTTTCAGGCGTAAGCTGTGACAGTCAATGAGCCTGTAAAAAGCCAGACAAGACTCACGAATGCTCGTTGACTGGAGGAAATAGTGAAGCGTCGCATTAAGTCCATTAACTCGGCAAATACTATCACTCGGACCAGCATCGGGAGGTCCATCGCGGGCTTCCACAACTGGGGTGGCAGACGAAATGCCTGCGAGAAGGGCAACAAAGCACAGAGAAAGTTTGAACATTATGGTAAAACTGATGAAAGATTTAAATTTAATAGGATGGGTGATTCTGAAGTCTCATAGCAGCTCATGCAGCTTTTATACCAGCTGGTCTGGTTAACCCTTCAGCGGAATGTATCACAAGTGTAAGTAATGATTTACCATTTTTCCGACCTGATACGGGTCAGATGGGCACTGTATATTTAGAGACGGAGTGCTCGGCGCAACTTGAAGTACTACTAGCAGATGCGTAATGGAGTGCTCGGCGCGAGTGTCTTGAACATACACTTGCTACTAAGTGACTTATAACTAAACGAAGCATGATGATATCAAATGTGCTAAAGATCTGACTTACTCGGGTCTGAATATTTGAATTCTCGTTCGGGACGCCATGCGGAACAAGCAGGCAATGGATGGGCCGCTCGCAATAGCACATGCCACATCTAGTACATCAGTGTTTTATATCAGTGTTTTAGTGTTCTTTGCGTTTATTACAGGTCTCTGCAGGTTTCCGCACAACGTTACTTAGTACCGTAGGCTTGGCATGCAGCTTACCTATGTCAATGCTGGCAGCGGCCGGGAATTGCGCGAACCCATCCGGTTATTGGTTTTTCCTCGATTATCCATGCCTCATGCTGATTCTTCGTTAATTCCTTCAAACATTGTAACAAAATCCGAATTCTATGAATTTATAACTCCTCAACTGCGTAGTTTGCTCGAGGGACAACGTAATTGGGTATGCTTAAAAAATGATCGGCTAGATGAATACACCTAATCATCTTCCACTATTACTTCCAGATAACCAACTTATCCAATGCTGCGTCCTTATTGTATCATTCTTTTCAAAGCTTTTCATCATGTTTTGGATCTGACGATAGAGCTGTGAATTGGACTGGTGAGCACTGGTCTGTTGCATTTGCTTTCTTTTAGTATTACAACTCAATTTTCAGGATTCTACCTCAAATCTTCAATGTTTCCACTCTCCTCGGAGGAAAAAACAAGATCAGAAAATGTACTTTTACTAGGACCCTTCTCTGGAAAACCAGCATGTCAGTTTATCCGCGCTCTATTGGGCAAAGGCGTATGTGCAGACGCATTCGTTTATTGTAAAACCGTGATCGTAGAAGACGTAGACGCGTACCCTGGCCACATTGCATGCGACGGTGAAACTAAAAGTGAGATAGTCTTGCCCATCGTCGTAAACAACGAAGCGATTGGAGTTTTGGACCTGGACTGTCTCGCAACAGCTGGTTTCGACGAAGAAGATCGCAAAGGCTTAGAGGAGATTGTCAAAGTAATCGTTGATTCTTGCGATTGGTATATATGATAGTGAAAAGAATGTGGCTGAATTAAAAGAAGTACGAGTACACTGAAAATATGCGACCGTTCTTCATCTATTGGTTCTTCGTTCTACTCTTTTTAGAGAGCTTGCCAATCTGCTAGTGCATGCAACCATGGTTGCAATTCACATCGTCTACGCAGCTTCTGTTTTACCATTGACTTTGGAACCAGTCTCACCCGTCAGAGCCTAAAGGGAATCCGAATCCGACGGGCCTCATCCCAACTTGCATCGATAAGAATACTCGGGACACTGAAGACGAAACTAGAAGTAATATTGTACTATACCAGCTTGAATGAAGTGTGGCGTGTTGGCAGTCCTGTCTCGTAGCAGCCGGGTTCGGCGAAGATCATCTCAAAGGCTTAAAAGATATTGTCGAAATAATCTAATCGATTCGATCGGAATATACACTCAGAAGAAAAAAAAATAAACAAACCGAAGGAAAGCATGAATATCACAAGTATATTTACATTGGCCAACCCCTCTGTTTATTCTAATTTTCCACCCTGTTCCTCCCTTTGGAAAGCTTCCCAATCCGCATGCAATTTTTGCTGCATCTCCCATTGTTTACGCAATTTCTTTTGTTGACTTTTATTGATTTCGGCACCTGTTCCATCTGTCAAAGGGAATCCGTCCTCATCCCAACTTCCATAGGCTCCAAATTCGACATTGGGAGGTTTGAATAATTCATTAGGAGGAACTCTCCCCTTTTCTAATTTCGCGAGCTTCTTCTGTCTTTCTGCAGCCAGTGCTTCAACTTTCTTGGCCGCCTTGGCTTCAGCGACTGCAATTTTCTCGTCTCGAAGGCGAATAAGAGTGGCAGCAGGTACCAGTTTGACGAGTGCTTTCCCGTCTGCAAAATCTCCGTAAACAACGCCACGTTATATAACTTGAAATAACATTACCTTCTTGATCGTCTAAAGCAACGCCCAAGGGTATCAAATCTACATCTCGGAATTTATCGCAGAACTCTAGGACTTGTTTCGGTGGTGCACCCGCTCGAGCCAGACTCCGCACATTATCTCGGAAAGTGGAGAATACTTGCAAATACGGCATTAAGATTGTTTCACGCTAAAAACGCTTCCATGAGAAAATGTAGTCTTTTTTTTATGAGCAGATTCCCAATTACGTCACCGGATGTCTCCTGTCCTTCAAGAACACTTTCGCCCCAACCAATGGATCCCTCGACATAAGGTCCTTCGCCTAATCCAAACATGCGCAACGTCTTGGTGGTCCAGCGAGCAACGTTGGCAAGTACACCCACATTAGCTTTATTCGACGTTTGAGAGATGTAAATATTCGATTTTGAGACAAGACCCAGAAGAACGCTCAGTGCCTGTTGAGTATTGAATGAATCGCAAAGAGCCTCTCTAAATGCATGTTGTGCTTTAACAAGTCTAATCATCACTTGAGTCAGCTCAACGTTTGTCAAAAAATATGAACTCTTACTGATCAGCGAGATCACGTTCAGCGGCTTTGTATACAGGTCGATAACCCTTTTCATTGTTCGCTTGAGCGATCAGCGCTTTCACATTCGTAAAGAAATTCTAATAAAGATGAGTCAAGAGCTCTCTTCTGGGAACAGATATATGTACTGACGTCAAAGGATGTTTCGATACCCCTGACTTCTCCCTTCATAACAGCTTCTTGGAAATCCATCCGTGAGTTCCAAGGAACGAGCATAAATGCTAATCGCAATTGCCGTGGTGTATATCTTTGAAGGATTTCCTAATGATTACGGATTAGCAAAGAAAGACGAATATAATCTTACGGAATAAACGCACGCTAATCGTGATATAGTTTTTGAGAGATTTGCTCATCTTTAGGCCTTCGATATGAAGCTGACCTGTGTGGAGGAAGTAGTTGACCCATTGACGACAATCATGGTACGCCTAAATTATATAGAAGGATTACTTCAAAAAGAGACAAAAACGCAAGGCGCGACTAACTTCAGACTGAGCGATTTCATTATCATGATGTGGGAATGCCAAATCGCTACCCCCTGAATGTATGTCCATAGTAGGCCCAAGGACGTCTGAGGCCATCACAGAACACTCGATATGCCACCCCGGACGACCAGGTCCCCAAATAGACGGCCATGAAGGCTCCCCTGGTTTCGAAGCTTTCCAGAGTGCGAAATCAGCGTCGTAGCGCGATGATGCCTGAGATAAAGCGCCTTAAAAAATATCGTTGAATATATACGAACGTAAACAATCTTTCTCAAAGGACGTCTGTACCTTCTCCTTCCTGCATCAGTGCGCGGTTACCCTTACTCCAGGGTTCTAGTTTGAGATAAACGTGCTGCCAATCAGCCTCTTCGCCTGTGCTCGTATGTCCTTTGGCATTGTCGTATGCACGAGTATCAAAATATACGGAGCCGTCTAACTCATAAGCGAATCCGCGGTCGATCAACACTTTAACAAAGTCGACAATCTCTTCTACGAACCTGGGATCCATGGTTGAAAACGCGCCTGTGGAGACAATCTCTTTGAAATGCTTACTCTGTTACGCGAGTTAGTGTATCTGGTGGTAAAACTCGCAACTTCCGCATATCTTTCATAAAATCATTTTCCCAATAGATGGTGTGTTCCTTGAAAATGGCTTGATCTGTAATAGAATGACCGTACTTGATTGTAATTAGTAATAGATATGGAAAGCAATAATCATGTACCACACCTGCGCATCTAGTGTTGGGGCTAAGATGTCTCGTGACGCCTCTATTAGATTATGTGCCGCAGTCTGAGAATCCTCAGACGATAGGTTCTTAATAACCGAGCCTTTGGAAGCCTCGATAGCATTATATGCAGCTTGCTATTTATAATAAGTAACCACGAATCGTTGATATTTTATCTTGCTAAGAGATAACTCAGCGCATACCAAGGCAGTTAAGTGCATCCCGAATTTCTCATCCCGTGCAATGCATGCCAATTTCCATGCAGGGTCTTTCTCTGAAAGGCCAACTATTTCGGAAAATGTTCCCATCTCTTGTCCTTGAGGTGGTTTTTTATCCGATGGTAAACCTTTTGAAAGCTGCGAGTTGAAATACGATATCCAGCTACTTTGGGCTTGTTCAATTAATTCGGATGTAAGTGATTTTGTTTTCGATATTAATTCTTTAAGAAGATAGTTCCGACGAGAACGTTGGATAATCTATGGTAGATCTGTAAGGGAAGTTCGTCGATTGGAAAACAACCTCTCACCTTGTCATCAATATCGGTGATATTCATAACGAAATGGACATTGTAACCAAAATAGTCTGTCAAGATCCGACGGAGAATATCTTGCGTAACATAGTTCCTATATTAAACCAACTCAAAACAGATCAGCGAGGAAAGATCAGAATTAAAATCGTACCGAGCATGCCCCACATGCGAAGCATCGTAAACGGTGGGACCGCAGCTATACCAAGATACATTCCGGCCTTTTAAAGGTATAAAAGGTGTCTATATAAAGTTCAATTCAAGCATAGAAAATGAGAAAGTTGCAATATAAACCTTAGATCGCGTCAAAGAGTTGTACACTTTCAAAACTGGTTCCTCAGTCGAATTCGTTGGTGTTACCCACTCCGGCTGCGATTTCGAAGACATTTTGCGGTGAAATGCGGTGGTCGTAAAAGATACGCTTATTGAACGGCAGTTGTGAGCGTAGTTGAAAGTCAGTCTTTGAAAGACTCGGGCACAGTGCATCCACTGGATGATTCGAACCTGACTTAAATTACGCGCCGACATGTTTCTGACGTGGTTTCCCCTGGTAAGCTCGCAACGGCAGGCGAGGGACCATTTCATACTTCGGATATTTCGATTCTCCCGGAGTTGGATTAAATAAAGTCGACATTGAGTGGAAACAGGTAAAAAACATCAGGAACTAATCAGGTATATACATTTCTTTTACAACGGAATGAGACAGGGCTCAAACCAGAGTTCAAATAAACTAGTTTTTCTATTCTTCGGTCGTTTTGCCCTTTAATAAGGTAAGCCAACCTAGGTGCGAAATAAATAGACGCCAAATAACTTACAGCGAAATGCAACGTCCAGGATGGCAGGAGGATACGGCGATTTACTTGATCACCATCAAGCCTGAAGAAATTTAATACGAAAACTACAGAGACATTGGAGAAGGCAACATACCCTGGTGTCCCATAAGTAAGAGGCGCAAGGAATATAAACATAGAAATGAAAAGTAAGTTGAACACCGCAATAGTAGCCACGGCTTTAACCCCGAGATCTGTATATTGTCGCGGCCGACGACGAGTGATAGAGGAGGCCACTGAAATGGGATAGTTGATAGACTCTGAAATTATAAAATTGAGGGTGGCCCCGGCAACTAGTGCGGAACAAAGATGAGCAGGCAAATAGTGGTGTATAAAAAGCTGTCGATTCATAAGGTAGAACGGGAAATAATGATACGCCCAGGCTATCCAAAAGAGCCCAGTGTTGTTCCATAGACGATTTCGGGTAGCTGAAAGAAATTTTCTAAATTAACTATTGGAATGATATGAAAGCGGTACTAACGTTCAGGAACTGGCTCAAGACCACGACGGCGAGCCAACAAATCGGCACCCAGCACCCCGACAAAAATCGAGAGGCCCATTACACAGACCCACCAGCTGGCTAAGTTGCCCACCATGTAAATCTGTTCGAATTTGTCATTTTGAGTCCAAAAACTAATGCCATTAAGAGAAAAGGGCCAGTTGATGGGTCCGCTAGCGTAAGGATGCGACGCAGTCAAACCAGCGTTGTGCTCGAGCATCAGTTTTTGTAGTTCCCAGAACTTTTTAACGAAAAACATCTTTTTGGGTTTTTTTTGCTCAAACCCTCCTGTTCTATTCCCGATATCTTCGCCACCTAAAAATAATTATGCTAAACAAGTCTGTTATAGATGAAGTGCGAGCTAAGGTTACGCACTGTCATCCGATATGAGCTGATCGACAAACCAAGTCACTGATTCACCCTTGGCTTTCTTATTACCGTTAATTTCCTGTTGTTTGAATGCCCAATCAGGAAGGACTTTGGGGTGCGTCCACAATGCGACCTTGGTTGGGACATGAACGAGCCTGAAATGTTTCGACTTGCTCATTAATACAGTTTCAGGTGTGCTGCGACGGATGCGCAACTCGAAAAGTGTATCATTGTAGCGGGAGCTGTCATCTTTAGGCCATGTGGTAAATTCTTGGTTAGTTGGCATGAGGGGACTAGCGACATCGTGCGTGAGCAAGTAAGATTGCGTTTGAACATGGAGAAGTCGGATAACATCTTTATTTTGAATGAGTCGACCACGTCCACTTTCGGGAAGAGCTTTAGTAGGAACGATTTGCCAATGATTGTTCTCGTCAGGGTGACCATAGCCGGTAACTTGTTGACCTACAATAAAGCGCATTGTATACGATCCGCGATCAATACATCCATAGCTTACCTTGACTACTAACACGTCCGTCGTCATATCTTAGAGGGTAGCGTTCTGGATGGGAGTGCAAGAACACCTTAGTTTCCCGATGCTTGATGGTAACGGTATCAAAATATCGTAGTTCTAGAAAAATATTAGGAGGACAAAGTATGGCTAACCATTGAAGCTATTACCTTGGCTGTTCTGCAATAATTCATTTCCAATTAAAGTTTCTTGGAAAGCTGGGCTCATGAAAGCGTCGCCCGTGCCAGTGTGGTTTAGAACAGCGAAATGAACCCAAAAGAAGGACAAATAAACTATAGCGGGGATAATGATGAGACCGATGACTCTGGCACCAAAATGTCGTCCAAAATATTCCTGTAATTGTAAATAGAATTGTAAAAAAAAGAACGAGTGAGAATGCATCTTTGCTAACCAATGTATAATTTTTGCGGATATCCAATATATCCCAAAGATCCACAAGCACCGCTGTACCTATGGTCAAAAAGGTGAACAGCCCAACCATCTTGGACCCCAGTGTTGAAGCCAATGAAACACCAGTCGCAATCATCCAAAACCACCAACGGAAGGAAAATTCCCTGGAAGGAATAAGTCAGTAGTTCATCACTTGGTCTCCAATCGCGTACCAATAGCGCAATTTTCTGAATCTAACATAACAATACAGCGACAAGGCGGTGAAGAAAACCAATTGAGCGTCCAATAAAATGAGACGTGTCTGAGCGATGTGGGCATTATCTTAAAATCTCGTTAGTTCAGTTCTTATAAAGATGGTCTGGGAAAAGCATACCGAATAGCAAAATCGATGCTGAGAAAGCTGAAATGATAGTAGGGTATCCACTCTCTTTCATTATTAGGTATACCAAAGGTACGGTGAGACTGCCGAATAAAGCTGGCAATGCTCTTATACCGACATATGGAACGTGAGCATCAGTGTAACTGTCACCGATATTTTCAAAGCCGAAGTATCCATCGAAACCAGCAAACCAGCCCGCCAGGCCGAGCATCAGCTTGGCAAATGGAGGATGCACGTCGAAGTAGTACTCGCGACGAATGTAGTATGATGCAAATTTACCAAAGTGAACCTCATCAAAGCTATAAATTTTATGAATATTTCCGACAATATCCAGTTGGAAATGAATGCCACGTACACGACGCCAGGAGGGTGATTGATTTTATAGAAGCGGAGTAAAAACGCGATCGTAGTAATGACTCCCAGAATTACATTACTGATCCTGTTTGTTTCTAAAAGCTGAGCAAAGTGGTCTCTTGTTTTCTAATGGTCGTTATGAGCATGTTACACTGTTAAATTGTTCAGCTGCTCGTTTGCTCACTCTACTTGTGAGGAGGCCTGTGTCTTCATGACTTCCGTCGACACTCCTCGCAGGCGAAGGGGACGCCGTATTTTTCCTTCTTTGACGAGAAGTATTGGAAGAAGACGCAGACCCGTACATCAGGGGCAGTGATAGAGAGAAAAGCTTTGAAACTTTGAGCTCGGTCAGTTTGTCGTGTACACGTATGGGCGTTTCAGTCGCGTTTCCTGCCAGCTAGCCGATCCTGTGAACCCGGCTATGAGGGCATTTACACAAACGATATCGGTATTTTTAAAACTGTTTGCTGGTCATTGGACACGAATACATGTACAGGGAATTAGGGTAATATTAGATACATCATGATGTTGTAGAGAACGAATGCACAAAATGTTATTGACCCTTTCTCCTCGGATCTGTAGTCTCATTCTCTTTTAGGAATGCTTTGATCTCTTGTGCAAAAACAACCTAGAATATAATGAGGGAAAACACAGCTGTAGAAGGGATACTATACTGACGTTGTTTTCATATTCGATGCAAAGATTGTTAACGTCCATCTTGCTATCTTTCCAAGTCTTATTCCGGCTTAGATGGTCTTCCTGCTGTTTTTTATCCAGCATCATAAACCTAGCAACTGCCAATTTGGCATCTTTAGTATCCATATCTCTCCATGCCTGAGTGCTTTTTGGAAACAATTTTGCCCGATGTTGTCTTGCCCGATCTTCAATAATCTGTAGTTCGCGTAGTTTGCGGTAAAAAGGTGTCAAGGCCTCGAAATGAATATGACGAAGATGAATAATAAAGTCATTTGATTTATGTGACATAATACGAGACTCCATTCCATAGAATTTCTAAAGCTGCGGTTGGGCGTAGTTAATGGAACAATTGGCGAGGTAATCAGCTCACTGTGATGGCTGAGTTTGGGTGGTCCCAGGGCTGAAGGTCCTCGCATGAAGTATAAAGTTCGTCGAGCCAGGCGTCTTCTTTCATCTTTAAATATTCCACACACTTGGCTAGCTGACTGCGATGCTCGGCTTTCAATTCGTTAATCCGTGCCTTGAGAGAAGGTATCGTCCAGTCATCATTCGCCTTCTGGATTACGGATAAACTGGCAAGCAATCAGTCATTGATTCCTACGAGTAGGTAAAACCTTACCTGGGCCACTTCGAAGCACACTCGTTCAGGATAAACTGGGATTGGCTATGTTTCTCTTCCAGCGACGCGCGTAATTCATCTTCGTTTTGATCGCTTTCGAGTCCGTGTCCGTGTCTTTGTGGGAAAGAGCTAGCAGCCTGCACGGCGTTCAATTGGCTGGTCTGAATTGTGAGCGAGTTTTGGTTACTCATATTTCAGGTTAGAATTAATCCACTGTGGCAGTGTTTTTGACACGAACGTCAATTGGGAATTGAGACGAAATGTTCGGGCGCTTCCGGCTTGTGTAAGTGGCACGGCCTTATTTCAGACGATCAGCCATGCGCCAAAGTCCTCACATAATATTTTGATTAACTCGCACAGCTTTGTTCTCCAGCGAATCTTCCTAGACAATGTCAAAGCCCCAGGACTCACTTTCACCCTCGGGGTCAATTGGAAAGGCCGCGGCGGGCCACTTGCATCGAACACCGTCCCGCGAATCGCTTAATGCGCATCCTTTACTGGCAAATACACCTACTCTTCATTCAACAAGTAGTAATAGCTCTTTGAAGACTGAAGCGCCTCCTAAGTATGTTCCATACACACCTCGTCATAGACTACCGACATCCTCTGCAACAACGGGCACATCTAACCAGCCCGCGTCTTCGTCGCCCATTCACCAGCCCGGACATGCCAATGCTACAAGTATGCTACATGTACAGAACATGAAAGCAGCAGCCCAGTCCATTGGTGTTGGAACGGGGACAGTGGGTTGGGCCATCCTAGAAAAACTGACCGACGCAGAGTCAGGAACTGAGTGGGATGACATATGGAGCGTACTCGTTACTGTCAAGGTTTGTTGTTTGACAAATCGCTTTCAGTTTTTTACCAGAACTGATAGTGTGCAGCCGACGTTGTTACTGCCCCTTGAGCCGTATAGTGGAGAAGTAATAACCCCTGATTTAGTCAAAGACCATATCGTGTTTTGGGGCAGCTCGAATCCTTCCTTCGTCGCATATTCAGGGCTAATGGGTACTCTGGAATCGCAAGTTATCTCTCTCTTTCATCTTGAGTATTCTAAAATTATCCTACGATAGTGGAGCTCTTACTTTTCAATCTTCAATGGACACCAGTTCTACAACATACACCAACCTACTCAGACCCGATCATCAGAATGGCGTTCTATCCTCCCTTCCACCCTTAGATGTCTTCAAGTATAATTCCCATGATCTTCCCTCATTCGCTCTCCCGGAACATACAACCTTACAGATTCATCCCCGTCTCAATAAACCTCCCCTCCCCCCTCGACCTTCGACCTCCACCCCGGCAGCAAAACCATCTGGCACGCGGATCGGCAATCCTTTTGCGTCTTTGTTTGGCCGTCCTTCTTCGTCCTCATCCACTAACCGTCCGACATCTCCTTCACCTTCAATATCATCTTATACCGATGAAGTATCAAGTCAACCCCTATCTTGTATCGAAGTACGAGCATATTCAGTCGGAAAAAAGATAGTCAAATCTTCCATTCTTTCGCACTTGGCCAAGCTTTATAACAATGAACTAAAAATGAGGCTGAGGCGATGTCCACAGCGAGTGAAGAATCAGATACTCGAGTAAGCGAACGAAAAAAGTATGAAGCTACCAAATGTTGATATATTGTTCAATAGTTTCGTAGCACCATTTGTTCAACCTAAAGCCTCAGGTCATTCTAGCCGCAAGAGTGGGGTAGTTCCATCTCTATCATTATCTATGGACGGTAACGCCTTGAGTGATGCCTTTCAAACGCTGTATGACGCAATCAGGGATGACCTTACCAACCCAGTGTTTAGTGGTGAAGAATCGGACGATGCCTGCTCCTCCGGACTAGCTTTCAATGAAGAAAGACTTATCTCAATATTGGATGAAGTGGAGAAGACGCTATGCGAACTTTTTTACGATCGGTGGGAAATATATATTGAAATTTTACTGTCGTTCTGATTTATCATATTCAGCTTATTTTGCCCTGTCGGAGGAGACGACCTTTCTCATGACGATGCTTTAGCTAATCGAATTGCTGGATTAAATATGTTAGATCTTGGTTTGGAACACCTCGGTGTTGAGGTGCCCAATAAAAAAGTTCAAGCATTGGCTTTGGAGGTTGTGCGGACATGTGGGACAAGTCAGTACTCTTACATCTTACGCGGTCGCAAATTGACTCGACATTTTTTTTTCTCAGTTTTGCAAAAGCTTGAAGATGTCGAATATCGGAGCCCAGCTAAGAAGGCTTCATTGTTTGTAGAAGCACATAAGAGTATCGTCGGTGGGTTAATAGATTTTTCAATGTTGCCCGAGTATCATAATTATGTTGCTTAAGATGGCCTTTCACGTCTTCCAAAACTAAGGTTAAAGCCTGAAGGAGAAGAATTGGACCTGCAACTATCGGCGGTAGCCTCAGAGAAAAAACCCACTTCCACTGCTTCAGGAACGCCGACTCCGCCCGAGATGGTTGTAACAGAATTTAGTGATGTTAAAGGCGTGCCAAACCAAAATGACGAAAACCAATCTAATACTGAAATTAAACAAGACGCCTTTAAAGATGAAATAGTCAAACAAGATTTACCTGAGCAACCCACGACTGTCTCGGGTGATGTACTCTTCCCCTTCCTAATCTATTCCGTTGTGAAAGCCAATCCTCCTCGTTTCGTGTCACATATATTGTTCACGGAGAGATTCCTCTCCCCCAATGCTAAGGGAGAAGAGAAGTATTGTCTAATAAACTTAATGGCTGTGGTTGAGTTTTTGGAACACGTTGATATGGCTGCGCTGGGCTTAGGGGACAGTGATCGCGTCATGAGGTCAGTCTTGCTTTCTACCATACCTTTTCCACTTGAATTTGGATAACAATTCTAATATTCTTTCAGTATTGAAGCTCTTAGTCCTATCACACTGACTCACAACCCAGCTGATCCCAATTTAACAAAGACCCTGGGGAGGCGCGTTAACCGACAAGTGGGTGAACTTGCTGAACTAGCCGGCTCTGCTGGAAAAATGGTCACGGGTGTTGTGGATACATCCTTCGGAGTACTTCGCGGAATCCTTGGAACCAATCCTGATTCAGTATTTCAAGTGGATACCGCGGAGATAACACCGTGGAGTATGGTTAAACCTAGCTTTGGTCTGCTGAGGCGTGTCTCGATTAGGGGACCGAAGGCGCCAAGTGGAGGAGGGCACGAAGAGGAACTCGTTGAAGTTGCTTCCCGACCAGGCTCGATTCGTGGATCTGATATCAATGATGACGAAAATGAAATCGAAGAGTCCAGTGACGAGGAAGAACCGGAAATTGATACCCGTGATACAAGGAGTATACGCAGTTTCTCAAGCATGATGAGCAAAGAATCTCGAGCGGAGAGAGCAACTCTCGCTGATAGACTAGCCAAGATGTCTGCCAATGTAGCAAAACGTGAACCTAAGGTAAGGCATCGTTCTTGATTTATGAATATGATCACTAAACTTTGCTAGCCTTCATCAACAATCACGGCTGAAAACACTATACCCCAAATTGTCAATACGAAACCTAGAATATCCCCACCTAACCAACGCTTTTTGGAATGTGATGAGCATGACTTGCGTATCGGCGAAGTTGCAGAACTACTTCAAGAATACCGCCGAGTGGTTCAAGCAATGCGAACCGCAGGTTTTTTTGAAGGACCTGCATAAACTGACACATTTACCCATTTTTTCACCTCTTGACCACATCTTGCGCCTTCTTGCCCGCATATTATTCCGAATGCTAATGTACTTACCAATCATCCTATCCATAGTCTGGGAAAGTTCCACTATTGCGTACAATCGCGATTGGACGTGACCTTAAGACAATCAAGAATCGCACCTTGGTTTGAATAAGGTTTTACAAGGCTTAGTCTTTTTTTTCCTATTCATTCCTAACCGACTTCTGAGCGGTCACATGAAAGAAAAATTTTCAAAAAAGAACCTAACACGGAATGGGGAAGTGTCACCGAGTCCCATGGACCCTTGCCAGTGGATCTAAGCTGTCGATTGTGTATGTAGATTTATGCCTTCAAAACTACTGGTATAGTGTTAAACTTCGAAAAGCTTAGATCACGAGTTGGCATTCGTGTCCCATTTAACCCATTTCGTTGGGGACATCTGTTCTGATCTCTTCTGGCTAAGCTATCTAACCTATCTAAAATGACTTCATTGACACAGAATGTGTTTTCGAAGCACAACCGACCCGCCAGGGTTTCAATATATCTTCTTATTATTTTTGTAGTTATAATAGAACCTCACTTAAAATAGATTATTTCACTTTGCTACCTTTTCATGAATTACAAAGGATGGCCCCTACCATTGTACAGCACGCTTTGATATATGCATCATGACCTATTTGTGTGCACAGCTGAGCGGTGAGGCCGGTGAGGCCTTGAGCTTGAGGGCCCAATTATATTAATTAAGGCATCATACATACATGGCAGTGAGGAAACCAATGCAAACCATGGCCTATCGTTCTAAGTACAATGGCCAAAATTAATTGAAATTTGAAGTCCAAACACCGGAGTGGCGTGAGCTTATTGTATTGTTTGTTCGTTTATTCCTTATTGATGTGGTAGTCGATAAGAATTTGAGTGGACTATTCAAAAGACGAGATACGAGGAAGTTGTAATTTGCCCTCACAAGTAAAACTTGCACAAGTGGTGATATGGCTACCTGGACAAGGATATATATGTATCTACTTATGTACGTAGGCTAAATTGAACACGTGCAATTATAGTACTTCAGCGACAAAATATACTGGACTTGAGTGTCGAACGGGAAGTCAGAACAGGAGGGTAACAGCTGTTTAGATAGGGAATAATACGGGATCTCGTAATACGATAAAAAGACAAGGAAAACGACCAAGTAATGACGGTGGTGTTGAAGGAGGGGAAGCCCGATGCAGGGAGGAAACTGGTGGAAAGTGCAGGGAGGAAACGCAAAAGAAGAATGGCGATCAGGGAGGTTGACCGTAATTTAGAAGGTAACAAGCCGAGCCAAGATAGAGCTTTCAGGGTCTCATTGGTTTGAGCCACGCATCGGCATTCTCAAATGATTCTGCCAGCTCAGGGCTGATTTGCTTATCGACGTGAAGACTTCTAATGGCCGCTAAGGCAGTATCCCAGAATCTGAAACCACGACTGACTTCAGCTTTTGGGTATTTGACTCCAGTAAAGTTCTCTTCGCAGATCTCCAAGGCCGTTTCTTTAGATTCTGCTACACCCTCGGCATTGGCATCACGAACACAGACGCCACCATTCAGATGTGTGAGAGCATCTAGGTAGACTTTAGCGAGCACTCCGAACCCGGTGTTAACATCAGTTTGGAAGGGTAGAGACAGTGAGATATCCAGTAGGTCCTCGCGGTGGCGGCGAGCATCTTCACGGAGAAGCAAGTTCAAAGCCGTCATCTCGATCAAGGATCGAAGAGCGCGCGATAAGGATCGAACGAAAGAGTTGAAGACCAATAGCTCACGAGACAACGGGGCTGACCATGATTCGGGCTATGTCCGAGTTTATCCATAAGAAAAGGGGCTTGATCAAGATCTTCTATTTCGCTTACCTTGAAGTTTAAGGGGAGAATACTAAGAACCCGCATAACTAATAACATGCACTTCTTCTCCTCTTCTACAAAGGGTTTAGTGGGATTTAATCGGAAAGAATGAAGAATGCTTTACCACTTCCGAAGCTGGGACCACCACTGTAAGCTCGGCCTGACCAGAGTTCCCCATGCACCACTCCTGCTCGGACTAGCTCCAAGAAAAGATAGAGAGGATCTTGGTATTTATCGTTCACTTTCATGGTTTTTGTAATTGCACTGAACATTGCGCGGGCATAGGCCGTATGGATATGAGAATTTGTTAAAAATCTATGGATGTCTTAAACACTATTTTTCAGCTGGAGTTAAATTAAGCATACCCTCTTAATTCAAGGAACCGCCATATAACATTGGCCACAACCTCATCTTTCTTCTCCATCTGTCTCGGACTGTTACCCTTGGACCGTGTGCGGATGGCATATTTATCTTGGCTTGTTGCGCCCAGACAAAGTGTAAAGTCAATCGTCGAAGACTGACAGTCAAGTGTCTTTAAACAAGGAATACAAGACGATATGAAAACCACCCACATTCTGTCTACGCAGCTCATCATCTACAACAGCTGAAGAAACGTTCCATCCGGAAACACGTTCTGTCTGCTGCAACATAGATGGCGAATTATGAGCAATAGGCTTCGGGTGTGTCGATGGTGTATCAAACCAAAAAAATGCAGTAACACGCTTGCTTCCCCAGCTGTTATGTAGAACACTGCTAATCAATGTAAGAGCCATAGCACGAGGACCATGACTATTTTCTGTGATGACTTCCTTGATAAAACGGCGGTATTCTGTCGCTTCGCCGCTGTCAAGAGGAGGGGGTTCGAGGATTTGACCCGTGCTGAGCCATACAATTACTTGCGGTCCAATTAGACCACGGGAAAGATAGAAGTAAACTTCGTCCGGTAGACGATTAGTAAAAATTTCATGCAAATCCTGCGGAACATCAGAAGGATTGATGTGTGGAGCATTGTGGTTGTGTAATGATGTTTGAGAAGACAGTGCCAGGGGAAGGGGAGATACTGCTCCATCCGAGTTGAGAACCAAAGCGAATCTAACCAAGGAGCGGGCGCGGAAGAATAATTCGAGGTAATTGAGTTGTTTTACTGTAGGATGCTCCTGGAAAGCGTTGACAGTAGCATGTCCGGATTTATAGTGCTTTATCATGTCAGTTAAGGACTTGACATTTTGATCGTAAGCACCGGGAAAAGTGGGAAGATATTCGCATCCAGCGAGAAGGCCGATGTCGAGGAACTGTTCTTCATTGTGGATCGAGAGCTCAGACATGAGGGTTTTTTTGGAGATGTATTTGAATACAGGTGTTTGGACCGAAAAGTCAATATTGGTGATAAGCTTGTCCACATTATAGTATAATAGGGTCTCCGAGGAACCATATACAGCGTGAATGTATGACTTCGCATGTCGTTGAAGATAGATCAGCTGCGGGTGGGGGTGGCTTAAATTCTCCGTATCTATTGACTGAATTTCATGACTCACTTGAGCCCAGGCCATATAGGGAGCGACAATGTATTCGACATTTCTCTGTCTGAAGATTCTGAGGACGGGCCGCCAAATATCCCACTGGGTGATGCAAGGGCGCGTTTGAAATAGTTTCTGTGCTTGCTCCTCCTCACCAGCTTCATATTTGGCCCAAGCATTTTTGCGCTCGCTACAGGAATCGACGAAATCATTGGTGCTAGGCTTGGGTCGTTTAGCTGGTAACAAGCCAGAAAAAACGAAAACAGGTTTAATGTGGTATTTTTCTAGAACGCGCAAGTCTGCTTCAATGCGGGTTGATAGAGCCAGAGGAAGACCGCCTGTGGCGGCCAATAAGGGCTCTCTGGATGGGGGATTTTCGAGGATGTGGGTAAGATAGTGTGACGCATCAATTCCTAGACGAGTATCTGCTAAGACGGTGAGTGGTAATGTTTGAGGGAGTCCTCTCTCTGAAAAGTAAGCTGAAAATGGTGAGAAAGTAAGACCTCCGTAAATCAGAAAAATCAGATTCCATGCCTTCCAGCTGCTTAATACCCATGGCAATAGAAAGAGCCTTTTTTTCGTGTCGGCGACGGAGGATTTGGTGTAGACGATATGGTTATGTAATCGTAAGTACGTAAGGAAATAGTTACATTACATAATGACAAAAACAAAGACCGTGCGAGTGCTACCGAGCGCGAGACGTGTGGAAGTGAGAAGTGAGGGTGATGGCGTCGTTACGCCGTCACGCTCACGGCGACGTGTTATGGCGTGGCTGCGAGCCGAGATGACGGGCTGGTTCGAGAATTTTCGGTCTCTCAACAACGGCTTACCTAATCTTACTCCCCTTCTTGGAAACAAGTACTTAAAGTAGCGGTGTTGGTTGCCCCTCTGGCCTCCCCCAAATCACAGTCATATCTTCCTTCTTCCCGCCCTCCCCTTCTTCTGGTCCTACTATCCATCATCGACGCTACTTTGAAGTAGACCGTCACCACCCAGCTGCGTGATTGGAGGCCTCGCCTCGTCCGGTGCAGCCATTTGGCTCTGCAAGCTACCCGCTTGTTAATTATTATTATAATTCACCTGCTGTCCTTTTACGATATCGCTCTTAATTATTTCCGATGATGAAGGGCATCCTCAAGCGCTATTCCCGTCCAGCAAGTTCTCGCCCAGAGAACAACACTTACACCCCCGAAGAAGTTGACTCTCCCAAGAAACGTGTTTCGTTTGACAGTTCAGATCTCGTTAAAGTGTTCGAGGCAGACGAATGGGACCGTAGCCCCGCTCAGGTCACTCTGAAGCTTACTTGCAAGTGAGTTAGCTCGAGCCGCACTATCTCTTTCTCCAACCGTTTGGAGTGGAGAAAGGAAGGGGCGTGTGGCTCATTCCAATTGTATCGTATACATGTTTACTAACTTACCTGATTTTGCATAGGGATGTTGCCGAGCTGAGAGAGCTGAACATCTCTCTCATCAGGCCTGGCCCTCTCGCCATGGAACGTACCAAGTCCAAGAGACCTATTCCCCGCAGCGCAAACCCGCAGTCACCGTCGCTTACTCCATATATTCCCTCCAGCCATAGTGCACTTCAACAACCGAGCGCCCCAACTCGTTATACCCCTGTTACCCGTCCGTCCTCACCCATCCCAGGCTTCAGGTCTTCGTCCCTATCTTCGCCAATACTCCCCGCCTTGTCTACTCGACGACTTCCTGGGCTATTGGAAGACCCACTTTGTGCCCCAATGGTTTCTTTTTCAACAGCAGTTGATGATTCTGTCAAGTGCGATGAATTTGAAGGGGATTCATTATCAGTGATTAGGTCCCCACCGGGCCTGTCGGTTCCCGCTTCTACATCCGACGCTAGTCCCTCGCTGGTACCGTCGCATTCGTCCCCTCCAAGTTCAATCGTGACAAGTTCAAAGCCCCCTTCGGTAACTTCGGCTATACCCCTCTATCGTCCCCCGCACCTGCGCGCCAAATTTGCCAATTCTTTTGTCAAATTTCCAGACAGTCCGACTCCTGTCGCGGTCCCAACTGTTACACGCGGTTTGTCTGAAAAGGTGGTTATCAATCCTGAAACATTCAGCGCTCCAATTACGCCTTTCAGTACGAAGGCTTCTGAATTAATAGATTTGGAGGGTAAAGCGGAATCGGTCTCACTGGTGCTGAGCAAGGATTGTGACAAGAATATGGTGTCTATGGCTCCCCCTCCTGTCCCTGTACTATCGAGAAGAACGTCTCGAAGTTTAATGGGATGGGAGCTCAAACGCGGTGTTAATACTCCCGGTAAACTCGGATTCGGTTTAGTTAGGAAACAACAAGTCAGCAGTGATTCTCAGAAGTGAAGGAAAGGTGGAGCGAAGAACCTTTGGACTATACTCGGAAAGCAAAAACTTAATGATGATTCGCAATGAAGACTTATGAAATTGTGTCCCAAAGTGTTCCCCCCTTGTAATAGTTACTGTAGCATCCTTTGCCTATGAAACCCCCCCCTTCTTTTGTCAAGGCATACTTAGCAAACATTGGTGTGACTAAACAACCTTTACGCGTTACTTTCAATTTGAAACTTTCACCAGTGAGAATGATTTCACGTAGCATAGCCAGATGGCTGCACACGACATGCATACTTCGACATGAAAACCCTCTTGTCCGTATTCCCCTCATAAAGTGTGAAAACATATTCAATAAGTTTATTAGGAACTTCCGCGCTCTTCAGACAAGCTTCCGCCTCAGATTCCTCGTCGGAACGCACCGATACCCAAAAGAGCCATACCTCATGTTAAACACGTTGTCGCCGTTGCTTCCGGAAAAGGAGGAGTAGGAAAAAGTACAATTGCCGGTAAAGAATATCGTATGTTTTTTTGTGCCATACTGAGACTATTCGGCTTTGTTCAGTGAATCTGGCCCTTGCGCTTTCTACAAAATACCCACGCACAAGAGTAGGACTATTGGATCTTGATATATTTGGCCCTTCGATTCCAAAATTGATGGGGTTAGAGAATATGGGCGAACCCGATTTAACCAAATGTCAGTTTTGAGCCTAAACAGTCTCATCTGCATGAGTTGATTGATATTGTGCTGAACTGTGCAACAGCCAAGGCACTCGTCCCGTTGACAAACTATGACATTTCGTGCATGTCTATCGGATTTCTCCTCCCACCGTCAGCCACAAATGATACACCTGTTGTCTGGAGGGGCTTAATGGTTCAGAAGGCAGCTCAACAGCTCTTATTTGATGTAGATTGGCGGCAAAAAACGGGTCAGCGGGAAGTTGATAACGATGGGCACAATCTGGATATTTTGGTGATAGACATGCCTCCTGGGACCGGAGATGTTCAATTAACTTTGGGACAACTTGTGAAAGTTGATGGTGAAAACTTCTGCCTTCTCATCTCAGCTCGTTCTTTTTTTTCCTGATTTTCGTGATGTTCTATTCCCATTCAGGGGCTGTGATTGTATCCACGCCACAAGATGTCGCCCTCCTTGATGCCCGCAAAGGTGTTCACATGTTCAACAAAGTTGGTGTGTCGGTAGGTGTAAATTCATTAGAGATTTACCCGCAAGCTATTTTAGATGCGCCCTGATCGTTGTTCACTTTCTTAGATATTCGGTCTCGTGATCAACACTGCGTACTATCGTTGTTCGTCCTGTTCTGCGAAGCACTATCTGTTTGGCTCACTTGATTCGGCGCGGCAGACGAGCAAAGACCTTGGCAGCACCGTGCTCGGCGAGATTCCATTGGTTCCCGAAATAAGCCGGTTAGGAGATCGGGGAAGGTTGGGTGATATATTCATTGATTCTGGAGATTTGCGAGACTTCAAAGATGTCATGGAAGATGTCGCGAGTAAGGTTTGGACGAGACTGATTGTCTAGCTGAGTTTGAAAAAAAAGCCCTGGAAAACCGCGACGACTTACCAATTGCGATCTACAATGTCTTCTACGCATGTCTCTACTGTATGTTTCTCCCAAGTTCCCCTGTTCGTCATGATTTAAATCATCAGTTCTGTCTAGGAAACGCGTATGTTTGGCGACCTTTCCGCTGCTCTAATTCAAGAGTCGCGAAGGGCCCAGGTTTCCAACGCGCTGCCTAAGTACAATCAGCAGCTTGTGCATGCCATCATCCGTGAAATAAATTTTCTTGAATCGGCTCTCGACCCACTAGTGAGAAATGAGAATGAAAATCGAACATCAGGAGAACTTTGTTCAATCATGATCTATTCAACATCAATAGCACATAATCGGCGTTGTCTAATTGCCTATCACAATCATCGATTGGAAATGCTCAAATCAATATATTGGGGGACGGGATGCGCCCTGCCATTGACCCTCAACCCATCCCACATCCGTCCGAATTTACTGCCGGCCGAAGTTGATTTTTTACGTGAATACGACGAGCTAGTGAAGCAATTTAGAGATGAATTCAAAACCATCAGCGGTGAGATCGATGATATTGGAGGTTCGTTTTGCCATGTTAAATATACTGTAAGCCAAGACAACATTGTATACGTATAGAGCTGGCATCCGTAGATATCACCTCAGATATCTTGACACCTCCGAAGGATTTGCACGTTCTTGTCCAAGTGGTGAAAGAATGTGGCACTGTCCAAACGGAACTAGGAGCGATCGAGTTCAAGCTGGGCGAACGATATCTAATCCGTCGTGTGGATATGGAACATCTCATTATTCAAGGTTACCTGCAGGTCGTGTAGGATTGCGTAATTATATAATGTCGATGACGAGGGAACACATGCTACATGAGTCAGTGTGTTCATTTACTTTATTCGGTTCAAAGATGTGTCGTCAGAGCCACTTACCTGGTCACTGTGATTAGGCTTTGTGTAAATACCCATATGAGAGGAATCCATCTAATTGATTGTGATGATGTGGCTCATAGTGAAAAAAATACAGCACCCACGTTGAAACCCGCAGTCTGCCAGCCGTATAAACACCTGCAATCAGGAAGCCAACAATTGTACTTGCTAAAACCGACAAGAATAGTCCGAAGATGCCGTATAGAAAAAAAACTAGCATCGCATATATGAAATACCGGCGATGAAGCCTGTCTGCGTGCTCTGATTTGAAAGGGACCACCACGGATCGTCGTAATGACCATGATCGTTGAGACCTTCGAACTGGTTCGAAAACTAACACGAGTGCAGCACAAATTCCTGTGAATAAGAAAAGAGGTGCGTAAAGAATGAAAGTCCAGTAAAGGGTAAAAAGATAGACATCTTGGAGAATACATAAGAATAATATCATGATATGCTGACAGTCCTGTGACTGACCTTTGACGTTGTCGATGAATAAAGAATTATGATCTGAATGATCGATAGTAATATGGGGTTTGTAAAGCGAAGGAAACGTGGAAGCCAACATGTAAGAGTCTCGTATGAACAGCAAGACTGAGGTTCGCTTACGTCATTCATAACAAAGGTATTCGGATATCAGCAATTGCAAGTAAAAATACAGGATGTTTTTCTAACAATAGCTCAAAACAACCACGAAAAAGTTTCTCGGCGTATAAATTGGGGTGAAATACCTAAATCCATTATACTTTCTACAGCAAGGCGAGTCAGACCTGGAGGTGCACATATGGAAATATCTCGGGTCTTGATATCAGTTATCTCGTTCAAGATTGCTGGACTAAATCGACCCGTATAAGCCTTCAAAGAGATCCACGACGGAAGAGGCCGTAACGTAAAAGGTGCGTTCGAAAATAGGTGGATTCCTACGCGATGAGAACTGACACCGCTAGGAGACATACTCTCCAGGGATTGAAGAAATAAAGGAAGATGGACTTCCGGTGTTGACGTACTATACACCAACACGACATCGTAACCGAATCCCGCCAATGATAGGATACGCTTGAATAGACTCATAAACGGGGTTATCCCAATTCCCCCGGCTATCCATAACAAAGAAGTCTTCTCGGTAGGTAAAGTGAAATCGCCTCCACTGGTTATGACGGGGACGGACAAACGTAACATCGCCGAAGACGACTCTGCGACTGGAACATTTATCTTGTTGCAAATATCAAACAGATATCCGGTAACCAATCCATTTGGTTGTTTTTGTATCGTGAGCTCAAATTCGTCTACTGGAGAAGGAAAAAAGCTTGTGACAGTCCACGTTCGAAAAAAGTCTTCGCCTTTCGGGTCGAATTCGGAAATTTTTCCAGCTTGCTGCAGCGCTTCTGCGAAGTCCATCTGAACCCAATCCCCACTTCCGATAGAAATAGGAGAAGATGTTTTGAACCTAAAGACCCCTAGATCCGGCGACTTTAGGGATATATTCACAAGCTGGGCAGATAAATGCTTGTGAGACCTCTGAGTAGGCTTCTCCTCTGTCAGCACGCGCAGTGGAGGGCAAATGGGTGAAAACTTCGTCAGGTCTGGACGTTCTCGTAACGGAATAGCATCCTTCACAAAAACGTACGCCATCACCTTCATCGCTGTTAGCACTTGAACGCGAGGCATTAACATTCGAGCCCTCTTTCCGACATGATTTCGTGCAGTGCCGGTAAGATATAAAATGTTTCCGGTTTTGTAGCATGGTATTGTCATTGCTGCAACTGGGGTTGTCTCGATATTACCGAGGGAATTCATCAGATGGTTTCCTAATAAAATGAGAATATGAAAAAATTACAGGTTCACATCGTGGTAGAGATTGCAAAATTACCTGGGTAGTCGGGGAAAATGATAGTTCTCCCGTCTGTGATGCGAACGCGAGCGAAGCCAGGAATCCCACTTCGAATGTTGAAACCTAGGTGGGAAGGGAAGTCTTTCTCGTCCTTTTTAGCGGCAGCATAATATGTCCCAAAATATATTGCGTCTTGAGACAAGATAAAATCTATGATCTCTTGTGGCAAGCGGTGAGAAGATTTGAGCTCTAGTTGTCGAAAAACAACAGTGGGCGAAACGCTCTCATGAGGAATTAGCTGTTGTGTCGTCATAAATTTACTGTTGCTTCTAGAGCAAAGTCAGCTATGTCATCTCTTTTCTTCAGACGAATTAAGGCACACCCTGGCAACGCCTGCTTCACTTCAAGTTTAAGAAGCCATTCCGTTCCAATCTTGTGTACAGCATCTACTACACCCGAGAACTTGGTTCGCGGACCTTTGCGAGTCTCTAAATTGGTGGATAAGGTCGATCCTGCAGCCAACGGCTTGTGTGAATTATCCTGTTCATTGACTAACAAACAAGTTTCGTAGAGGGGATCTCCTTTCCATGGTTGAAATTTCACCATCAATATGGTTTCCTTCGGGCTCGAAATAATTCCGGGAGTGCCATTTGAAGATGTAAGAATAGAAACCCACGGACGGCCTCGAAGATCAAGGGTGACAATAGGAAGAAATACTGCTCGCGAATAGACATTACGTTGCTCATCGGGTAAAGAATTCGTGAACAGCTCGTATGCATCTGCAACTTCCGTGGAATATCGCAACTGCGTTTGAATCGCTGCTTCTCCGGGGTGCCATCCTTTGAGACCGCGAGACATGGTGTACTTGATGTTATCCTAAGGGTAAGTAAATAAGTAGTAATCGTAACAATGCCGAGAAAGCTCCCATCAGACTTTACGTCCTTGATGAGAAACGTTCGTGAAAAACTATCCCATAGTAAAACGGAGGGGATCACAAGACATTTTAGATATGACATATGTAGTTGAATATTGAATGATGGTAGTGATGGAAGCCTGGCGGAAAAGCCTCGTTGCAGGCATATTTTCGAGGGAATCATTACGTTTTCGGTACAGACGGAGCTGATTCTGCTTGATTTTCAAATTGCAAGGAGACAAATCTATGTGCATGACCGCGCTCAACGCCTAGGCTTTGCTGCGTCGGCGGCTGCGGCACGTCCCACCAGAAGATGGCCGGTGTCAAATTTTATAACGACGTGATGCGACTGGATCCGGTTGTGCTTTCCTGGCTTGCCTAATTAATAGGTTTCCCCTTTGAAATATAGTAATAGCACTAGGTTCTGAATTAGTCATGAATCGAGTCAGGATTCAGGGATCTACCGTAGTGGATTCTCCCAGTATGGAAATCATTGAGAATCAAGCGAATCTTCTTGTTCTTCGACCGTCGGAGCAGACACGAAATACTCGATGGGAGTAGCTAATGAACAGTTCGTCGATGGTTGTTTTATGGCCAAGTGATTTCTGCTGACTAATTACTCATCCTAGTACCTTACGCACAATTTCTTTGAAAAGTATGACACCCCTACCATTCTAATTATACACTGTTTGAACTTTCTCCAGTCGAAACTGCTAGTGGGATAAAATCTGGTCGATTTCATAGAGATCCGAAGGTTCTTGTCCAGATCATCGTCGATGGTCAGATTTACGCCACAACTCTCAGCAAGAGAACAACGAGTCCTGTATGGGATGAAGAGTTTACAGTGTAAGGATTTGACTGCTCGCAACAACGATCGTCACTCATGACTATTTTGTCCAGCCTGTTGCAAAGTCAAACCTGGACGGCCGAATTCCGTTTGCTGGATAGACTCACTAGCGGGAATATGATCGGGCAGTGCTATTTGTCTAACACTCAATTTGAATCTCTGTTTCTATCGAACAATGAAGCATCTTCTATTCGGCGATTCGTTGAGCTTACCAGCAGTGGAGGACCAGCCCCTATTAAACTTCAAATTGTCGTAACGCAAATACTTGTGTCCTCTCCGCGATCATATTTGCTTGAATCGATTCATGAACACAGTCGGCTTGATATTTCGCGTATAACAGCCCATCCAGCGCCACTCAACAACGCACCCAGCGAGGCAAATATGGATATAGCGTCTTCGATTTTAGGCGTAATGTCGTCTATCTCACAATTGAAACCCATTATTGATCAACTGGCCACGGTTCACCCCTATGTCAACTTAGCTTGGCAAATCATGACGGCTGCATATAACGTATGTTCATATGAAAAACATTCATTAAGTATCTTGAATGCTTATTTTTTCGTAGACTGCAGCAGCCCAAAGACAGAGAGACCAACGTGTGGTTGCTCTTGTAACTTCTATGCAGAACGCGATCCGTTGGCTTATATCCTTGGATCCTCTTACTAAAATAGAAATATTGGAAACCTCCTTTTCGGAACTGTTTAGCTTATGCTGTCAGAGTGGTGTATTTATCCAGTGGTATTGCAGCAACTCTCTTAGCGGTGAGGTGGTTTTGCGTCCCCCAACAATGGTTCTAATTTCATTTTTCAGGACGTATTGTTCGCGATATTATGTCAAATGTCGAACAAAGAATCGAGGCTTTCGAAGGCTCCTTTCGTAACTCCGTTGAAAATTTTAAGATGGCTTTGAGAATTCAGACAGTCGTTACGACCACGAATATTGACCAGGCAAACAAAGTTAACAAAGGTCGTCTCTTCTCTCCAAGCGATTATTTTACCAAGTGAACCTAATATTTAAATAGCAAGTTCACTTATTCAGTCGCACCTTCCTTTTGAATCGGCTACTTGGAATCCCACGTTGACCTGTCTCGAAGGTACCAGAGAAATCATTTTACAGGAAATATTTGCATGGATCGACAATGACTCTGGAAGAAATGTGTTCTGGCTAGCCGGTCTGGCCGGTAGCGGTAAATCAACAATCGCTCATACTGTCGCATCTACACTTGCTTCTAGGAGTCGTCTCGGGGGGTGCTTTTTCTTTTCCCGCCATCAGTCCAAGCGGAATGAAGCAAATTTAGTTATGCCAACTCTAGCTCATGGAATTGCCGCGTTCTCCGAAAGCATTAGGAATTCGGTGGCCGAAGCTATTCGTCGCAATATACATGTTGCAAGCGCGCCACTGAGACGACAGTTCTTAGATTTAGTTGTAGAGCCTTTAAAATTGTATTCGGAACGAGAATCAATTGTAATTGTGCTCGATGCTCTCGACGAATGTGCAACTCCAGCAATGCGAGAAGACTTGCTAACAATTTTGGCTCATGATAGCACGCAGCTCCCTTCCAATGTTCGGGTGTTTATCACCGCTCGCCCAGAGCAGGATATTGAGAAAGCGTTTTCTTTCACAACGAGGTGCTGTAAACATGTCATTAATCTTGATTCCCCTCCGAATAGTATGTATCTTACCTGTCCCGCTCGCTGTCATCGTGTAATTTGACGCATCCCTCGTTTAGTCAATGATATCACTATATACACCACATACCAGTTAGCCAAAGTCGCATTATCCAAGGGAATTAGAGGAGACTGGCCCAGTGAAACTCGTAGACATGCACTTGTCCTTCGCTCTGCCGGTCTTTTCATTTGGGCAGCTACAGCCTGTGAATTCGTTCGCAGAAGTTTTTCGCCGGAGAAAGCATTGGACCGATTGCTTTCTGAGGAGTTGCCAACATCTGCCACCGCCGCTATCGATTCACTTTATGCTACTGCTTTGCAAGCCGTTGAAGGCTGGCAAGATGAAGACTTCATTCCCGCATATCAGGTGGTTGTAGGCACTGTTATCGCTTTGAAAAACCCGCTTCCCTCGGATACAATCGAGCTGCTCTTAGGGCCTGGATTAAATGGTGCTTCTGTCAATCGGGTTGTGTCTTCTCTTGGATGCGTGTTGGCAGGATCAGAAAATCTTCCAATACGAGTTTTACATCCTTCGTTTTCCGATTATCTCACCTCGCAATCCAGATGCAGAGACAAGGATACATATATTGATGTTTCTCAAAATCACTATCGTCTCTCGCGAAACATCTTACACCTTTTGAACTCCTCATTGAATTACAATATATGCAATCTGATGCACCCCGGTCATTCTATTTCAGACCGTGCTTTGACGGTTTTGGGGGGCATTCCCAGTCATTTGCAATATGCTTGTCATTTCTGGGCAGAACATGTGGTTCAGGCTCCTCACGATGATGATTTACCGGAAGAAGTTCGTGACTTTCTCCTGACTCATGGCCTACACTGGATGGAAGCAATGTCGCTAGTCGGTCTTGCGGGTTATATCAAAGCGTCTCTTCACCTTATTCGCATTTGGGCACAGGTAAGTTTTCTCATTCCAAAATCTAATCATGCTCGTTAATCAAATTGTCCCAGAAACTTAAAGCTTCTGATTTGGAACGATTAGGGTATGATTTAGAGCGCTTTTCGCAGACATTTTCCAATGTGCTGGTCGATTTTCCTCTCCACATATATGCGTCCGCCTTGCCATTTGTTCCTCGCAGGAGTTCAGTTCAGCAGCAAACTTTTGTAAAAGATGAGGTCAACGCTCTCAGAATACTTAGAGGCTTTGATGAATCCTGGCCTCGATGTTCCCAAATATTGGAAGGTCACGAAGGACCGATTAGATGTATAGCATTCTCTCCGAAGGGGATGCTGGCGAGCGGCGCTGACGACGCAACTGTTCGAATATGGGATCTGTCAGGTGGGACATCGTATATAGAACTTAAAGGCCACGAACAAGTCGTAACATCCGTAGCCTTTTCTTCCAATGGGAACAAAATTATTACCGGATCCAGCGATAAACTAGCCTTCATTTGGGATAGTGCCTCTGGGGAACGTTTGGTGACTTTGAAAGGCCATCGACTCCCAATCACTTCCGTGGCATTCACACCGGATCGTACCCAAGCCATTACTGCTTCGGCGGACAAGACCATCCGAATCTGGGACGCCAGTCTTGGTTCCCAATTAGGGGCTCCTATTCTAACGCAGCAGGCTGAAATAACCTCTATCTCTGTGTCTTCCACAACCAACCTACTAGCTTCTGGCTCAGCTGACGGGTAAGTTTATCCCGAAATACCAAATTAGAGAGGTATCTGAACAAATGACAGAACTATTTGTATATTTTCGCTTGGCGATCGCAAAAAGACAGTGGGTCCTTTGATTCATGGCTCAGGCGGTGCAAACAGCATAAAAGTTACATCGGCGGTATTTTCTCATAATGAAAAAGTGGCGGCCTCAGCTTATCGAGATGGAACTGTGAATATCTGGGATGTCTCCACAGGAGAAAAAATAAAATCCATAAGCATCTCCTCAAGGCCTGTGACCTCTGTTCAATTTGTTCACGATGACTCAATAATTGCTGTGGGTTGCAATGATCGCACCCTATCCTTATGGAATGTCAATACTGGCGCAATGGTGTTGGGCAGTCCTATCGAAGGACATTTGGAGACAGTTTCTTCTGTTGCCTTGTCTATAGACGGATCCATTATTGCTTCTGGAAGTCACGATGCGAAGATCCGATTGTGGGAATACTTGGAATGCGTAAAATCGCCTCCAGCTCCGCAAGACCAAGGTCACAGAAGCGAGATTACAGTGATTACATTCAACGCCGATCATACACTTGTGGCAAGTGGGGATCGGAATGGCATCATTTGTATGTGGAAAAGCATAGATGGGGAAATGCATAGATGCATTCCAGGCGCACATCGTGGTCCCGTAAAGACGCTTGCGTTCTCCAAAAAGCTTTGTAAGTTGGTTTCGGGAGGAGAAGACGCTGTAGTGACATGCTGGTCTTTTGACAAAGGAGAGACTCGGATGTTATGGACTTCCAAGGACACAACAGATTTTGGTCATGCCAGAGCAGTTTCCGCGTCCGCCTTTAATAATGCCGATACCATAGTTGCGACGGGTGGTTATGACCGTTATATATTCCTATGGGACGTAGAGACGGGCGGGTTGTTAGTAGACGAACCTTTGGAAAAGGATGACGGGCATTTGATTGAACGGCTGGCGTTTTCCTCAGATAATACAAAACTGCTATCGGTGGACAGAAATGAAAACATAGCTCAATGGGACGTCGATTCGAAGGTTCTGATAGAAGAGGAAGAGGAAACTCCGGAAGATTTCCTTGACTATTCTGCTGGCCCAAGAAAATTAACGTTAGACGAGAGCGGATGGGTCATGGACCACTTGACTTCAAAGCGACTATTTTGGATACCTGCGGATCATCGGGGGAATCTGGATGCTTGGACTAATTCGAATGAAAGGTTTATTATTGGTAACAAGCATGGTGTTGTGACGATCATTGACTTTTCGAGACTCGTACAAAACGTCCAGATATAGAAGAAATAAGTCCCCTTCATACAAATCACCCGCCTTGCGTAGAGGCAGTGCTTGCGGCGTTGTGCGGGTGAAAGCGCGGCTATGAGCGACAAAATTTACTCGTTACGATGACTTGGATTAGATATAATAGTAGAGGGTACATATAATATTATGATTAGCGTACTAGTAGACTTTGAAAGGCTGGAATGAGGATACTCTGAGAGGCATGCCATCATCATATCGTACAGGAGGCTCAAACTTAGTTCATCAACCGTCACTTATTTCAAAGGTAAAGGTAAACGACATTGCAAATTTTCCAAATTTTTGGAAAATTGAAGTTTCTCTAAGTCAACACGGATAATGGTTGCGCGTGACAGGCGTGCAACTGTACATCTATCCAGCGGAGTTCAAATTTTCCTTAGTTTCTTACAGTTGATTGTAACCGTACCAGTCTTTCAAAAAAATGGTGCGTAATTCCTTCATTCTCTGGGCTCTATTTTGACGATGCTTTCATAGAGTAAACGCACAAAGAAAGTTGGCATTACGGGAAAATATGGAACGGTTAGTCGGGATCGATATACCATGACAAACTACTAATGTCGTCCTCAGCGGTACGGTGCTTCTTTGCGGAAGCAAGTCAAAAAGGTTTTGCTTTGAGATTTAATTATTGTCATCGAATTTATCTTATTGTTGCTTAGATGGAAGTAACACAACATGCTCGCTACACCTGCACCTTCTGCGGAAAGGTTAAATTTCATTCAATTTAGGAAAAGCTGTGATCCTGATGTCCTCTTAGGATAGCGTTAAGCGTGAGGCCGTTGGAATCTGGCATTGTCGCTCATGCAAAAAGACTATTGCGGGTGGTGCATGGACGGTGGCGACTACTGCTGCTGCGACAGTTCGCAGGTTTGTTACTTTATTCGCAATAAGCTTGAGAAGAAGAGCTCACCTTTGATTTAGTACCATACGTCGGTTACGTGATGTTGCCCAGGCATAGGCTACAACTGTTTTTATTATGCTCTATTATCACATGCAATAAATAAAAATATGGCATCATGTCATTCCCCTCCTTATTGAAATCTACTTGTCTCGTCCTGCTCACTTATACGAGCTTGAATTAATTAGTTATCGAGACGATTCTTCTGAACGAAACAAACGAAATGGCATTAATTCAAAATTTATTTTCTACGAATTAAAATACAGCGTCTTCACTGGCTACACTATCATTATCGTCGTCTGATTCTTCATCGTCTGATTCATCTTCGCTTTCCTCGAAAGTTAGGGATATAAACTCTTCGGCTGCACCAGTACCACCGACGATCGTGGAGGGTAACTCATTGGAGGCCTTACTGTCCATGGCGCGTACAATCTCACTAACAATAGGCGACGTAGTAACGCTCGGTTCTAGGTTCACGGTTGGTTGTGTAGCAGTAACCACTTTGCGCCGCATGTTAGCTCGTATAACATGTGGGAGCTTGCAAGTTTTGTTAGGACATGAACCCTTCTCTGCGAAATCTGGGCACTCTCGAACATGCTGTTTGTCACAAACTATGCCTTTATCGCAATACCCAACGACCGCAAAGTCGCGACAAACCCCAGAACGAGGCCCAACCCGTATGTGAGGGTAAGCGCATTTTTCGCGCGTGCACCGACCATAGTTACTGAAATGATGGCAAAGGGGAACGCGAGATGGGGTGGGATCGTGCGACAAACGACAATTCTCAGCGGTATTGGGACAGCTGTTAGAAAGAAAAAGGGGACATATAGCAATCTTTTCCGGATCATGTTGATACGGACAAGTGCGACCACGTTGACATTCACCTAGATAAGATAGCAATTACAATCTCCAAGAATATTAGGTACGATGAAAGAGAGCGAACCTTTCATGGTGAAAAAGCGACACTGTTTTTTTGCCTTGGGTGGTTTGCCAGTTCTAAAGGTACATTTAGCCATACCCCAGTGAGGAAGTCAAAATATGAATATCCACCTTGTGCCTTTGATATTATCCAAAACGAGATTGTTTCTCCCCCCAAGAACCCTCCGTTTTGGGAACTTGGGCTTACGGATTGGCTTGGGGTTTACATAGTCACTCCCTTTTGTAGTCTCGGTTCGTGAGAAAGGTACTCCGCTGGCATTAGATGAATCCGACAAATTTGTTTTTACTAGCAACACGTTAACATAAATTAGGTGAAAAGGCGGTGAAAAGACTGACGATCCACTCTCGTTAATTTTCTATGTGAGGACTCGAATGCAACTCCATCGATTACTACTTCACGAGGCTTTGACGACGATGGAACACTGCCAGGAACAGAGGAGACGGGTTTGGCCTGAGGGTTTGTGTGCTTACTAGCAATGGCAGGATTAACATATTTTCTGTTCACAGAACTAGGTGGAGGATATGGATGATAGGTCTTGGATGTTGGTGGCCGGGTTGAGCTCTTGTGGCGATCGATGGCACCTTATCGTTCGCACAGAGTATTTACATCATTAGAAAAGTGTTTGGATAAAATTAATCAATATATCATACCTGTCAACCGTTGAATTTCCTGCAAAAGAGCTGCGTCAGAGGACATGGTTCGGAGCTGTGACAGTTTCAACGAGTGTTCTGCTTACGAAACCACGTCCCGACTTAGATATGTCCTACGTCATAACACCCTCTGTGGAGTTCTACCACGTCCACAACTTTAGAGATGGCTTGTCGCCTTATTGATAAAATTTCACCTATACCTCTTGAAATACCACCTTACTCTCCAGAAATAGATGATACCACCAGAACCCCTGCAGATGAGGGAATCATGTTCTTCGAGTCTCCGGTTTCTGGCACCCAAGAACCAATTCGTGTCTACGAGCTAAAACTCGAGCCAGATGGCGGTCCTTCCAAAGATAAAGCGGTGAGTATCGGCCATATTCTTTCAATCGTTTTTGCCTCTTGACTGCACCGATTCCAGTATGTTAGGCTTCCTCCGGCATATAAACCGTATGTTCTTCGTATGACCTTAGATGCTGGGACTCCGGCTTCAAGAAGAGCCGTTTTAAAGACAAACTTTCCTTTGGATGGAGGTTTATTCAATCGAAATACGTTTGTGGAAAAAAAGTATGTATTCTTAAGTGAAACCCGGCCTTTACTGATATGGTCCCTAGGCTTCCCGAGTTATTTTCAAAGCCCATTCACATCAACCTGCCCATATCACATGCAGGTGTCTTTAAATACTGGATTGAATACCAAGACGATTCCTATAAAGTTATCAAAGGTAGAGAGGGGTATTTCAACGTAGATCCTGTTTTACGAGTCAAATCCCGCACACCCATTTTGTCCGGCGAGAACAAACTCAACCCCCCACTCGAAGGGGGCATCGTTCAAACTGAAGAAACAAACATTCCTCTTGATGCCTTGGCCGTCTTGACGACGGTTTCGAAATGGATGGGACCCTTGTCAGACTGGGAGCGTCATTTCCGCGAAGCATCCGAGCGAGGATATAATATGGTTCATTATACACCCCTCCAACAAGCAGGCAGTAGTGAAAGTCCTTATTCCATTGCTGATCAAATTCGTTTTGATCAGAAAGTCGTAGGGAACGTCTCACGAGAGATTGGTTTATCCAAGGTACAGGACGCATTGAGACTGGCTCGTGAAGAATACGGCTTACTGAGCTTGATTGACATTGTGTTGAATCATACTGCCAATAATACCCCATGGTTGCTAGAACATCCAGAAGCAGGTAACTTATCCCAGCTGGCTGCTCTTCATTAATCTGACCTCAATTAAGGATACAGCCCTCACAACCACCCTCATTTAGCCCCTGCATTAGAACTCGATGACGCCATAATGGAATTTTCCTCCACATTAAAAGCGAACAATCTTCCTACCTCGGTATCCTCTTCTGCAGATTTGGACGTCTTATTGGACTCCTTCGGTCATAAATTAAGACAAGAAAAGCAACTATGGCAATATTATGTTTTGAACCGTTCACGAGAGCAAACCGATGTAGCTATCGCGCTCACTTCTCCAAATAACCCTTGGGATGGACCGGAATTAAGAGGTAAGACTATTCAAGAGTTGGCTAAAGTTCTGGAATCTGGCGGAAAGATTCAAGGATTGGGAGAATACAAAGCGAGATATCATGTCCACGTCGAGAGCTCAACGGCCGCGTCCTTTGTTTGTGCAGCATACCCTGATATCGAAAGTGTTGAGGATTTGAGTAGTAAATGGGCGGACATTGTGGACGTGATCAACGTTCCTCTATATGAAGAGTGGGAGTCAGACACCCGTGTTGCTCTTCAGAATATCCGTAATCGTCTAGAATATACAAGATTGGCGGATCATGGTCCTAAGCTAGGTGAAATAAGCGATCAGTAAGTCGTGCAGCTATCTCAGCGGGTCTAAAAACTAATATACAAATACAGATGTCCACTGGTAGATACGTATTTCACTCGACTCCCTCGCAATGAAAAAACGAATAAGTTTGATCCACGAGCTTTGGCTTTAGCGAACAATGGGTGGATATGGAATGCAGACCCTCTTCAGAACTTTGCCCTTTTACCTTCCAAAGCGTATCTAAGGCGTGAGGTCATTGTTTGGGGCGACTGTGTTAAACTTCGATATGGATCAGGTCCAGAGGATAACCCATGGCTTTGGGAGTACATGCAAAATTACGTCGTCGAGTTGGCTCGTACATTCGATGGATTTCGTATAGACAACTGTCACTCCACTCCGTTGCATGTGGGGGTCGCTTTTTTGGATGCGGCTCGTGTCGTCAATCCAAACCTTTATATATGTGCAGAATTATTCACCGGAAACGAGGAAACGGACGTTCATTTTGTCAGTCGATTAGGTATCAATAGTCTTATAAGGGAAGCCTATAACGCACATGATCCGAAGGAATTCTCAAGACTGTTGTTCCGTTTCGGGGTGGACCAACCAATCGGTGTGTGATTTATATTTATTTATCTTCAGTGCATGTCTTACAATTCAACAGGTTCCATGTACAGTGGTTGCTTGGCATCCACCGAGGAGCTACCTCCTCCCACGGGTAAAGGGCCAGTTAGATCATGCACTGTTTATCCTTTGAGAGGATCTTCGCCGCATGCGCTGTTCTTTGATCTTACTCACGACAATGAATCACCACTTCATAAGCGAAGTGCTGAAGATGCTCTTTCGACTGGTGCTCTTGTGGCCTTTTCTGGATCAGCCATTGGGTCCAATAAAGGGTTTGATGATCTTTATCCGAGACTTTTGAATCTAGTGCAAGAAAAACGACTATATGAAGTAGCCAGCAATGATGGTATCGGCAAGGCCAAAAGGCTCCTTAATCATCTTCATACTCAAATGGTATTGGAAGGTTATTCAGAAGGTTATGTTCACCAGGAAAATGACGTATGTCCTACCACCTCCATCATCTCTCATTTTTTAATCAGCCTTGGAAGTATATCAGCATACATCGGGTGAATCCACGAACTGGCAGGGGATATTTAGTAATCGCGCATACAGCCTTCAACAAAGACAACAAAGATAGAGGTTACGGTATGCCTGTTTGATTGCAATCTTCTTTTACATTGTTGAATGGCCTTTCAGTGAATCCCACGAAACTCGACAGGATTAAGGCAGAATTTATTTTCGGAGCCAGTATCGAAATTCAATCCTACGATTGCGACGACCGTGCTGATCTTCTTCGCGGTCTTCCGTCGAATCTTGTTCCAATTCAACCTGTAGTTCCAATTGAGAAAAATGAGAATGGCCACCTTATCTCGGAAATCACTGTACCTGACGATTTTCCTCCTGGATGTGTCATGCTTTTCGCCACTCAGTTGCAAGGGTTTGATCCCTCGCTGGAAACGTTCTGTGAATCAGGAGCGGCGGAGGCTTTCAAAAACCTTGATCTTGTAGATCTAAATGTTCTCTTGTATAGGTCAGAAGCAGAAGAGAGGGATGCAACTGCCGGAAAATTCGGAACATATAACATTCCAAACTACGGGAACTTGGTTTACGCTGGTTTAGAAGGTTGGATGCCACCATTGCGCCAAGTCATTGAAAACAATGATTTAGGACACCCGCTTTGCGACAATCTCCGTAATGGAACTTGGGCATGCGAATATATATACACTCGACTTGAAAAGTAAGTTGAACCACCCGTACGTTTCGTGCTGAAATGGACATTCTCGCCTAGTCAAACGGAATCACTGCCTAACTTAATCAAGGCCGTCCGATGGTTTCAAGAAAAGTTTTCTCGTGTCATTGAGGCTGTGCCTTCATTCCTCATTCCGAAATATTTCGCAATCGTGGTCTACGAAGCTTATAAAGCATCACGCAGTGCTGTCATTGAGCAGATGTCTGACTTTGTTTTATCTAGTCACTCATTTATCCATGATCTTTCGTTATGTTCCGTACAAATGCATGGTCTGGTCAAATCAGCTTCTTTAGACCCTGCTCGGTCTACGCCTTCGCTGGCGGCCGGTTTACCTCATTTCACTGTCAATTGGGCACGTTGTTGGGGCCGAGACGTTTTCATTTCTTTGCGTGGTCTATTCTTAGTATCTGGTAATTCCACAGCCGCAAAACAGCACATCGTGGCCTTCGCGTCTACTCTCAAGCATGGTTTGACCCCTAACTTATTGGACTCTGTGCGCAGTCCTCGGTAAGTACGGGAAGCCTGTAGTATTCCGGTTTCACTGATATTGACATGTACGCTTTAACAGATACAATTCCAGAGATTCGCCATGGTGGATGCTTCAGAACATACAAGACTATGTTCGCTTTGCTCCGAATGGGTTGAGCATCCTCTCGGAATCTGTCAAACGTCGTTTTCCCTCGGACGATTTGTTTGTGCCCTGGGATGATCCAGCTGCATATTCTCAAACCAATACACTCGCAGAGATTATACAGGAGATTCTGCAACGACATGCGTATGGTATCTCTTTCCGAGAGCATAATGCTGGTCCTAATCTCGATATGCAAATGAGCGACGAAGGCTTTAATATAGATATTTCGGTCGATTGGATGACCGGTTTCGTATCGGGTGGAAATAAGTATAATTGTGGAACGTGGATGGACAAAATGGGTGAATCTGTGAAGGCTGGAACAAAAGGAAAACCAGGCACACCTAGAGATGGTGCACCTGTGGAGATAATTGGGTTGCTGAAAAGCACAGTGCGATGGTTATCTTACCTTTCCGAAAGGGGTGCATTTCCCTTCAACGGAGTTGAAGCCATTAGTACGTATATGCATCCTTTACCCGTCATTATTATATCAATCTATTTTCTTATCAAGCTAATGGGCAAAAGACCTTCATAACGTACAAAGAATGGAATAATCTGATTCAGTCCTCTTTTGAGCGGTACTTCTATATTCCACTGGGTGAGCTGTTACCGCTGAAGAAATTTCACATGGCTGATAGATTATAGACCCAAAGGATGATATGAACTATGTTATCGATTCGAATCTGGTGAATAGACGGGGTATCTACAAAGATGTTTATGGTTCCGGACGTGACCATGAATGGGCTGACTACCAGCTGCGACCCAACTATCCTGTTGCAATGACTGTAGCTCCAGAATTATTTGAACCCTCTCGTGCCTTACAAGCACTCAAAATAGCAGATCAAGTTCTACGAGGACCCCTTGGCATGAAAACACTTGACCCTCGTGATTTGCAATACCGTGGTATCTATGACAATTCTAACGACTCCGATGACCCCAGCGTTGCAAAAGGATTGAATTATCATAACGTGGGCATGTTAATTTTTGCCGAACTACCTAATTAATGCATGTTTAGGGCCCCGAGTGGGTTTGGCCCGTGGGTTACTTCTTTAGGGCGTATTACCTTTTCGACACGTTAGTAGGTTCGGGCAAAGAGGTCAGTTTATTCGTTTATCAGACTGGCAGATACATCTTCATTTAGCCAATAACATTAAACAGGACCGAAGCATCACTCTGCATTATCTTCATTCACTTCTCTTACCACTTCGGAAGCATATTCAGGAAACTCCTTGGAGGGGCCTCCCCGAGCTCACGAACGAAAATGGGTCTTTCTGCAAAGACTCATGCCGTACCCAAGCCTGGAGTGCAAGTACCATCTTAGACTTCCTGCATGATGTCTACGCTTCGGAAAGCCCTTAGCGAAGGAAACATCTTATTCAAATATTTTAGAATATAGAAATTGCGTGGATTTTCCGTTTTTCGGGGATTTTCAAACAGGAAATAAATGGCCACCAGAAAAGAGAAAAGACCAACGTCATTTTTGAAAATTGCTCTAGTAATTTCCGGTTTTGTAATGCGGCTCAGTAGCTGCATCAATTGCGGCTGGAAGTCTCAGCTGAGCATGCCTACTCCATGAACAAACAGGTGCCCCAAAATTCAAATGTTCACAGACAACAGGACCTGAAGGATAGTGGTTATTCGGATATTCATGCTCGGGCTATACTCATATCTTGTTCACAAATAATCAAAGAGCAAGAGAAGAAATATGGATTCCGTAAAATCAGCGTTAATTATATTAGATTCCGCGACTACTATCATTTACTTTCGTCAAAGTGGCAAATAGACAAAAGATAATCAAAGACAATCATACCATACTTTGCAAGGAATTCACATCAAGCACCAGAGCTGGCCCAGCCTGACTTCCATCACTACAGATATGGTTGACCCTGACATAATTAAAATGTATGCACACTAGCATATTTAATTGATATTGATATTCCACCGTGTCAAGTTTAAACATTGTCACGGTGCTGGATCTTGCGTTATGACCCTTGGACCCATTTTAATTACTGTTCTTTTGTCTTTTCGTCTTTTGTCGGAAGGCAGAAAAGCAAAGGAAAAGAGATTGCTCGCCGTTTACAAATATTGTGACAAGTGTTACTTAAAATTTGGCTTTGAGGACGACTGTTTACAGTAAGGTATCGATAATCGAATGAGAATTCTGAACTCTGCCTCAAGGTTCGCTTCGGGTTACTCGTGAATAATTCATTTCTATCTCTAACCTTTCATTGCCAGTCCCAGGTGCATGTAAAACACTTTAATGTCATTTTTTGGGCTAGACACAAATACGGATGCGATCCAGAAAGAGAAGGAAAGGTTTCTTCGGAAAGGTTTGGAGGAAGAGCCACTCGCAGTGTTCAACTGGGGAGAATCAGATTATGATGGTCTAGGAGAAGCTCTCCAGGAAGGTGGTGATGAACTAAATGACGAGACATTTGGTGATTCTGGCCCTATCGGTAAGTTGTCTAGGCCTTCTTTTTCTCGACCTTCTTATACCGAGTGTTCCAGGCAAAGACTTCGATTTTTCAAGAGCAGAATTGCCTCACGAATTGCCTCACGAATTACCTCACATTGCAAATGAAAAGCCTAATGTTCATCATCGAGAGCTCGTGGATCCTTTGCTTCATGGAAGGAAATGTAAGCTACATACATTGATGCATAGATATATCGTTTATTCCGTCTCTACTATAATATAGCTCAGGCAGCTGTTTCTCAACCGATCCTACCGGAAGTTTCCAGGCAGAGCCATTCCACCATTATGGGATTTCCAAGCCCTAACAAAAATCATGTTGATTATCAGCCCACTGCCCATGGAAGGACCGCAACGCCTTTAACCGCCCATGGTGCTGTTTCTTCGACTACCGCTCAAAGAAATCACGTTCGTACCTTGGAGGAAATAGAATCAGAACTACTTCAACAGCGCGCATCTCAGCCCGTTTATGATTTATCCAATGCCTTTTCGACTGCCTCACCTATGTTCATAAACAGTCCGTCTCCAATGCGCCAACCTCAGTCACAGTCCCTTCAAGAATATGAATCACAAAATGCGACTACCAATGAAATCGAGCATCAGCTGCGAATGATGCATCTTAATCAGTTGCAGCATCTCCAAGCTAGTCGTCAAGAACAGCAACTCCTGCAGCAACAGCTTCAAATGGAACAGCTCGAGAGGCAACAGCAGAATCATCAGCAAATCCAACAACAAATCCAGCAACAACAATTACAAGAACAACAACTACACGAGCAGCTACGTCAAGAACAGCTCCGTCGTATCTCACTTCGCCAGCTGGAGGAATTGCAGCAGCAAGAGCAAATCAGGCAAATGCAGCAAGCACAACAGGAGCAAAAAGAACGATTAATTCGACAGGTTCTGCAACAGCAGCAGCAACAACCGCTATATCAGAGTATGCCTCACTCCCGTCAAGTGCGTACACCCGACCGGTTTGGTGTTCAGAATCAATTTCAGAAATCCTTCCCTAATACTCCAGAGCCCCAACTTTCCCCCCATGTTTCTCAGCAGCATTTTCTCGCCGCTGAGCAACAACAAAACCAGCTTCAGATGCAGCGCCAGCTACTGTTACAGCTATCCCAAGCAGGTGTTGCCCCAGATCAAATACATCTCCTAGACTCTGTGCAGCGAGAGGTCATCTTGAACGAAGCTAGGCGCAAGATTCAGGCTGCCGAACAGCTTGATCAAAGAAATCGTAGGCGTTTGGCTAAGATGGAGCGAATGGTTTGTGAACATTTGGCAATCCTGCTTTGTACATTATTCAAAATTAATTTCAGGCCCGATATAACGATCTCATGACTCAATCAGACAAAGACTTCATTACTCGTATCCAAGTGTCGCAATTGGTTACTGCAGATCCCTATAATGAGGACTTTTATGCGCAAGTTCTTGGGTCGTTGAGGCGCGGAAATGTCAAGTGGTTTGGTACTTCTAGCGTTGGTCAGCGTATTAGCGGTCGACGAGAACATGCGATGCATAGAATGGCGGAACAGGTCTATAGAATCGTAGAAAATGCGAAGGCTCGGGAGAAAGAGAAAGGGCAAAATGGTATGCCATGATGAATGCTTTTATCCATTTCAGGAGGTTTATTCTAGGATAGGAGTTAATCCCCTCCAAGGCGTTCTGGGAAAAACCTCTGGTCGTAGCTATAAGGCTGCTCCGCGTCAGCTACTACAAGTTGAAACCGTATCATCGACATCACCTGCACCGTCTCCACGAGTTCATGATCAACAGTTACCTGCTTTGTCAGAGGATGGTGAACATGCATCGCCGCAGACCGATATATATCATCAAGTACATAATTTTTTTCCGTCTATTTTGTGGGGCTAATTGAGGACAGGCCGTTGAGACCAGAGAACCCTTAACCCATCGTCAGGCGCTAGCAATCATTGAAACTTTGTATGATTATACTCTCGAATGGGAAAGTCATCGTCGACTTCTCCCTGAAGAGGATACAGAGGAATACGAAGACTGGTAAGTTTTTTGTTAAGTATATAAGTTCACTATTGAAATGTTTAGGTCGATTACACAAAAGGCCTTGGAAGCGAAGATGTGGGAGGCTTCGCAAATAAATGCTCCTTTAGACGGCAGGTATGCGATTTGTTTCACTGATTGAATAGATGCTTAGCTAGTCTAGATACCCACATCCTTTGGTATCCATTCTAGTTCCTTTAAAGGGTAAAAAAGTCTTGAAAAGGATCATACGGGTTATGGATGCACGTCAATTACGTATCACGCTTACACTCGTTACACGGCTATTTAGGGATTTCGACGTCATTCAAGATTACCACGTCGTCGAGTCTCTTATAGACAGCAAAGACAAAAGTGATATGGAGCGGCAAGTTCACGCTTTCGAAGACTACGTCCTGGATCCTCTTATTCAAGCGCTAAACACCGCTCCGTTGCCATTTGTCTCCGGTCAGTTACAATTACTAACGGATCCGGTTTCTATTGCTCGCACTAGGGTATACTTTATGCTTACTCGCCGTTTCACGACTGACTTGCGTATGTGCAGCCCGGAATCATGTTACTAAGCAATATCTTCACTCGGGCAGCTATCATCAAGGATCGAACTTTAACGTTACAGACCAATGGCATCGCGGATGGCATGTTACCTGAAGATATCGCGACAGCTGAAGAGTTCCAGCAGTGGTAGGTTTTGTCCTCTAGGGACCGATATTTCAAGAGAACTCACAATTCGGCTTTAGGCAAAATTGTTTCGATGATCTGTTTCAACATCTTGCCCCGCATTTTCTGTCATTTTTCCCTTCTGTTAGGATTGCCTCTTCTCTCCCATTCGGAGCGGAAGCTTCCTTATCAAATAATTTCTCCCTTGACGCAGTGGATCAACCAGTCTGGAATTTCTTTGCTGCGATGGCTGTTCCTGCCATGCTAGAACAACAGGAAATTATTGTTGCGCAACTTCGGGAGAAGGTCTTAGAAAATGTCCTTCATGTTCAACAAGGATGGATTGCCGACGAAAATGAACGAGAGCTTAAATTGCACAATGTCAATTTATTCTTACATGCAATTGGACTGGATAGCTCTCAAATTAATTTATGAGCCTTACTGTTTTCACTTGCTTTCCTGTCGCTGTTCTCTCTTGCCAATTGCTCCGACACTTCCTTAGTAGACACCCCTGTGTTCTTGATTTACCATTACCGCAGACATAATTTGAATGTATTATATATAGTATGCATTCGTGAATTACCGGTATACCCAAACCTAAATATACGTCCCGACTCTAAAAAAAAACTATTGGTTTCGATAGGTCCAGTGCATCCAATCATATCTTACACCAATGCACGAAAGAGCCCTTGACGGGAAGATATGGTAATAAAACGTAATAATCAAGCTGTTCTAAGATGCAACAAATAAACAATTGACACGACTGTTCTACGAGGCTCCATCTCGTATTGCAGCTTCTGTACAAAAAATGAGCAATGCAACACTGAAGGAACGGTATAATGACTGACTGAAGAATTCATAAGAGAGCCAGCATAAAGCATTACTTGGCATGAAGGTCAATACTCGAGGAGACAGGCCACGAATGAAACCTCGGGATCCATCTCGTTGCCATATAATTCGGAAAGCGTCAACCATACCCCGACATTGACGGATTTCAACATCTTCCGAGCGACCGCGAGTTTGTAATAATGTTTTAGCCACATCCAAGGGTGTGGTGATACCAGCCGCGACGCCGCCTGCAAGACCGCCGGCGATAACATGTGTTGTGGGTGAATAGGCGCCAGTGGGATTCAGTCGTTTTTTGAGCTCTTCGTACACTGTAAATTGCACGGCGGTAAAGGGCACAGACATTATAAGCGTTGTAGGGTACGAAACGTAGAAAGCGGAAAGGCCTTCATTGCGGTATATAGAAGTGGAACAATGCCATAGGGATCGGTAACCTGAGTTATGCATTTGCATGCGCTGCTTGATGACTAGAAAAAGGAAAGAAAATCATGAGTATAGTATGAAATATTTGATGATTGAAATTTATACCATCGAATGGGTTCATGAAAGCATCACTGGCGATAGTTGATGCTGCACCGGCGAGAGCTGCGGACAGTGGAAAGTTAAACGTGAAGGAGGGGATTCTTTTATAGCTTTGTACCAACATGTTGCAACAAAATGGCTGCCTTCGCCTCTGTTTCCCCCAGCAAGTTCTTTGATTGCTTCATATGTCCCAAAATGTACGGCATGGGCGGGGCCGGCGCCGAGAATAACAGACGAGACGCCACGCCAGAGGGCACGCATACCTTCTGTTGACGATATACGAGTAAAAGCATTTCCGATTCCTGAGTATATTGCTGTTGGCGAAGTTGCTATTACTTGCATACGAGTCTATAAGGAAAATAGTGAAATTCAAAATCCCCGGGGCTCTTTTCAGATCATGGTGTGTACCTTGATACTGTCGACGGGAAACATAACCGCATGTTCTGTGATGCCAGCCTATTTTTTGAATTCAAGTGAGAAGAGACATAATCAGTCAAAAAATCTGCACATTATTGCATAACGCATGAGGATAGTAACCGGGGAGGTACATATCACACGCTATAGATGGACTTACCAGCGCGCCAGCAAGCATATTTGCTCCTAAACCAGCATTCGAAGAGAGGCCTTCATAATCAGGTTCTTCTGCCATTGCTTTTTTTGTAAAATAAAGAGATTTTTTTAAAACGGTATAAAAAAATTTGTCGGCGAGAGGAGCTGGATTAAGGGTCCCTTCTGGCTAATTGCCGTGGCGAAGGCTCTGTGTTGTAGACTGAATAAGTGAGACAACGACGAAGGCTATCTGCACGGTGTGCGCGATGTCTTTTCAAATCTACGTGAAGTGAAAGAGGGAAAAGAGAATTGAGGAACGTCGTGAGAGTTATGGGTGGGACGGGTCGCCAGTTTAGACGCGTCGACTGATAATCCAATTCGCGTCTTTGGACCAGAGACCCGCTGTGCAAAAACATCATGCATCAAGTCTAGTGTGCTATCTAAGTAAATTCTACACATTGTGTTTATATCTCATTTGACTGGTGCACGTTGGTACATATTGAAATTGACTTCCCTGAAATTAATCAGACGTTGTCACTGCTTGCTGAGCATTGAGCTTAGCAAGGTTAGAGAGGCGGTCATGTTCCTCGATATTGCTAGGAAGTTTTGAATCAACTGAGAGTTCAAGGGGTAAAAGCCTACTGATACGTACGTTGCTATTTTTGTGTGAGAAACAGCGATGAGAATTTGCTGTCAATCCTTCTGAAGGAAGAGAAATACCGCTTCCTCACCTTCCCAAGGGTAATCCAACCTATTGTTCAATGGGAAAAAAGTTCGTCAAAAAAGGTAATGATTCGTCAGGAAAAGAGCACATTACCATACGTCTTTGACTTCAGCACCTGCATAATACTGTATCATGATTTCGTCAGAGGCGCTGCCATTGTCTGATAACGTATTATCGGAAACGTACGGGAACGTCCGGTGGAAGTTCTTTCAGTTTAGGTTTAAGCTTGTTGTGGACGACAAATACCGCGAAGCTGGTTCTTGCTGCCTTCCGTTCCGCATCAGGAAGTAGGGCAAGTTCTCTTTCGACGTCCTTCTGCAGCTCGGAAATAGCGTAACTGACAAGATATCTTTTAGTTTTAGTAGAACATCAGCATTATGTGTTGCTTCGTACTGTAGAGTTTGACGGGTATCGTCGACTTCGTCTACAATCAGAGCACGCCTCCCTAACAGAGTCTTGGTTTCCGGGCCTCTGCGATTCAATAAGGACGTGAGAGTAAGGATGTTGGAGGATGAAGGCACAGAAGAATCAGAAACCTACAGCCATTGGGTTCGAATGACTTCACTCCCTAGTTTTTCTACGGTTGTTCCGGGTAATGATTCATACAGAGAAAGTCCAATAGCTTGGATGGGAATGTTACGTGCAGTGGCTGGATCTTTGAGGTACGTGCGCATCACACGAGCCGGAAAGAAACCGCTATAATAGACATTGACAACGTATAAATCAAACTGTTTTTTTTTGACATACCCTCCCCCTGATCGCGTGAGTTTTCAAAAAAGACATGAATGAATCAATGAGTGAATGAGTGAACGGCAAAAGAAATACCAATTGCGATAAGAAGATCTGGCGTAAATTCCTTCGCGATCTGTACACTGGCACCCTTGATGAGGTTATGAATGTCGTTGTATGTGGGTCGAACATGATCGTCAAGCTGTTCGCTCATTTTGGCGAGGCAAAGATGAGGATGAGGATGAATTTTCAGCTGTCTCTCAGAACAGTCGAATCAGGAACCGAACTTAGTGGCCCGGGACTGACGTTAAACAGCCGGGCAAAGATAGCGAGATCTAACTGAGACAAATGTTCATGTCGCGCACTTGTAAATTCAATGCAAAAACACACAGTTTATGTTTCTTACTTTTCTAGGATTGTGTATGTAATTCACGGGGCAAAAGCAGGTGGCTATATAAAGCCTGCGGTAAAAGCCTTGTGGATGCCTGTAGGCGCACTTTACTGCCTAGTTTCTCCTCAAACCAACTAGTTCCTTGTACATTATTTTCTACTAGGGCAAAAATGCCTGCTATAACGCTTCCCATGAATTTTGCAAACTCTTTTTGGTCCCAGGACTATCGCAGGGGACTAGAGACATTGTATGGAAAGCTGGACGAGGTACGTCACTTGACCAGGGCTGTTTTGTTGATTTCTGAATCTTCGTAGGGTTTGACTGAGAATGTGGAAATATTCAACTTCATAAAGGTTTTACTTCTCAAAGAATTCAAACATTTTATCTCCATGGAATAACATTGATTTATAAAAGGCTCGAGCTATTGCAGAAAATGGGCTAGCACTCGCTTTGATAAACGCAGAATCAATTGTTCCACAAGGTTATTCATATCGTTTTTACGTGAGATTTCTCAGTATTGAGACTAATGTTTACAGATTCTGGATTTGGTGTCGATGACGGTGCGACACTTCTCGCTACCTTTCGCTCCTTACAAGCAGAGTCTCGGAAACAAGGCGAAGGTCATAAGACAGCCGCGCAGGAGCTGGTTACCCTCGTGGCAGATCCATTTGGTACATGGGCCTCAAAGCATGCTGTGAGCACACATCGCTCAGCTATAAACGCTCACTCGGACGTATTTTTCACCTCACTCTACAGGCTCGTATTGGTGGTAGCAAAAAGGACCTGCTGGAAGGATGGATACGAGCTTACGAGCATGCTACAGCCGATGTAACATCCTTCATGGTTTTTTTAATTACATGTCTGAGGCGTTCTGCAGGTCGACAAGTTGAAGCTTGCGTATTTAAACAAAACCCGCCGGGCAGACGAAATTGAAGACAAGTAAGTTGATGTTTGTTTATTCCGACTTGTAATTAATTCTTTCTCAGTGTGAAGTTTGCTCCCGGTCGTGATATCGGAGATCCATACACATTGTCGCCTAGCCTCGCCCCAACGAACCGGCGGTCCGCAGCGTTCGCCAGGACTGCCAGCGTTTCTGAACGTATTGCACACCGCTTCAAAGAATTACGCAAAGGAATCGAATTGCAGGATGAAGAGAGAAAAGGTTTTCTTCCCGCTTCTCCCGTATTCAGCGATAAGATTGAATCAGAACCCGAAGGAGAAAAGTTAGATGTTACCCCCACTATTCCTACGAAAGATAAAGGCAAGGGCAAGGAAGTAGTGTCATCACCACAACAGGTTGCATCACCTATGTCCATGTCCCCGCCGAAATTATCCCCTCCACTCCCGGAGCTGGAGCATCCCATACCAAACATATCCATTCGTACTGATACCGGACCTCCTATCGTTATCGGAGGACTTGCATTTCCCCCACAAGCGCTTTCTCAACTACTTAAACGCGCTTCCGCTGAGTTACCTCTGCGCAAAGTTCGTTTTCCTATCCTAGGCGAATATTCCGATTGTTTCTCTGGGGAAGAGTTTGTAGTTTGGTTGAAAGATAATGTTCAAGGCTTCGGGGGGAAGTTAGATGCTGCTGAGGAAGCTGCAGTTGAGTTGACTGAGAGAGAGGATGCACTGAGGAGAATTGGAGAATTGGGTAAGCTTTTGAGTTATAAGTCTACTCAACGCAGGGAACCTATCTATACTCTAAGGCAACCGCTTTTCGAACGCCCGGGACGCCTATTTCCAGTTCAGAACGAAGGTACTTATCAGACTATGCACACTTCTTCCAGGAGAGTTATTGAATTTTTTGTCAGGCCTTTGAATTCCACTTGCAAGAGGACGAGTTGGACGCGGGAGACCTCATATCACCTGTAGCTGACAATCTAGTTAAACGTACAAATACTTTGGTCAGTATGGTACAGAAGGCAGTGGCCGGCGGCAACAGTGAACCTCCTCATGTTCGTGCGCGGAATGAGGCTTTCGACGCTGAAAAATTATACCGCGTTGGTGTAAGACGATTGGACAGACAACGGCTAGCTCTTGAGGAGAAAATTGAAGATACATTAAAGATGCTTCAAAGATGGGAGATGGAAAGACTAAGGATGGTTAAAACAGGCAAGTAGGTACTGAGCTACACGTTCTTTTTTTCTAATACTCGCGAGATCAGTCCTTCTTCAATATCAGGGGATCATTGCGAATATTCCTGGTGCACTAAACAATTCCTTTGAACGTTCTTCTGTTGCCGTGGCATCATTCCAGCCGGAAACGGATATCATTGCATTGATTGAACGCTATCGGACTGGGCCGTTCCGTCCCTGCCCTCCGCTTTATGAATCCATCACTCACGAACAACAAGATACGATTTTTGGAGTTGACCTCCGCAGATGGGCGCATGAAAACGGCTTGAATGCATCTAGGGGTTTTGAAGATCAGAAAGACATTGAGAAACAAGATCTTGTTCCTAACATTGTCAACGGTCTTTTGCAAGGTTTGGCGGAAGCATACAACAAGCTTCCAAATGATTCGGGTAAGATTATGTAGTTTATAACGCCACCTCTACATTCTCGCTCATCAATTTTGAAAGAACGCCGCAAGGTTTGGATTTATGATGTACGTCGTCGTCGTCGTTGTTGTTGTTGTTCACATGTAACGCGACCATCTCAATACCATGATTTTTTCTGTACAATATAGGTTCCGCTGCCCGCTCTTCATCACCTACGTGAAGCCATTAATACGCTACCACCACCTGGTATTATTCCAATGGACCTTTTGGCCAGGTATGATGCTCCTATCCTTGCCGGCACTTTGAAGCTGTGGCTTTTGGAGTTGAATCCTCCATTGTGCACATGGGATTCTTGGGATGATGTAAAGAAGATTTACCCTCAAGGTGATATATTTCTGATTTATGTAAGTTTATATTCTGACTTTAATGTGTTTTAGTCGGTAGCGGCGGCAAAGATGAAGAGGAACGATTGCACGAGTTACACGTGACTCTGCTGAAGTTGCCCAAGGTTCATTTGGTTGTCCTTGACACAATCATTGAGCATCTACGAACGTAAATAATTCTTCCGCAGTATCTTTATCTTCGTTTTCACCTATTAATTTAGTCTCATCGACACAACTGAAACTGAAGAGTCCTTGGAAATTTATGTCACGAAATTGGGCCTTTCGTTTGGAAGATGTGGGCAATACATTCTTCTCTTCTCAGCACGGCGCTAATTGATATTTTCTAGGCATGCTAAGATCCAAAGTGGAGACGCAAAAATCCTTGGAAGAGAGACACCCGACGCGTACGTTTTTTTGATCGTGCGGAAAATTTAGTGTTCTAATTATACCAGTGTTTCTCATGGAATTGATTAATCGCTATTATGAACTTCTCCCTAAGGCTCTGGCTGCGAAGAAACGTGACTCCGGCCCTATACTGACGCGGAAACGAACAAAGATGGTTGATCAGCGTGTAAGTCGGAGCAAAATATCAGCGGGCATCGATCCACAGCAGTTGTTAGCTGCTCAGCATGCAGCACAACATGGACCTTCATCTCGAGCATCCAGCCCAGGACCTGGCCGTTCGGGTTTCCCTTCTGAAATTCCATCCCCTCAAGAACCAGAATTGCCATCTAAGCCATCAGACGAGGCAAAGCCTGAAACATCTCCTGCGCCACTCCCATCGTCTACTGAACCGGAGCCAGAATCGGAGAAAGTTGTCGAACAAGCAGAATTGCCAAAGTCCACTGATGAATTGACTGCAAACCCAGACGATACAATAAAGGCCGCAGAGCCCGCTGATACTGCAAGCGTACCTTTGCCACCGGTAGTTGAACCTGCGATCCCCAGTCCTCCGCCGCCTGTCGAAACACCATCCCCTCCCCCTCCTCCTGTAGAGCCCGAAGCAGTTGCTAAGTCTTTCCAAGTTCCTCCTCCCCCTCCGCTTGTCGTGCCGGCTGCGCCCGCGGCGTATCAACTCCCGCCACGTCCTCATTTTGCTGAAGAAATGGAAAGCCCGACAAAGCAATTGGAAAAACCGGCTCCTGAGCCTGTGGATGTTCCTGGCTCTACCGAGTCTACGCCTGTGAGACAATCACCAGATAGTTCTGGTTCTGTTGAGAGCACAGAGAGTAAAACTCGAGGAGAACTTGATAGGTTCGGATCGAGTAGGACATCGTTAAGGAGGACTGGGTCGGTTGTTACGGGAGCAGCGGAGCGACTAAAGGGTGCTCGACCATCCAGTCTTTTAGCGAGAAATGCTGGAACCGCATCAGCTTCAGCGTCACCATCTACGCATGCGAAGACATCGTCGTTATCATCAGGATCAACCAGTAAATCACCTGTGCGGCGGACTGTGAACATGTTCAATCGAACTTCTACGCAAACGTCTTCTGAGCAAGCACGAGAATATGCCCCACGTAAGCACGTTGGTAAAGCTAGCGCTGCGCTATTCTCTCGTCGTACCGTTGCTTCCGATGCGGAAGATAATATTTTGGACAAGTGATTTCAGACGTATTGTATATATATTGATATTGGACATTTGGGACCTGGCGTTCTGCTCTATTTTAGTATATAATCTTATGGTGGGATAACCGATATCTATGATCAATGTTTTTAACGATGGCTTATTCTATATGGAGATAGTCGATGACCTTTTTTGATCTCGCTATATCCAATTTTCGTCTGCAAGTTGGAAACAGTGTACCAGTGACATTCGGATTGACACTAACCCAACTTCTTTTCAACAACATACTTTAGTATGCGATCCAAAAAAATTCCAATTTGGGATCTGGCGAGGCATTGAACGTTTGAACATTAAGGCATGAAGAGTTAATGTAACCACATATAATTTGTACAACACAAGAACTACAAGTCTGATTATAGCATTGAGAGTACATACATAACACCAGTCCTAGAATTACGGAAGGGATGATCACGAATTATGAAGTAGCCGAGAGAGAGAAATTAATTTCAACCTCAACCGCTTAAACACAAAAGGTATAGCGAATGTTTGCAATCAAGTACGCTGCAGACTACCCTTGAGATAAGGGAATATTGCTAATCCACCTTTCCACGAGATCCAAGGCTGCTTCAGGTTGATCGTAAGGGACCATGTGTCTGCCAAAATTCGGATTGTGTTAAATGATATAGTGACTTAGACACAAAGCAGACTTACCCTGATTCGTATACAGCCACAAACGTAAGATTACCCATTCCTGCACCCGCCGAGCGGAAGTATCCAGATGGTTTAGAACGATCAGGAAGAACCCAGGGGGTTGGTTGCGAAGCAGCGAAGGCTTCGTGGAAAGGGTTCTCGAGTTCAGAAACCCATCTTTCGTTACCCTATAAAACCAAAAATTTATCAAAACTCCTTTGAACGAGTAATAAAACGTACGATGTAATTGCACATAAAATCTAATACAGATGGGCATTAAGTGAAATTTCTAATCAATCTATGAGGACAGTGGACACACCGGCGTTCCCAGCATACACCAGAAGACGAATGTTTGCTTCCAAAAGCGGTGGAAGCAAGGCTGCGGCATTATGTGCTGTATCGCCCTGACTCAGGAACGCCTGATTTAGGTCCAGATTACAACCTAGCCGATGTTCAGCTCGAACAAACTTCTTTAGTAAGATATAGCATACCTTGGAATAATAATTGCTCGGGTACGCCGAGTGCAGCCTTGACTTGTGGTTTGTTCAAATAGATATCTATCCATTTTAATCCTTTGTAGCATAAAGGGCCGTCTTCTTCTCTGTCACACGTTTTACGAACGTCATACGGGTTCAGTCCAAGGGCCTGGAAGCTTCCGAACATTTGAGAATTGCAATACACCGCAGCTGGAAGGCTAAGTTCAACAAGGGAGTCAGAAACAGAAAAGAGTAGAATTGAAATCTTACCAGGTCAACCTAATGTCATAAGTGTAGCATGCTTGAATCAATCTTTCGCACCATGGTACTTTCGAGCGAAGGGCTTCACATTCTGGAGCATTCGTGTCCCAAACAGCATAGGGTCCTATTCCAAAAAGTTACGAGCCAGCATGGTGAGAGCAAGAGGAGTATTACCATCACAAGCAAAATCCGGGACAGATGCAAATTGGATTAAAGGGTCTGTAAGTCCGTTTCCAAGCATTAGGGAGGCTAGGTTAATACTGACGACATCCGGGACAGGCGCGGGTAATAGGTCAGTGTTTTTCTTATGAATGAAAGAAGCGAAGTTGGGGCCATAAATACCACCTTGATAGAAGAACTAAGATATACGACACAGAGCATTGGCATATATATATGCATACCGTAGGACTCAGCAGCGATATGAAAGGGTAGCTTAGCGTACTGAAAAAAGAGTTGATAAGGGAAAGAGGGAGTTAGCAAGTAAACCATTATTTACCTCAGGATATTGCTTGAAAAAGAGCTGCAAAAATGCCCAAACATCTTCCGCAGCAGCAGGGGTATTGTTGATTGTCGATCCATCTGTAGAATAACTATATCCGACATTGAGAGGTTGATCGAGGAAAATAATCTGTAACATTTATCAATACAAGCACCATCTTTGGATAAGGCGGCGACATACATTAGCATGCGAGTTCCAGCTATACTCGTTGTTTGTTGTGTTCGCGCCATTGTCGGCGATTCTGCAGGGACCCAGTTCGAATAAAAGTCCAGTCATAGAACTGCATCCAGGTCCGCCTAAATAATTTAAATTGAAACGATAGCAAATGAAAAATAATAATAAGCAACTCCCCATTCAACCACAGAATTAGGGGATCATCTTTCGGAGAAGAACGGCTCTCGAAGAACCTGGGATACGGGTGGTCAATTTAAAATGTTCCACGGTTCTTATAGGAAGATGAAATACCAGTAGAATAAGCTCTGCTTCCCTTTGGGAGAAACTGCTATATCAAAGTAACCAGAGTATTGTTTGACAGACGGGTCGCATATGGAGGGTGAGGTGGGTGTTGCACGGAGCTGATACTTTGGGCTCAGGGCCGGATGGAAAGAACGAACGTCTAGTTTGCGTGAGAAATGATTGAAAAAGATACGACATGGAAATTTTGCGAACATGTCAAGCCCAGCTCTTTAACGTATTCTAACCCATCTTGAATCCACGACTCTACGCGAAACACATCGGGGAAAAGTGACTCGTGTCTAACCGCGCCTAACACAGTTTGAGACGGGTCTTGTAAACCAAATGGAGGACTTGCAGCAATGAAGGAAAACAAAGAAGACAGGAACAGCGATTTGATTTCTACGCGCATCGTTCTCTGTTGCGCGTACTATTGGGTGCTGTACAGGACTGGGAAGGGTTTCGATCAGTTACATAATCCTGCGCTTTCCGTCTCGTGCTCGAAGATGGTATTACTTGTATCGGGAACTTCTCATAGGTTTTTAGACAGAACAAATTAAAAATACTAGAGCGACTCTCAAAAAACGCTTGAAACACCTCTTTGCGTTGAGAACTGAAAAAAAAACAGCCTGAAGCTGAAAAGGTTGCCGGGATGGAACGAGAACTTGAATAACGGCCCGGGATCGTCAAAGAATATGGTCATTTTTGGGAACAATGAAAAGTAAATTTTGACAGGTAGCATGGGAGCAACTGAATGCCTGTGCAAGCTGGTCCGGGGGGATTAACCATAGCGCCACACCTCGCGCTTAATGACTGCATTTGGAAACAATGCATGAAGCATTCCAAGTCGTTTCACAATGAACTAAAGTGCTCGAGTTAATCGGCATCATATTGACTGAAAAATTCCGCCACGGAACGGATCGTAACTTGAAGCAACGGTACGTATACGAAAACGGAATATTGTGCTCGTAAAATCGCCATGACGAGTGCTGATTAGCAGTCTGGAAACCATCATGGGTGTCTTGCGTTCGTTCAGGATTCGGGATATCATAGAACTAAGGCAGACGCCAGGTGGGCTTTTGCACGCTCGGGCACATAACGATGGTAAACCAGATTACCTATGTGCAAAAGCCTGGATGAAAGTATTGTGAACTCGAAGAACGGCTTTGATACAGTTCACTTTCTAGCGGGGTCTGCCAAGATCTAGAAACCAAACAAACATTAGTGGCAGTGTAACGACATCAAAACACGGGAGGTTGATACATTAATGCACGACGTACGATTGAAGGCATAGAATTTCAAACATGTTCGAGCGTCGGAGGTCTTGGAGATCCTTGGCGGTTTACAGTACTAATATTAGCGCTCCCGACCCAGTACGCAGGAATCAAATTGAAGTTTATATTAGGACCAACAGCCTTCCAAAAATGTGGTAAACTCAATTGATCGGTTGGTTGAATGATTAGATCCGCCGCTTCACTTAAGCATTTGATATTTGAACTGCGAGGCACGGAGCAACTAGACGCGAGTTTACTGTGCGTTTTGAATTATAGGACAAAGTATTGGCAATATACGTCATCATCCTCAGCGATCCGGTAAATTGCATCGCGTGGAGTTGAAAGCCAGTGGCAACAGTACAGTCGGTTCCGTGGTTGCTGGTCTAACTAATGCCCCATGTTCAAAACACGTTGCCTGCGGTTGCCTTGGACAGTCCGCGTGCAAGTAAAGTTTTCCATTGCTCGAACCTTGAAACATGAATAACACACAAAGGTAATATTAATGTTTCCAGCGAGAGAACGCATAAATCAAAAAGTGATTAAATTACGACGGGGCTGTTCCTAGTTGGGATTGGTCAAAAGACAATTAATTAGCTTATTAGTATAACGATTCATTTTACTAACCCTGATTTCCACATCCAACCGCCGGCCATAAGCCAGCAGTCTCGCCTTTCAGACAAGATCCATTCCAAAGAGAACTGCCATCACTTCCAGACCATTCAGAACATGGTACCTCGGTAAATGAGCCCAACAATGCACCATGGCCTGTTTGCATTTCGATTGAGTACGTCGATTTATCAGAATGAGAGTGGGAGAGAAATGAGACTCACCATTCGGGAAGAATTCAGAGGCGGCGCCAGTGTCTTCACAAAGGTCGAAATGGACGGATGCACCAAAAGAATTGGTAGAGTCAGCTGTCGTCTGCCCGCACCATTGTTGGTTGCCCGAGAGTGGGCACTCATCAGTGACTTTGACAATGACGCTATTGAAGGGACCAGCGAAGGACGGTGAGTATGGATCTTCGGTACCGGTCAGCTTGAAGCATCGACCGCAAGCATCTCCAGGGCCGAGACCTGGTGGTGCACCAAATGCAAGTTGGCTTATTGCAGCTGTATATCCATTCGCGGCGATACCGCACGCAGGTGAACTGCATCCACTATACATAGTGAATGAAGCACTGCCAGACGTATTTTGAATATACCCCCCTGTGGCTCGGCGAAGCAATGCGGGGATTGTCGAGCATGAAGAAAGTGAAGCATAAGTTAATAAAACGAAGAGGGTAGCTTTGATCATTTTGTTCGCCTCAAGTCAGTGACGGTGAATCTAAAGCGGTGATCTTTATATATGTGTATTTGTATCCGAGTGATTTTTTTTGAAATTAACAATAAAAAACGCAGAAGTGTCGGGATATGCAGAGGGGAATATGTGCCATATGACTATTGGTAGGGAATGTGACCTACTTGAGTCGTAAATTCGGGAAGGAATCGGCGTTGAAAAGGACCAAAGAATTTCCGATGAGACACCGTGGAGCTATGACCTACAAAAAGTGCATTCAATCAATCACTGCAAGCCTATTTGCTCTGCTCCTGCTTACATTAGTAATTGCTGACCTGAAGCTCCGCGGTGCATTTGTCAAATCCAGCCGCTGAGGTAGGCAAAACGTTCTGCAAAAGTTATGATTTTTTCTCGCCAGGCCAGGTGTGATCTACAAGGAGTCTCGCTTGTACTTCAACGTTGATCTGCGTTCCGCTCTGACCGTTGACAAAAGTGATGTAGCGCGAATCTGAGTATATCGCGCGCGCTCCGTAAAGCGTACTCAACTCGCCCAATGACAAGAACATCAGCACGTGTACTGTCCGTTAGAGCCTGTTCGATCGTGTTCTGGGTAGTTAGGCTTTCCGATCTGGTTTATTCGAGGACGTGCAGCGATAAAAGCGGCTTTTGGAACTGAATGCCCCATCGAGATATGTGAGGGTTAATATGACCAGGCCTATCAATTCTTTACGTGAGTCCCTGAAGCCGGTGACGGTATAGTTAAACTTGAATTGGTTTATTTCTGGAACTGGTTAATTGCGCGAGCGCTATCAAGTGTTGTCGGCGTCGGTGTCGATGACGGACATAAACATGAAGCAGTGAACATATGAACCTCTGGCGGGAGTCCGCTCGCTTCGGCGAATGAATATACAGTTTCAATACAAACAAGGAGAGCGTCTGCGGCGGAGAAAGTAATTCCGAGAGACTCGCAGTAATTGACTTTTTTTCGTGTCGATTGTCGACGACCGACCAGACATGATCTGAAGAGCCGCGGGCGCTCATTTCGGCTGATGTAATCGCCGCCTCGTTGTGGACGACCCTTGTCAAGCCATATAAGTACTACAACAGGCTTTCACCAACTTGAAAGTTACATTTAAAACATTCCTTTCTCTACTTCCTTTTCTTTCCTCTCCTCCACATTCCACTCCACTCCCGCCGACGATGCCTCGCCCAAACGTCGCTTCCCGCCCTGTCTGTCGATACTACAACACTTCGAGAGGATGTTTTGCAGGCGATAAATGTCATTATTTGCATGGTGATCCTAGTGAACAGAAGTATGCTCCTGTAAGCACTATCATTTAGCGTTTTTTTCTGGGCCATTTTTATGACTCCTCGTCTTTTTCCAGTACGAGGAAAACAAGACTTGCAGATACTTCAGTCAAGGCTATTGCAAACGTGGTCGCGAGTGCTGGTACAAACACGTTGAACCGAAAGCAGTGGAATCGTCACCCTCATCGACTTCGGCATCGGCTGCTACATCAGTACCATCGAGCTTAACCGCGACTCCAGGGCAATCGAAACAAGAACCTATGGAAAAGGAAGATTTCGCCTGTGGCATCTGTTTCGAAGAGAAGCCTGCACTGTATGGATTACTGAGTACGTGACGAAGGCAAAACCTCATATCTCGTTCTTACGTATATTTTCGTAGACGGATGTTCACACGCATTTTGTCTAACAGTATGTGCCACAATGTAGTAGCTTTCTTGTCCTTGAATTCACTTTTTATTTTTAGTGTATTCGCCGATGGCGCGACCCTGAAGGCAAAGGCATGGATCTTACCGAATCCGGGATGCACAAGACCTGCCCAATGTGTCGTACCAAGAGTAAATTCGTTGCGCCATCTAGTATATTCTTCCCGCAAGACGACCCGCGTAAAGTTGCCGTCGTCGAGAACTACAAACAAAGCATGTCACGCGTTCCCTGTCGATATTTTGTAAAATCGACCCCTGAAAACAGATTTTGTCCTTTCGGTAAGATTTTTCCTTTGTGGGACGCTTTTTGTTCATGTATCCTTTAACTCTGGATTTGTTTAGGCAAGGATTGCTTTTATCAGCACCTCAATGAAGACGGGACTCCATATGTTTTTACAGAAGGCGTGGATGCTATGATGGTTTGTTTCACACTCGCCTTGTTTTTGTTCCAGTTGTAAACGTTTTCACAGCGTCGTCGTCGTCGGGAAAATGACGTTGGTAACGTCTGGGATACTGATCCATTCCAAATTGTGCTGGAAGCCCTGGAAGATTCCATAGGTCTACCATTGCCCAATGACGGCGAAGAACACGAAACTTCAGATACCGCCCTTGCCATCAACATTGAAACAAGTGCTGTGGAGACCAATTCGGACAGTAACAACGGCGAATTAAACGACAACGTAAGTACATGCATTCTGTTATCTTCTACAAGTGTATAAATTGGAATGCTGACTTTTAGTTTTGGATGAATTTTTTATACATTGCCCGTCGCTCTTGAAATCCCTGTTCTTCCTACACATTTTTCCCTTTATCCTGTTCTAACATTGTTACAATTACGTGAACTGATCCATTTATTTATCTCCGTGTTATCATCATCTCCAAATGTTGTTGTTGTTTTATTTTACTATTGTGCTTTTAGATTCGTCGCGAAGTTTTCAATCTGCATCTAGGGCAGATGATGAGAACGATGGGACATTCTTGTTCTGGAACAGGCATGACTATGTCATCTGCTATCGATATAGAGGCTCTTCTCGCAGAATCGTTATCATCCGAATATGACGAAGAGAGTTGGGATGAAGACGAACCGTTGGTTGTGTACACCGGTGACCTTTGTGGCGAAGATGCTGATGATGAAGACGATGGAGAAGAAGAATCTGGCTCATATTGGGACGATCTTCTGTCGAATCCAACAGTTACTTCTGTCGCTCCGAAACCATTCGCAGTGCTGCAAATTGGGGAAGACGAGGAGGACGATTATTTCGACTCGGAAGCTTTCCTGGACAGCCCTGCTGAGCTGGAGTCTGAGTCGGAGCCAGAAGAGTCGGAAATAGAAACGGAAATCGAAGATGCCATCGATGTTTCGAATGTCACAGCTACCGCCCTATCTTGCCTTCCTGTCGTCGACGAGCAGTGGGATATCTCTTTACTCGCCGATGAAAGCTCGCGATTCGTGGACCAACGGTGGTGAACCCCTACCCTACCCCCTTTGCTAAGTTAGCCGCAGCATCTTCCTCCCTTTGTCATTCTTATCATCATTATCTCTTGTCCTCTTGCAATTCAAACGTTACGCACACGCCTGAACCCCCAATCTTTTCACCAATATCCTATCGTACAACTAAATTTCTTTTTATTAGACTGTTTCGTTGTTTTTCCTGCTCTGTTTTTCTTTTCCTGTTGGCTCTCGGTCTGCTCAATTCTCTCTATTCACTCATATCTGCTTTCGTTCTTTTTTTTCTCACGTCCCTTTTCCCTCATTACATTAGTCTGTATCCAAAGGGGGTGGATTCATTTTCTTACTAGGAGTATAATCGGAAGGTGGCACGGGTAGCATTAGCATATCTCCTTACTTTAGACACTTCCGCGGACTGCGGCGTTCTATCCAGGAACCGGAGCTGGCCATTTATAACAACAATATCTTTGGCTTCTGGCCGACGTGGATTCTAACGGGGATTCGGTACCGTACTGTAGTGGTTTATTAATGGTGTGGCCAGACTGTAGCCTTAGAAAACAAAAGATATGGGTATATGAGTATGAATATGAGCCTATGGAACATGATATGCTTTTCGTTTCATTTTTTAAACAAAATCCATTGGATGTATTGATACAGAGCGTGAAACACATGAGCGTTGGTACTATGTAAGCAGCGTGGTGTAGATGGATGCATGGATGTTGTTACAAATCAAGTTTTGTTTGAGGACGTAGGTACTGTTGAAATGGAAACAAGGACATGTGCTTCTTTTAAGACGAAGACAAAACTTTTGAGTCAAGAATACAGAAAAGTACGGTTGTATAATCGCAATAGATCGTATGGGTCTAGATGAACGCAGGGAAAAAAAAACTGAAGAGAAATAACGTTAATGAAATCCAGCACGCTCCCTTGAGGTTTGGTATGTCTATTTGGTACTCCACTCGTCTTCCATATCACATTCTGCCTTAACGAGGGCTTCGTACTGGCGAAGTTGACGTATGAAACCTTGATTGGGATTTACACAAGGTCGCCTGGAACGAATAAAATCGATCGCTTTTTCGGCGGTTATACCGGATGTATGTGTATAGGCATGGGAAGAAGATGAACAATGTGCTTTGATATAATATGCAGCAACAATGCTTGGGGAGCGTGATACGCCTTGCCAACAATGGATAAGGATCCGAGGTCGAGGGGTAGTTCCGATGGATGATTGTTCGTTGTCGTCATCATCTTGATCGTTGTCATCCTGAAGGAAACACCGGCATTTCCCCCCAATCTTGCGCTTGGCTTCACAACTGCCCAGAATTTCTTCCATCCAAGCTGTTGCTCTCCTGACAGCACTTAGGAGATCCTCGAAAGGAGAGTCATCAAGTGGAAGGTCTAGACATGTGACCCAGTCGGGAAATTTAGGTCGAAAGCGCAAGATTGAAGGTCCGAGGATGCTTATGACATGTGTAATACCAAGACTGCGCAATGCAGCGGGCGAACAGGCCGTCCGTGCATCTGAAATAAAAACGTTGGATGAGATTTTGGATGCACCGCAGCGTGGTGGAACTATAAAAGGCTGTCGAAAGGGATACAATGTCTGAATTGTTGTTCTGCCTTTAAGAGAGCAAGAAGTTTACTTTAGATTTTCCGGCTGAAAAAGAGGTGATAGATGTTGCTGCTGTCGAAATGGGCATGGATGGGGGGATAGCAGGAGAGGTCTGGACGTTCATCTCGGCTTATAGTGGAGATGGCCTCTTATGCAATCGCCGTTGTTTATGAACAGAGGATGGAAGAAATGCTTAAATAGAGGTGGTGGTGTTACATAAAGGAAGCAAAGGAAAGGAAAGAAAGAAATAAATCAAGGATGTTGGTGCATTGGGCCGTCTCGGATGAGCAACTCAAATGGGCGTCTATTATTTTTTGACGTCGCGAGACTGCGTTTACAGCTCAGCCTGTATACGCAGCGTTCCTGAAGCCCGGATCCCAAGACTCGAGCCCTGAAGCTTGAAGGCCTGAGATCTGAATTTCGGAAATATATCATCGATTAGTTTTTGTTGACTGGCTCAAAAATGCTTAGTGCTAATACTAATTAAGATTGTCTTATTATTTACACAGCTCCCAATTTCCAAAGATTCCCAAGCCTGCTCGAAGATATGGATATATTGCTTACCTAATTATAACCGTGAGAAGCCATATTTTTCCGGTTCCATCGTGTGCCAGGGCGTTTATGGGCGTGTCCGCATAAGAGATTGCAGATCAATTTCAGATTGAAATCCACTTAAAAGAGCAAAGGCTTCTTCCGGTTTTGAGACTTTCTTTTGTGACTACGCAAGACCATAGCTTGAGATTTATTTCTACGAAATTAAAGCCTGTCAACATATATTTTCCCATATGGCTTTCATCTTCTGTATCGGTTGCTCAACGAGATCCGGGATGATTCACGACGGTTGCGACTTAATAGCTGGATAGGAGGGCTATACCCTTCTTTCTATTTCAAATTAAAGATGAGACGAATTTGCCCTTTTTGTACGTACACAAGTTGACGATATTAAACCAACGTGTCAGAACGAACTTGCGAAAGCACCCTACATCGGAAGGTTAATGTTGATTGAGGAGTTCGAGGAGAAATACGACACGTATTGACTGGCCATGAGAATTAAATGACTTGGGAAAGAAGTTGGGTCTAGGTGCACCTCCTAAACTAAACTTTCAAAGTCTAAAGCCAAGTCCAAATCCAACACTCAGAAGCAGCCCGTCCCGGTAGTCTAACATTATTAAACTCGCGCTCGGGTCGTCCTTCACGAATGACGGTAATCACTCTCCGAAGAATTATGGGAAAATGCGTGGCATCCGCATGGCCTTTTCTTGACGCCGATTGAGTTGCATGCTTGAAAAATCACGTATACATTGACAGCACATTCGAGCTTCTAAAAGCATGAGTGGGAAACCTGGTATAATTTGGATGATGAGCATGTTTTGGACTGACGATGACGTTCACGCTCTTTGATGTTGGCTGATGACATGCACTGGCCAGGCTGTACGAGGGGATAATCAATACTGGTTTATTTTTACATATATCGTTACAGTTCTATATCGATTTCTGCAATTTCAAGCTTTTGTCGTGAAAACTAGACACTTAGGATCATCTCCATTGGACACGCTAAATAGCAGAGCGTCTAGCGTTACCTAAACTCTGAAGCGCTATGAAGTCAATGTCGCCCTCGTCGTCGGGTGGTACAACTTCTGTCGTCATAGAATTTGTACTGGCTCCCTAACCATATGTCATGCGAATACTGACTTGGAATGTTGTAAGCTTTATGAACCCCCTCTTGGGAATTCACCCTCTTATGAACCTTTAGAATGGAATTAGAACCTTACCTCAATATCATCCGTATGTCGAGTCACTTATCCTTTCCTCACACATTGCGCTCATGGGGCATGATTACTCTCCAGCTGGAATTCTTTAAAAACCTCAGATGCTATCCTGGACGAACTTAAAGCCGATATAATATGTTTTCAAGGTCTGTTTTTTGTTCGTTTTCTACGGAAGCGACACTGTCTGAAAGAAACCATTTCTTAAAGAGATGAAAACGCAGCGCAACCTATTGCCAAAATGCTTTCCACTTCCCAAGAAATACGACTCATTTCTGTCTTTCCCTCTTAATAAGGGAGGATATAGTGGCGTCGCGGTATACACAAAAACTCGTTCTACGGCGCCTCTAAAAGCTGAAGAAGGTTTGACCGGAAAGCTACAACCAAAGCCGCCGTTTGATACCACTGAACGAATATCATCATCTTACCCTCTACTCGCCGATCTACCTATCTACCCCGAAGACGACGGGTCCAAACTATCCAGCCTGATAGACTTGGACTCCGAGGGACGAACTCTGATGCTAGATCTCGGTCTCTTCGTTCTTATAAACGTTTATTGTCCGGCGGAAACATCAGAAACGCGTCTTCCGTACAAGATGAATTTTCACGTACTTCTCCAGGAAAGAGTCCGCAAACTGATTGAAGAAGAAAAGAGACAGGTTATTGTCGTAGGAGATATCAACGCCGCCGCTGCGCCGATCGATCATTGCGATGGAAACCTTCCGAGTAATTTTACAACGTTTTGGGAGAGACCACCACGTGCTTGGTTTAAAAACTGGCTGTTCCCTCTAGGTCCTATGGTTGATGTTGTACGGAAATCATGGCCCGATCGAAAGGGAATGTACACATGTAGGTTATGCAAAATTGGTTGAAAATGTTTCAGCTCTCAAAAAAGATGCAAATTGGGCTACAGGCTGGAATACTCGAATATCCGCACGTGATTCCAATTATGGAAGCAGGGTGGATTATATTCTCTTGACAGAGGGTCTTCTTCCGTGGGTGAGATGTGGTGATATCCAGCCTTCGATAAAGGGTTCAGACCATTGCCCGGTTTTTATTGATCTATACGATGAAATACGTTTGGAATCTGGTGAAACCCTTACTCTGAAAGATGCGATGCAGTATGACGTAGCAAACCGGCGTGCTCCGCGAATTGCAGCTAGGTTTTGGGACGAATACAAACAAAAGAATTTGTCGTCGTTTTTCGTGTCGAAAAAGAAGAACGAGTATTCATCTTCTTCTGGGTCCAGTCCATCGACTACTCCGCCAGAGGACGTTCAGAAGAAAACTCTCACGACGAAGGTAGAAACTACTATGGAGATTGAAACGGCGGATCCAGTGCAATTGTCATCTCAAGAACATTTATCATTACCTTCTTCGAGTTCTACCTCCACACTAGCGAGTTCTCAGACGACGACAACTGTCAAGCCGCATCACAAAAGGAGTCGAGACGACCAAAAAGATGAATCCAAGCGGAAAAAGCAAAAGATTAGCCAAGCGAAAATCTCATCATTCTTTATAAAGGATGGTGGAAAGTCGTCATCATTGTCGTCAGTGCCTTCCTTCAAGGTTGAAAACGAGGTTATTAGCATTGACGAAGCTGAACCGTCCGAGCGTCAGATCGAGGAAGACCGGTTGTTAGCCTTGCAGTTGTCGCAGTGGGAAGAAAATCTCGATGTTGCTGTCGAATCTACCAGTACCTCGTCTTCGGCGCCGTTGAATTCCCAGAGTAAGGCCGCGTGGAGTGAGATGCTGGCACCCATTCAACCTCCCAGATGTGATGTCCACAGCGAGCTTTGTAAGGAATGGACCGTCAATAAACCAGGTCCGAATAAAGGCAAAACATTCTTTCTCTGTTCACGGTGCGACAAATTTATCTTATGGTTGTTTTCTTTTGAACTTCAGCTTATTCTTCGTTAGACCTGTAGGGCCAGGTTATGACAAAGGTAGGACGGAACGACTAAGAGAAGAAGTTGATACCCGATACCGCTGCAATTATTTCAAGTGGTCGAGCGAAATCAAAAGAGAAAGTCAGAAGACAAATGTAAAACAGAAGCGGTAGTCTTGGCGGTAGTGTATTTTATATTACATTGTATATATATAAATATATAGTGGCAGTGTCTCGGAAGATGGGGAAGATAATGGAGATGGTGATGACAATTATGGCGACGACAGATAGGATGAAGACGGTAAAGATAATGGAGAAGAAGACGAGAGAGAAGTAGTGATGACGATGATGATGGTAAGCCTGAAGTCTAGCTCAATAACGTGTTATATATCGTAACTCACAATGTCCACCATTCCATTGATGGAGAGGATAATGGAGACGGAGATGACGATTATGCTGAGGACGGTATAGATGACACAGAGGGTAGAAATAATGGAGAAGTAACCGAAAGAAGCAGTGATAACGATGATAATGGTAAGCCTGACGTCTGGCTCGATAATCTATTATATATCGAAGCTCACAATATGCCATCACTCCATCACTCCCTCTTTGCATTTATGGGACCCCTGGTCAACATAGACGTGTCGTTATTGAGGTGATACTTGGTGAATCATCATCCTTTCATAGCACATATAGATACGTTCGCTGATATGGTGTTTGTTTGCAATTAGGTTGCAACAATTGAAGAACCTCACGCCCCGTGGATGCCCGCGGTATTAAACCTATGATGGGTTTAATTGAACGCTAAAAATGGCTATACATGTTTGAACATGGAATTTTAGATTTATCTCAACCCAATGACGAGCGGCACGGCAATGAGGGATTCACCGACCTGAATATCGTTTCAGGTTATCTTCAAACATCATTTTTGTCGTGTGCCGTAGATGTTAGTACATAAGAATGAGGCATAGACTTCTGAGCAATTCAATGACAACTGTCTGTTGTGCATATCACCTGGCTCCGATTGTTTCTCTATCTGCAAAGTAGTTGGAAGACAGTAATGTCATTACAAGAAATTAATCAAGCCCATGTACGCCACACTCTTAATCCAAAAACTCCTCTGGCCACCTTTTCACTGATTTCATCTTTTCTGTCAGCCTCTTGGCGTGCTGTTGTATCATCAGAAGGACTTTAGCCAACTTAAAGCGAATTTGGATATTGTGCTCTTCAAAGACGTCGGAAAAATCTCTGCAGGCTAAAACTGACATAAATCCCCACTTCGAGGGGAAGTTGTTTTTGTCCCAGCTCTTGATATACGGAAAAAATGCATAAATGAGAAGCCCATTCGAGGCGTATCCAATTCCGTAGATAATGGCATATTCGGGAATCTTATAATCCTGTAATCATATGAGTATCCTCCACTCGTCGGAAGTAAAAAATCAATACTTCAGGTTGAGGTGTCCGACCTTTCCGTGCGGGAGGTTTGTCCTGCCATTCAGTAATTAAGGACGCGATGATCATAACCAGGGACGAGTGTGCCGAAAATGCAAGCTGTGCTGCCATCGGAAGCTTGGCGGCTCTAGAATTGTTTCCATCTATAACGGGGATACGAAGTCCCATGGAGGCTTCCGACGGGACCTGAAGACGAGCTGAATCTTGCTCTTCATGTGTTATCTTCTTTGATCCTCGAGAAACTCGCTTTTTTGTTTCTCCAAGAGCAGTAACTGGATACAAATCATAATTTAGGCGTTTTACTGGGATAGTTCCGCGTCTAATTCTAGCCATGTAATCGGGTTTTGGATGAGATCCGAAGCAGAGCAGTTCGTCTCGGAAGGAAAGCTTGACATTCCTGGACATATCATAAACTAATGATGGGTAGAAGATTCAGATATGGGGACTTACGAGGTTGTTTCACAACCTGGGACATTAAAAAAACCACTTAGAGGAGTACCATGCAAACGTTCTACTTCTAATTCAGATTTAGGGCCCAGACCTGCCTGCATTATAAAGGTTGGTAAAGCTAATAGGTTGGTGAGACTCCATGCAATCCCACCACCTTCAAGGTTTTGGTTATTCATGTTGAAAATGTTTGAGACAGGGAACTCAGCAGCCTGTATGTCTTTCTGAGGACGCAACTTGACATAATGCTGGTTGGGATCATGTGTACTCAGAATAGTTCGGAGAGCTTGGCGCCAAAGAGCTTCGTCGTCTTTGGAAGATACTGAAATTGAAGACTACAAAAACAATGAACACTTCTTAACAATCACAATTTAAAGCTCTAATGCAAACCCCTTCAGGTGTAAACCATTCTGCCGGAAGGCTAAACGCGTGGTGTGGTTCCGACTCAGAGTCTTGGTCTTCCTTTGGTTCAAATAATTTAACTAGCTTGTTTAGGAGGTTTCTGTGGCTAATATTTCCTGTAGCAGCCAAAGCCAGATCATCAGCAGCCGACGCCTGAAATGACCAGTCGTAATACCGCTCGAGTTCTTGTGTCGTTACATTACTGAAGTACATCATATTGAACTTCAGCACATCTCATGGTCTACGGTGGAACAAAGTAGCAACCTAGCTGTGATACTGGACCCTGATTGTGTATTAGGATCACCGCTTGCTCCTTTCTTCCGGGATCCAGTGTTGAAAGGGATTCCATATCGCTTCAGCCACAGCGTCAACCGACTTGGAATCGGAGCTGCTGGTCCTGCTTGTTCGTGTTCCGTTCGTGGCTGCTCAGTACTCGGTCTTTGGATTTCAACTTTAGGTATCGCTTGTTTAGCAGGAGGCATAATGAATGCCGCTGAAGGAGTTGCGGTGAGGAAAGTCCTTATATGTCATGTATCTCAGCCCATGATTTCCATTTGAGTTACAATCGATATCGATGGTTTAGTAATATACGTCTTGTTGGCTGCTCTGCTGGAGCGGCTCAGGGTCATGCACGATGTGTGACACAGTCGTGACGACCTTTGGCATGGTTCAAAACTTCGACATCGCAGCAAATCGAAGGTAAGTAATCACATTATTGGTTAAGGTAAAAACTGACTGTCTTGATCAGGACTTATCCGCATTCGCAAATTTGGAAAGCATACTCAAGATACCCTTATGACTATCCAAGAGGGACGTCCGACGCTATTAAACAAGCCCTATATGAGTATAAAGCCTATATGGGTTCTTTCACACATAATCTCTTAATTCCTGAGGAATGGAAGGTAGATTGAGCATTAAGCATCCAAATTATTCATTTCATGATGATATCAGACTTTACTCGAGGATAGTGACAAACTTTCCACCATCCTTTGCAAATCCCTGAAGAGATACTTTGACTACCTTTCACACTTATCCGAATATTGGGATCGTCCATATTTTTCGTATGCCCATACGACCAAGATTGAAAAACTTGCATTCCCAAAGCCACAAATCATCCCTGACGCATTGGATCCCTTGAAATACTACACAAATTTGTCTAAAGCATTACTACACATTTTTTCATATCCTGGCTTGACTACATGTCGCTGTGAAATGGACGCTGATCGGAATATCTCGTTACTTCTATTCACCTTATTTGACTGGTTTGGGATTGTCCAGCCCGGGTATGGTTTTCATATTTCGCCATTGACACATTCTGTTACAGCCCTTTTAGATCTTCAAAGCATAAGATAATTGACTCCATCCGCGTTTTTAAACGGAACTCTCACCCACGATGGACAAGATATGGGCTGGTTCCGATCGTTTTCTTTCCCCAACGCTTACACCCTATCGGCGAACAAAGAGCGATTGCAGAAGCCCTACAAAACAATGAAGTTAAGGACAATCGGGTTCCAGAGACTCTGGTCCCTCTACTGGCGGCCGTCGAACCAACATTAACATTATTACTCGGCCGCGCGATCATTAATTGGAAAGAAAAACGAAAAACTTCTAATGTAGGATGCGTGTTTGTTAAATCAAAGTGATTGAGAGACTCACTATTTTTAGGAAAGATTTGCGCTTCCTGAATGGTTATTTATTCATGGGATAGTTTATGACGCTATTCGAATTGATTTTTATACATTTTTGCCAAAAATCCTGGAGTGCGACGATGATGGCGGACCGTTGAAGTGGGAATTTATCTGCATTCCAATTCCCTTTGGATTCGATATTTTTTATTCGCGGGGTGTTTTGAAACGTGCTAGTTATGCTGCTGTTTTGTTGGCAATTCAACGGCACACAAATAGGATTTGCCTAGCACTTGATGATGTGGACCTCCCTGCCATCTCGCCAGTCGTTTCTGAGTCGGATACGCTCGAGGACCCCAAGCCCTGTGAAGAAGAGCTGTTTACAGATGACAAAATAGAGAATGTCACTGCTAATATGCAAAACGAGGCCGCCTCTCAATGTCTGTTAGATTGCATTCGTCGCACAAGTCTGAATTCATTTCAGTAAGTGACAACTGATCCTTCTCGAACATCCCCTGAAATAGCCAAGGAAGTTGTGCATCTAACTGGTCTCTTTTCGAGAGTGTTTCCCAAATGCAGGCGCTAGGCCCTCAAAAAGATTTTCTCCTCAGCTTCATTAACAATTGGCAATCTCGGTCCGGGAAGATTTCGCTCCCTGAAGATTGGTTGTCGGCAACTGCTTCGGAAAAATATCAAGTTGTATCTAATTACAAGCCTAAAAATTCTCATTTCTGATCATTGCTACAGCCATATATGGACCCGTGGGATTTATTCCAAATTCTGCCCAAGCTAATACTGCAAACATGGGTATCCCATCGAAAAAAAAGTTTTATCCCGCTAACGGAAGAAGAGTTGCGAGCGCGGCATTTTGATCCTCAATCATTCTCCCCTGATTTTTACCTCTCAACTCCTGCCCGCAAAGAACGAAGCAATGTCTATAAGATTCCGATGCAAAACCTCCTACCTGATACCATTCATTGTTTAGAACATTTTAAAGACGTGTTTCAGTACCTATCTCACGAACTCGACGCCAAGATGGCTATATCGAGTCCTTTTATGTGCACGCCGGGGTGCTGGCTAAAATAGTATGGTCTTTTAACTTGGTCAAAACATCATCCTGACCCATATCCCAGTGATATTGAGTCACGCTTTCCGACTGCGCTAAGTACTGATTCTTCCCCTGTCGATTTTGCGCTGCTCCTACATCCCATTCAAACCGTCCCAATCGAAATGGTGCCACTTACACCCGATGTGAATCTTCGAGCAACAATTCTGAATCCAGCTTTGGTAGTGGGTATTCAAGGACCAGTCGCATGGCCTGAAGAATTGTCGTGCTCGCCGGCATCGTCGCATTTACGACCGAAAAACAAATCTGAAGCGTTGCGTCAATTAGCCAAAGCGATCGAACCAAGCTTGAAGACTCATATTATAAATTGGCAATTGCGTTTTGAACAAGGACTCGTTCCTACGAAAGACCTACCGTCATGGTTCATGTTATTTGGGTTGTTATACGACGCGAAAGAAGTCAACGTTGTTGCGCACATACCTTATATGAATGAGAACTCTCAATACTCATTCATCTCGTGTATTGTAGACACCATATCTTTTCCGCCAGTCAATGGATCCTCTAAAGTGACAGACTCGTGGTTCCTGGACCGATTTCGTGTGGGACTAGCCCTGTTGTCATTGCAAAAGCACGCGTTCCATATGGCCGGCCTTTGGGAATGCGTGATATGGCCTAACGAACTAGTTTCTTGGGAGGAGATTTTGGAACGGGAGTATCTTGGGCCTGTGCTGACACCATCCGAGAGAGGATACATGGTGGAACCTCATCCTATGTCGGAACTGTACCGGGAATTGCACGGATCTGATGAGACTCTTGGCGAGTATAGTGATAACGTCTCGGAAGATGGAGATGACAATTATGACAAGGATGATAGTGCTAATGACGACGGCGGAGATGACGAAGATGGTAGTGATAATGGAGAAAGAGACGGTATCGGTAATGGAGAAAAAGAGGGTATCGATGATAGAGAAAAAGACGATAGCGATAATGGGGAAGAAGACGGTATCGATAATGGGGAAAAAGACGGTATCGATAATGGACAAGAAGACGGTGGGCATAATAGAAGTGATGACGAGAGAAGCAGTGATGACGATGATAATGGTAAGCCTGAAGTTTAGCTCGATAACGTATTATATATCGGAGCTCACTATATACCATCATTCCATTTACCCCTCTTTGCATATATGGGACATATCATTTCACGATCAACACAGACTCTCTCGTTATCGAGGAGGTGAAGCGTCTTGATTACTTACGTACTTGGTGAATTCCCATCATCTTTTCACAGTACATAAACACGTTTGCTGACATTGTGTTTGTTTGCAATTAGGTTGCAACGATCGAAGAACTTCACGCTCGTGGATACCCATGATATTAGACCTGAAAATCTTATGATGGGTTTGGTTGAAAACTAAAACCGCCTATGTGTTTGAACATGTAATTGAGTTAGATCCATCCCCACTCAATGACGAGCAGCACGGCAACTAGTAATTCATCGACCTGAATGTTACTTTTAAACATCGTTTTCGTCGTATGCCGCAGATAGCATACAACAATAAGACATAGACTACAATATACGTGCATTCAAGTACGGAGTGACTCGAAGCTTAGCCTAGCTATAAGATTAATTTTACTGACCCGCTGTCGTGAACCGTTGTTTTCATACCAGTTGGTTGTTTCTTTCGGTGGATTACTTCTACAATGGTCTTGTTACTCCCAAAACAAAATGTACTTCGAACGCTCCCGCTCTAGAACAACTTCAACTTGAACTTCAAAACATCACCCCGGCCGCGTTACATAAGACCCAACTAGAAACTTGAACCTCTCGGCCAACGCCTATAAAGTTTTTCTAAATACCAATTGCATGGGATTGGTAGTTCGGAATGGTCGAAGACCATATACCATCGATGACAGAAACACTATTAGAGCCTTTGAATAGAATGCAAGGTCTTGCCGAGGCTTTGTTTCTCTCTCTTTCACCTCCTGCCACGCGACCTCCTCCTCCTCCCGCTACTTCATTATTCATAGAATGCGATGCAGATATGGCTAACTCTGTTCGAAAAGCACGAGTTCATCAACTCAAGCAAAATAGGATTGAAGAGCTGAAGGCAGAAATCTTGTCCTTGGACGACGAGTTATATGAAATCTGGAGCACTCTTGAGCAAGGGAAACAGGAGCTAGAAGCCATTTTAGACGAAGGCAAGGAACGTTTGGAAGCCATTGACCAGGCAAAGCGAGGTACCCGAAATATTATCTTTTTTATCGTTACTGTGATCTCATACTCTCGCAGCCGCTATCCCTTACTCTGACTTATTGGCTTACGCCCAGAGCCTAGCTCCATTTACTTCTGCACCTCCAGGACTTCCTGATATTGTGAAAAATGGTACTACTGAGAGTTCCCAACTTGCTCAATTCCCTCCCTTCTTCCCGCCATTTCCGAATGAAGTACGGATGCGCCGAGGAAGACTCAATGCCGAGGCTCCTCTGGGACCATTGGGCGAAACACACTCAGTCGCACGTCGTAAGCCATGTATTTCATTGATATTGACCATATTGACCTGATGCTTCTTATTTAAAACAGCTCCAAGCAAATCTCCAGAAGCTTCGGTCAATCAACCAGTTCCATCAGCTCATACAATGCGTGACAGTCTTCGCCAGTCCACGCGTCCACCTCCTCTGCCTGTTATTGATTTCGGGCTGGATCTTAACGATGACGACGATCTTTAACTGAGTTTTCAATGGTTTTCAATAATTGTTACAAAGTATACAACTACTCTACTACGCATGTGCACCAAAGCAAAAAGCACTATGATGAAAACTATTACAACGAGGTTTTCAACTGTTTCCTTGCGGTCCCTATAGTTGTACTATTGACCTAAAAGCGATGTCAGTCGACCGCACGATCTATGATTTTATCAAAGTAGGCGTACCTTCGTTGCAAAACGTAGGGAACACAAGGACTCGTTTAGATGAGCCGCTAGCGGCGAGAGGTTCAAAAACATGAGCGTTTTTGAATTGCCACTTAATGAATTTTGTAGCATATATGTTAACTGTTGGGTTATAAATTTCAGTTTTTTTACTAGGACAGACGGAACGGTAGTTACCTTTGAATTTCTGTAGGGTATGTGCTTGTCGCCTTGACCTGGAGGTGCATTACCTAGAGCAGCAATGACATCACCTAAAGCACTGAGGCTCCGGTTAATGTTTTGTGTTTCTTTTAACCTCCCTTTATTACTTCCTGCCCCACTTGAATTCAATCGTTCCGACCCCGCTAGGTCTACGAGGTTGAGTGATCCCTCACAGGACTCTTTGGTCAATGGATTGGTTCCGCTAATACGAAGAGTGAAAACGGAATGAGAACGTGATGAGCGCTCGTTCATTAGTGTAGATGCAATTGTTCTTCGGGATTGAGCACGTAGGAGAAGATTCCGAACTTGGGAAGGTGTTTCCAGAGCAACTGTTAAACTGAGTTAAATAAATTTATGGAATGGTTTAGCTTCATGTTACTAACCAGCCACGACATCTGTTACCCGTGTTGTACCCCTATCGTGTTTAATCTCATGTTTCTTCTTGTCCAGTTCACCATTTCCAAGTAAATCATTGATCGTTTCATTATACTACATTCGTTCTGTAAGGAAAACAGCACAGGTTAGAGTCGAAAGCTTACAATCTCCAAAAATTGTCCTTCCACCTTGTAAACCCAACCTTTAGTACTGAGCTCGCCAGTAGCTTTGAATACCAATTCAATAGCTCGAGGGATTACTCCCACTGTTTCTGCTGCCTTTTCAAAAGAATAAATAAATGTCAGCTAATTTCAAAAACAATTACTCACTGCACCACCTTCCATCGTGTATGATTTTCCTGACCTAGTGAAACGTTAGAAACGTAATACGGTCATCGTTTGAGAGTTACCCAGTTTGCCCGTAAGCAAATATGCAAACGTTATATCCATCAACACAACTTTGAACAAGTTGTGAGATTTCCTCGAAAACCGCCTCTTGTGTTGATTCAGGTTCGAACACCTAATCACAACAATCTAGCCGATAGTACGCATAAAAAAGGGAAAGACCTACTCTGTCGAATTTGAATTTCCAATGCTCTTTTCTTTCTGCGCCTGTAGCTGACTCACTGGTAGCACTGAGTGCAATTTCATCGTGATCTCCCTTGCTTGGGAATTCAATATTCGCGAGTAACGAGTTTGGATCGTCAGGGTTGAGAGGCTTATCTAACAATAACGGTGGTCTGACTCTACAGAAAACTCTAAGAGAAATCAGAAGTCAGTAACAAACCGGTGGCTTGGCATGATAATAAGTAAAACTGACCGAATATTGCCCTTCAGCTCTTGGACCATGTTGTGCAACTTCCTCCGGATGGTTTCGGCTTGGCGAAGTTCTTGCTCCAGCTCGTTAATTTTCGAAGCTGCTCGCTCAAGTTCAAGATTGACATTGCCAGTCAATGAATTTGCTACGGCAAGGGATGCGTTGAGAGAACTATTTGAGGCCTCTAAGGCACTGACTTGCGCCTCTAGTGTCATCTGAGTAGTAGTTTGTTGAGATATCTTGTTCTATAGACTGTCGTTAGTTTAGGAAAAAGGATGGGCTGCTCAATATATCGACCTTCAGCACTGAAGACAACTCCCTTTCTCTTTCGAGTTCTCCTTTACTCGATGCAACTTCTTCTTGGAGATCTCGGACTTGTCTTTGCAGTTTTGTCCTGTCCAATTCCAGCTCCATTACGTTCTTAGCGTGTTTCTTTTTCAGTTCATCCAGCTCATCTGAGACATTCATAAGATGTCGTCTTTGTTCAATCTCCTGCGACTTCGAGTCCGCCAATTGTTTCGATAGCTGAAGGTGGAATGTTTTTAACTCCCGAACTTTGCCTCGTTCAGCATCCATATCAGCGGAGACTACGTTTATTCAATAGAAGGTCTCAGAGAAGTTTAGACGAAAGTAGTTTCATACGAACCCTTAGCAACGTCAGCAGCACGGGCTGATTCTACCTGGTGATAGCTCTCTTCAAGACGTTCATCCACAATTGGGCCGAATTTATCGACTAATGCTCCAGGTTTGAACAGCGATGATTTTGATAGTGTGTTTATCACAGCGCCTGATTTGGTGGGCGGCGCACTGACAGATCGCTTGGATCTTTGAGTAATGGTGCTGGCAAGTGATGGTTGAGGCTTATTCAAGTTGTATGGCGAGCGAGGGCCTAACGCAAAATGTGCGCGATTGTTGAATTGAAGATTAGATATTAGAGAAGGCTTAAGAACGCGCCCTGCCATGGTCGGGATCTTTGCTGGAACAGGGTTTTCATCGTCGGAGGCTTTCCTCTTCAAAGTGATAGAATCAGGGAGAGCTCTGTCGGGAGAACCAGCTCTGGGTATTTTTGACATTCCCTTCTTTTCGACAGCTTGTGTCTATAGATTGGTAATGTCAACTTGTTAGCTCGGTGTGTAGTAATGTGAACTTGGTGAGGTGTACGGTTGAATTCGTCGTTTCGTGTGGACGCGTCGGGTCACGTGAGTCTTAATGTTTGTGGCTCAGCTCGCCGAGTTGCCGGCCTCAAGCGGGTGTAAAGAAATCAAGGTTCAACGACGTCAACAACAGCGACAAAATGGTGAGTTCACGCCAATTTTTAACTTGATACGGGGTGTGTCTGGTGGATGTTTGCATATCATGCTCTGTTTTGGTGAATTTAACGTGCAAGGTTGGATGGATGCTGACAATCTATCATGGATGACACCCAAATCTCTGAACTAACTACTGACTTCTGACTATTTCATTTTTTTTAGACAAAAGGTTCGTTTTCATGCTCTGAACATAAACTTCCACGTAGTAACATCCATTAACTCTGTGAAGGTACCTCGTCCTTTGGGTACGTCCTCAGCTCTATTAAATTTTTTCTTGCTCACAGTCAAATCTGAATGTCGTTTCCAGTAAGAGACACACAAAATCCCACACTCTATGCAGACGGTGCGGAAACCGTGCTTTCCATCGTCAACACAAAAGTGAGTTGGATTGTACATTTTAGAACTATTTCTGGTGTATTAATCATTATCGTAGCATGTGCCTCTTGTGGGTACCCAGCAGCGAAGATGCGGTCATACAACTGGGGCCAGAAAGCTAAGAGACGGAGGACAACTGGTACAGGTCGCATGAAATATTTGAAGGATGTACCCAGGCGATTTAAGAACGGCTTCCGGTGTGTTTTTGTCACTGATGCTCCGAGAAACTTCGTACTGACCTATACATCCCTAGCGAGAACACTGTAGCCAAGAAGAGAACCCGTTCTACAACTGAAGCTTGATTTAATATGAATTACGTCAGACTGTGTTGCGGTTGACAGTACAAAATTCTCGCGCGATATGCAATGTGCTTAGGATTATTGCAATAATATGATATTATCTAGGCCGAATGATGCAAAATGACATTCTGCTTCTCTATTACTTCGCTTTATACTTTTCAAGTTTCCAACGTGCCAAATAACCCTCTAACAAATTGGCGGGCGTTCCCGCTTGATTCCGTATATTTGGAATGAAAGAGCTCATCATCAACCCCTAGATGACGCAAATCAGCAAAATTATGAAGGAGCGAAAATCTATTTACCTGTATGCAGTGCCAGGTGGCTTGACCATAAATCGAACAATCCCATGGCTTCGGGGATACCAAGTTTCGCGGGTAGATGGAATGGTTTTAGTCCACTAGCATACTGAACTAACGCTGATGCCCTTGACTCGTATGGGCTTGGTAGCTCCTGGCCCGTCAGCTGTAGAGCTTCTCGTAGTTCCAGCGGAGCCCGGAACCTGCTGTCGGCGGTCGACATCGCACCTAGTACAGCACCTTTTTTCTGGTTGCACTGGTTAAAAAATGTACCTTAGCGCCAAAAGGATTTTACCCACAAAGGATTTCAAACCACTAGCGTAATCTAGAAGCAAACGAGGCACTGACAAGTGATAGCTTAGTATTCGGTTATAGTCGGGGTCGCGGTATTCCGATGTACAATATAACGCTTGAAAGTCATCCGCTGCAAGCAAAATTGGATAACTGAACAAATGGGCGGTTTGAAAAGCAAAGCACAAGAAAGGGTTGAAAAGGATTCGTACTCAGTTTGATGTTCTAATTGCTCCAGTGTCGCCGATAGCACATCGGATGAGATTTTTGGGTCTTTAATACCTGCGTCTATTAGTTGGACGAGAGGTGTTCCGATCTGAAAATGGCTGAGTACGCCAACATCTATAGGCCGCACTATCTTCAAACGTTTCAGGGCAGGGTTATTTACTGAAAGGAACCGCCGCAGGAGCTGCCGAGAGGTAGCCGGCTGGTGAAATATTCGTGTTCGTGAGTCGTATTCATATGGTGTAGATGAATCAAGAAAAGAGATAGCTGTAAGGATAAATCAATGAATATATGGTAGGGTAACTAAACAACGAGCAAAGACCTCGAGGAATGTATAAGACAATCCATCCCGACTGTAAGGCATAATTGATAGCTTGGAAGAGAATAACGCTCTTTCCGCAACCAGGATCTCCGGCTAAGAAGGGTCAGAAAAAAACAAAATACACATCCAATGCTGAACACACACTTAAAACTATCCGCGATTTCAGACTGTTTTCTTCCTTCGCCCGGTCTAGAATATTCATAGCCTTTAAAGTCGATTCACGTACGACGGAACAGGGCTTGAGGAGTAGTCGAAACTGTAGGAATAGATAAAGGAAAGTTTTCAAAGTTTAATGCACAAACCTACATCCATTAAGATATTTCGTGGTAATCCGAATGCGTTGAACGAGCCCTGGGGTTCCTTCAAGGTCACGATTGTTCCAATGGACGAAGTGGAGATGTTTTCCTAAGTCTCGTGTTGAGTGATATCTCATAAGATGTGCTTGGACACCTTACGGAGGTGAAAAGAGGAAAGTTCAATTCGGGTGTTCGTGGCCCAAATATGGAAACTGGCAAAGACGAAGGGGACAAAGACTTGAATAACTGTGCACAATTTATGAATTCGCAGCTTTAAGCACAATGATTGATACATACAAAATTTTTACCGCTTTTTTCGAACCCTTGTTGATCTTCTGGGGGTCCTTTTGACTTCTTAACTATAGTCGTCTTTTTTTCTGTAAACGGATAGTCAGCTGGATTGCACACGCCCTGATCTTCAATAACGCACTGGGCTGGCTTGTCTGTTTGGCGTAGCATCTGACACAGACATTACTATTAACTTGGAGGGACCGTAGACGTATCTTCGAAAGTGCGAGCGACATGGAGCTGAAAGCCCAACAGACGCGTTCCGTGAGACCGGCTACGCACCGGCAAGCACTATGTGAGCGTCTGTAAACACAGATAATATTGCAGTTGATCATTCAATCTAGGAAATATCTTTATACATTTACAGCCACATAACCAAAGTATTTCGATTTGGAACACATTGTATGAAGAAATTTTCAAGAGACAGATATAGACGGTCCCTTATCAGTAGATATACCCCCTGCAATTTTCAGTCCCACAATGGCACTCTAATGAGCTGTCCGCTACTTTCTGTTTACCCTTCCCTCTTCTGTTGTAACTGGGGTCGTAGTCAAGCGTTAATTCGGTAAGCGCCAATATGTCTTTTTTGGCAACAAGGGCGAGTTTTGGTTGATGGATCTAAAAACCAAAGAAAGGTTCGACGATTGGAAACAAGATAAATCCCTGTTTACCTCTGGAACAGAGTCGTATATAGCGGCATATAGTTTGCATAATGGGTCACAGGAATGACTGCCAGGTAAGGATTATCAATAATCATTTTCTGTTAGCGTCCAATACTAGTAGTACCTGAATGCACGTACTTCACAAATCGAGTCCAGTTACCTGACAAGCAAATACATAAATCAACAAAAACTTCCCCGGAAGATGAAAGGTAAATTTACCGGAAGTATGTGCATTGACTGTGTATCCTGCATCGTTTCCACTAACATCTTCGTGAAAATCCAAGTCACAAAGATATCTGGCATCGTCAGCAGGTATATTTCGCGCAGTCTTCCGTTCTCTACGAATCGCAGCATAATCATACATAAATGAAGTAGATGTCACGAACTCACAGCAACGTCCTTTTTATAATGAAATTAATGCGCGTTATCGCTTCGAAACACAGTCTTGAAAACGTACCCTGTGTATAATCCCAGGACGGTTCCCATAGGTATATCCACCGACGACCGTACGCCCCATCCACATTCGACAGTGCGAAATATTTCAATAGGAATTTTTCGCGGTTTTTGCGCGACACGAGAAGGACAGCTCGGGCCACATGAGCATTTCTAATGAATAGAGTATTAAAAACCATCCACTCATGTTGAAAAACATAACGGACCTCGTTGCATTCGAAAACATAGCTGCTCACATTGAGATCAAACATGAATAAGCCCTGCGGCAAAGATGGATAATCTATGCAATGAGGTGATAAGTATGAATTTTACCTTGGAATCATACATAAATCTCTTGTTATCGTCATCATCGAATATCATTGAATCTTCCTGGCAAGTACATGTCTTCGGTTCGCAAGCTCCAGCTGGACAATCACAGGAGTGAAGAAAATTAGGGTCGGGACGGGGAATATCATCACCACTGAATTCCATTTAACGTTTGGACAATTTGTTACAGATAGCAATACGCACTACATGTATGTTTTTTCTAAATACTGAAACGTGTTGATGCTGATGGGTGGAATATCATCGTCGTTCACTTCATTCGCCAAGGTTATTGGTGCCGCTCGAGCTCGTTGAACAATTTTTGACCATGTTCTTTGAAGTAGCTGGCGGAGGGTCAATAGGGGCTGGGGCGTGGCGATTACGGTAGATTGAGAGGGCCTTATAGGATAATTAACTGTAGTCGAGATGGACGCCTTCGGGGTTGTAAATGAGGAACTTGCAACTTGAACTGGAGGAGGAGTAGGTGAAATTAATTTTTGGGAAGGCTACACATAAAATGTAGAGTGAAGTTCTCGTCTCAAACATTTGTGATGGGCTCACCAATGAGATTTCTTTAAGTTTTAGATTGGCCATGCGTTCCT